>CM073762.1:14075465-15275465 GCA_037127475.1 Arma custos | reverse complement strand
AACAAAATTCTTTGAAGTGGCTTTTATATCCAAAAGTTAAGTTTTAAGAGGTATTAAATTTTTTTGCTTTGACAGGATCTCGGTGTATAGTTACGATCTTTGTAAATTTTAAATTTATTCAGAAATACTTTACTGTTTAATAATTATTTTTGCGAAATATACATTATATACAGGACAGGGTTAATCTATCCAGAGTTAGAATATATCACTATTATAATATTATATATTTTTTTTTTGTTAATCAATTTACAACAATATTACAGTTATAACTGTAATTATAACATTACAAAAACAAAATTAATAAAACACCATAAAAAATACCGTAGAAACTACAATTTGGTAGTGCTCAAATAACAAATTTAACTTAGAAGGTCACGATGCCATCTTCTTTTCAGACGCCTCGGAGGGTTATCGGGAATTGAAGAAGTAGCTAATTTTGATACGAGTGGGTTTGAGTGGAAATAAAGTTAGTCATGAAAAGACTGGTATCGGATTCGGGCCAATTCAGAAGCAAATGGGACATTGAGATCGTTATGGATTACTTTATTCGTAAGAAAGTATGGAGCGTTAAGGATTTACGAAGGATTTTGGATTGTAAGGATTGGATACGAGAGGAATTCGATGGCTTAGTGGAAGCCCAAAGCTCTACTCCGTAAGTCCAAATAGGTCTTTTGTAATTAGTTGGACGTTTAGGGCATTTCTCTAGGAAGTGTTGGAGTTGTCTGAAACGGGATTGAATATATGTTATTGTTACGGACTACTGGGTACTAAAAATGAATTAAACAATTGCTTAATTAAAGATACTAATATTTATTAACAAAATGATAAAAAGGATACAATTAAACTATTAACAATTAAATTATTAAACTAATATAGATTTATAATAACAATATTCTAAATATGTATTATCTAGGCCTTACTCCTATTTAATTATTACAATAATATTAGATATTACTAATTCTAGATAGCTTAACTAGTTACAATAGTTTTTATGAATATATTATAATACAATTTATAACTAATAATTAACACTTACAGTTCACTAGTCCACCGACCGTAAGATTCTCCAAGTATCACAAACTGACACACAGTAACAAACAGAAGCAGTTTATTACACTCGCGATACTGTCACAGTTCACTGATACACTGGCCGGTTCAACACTGACTAGTTTATCACACTGACACTCACTTATCACAGGTCTTCTCTGGTCTACTCTCAGACTAAGACTGACTGGCTCGAGGTGAGGGAAGTATTTAAATAGGCAAGGCCGAACATTCTAGAACACGGAGGGGTCAGACAATTCCGAAATCTTCTTAATCCTTTTCCGACAAAAGGAGACGATCTAGAAAGGTCCTAATCCTATTTTAACTCCTCCCGCCGACGGATTTAAGCTGCTAATCCCCTTGCTTCCGTCCTCCTGCCGACGACCGTAACATTATATATGTTAAAATGGAATTAATATTTTTTTAAAATTGTGTAATTTGTACGAATTCACGGTTAATTTTCCAGGTTTTCTTCTAAGTAATGGGACGCACTCTATAAAGGCCGAGCGAGACTCTGGAGCGGTCATTCAAGGCTGTTAAATGATTAAATAAGATTATCTGCTACAGCTGTAATTTAACCAAGTACCTTAGGCACAGCAATATAGGACAAAATGAGCTACCACTTCCCTTAATAATAATCTAAAACTGTTTAAAAAATTCTTTATTCGAGTTGAGATGAACCATGAATTTCACGAATAATCCATATCTATAAAAATGATTCCTTAGTGAAGGTTTATTGAAAATACCTTTGATCTTATATTACAGTTTAATGAGGATGTCATTCTACCAGCGTCTGCCGAGTGACAGAGAGCATCTGCAAGTCAAATCTAACTTTTTGCACTTCAAAGAAAATCCTCTCCGGGTTGAGCATTCTTTGAGTTTCAAATTCGATCTATAAATATTTCCGAGTCAATTTTCGATCGGTATGAGTGATGGCTAACATACTACTAGTGATATACTTCTATAATATATATTATTTTGATGAGAACCTTTATAAAACCAAAGGTTCGACATCTTACCAACTTAAATCAGGCTGTTATACTCTATCTTCTAAACCATCTTGAAACGCAATTCTCCCATAAACGTCTTGGTTTATCCCTTAGATAATTTTATGGTCGGATGAGCTATTATCTGTTCATTCCTGATACTGTCAATGTTTATTTTAATCACTGTAGTTCTATAAATGCTATTAGACCCAGCCTTTTATATTCTTTTATGAATCTTCCACTGAGTCGGCCATTTCATTTCTTTGCCCTATAGATGACCTAAAAATTGGGTCTAAACGTAGGCACAAGCCTAATTTATTTTGTGTAATTTATTGATCACTGTACACTCTTCTAAGATACCAGACAACCATTCCCACATGAATAATAATTTAAGTATACAAAGAATCAATAAACAAACAATACATTCTAGATTTCATAAATTATATGGGATATATTGTGTACATTTTCATTAATCAGTATATATACACATAGCACATAATATATACATATATTAATAATATATTTGGTAGAATTTATTCATTTCCTAATCAGGATTTATTCCTAAGAAATTATTTATACGGATCTAAATCAGAATAAACTCCGCAAAAATGGATATATTTCATACGTAGGCTTTAGGATGTTGTCTTTGCATGTTTAATGAAAATACAACTGAATTTAAATGAAGAAAAATCCGAAATAAAACTATGCGAATAAAACCTTTTATCAAGTAATTTTTCAAAATCCTTTAATTAAATTTTATAAAAAAAAAATATTAATATGCTATGCAAAGTAAATACCACAAAATTACCAATACCCTCATAATTTTTGTACATTTATATAAGACCAAAATGGTCTTGAAAAATAATAAAAATATATGTTTATTGAACACTATGAACTTTAAGCGACCAACATAATAATTTGTATGCAATTAAATGTAAACGAATACAACGTTATAATGTAAATTAATGTATTAATACTAATGAAGCCAGGCCAATTATTGGCTGAATGCGGGACGGTTGGTTACGTTTAATATAAAAATCTGTACCGCTACAACGTGAACCGGTCTGGGGTACGTAAGTACGTAATTACATGGTAGAGACTGTACTGTTTCATGGACAACGGTTGTGCAGGGAGGTGATTTGTTGTTAATCATGCTCAACCGTCTGATTTCTCCCCTTTCTTTGGGTACTCACTTTATAGAGGCTGGGTGAGCCCCAGGAAGGTCCTAGATCCAAGATGATCCATCTCCGGCTGCTAACGGACTAAATAAAAATCTTGCCGGCAGCGGGATTTGAACCAGGATTTTCGGCATGGCAACTCAGTGAGCTATATTTAATATACTGTATTCAAATCATTATATTCGAATACATTAAATATTCGAATTCGGTATTTATACAATATATACCTAATATATATATACATATATATATATATATATATATATATATATATATATATATATATATGTATATAGAGAGAGAGAGAGAGAGAGAGAGAGAGAGAGAGAGAGAGAGAGAGAGAGAGAGAGAGAGAGCGAGAGAGAGAGAGAGAGAGAGAGAGAGAGAGAGAGAGAGAGAGAGAGAGGGAGGAGAGAGAGAGAGAGAGAGAGAGAGAGAGAGAGAGAGAGAGAGAGAGAGGGAGAGGGAGTGAGGGAGGGAGAGAGCGAGCGAAAAACCCTTCTCCATTGTTGGTATCTAAATCTTCAATTTAGGTATTCAATGGTATCGCTTTTCAGAATCTAATCCCATTTACTTGGTGAAATTTAAATGACAATGCTATCACTTCGGAGCAAGATAGAAGTATTTACTACAACTCCAACGCCTGGCATTTTTAAATAGATGCACTAGGAAGTCGTGTGCTAAACACAACTTTCCTATTGCTATTTCATACTGGTTCCTATTATTATGAATATTAAAACTACTACATTAAATTATAATAGATTTGGATACTACTTGGTGACAGCATGTATAGCCATCGAAACTTTGGGTTTTGCTAAGCATTTACTTTATAATTATGGTTTAACAATTTCATCAAACAGAGAGTATAAGAATGATTTTGATTTTCAGCCATAAAGTCAGTTACAGTTCAAGACGAGACTGCCGTCAAAGAAGAGCGACACAGTAGGAATCAAATATTGGCAGGACGTCTTCCTTGGAGGAACGCGGTGTTATCCTTCAGGGAAAGGGTTCAGAAGGAATCAGGAAAAGTGGCGAGCCAATATTCCAAGCAGGCGATAGGCGACCATATAGTTTACAGGGCTCTAGGAATAGTCAATAAACAGGGAATCCCCTGAGTCGGTGGCATATTGCTACTACATCAGTCGGAGAGGGAACACAGTGAAACCAGACGGGGAATATGGATGATAATAAATCGATGTATTTACAGTATTGATTGCATCCAATTATATTGAAATAGTATTTCGATATATCGAGAAAAAAATATATAAATAAATATCGCTTATCGATTCTAAAATTTTAATAACGTTATCATTGTATATCATTAAGAACTATTGGACGTTAATAATGATATATATTTATATATTTTCAAAATTCTTGAGTTATTGGATAAAAACCTATCGGTCTAATGTATCGACAAATTTAATAGTGTCTCGATATGTTATATAAAAACCCTACGGAGAAGAAAGGATATTCGTTGGGAATTGAACAATATAATGATCTCGTCAGTGAGAATAGCAAATAATTATTATTATTAAAGTGACATCAAAAGATTGCGTGGTAAAGTTCCCAGTCAAAGCAATTAACCGCTGATTAATTGACAATTTCCAAGTTCAGATATTAGAGTTAATTGAGTTCTATTTTGATTAACTCTTGACTAAACGTCTTGCTCTGACAGAACCTTAAGGGCATTGTGGTTAATTTTTACTTTAAGCAGTTTTTCCCTTTTAATGATTTGAAAACCGCATTATTTATTTATATTATTATGTATAATAATTGTTACTAACCTGTACCAAACTAGGGTTCAGTACATGGTAGAGACTGTACTGTTTCTTGGACAACTGTTGTGCAGGAAGGTGACTTGTACTAGATCACGCTCAACCGCCAGATTCCCCCCCTTTAATTTGGGTACCCAATTTATAGAGGCTGGGTGAGCCCCAGGCGGGTCCTAGATTCCGTAGGGTCCATCTCCGGCGGCTCGGCTTATTATTAACTAAATACTTAACTATACCTTAAAATTTTAAATGAGTATAGTAACGTTCAGAACAATATTAAAGCATGAATATTAGTTAAATCAAAGTTTACACTACATGGTGATTTTGCTGTGGGGCTCTAACACACTTACTCATGAGAAAACAATTACTAATAAAAAATATATTATTTTTGTTTAGCCCCATTTTTTTTTTTAATACCAACTATTTATAGGTTTTCAATTTAACATTTTCTTTTTATAATTTAAAATATTTTTAATAGACCTTAAAATAAAATTCAATTATTCATCCTTTTTAACAACTTTTCGGGACCATGCGCCTGATCTTCAGCAATCAGTATCCATCAATATAAAAATTATTGGAATAAACAAGATCCAACAGTATGTAAGTATTTTTTTTTATATCCAACCAGTCCATTTTTTATTCTCCATTCTAACTTTGAATCTTCTGTATTCCAATAGTTTCATTTTTATATGTTATTTTTTATTCTAATTATTTTTATATTAAATATTTTTGTATTTCTAATCAGTATGAGATAACCATGGAAAAAATCCTTGGACATTATTTAATAAATTTCGAAAAATTAATAAGATTTACATTATTGAGAAATACTCGCTGTTAAGATATCAGGGGATCATTATAACCCAAAACGTGTAAGGGATGATAACGAAAGAGGCGGGATGTGGGTTAGAGAAGTGTCCAAATCAATTCCGAGGGAAAGTCGAGGTTTCTCCTTCCAGAGGGATTTCCCCCGGCCTGGCTATTTTACAGTCCTTTAGTATCCTAACTCTTTCTTCCTCTTGCACGCGAATCCGAATCCTGCCCTGGTTAATGCCCAAATGCTAAGGAGATTAGTCCCTCCGGCTCTCTGTGACTGAAACAGATCCTCTGTCTCCTTTTCGCTTTCAGAAAGGCTGGCTATGTAAATCGAGTTGCTGCCTGCTATCTAGTGCGCAACAGGCAACATATTAAGCATCCTATTAGTGTTCAGTTTATATGCAACCTGAATGTATATTTTTACTAATAGTAACACTTTACTGTCCGCATGTCTAAGCAATGAAATGTCGACTGTGGGAATGAAATAAACACATTTACTATTTGTAATTGTATTTTTCAAATCTTGCTCATAAAGTTTGTAGGTTTTATAATTTTATTCACTTAACAAACACGGTGATCCCTTCGTATGTCCATTTTCATTTCTGTTATTTTATCCAATTGATGTTTTATTCCTCTAGATAAACTTTCAATCGACTGAATTCAAACGAATGGCGCTAGATGCAGCAGGATTAGTATCATCAGGTTTCATCCACATTTTTGCCAATTTTAAATATAAAATAGTTGTGATTTAATTTCGAAATATCATCGGTATTCAGATATTCATATACAAGAAATTAATCATTAATTTCATTGTTAAAAAATTATTACATATTTAATTTTTGCACATTTTTAAAAATAACTCCCTCTTTTTAAGGAAAATTAACCAATTAAACGAATAATATCGAACGAAAATAAGGTGTCAGTTGATAATTTAAACGCATAGCTAATTCTGATAAAAAAAATTAATTACAAATATTTTAATTAATGATAATTTTAAACTTCATATTCTAAATGTCATACAAGACTGAAAATACAAGAAACTGCTCGACGTTTTCGCCTATTTCAACATTTACTGGACAAAAGTTCAAAGTTCCCAATTAATTACAAAAGATTCATTTACATGACACTTATCAGACCTATATGGACATACGGAGTTGAGCTTTGGGGCTCTACTAAATCAACCAATTCATCTCTTATCCAATCCATACAATCCAAAATCCTTCGTAAAATCCTCAATGCTCCTTATTATATCACAAACAAACTCATCCATCATGATCTTAATATCCCATATGTTGCTGATTTGGCCCAAACTAGATACCTATCCTTCCATGAAAAGCTCTATACACACTTGAATCCGCTAGTCTCTCAACTTGCCTCCTGATAACCCTCCGAGGCGTCTGAAAAGAAGATGGCCTCGAGACCTCGAGACCTTCTACTATAGAACTTTATTGGAGTGCTATCAATGGATAGTTTCTCCACAAGTGTTTTTTTTTTTTTTTATGTTCTTTGTTCAAAGAGTAGATTTACTTGATGTAATATAATTACAGTTGTAAATATCAATAAATTATTCTAAAAAAATATAAATAAAACAACAAAAAATTCTAAATGTCTTATTAAAATGGTTCATTTAACAATAATCGTTCAAAATGTCTGGCTTCATTAAATTATATTTTTTTAAAATTTAAATCTATTAAAAATAATAAATAAAATTAATCGAACGGACCATAGAAGGACAAGATTGGAGCGAAGTAATCCTTGCAAAGGTAAACTTCCGTTAAATTACCTCCTTTCATTTTATTATTCTATTAACTCCTCTTTTCTTTTTCCTTTTCTTTAAGAGAAAAATTTCATGAATTGTTCAAAAATAAACGAAGTGCTCTTATCTCGTAAGATGGTCCTCTTGATTTCGGAGATAATGGAGCGGAAGAGAATAATGTAAGAGGCGGAAGTAGAGGAGAGGGAAGGAATCAAAGGAAACTAAAGAAAGGACACTCTCGGCTAAAAAGAATGGAAAGGAATCTTCATTAATTAAATCCAGCTTTTGTAGTTGATTCTATCTCTAAAAGGATTTCAATAATTTCCAATAAAAAAATGAGGGTTCTACTTTTGAACATTTATTAATTAGTGAAGTCCTTGTTACAAATCCAGATTCCAGGACTAATGATTATCTTGTTAAATTCCGCTTTTAGTTAACAGTTTTACAAGTGTTAAATCTAGGTCTCCAGATAAAATTATGTAAAATTATATAAAATACATAAAAAAATAATCAATACAATAAAATATCACTTGATTACGTTTCAAGTTTTCAAACATTTTTTAAGTTAAAACTTCTTTAGACGTTTTTAATGACTTTCGGTATTGAGCAAAAACTTATGGATTCGCGTCACAGACATGCTCCTGACGTATTGCGCGAGACTGGCGACGCCTAGCAGGTAGTTGTATAGTCAAACATCATGTTTTAATCAACTTCAAGTTTAAGTTTAAGTTTAAAAGTTAGATTCCGTTGGTATTAGAATAATTATATTTAACTAAAGTTTTAATAGTTGTGCAATTGGCACCAATAGTACCTTAAAACATAAATAACTAGTTCAAATTTTAGTTTCACAAAAATATTTTGTTTTTAATAGTTAAATGTCTTTTTATGTTGCTAATAATATCGAACGAAAATACTGTGTCAGTAGATAATTTAAACTCATAACTAATTCTGATAAAAAATTAATTAAAAATATTATGCTGATTTTAAACATCATATTCTAAATGTCATACAGGACCGTAAAGACAAGAAACTGCTCGACGTTTTCGCCTACTTCAACATTTTCTGGACAAAAAAGCTCCCAATTAATTACAAAAGACTCATTTATATGACAGTTATCAGACCTATTTGGACATACGGAGTTGAGCTTACGGTCTCTACTAAACCATCCAATTCATCTCGTATCCAATCCTTACAATCCAAAATCCTTCGTAAAAGCCTCAATGCTCCTTATTATGTCACAAACAAACTCATCCATCATGATCTTAATATCCCATATGTTGCTGATTTGGCCCAAACTAGATACCTATCCTTCCATGAAAAGCTCCATACTCACTTGAATCCGCTAGTCTCTCAACTTGCTTCCCATAATATTCCTGATAGCCCTCCGAGGCGTCTGAAAAGAAGATGGCCTCGAGACCTTCTACTATAGAACTTTATTGGAGTGCTATCAATGACACAAATTTAGAGGATATAAATGATGTAACTGTATAATAATTATTAATTATATCTGTTAAGTTGTAATGATGTTCTGTATAATATTTATGAATGAATATATTGTTATATTCCGAATTCAACTGTTTTACGAGCGTTAAATTTGGATAACATAATAATATTTTAAATAATAATTAATAATTTGTTGTCCATACAATAAAATATCGGTTAATTAAATATCTTTTTTTTAACAACTTCTTTTTACATTAATCTTTCGCTCTATTTACAAACTGGCAAATAAAATTCCACTTGATAATAATTTGGGTTCAGTACATGGTAGATACTGTACTGTTTCTAGAACGATTAGTCCGAGGTCACGCTCAATCGCCAGGTTTTTCTTCTAACGAAGGGTACCCACTTTACATAGGATAGAGGCCCCAGAAGAGTCTTTAGATCTCAAAGAATCCATTTCTTATCCATTTAACAGATTAAATAACTTACCTGTCAAAGCCAGATTTGACCCAGGCGGACGGTTCGGCAACTCAAAGGAGAAATTCGGGAAGAAATAGGTTTTTCTCAATTCCACAAGAAAATCACGAAGCATTCTAGGGAAAAAATGAATAGATGAATAGTACAGGGAATTTAGAGCTCATCTTCATAACACCAATTATAATTTTAATCCGTCGTTCACCGAAAAATTCGGTCAGTTGGTCTTCGTGAGCGATGACCGGAATGCTCCTTCAGAAAACACGAAACTTTTCGAAATAGCTTGCGATAACTGGGGCGTCTATGATTAGCTCTTCACAGGATAAAATTGGTCTCGCTAATTAGGGAAAGCAATGGCAAAAACTGAGCTATAGTGGAGAAGAAGAAGACGAGATATCGGATTGGAATAAGGATCGATCTCCTTGATCGTGACTAATCGATAGAGAGCTGGGAAGCTATTCGATAGAGCGGCAAGGTTCCCAGCAATGGGTCTAATGAAAAAATATTGATTTTATTTAAATTATCTCTTTCCACAAATATTAAGCCATGACAACGAAAACGGTTACCTGCAAACCTGTAAACATAAACTACTCAAGGACCCTTTAAACATTAGGTAAATTTACTGATATATTAACTTCAGTTTTTTAATTATGCGGGTTTCTTTATTTGTTATTTAGATCATAAGGGTTATAGGACCCTCCAGTGGCTCATCCAGCCTCTATAAAATATTATAAAAATAGGGAACCCAAAATAAGGGAATCAATCTGGTGGTTGAGCGTGGTCTAGGACAAGTCTCCTCCTTGCAGGACCGTTGTTCCACCTGGCCAGTTTCTACCATGTACTGAACCCCCAGACCTGTTCACGGGTTGTAGTAGTACAGGTACAAATATAAATAAAAATGTTCATAAACGTTTTGACCTGATTCACAAATACACATGGGCAGTATCTACAGTTCTCACGATACAGAACGGTTGTTAGGGTTTAGTGGATCTGTACCACGGGTCCACTCGGACGCACAGAAGTCTTACATTTTTATTTAAATTATTACTACCAATTTTATAGTTATATTATTATTGTCACTATTAATTATTGTATATGATACTATTATTAATTTTGGAGCGGAGTGGCTCAGTGGTAGAGCACTGAGTTGCCATGCCGGAAATCCTTGTTCAAATCCCGCTGCGGGCAAGACTTTTATTTAGTCTGTTTCCAGCTGGAGATGGATCATATTGGATCTAGAAAATCCTGGGGCTCATCCAGGGTCTATAAAATACTATAACAATAGGGTACCAAAAATAAGGGGGGGGAATCTGGCGGTTGAGTGTGACCTAGGACAAATCCCCTCCTTGCAGAACCGTTGAGAGTACAGCATCTTTCATGCACTGAACCCTAGACCCGTTCACGGTTTGTAGTAGTACAGGTTTTTTTTTTTATTATTTATTTATTTTACACTCTATTAGTTATCAGTATTGTTTATTGCCTTAACGCTGATTGATTGAAGGGCTATAATCTACAGTATCTGGATAAGTGGAATCTCTTGATGACAGGATTTCAATTCCACTTATAGAGGTATTCCACTTAAAAAAGGTTTCACTTATCCAGGTCATAAACGTTGCATGTACCACTAAAAGAGGTTCTCAAACAAATGGTAATTTTTATATATGTAAAAATTTATGGTACTTTTCCAATCTAACGACGACCTACCCCAGCGCCCCAAGTGTCACTTTCGTTAACTACCTGCTACTGTTAGCAAAACCTTCCTTAGTCCTTTGTTATTGTTTGTGTCTAGTGGACGTTTATTTGTTTTCATGTTAATTATACGATATGAGTTGGAATTCGATGAAGATTTTTCGGGTGGTGATTGATGAAAAGTCAGCTGTGGTATTTCTACAGGAGCGGAACGTCATATTGTGTTTAATCAATATTGTTTATAATAAATGTTTTATTATATTTTATTATTTATTTTCTATTTTAAATATTTAAATTTTAAACATAAATAATTATATTTAACTACAATGTGATGTTTTTTGGTTTATTGTTTTGATTGTTCTGTATATACGACACCGTTTTGATGTGATATTG
This sequence comes from Arma custos, assembly GCA_037127475.1. Classification (NCBI taxonomy): domain Eukaryota; kingdom Metazoa; phylum Arthropoda; class Insecta; order Hemiptera; family Pentatomidae; genus Arma; species Arma custos. The sequence continues at coordinate 15,263,917 of CM073762.1, read as the reverse complement.
TTATTTTTAATGAATTTTGTTTATAATAAATGTTATTTTTTATCTTCTTATTTATTCAGTAGTTTATATATTTTAAATTTAAAGAGAAAATATGATATACAGCTAAAATATGATTTTTTTTGTATTTCTTTTATTTTTAGCTATTTTTCTTTTAAAGAGAAACGATTTGCCCGGGCAAATCGTTTCTCTTTAAAAGAAAAATATCTAAACATAAAAGAAATACAAAAAAAAATCATATTTTAGCTGCATATCATCTCCTATTTCATTTCCTAACAATCCTCTTGTCTGTTTACTATTTCAAATATATTTCAGGCATCATAACCTGACAGGCTGCAAATAGTTGAGGTAAGTACCAGAGGAGCGTGCTGGGGTAGGTCGTCGTTAGATTGGAAAAGTACCAAATTTATTACCTGTGTATGTAGTACAAACAAAAAAAATTTTAAACATAAAATTTTTGTTTCTGTCATATAATCATCAGCTCCTTTATTCATTACCTAAAGCGTCTACAACATCTAAATACAATTTATTTTCGGTGATTGGTAGCCTCTCTGACTCATCTGCATTTTCATCTTCTTCTTGGTCGGGATTGTCCAAATTTTCATTGTCACATGGCATTTTAGAATTTTCTAGGATTCCTTCATCATTCAGTCCTCCTGCTGTTATAATTTCCTCATCCATGTGAACATGCTGTTTAAAGTTGGAAGCTTCTCGCAGCTATCTCCTAACACGATTTCCCAATCCTCTGGCTGAAGTCCGAGAGTATCTGTTTCCAATTCTATTTGCTCATCATCATCAGCTGTGTTTTAAAATGTAAACATATGCTTAATTATTACGTACCAATCAAAACAAATAAACCCATATATCCCTTTTTTTTATGTACTAATGTAAATTCCACTTATAGAGGTAAATACAAAAATTGTCCCATTTACAGAGGCAATTTCGACAAAAATTGATTCCACTTTTAGAGGTGAAAACATTCCAGTTATAGAGTTTATTTAAAGGAAAAATCGTGGGACAAGTTTTGTTCCACTTATAGAGGTATTTCACTTATGCAGGTACCACTTATCCACGTTCAAGTGTGTATTATGATGATGTAAATAATATAATAAATGTAAAAAAAATCTTTTACGTCTAAACGTTCACAATCGTTGAGGAGTTGGCTTCTAGACCTAAACTTGCTTCCTGAATATCGTTTTATATATTAAAGATAAAAAGCCCTAAGCTTTCAAGACGACTCTCTCCAAAATAAAAATATTTGAAATAAATTTATTTTGTCAAATTTGATCAATCTCCTATCTCGGAAAAAAAGTTGAAGCCCAAAGTTGGTCACCCCAGTCTTAAAAATTAACGCTACTAAAAAAAAAAAACTTTAAATATACCTTCCAACGCTTTTCACGACATTTTTTTAAATATCTTTTTGATAAAGGCATTTTTTTTTATTAAAGATAAAAAAAATATAAAAATATTTTTTTTACATTAAAGTTAAAAAGGCCTAAGCTCTCAGCATTAACAAAACTATTCACTTTAATGTCAATGTTGCATGCAGCTGATAACCCTCATGCACCTTCGCAATGCCTCTGTAGTCACTCATGAAAACATGCTTAATTAATTCTACGTTTCCCTTCATTACTTATTAAATTAGATGAATGCAATAATAAATACTTCAATAATTAATTGTTTATTATATGCCCAACCAGTACTATAGTTCACATTACTATCAGTTACAATAAAGGTGAACTATAAAAATAATAAGGATGTACCTGTGGAAACTTACAGCTATAGACAGTTCTACAGGTCACCCAGTCTCCATGAAGTGTGTACCATTAATTGGGAACACAACCGTTGTCCGAGAAACATTAGTCTCTACCAAGTGCTGAACCCAAGATCCTTCACGAATTGTAACTGTACTTTTCTTAAAAAAATTAATAACTAAATAAAAATATAAGTGCCTCTAGAATTTTTATATTATTTTGATAAAAATTAAGAAAAAAAACGTTCTAAAAAATGTAAACTTATGTAAAAAATGAATACGTTTATGAAATATTACGAAGCGGCTCTGAGATTACCTCTTCCAACAGCTTTTAAATTATTCCTCTTCACAAATCCCTCTCTCAGCTCTCGTATCCATGCGGTTCCCTCTCATATAATTTATTATTTCCTTTTCATAATCTGAATAAAAATACTAAAATAAAATATAGAAAAAAACATTTTTACAACATATTTTTTTTAAATTAGTTGTAGCAAAATGGAAATTTTGATCTTATTGTTAAAACTATATATGTTAAAATCAAGGAACTTTTGAAGAGCCTCAACCTCAACTAGAAACCTATATATTCGTTCCAATAATCTTGTAATCTTCAAATGCCTTATATTCCATCACCTAATATCCCTACAATTCCGAATAAATCGGAAATAGTAAGATCAGTTTTGAGCTAAAATTCTCTCATTCAATGAATGAAGGATTTTTTTTTTAATGTACACTTGTGTGTGTGTGATAATGTATGTATATTTATGAGTGTGTAGGATATAAACCACATACATACATATTAATATCATCTAGTTAGATATTAAAAAAAAGAAAAGAAAAATAAAGGAAATAAGTGTAAATCACTGATAGTTTTGTTTGAATTTGTCTTCATTATTTTTTTTCTTGGCATAAATTGCATATATACAACTATAAATTGTTTCTCTTATATTATTATTATTAACTTATTTTATTTTTTTTTCTTTCTCTTCTTCTATTGTGTTTTTAAAATATTGTTATTTGAGCTAATTCGCATTTTTTTCATTGTTTTTTTATTATTCTTTCTAAGTTACTAAATTATTTGTAATGATTAATTAAATATAATAATTTAACACTCTAAGGCATAATAGCTTACAATACCTGTATTGTTATTCTAAAGGGATTTGTCCTAGAATAAATAAAGACATTATTATTATTATTATTTTATATACCAGTTTAACCCATGAAAGATATTGGGTTCAGTACATGGTAGAAACTGTACTTTGTCTACGACTACTGTGCAGGGAGGTGATTTTTCGTAGATCACACTCAACTGCCTGGCTATTCTTTCAATTAAGTTAATCCTGTGGGATTGTATTAAACTTTTTTAAACTTTGGGAATGTTTCGTAACTAGGCGGGCTACTAAATTTAAAATGATTTTTCTCCACGTTAGATTTGGGCACACTAGAGAACATTTTTTGGATTGAAAAGTTTAAACATGAATTATCATTATTGTTTTTACTAATATCCTAAAATCCGAAATTAAACAATACAATAAAACGGATACTAAACAAATTACATTGATTCTATTATATTTTATTTAATAATTTCGACAGTTTATTTTTTAATATATAGATGCAAATAAAAATATATACCTTTTAATACAAAGGCCTTCACTACTTGGGCCTTTATAAAATAAATGTACTTTTTATATTTTTTTATTAATTGTTTTAATTAATATTTTTATTTTTTTAAAGAAAAGATTTGCCCTGGCCGGGATTCGAACCCGGGTTTGTCCTGACTGACAGTTTTGTCCTACTGTGAGGCGACCCCCGGTAGCTCAAATGGTAGAGTGCTGTCACGGAGAGACGGACGACCCTTTCCAAAAAAAATATTTAAAATAAATGTATTTTGTCAATATTTGATCAATCTCCTGTCCCGGAAAAAAAGTTGAAGGATGGCCCAAGGTTGGTCACCCCTGTCTTAAAAATTAACGCTACTTAAAAAAAACTTTAAGTGTACCTTTCATATTTTTTAAAATATCTTTTTGATAAAAGCATTTTTTTTCTTTTACGAAATCCAATCCTCAAGATACAGTTTGTAGAACTGTTAGGATTAGGAAGCTATTGAGGACTCCCGTTGCTCCTGCGTACTCCTTCATCAGACTCCAGGATATCTTCTTCGGTCCGATCGAAGCGGGAAGACAAATCCGATACCTTTCATCCCAGCCGACTCGGCTAACTCGCTGTGACGCTACGTGACAGCTATAGGCTATAATAGGCAGCGGTGTAATGGAACCCTAGGCCACGTTTTGGTCTTTGAAGAAGAAAAATATACAGAAATGTGTTTCTGTTGTGTTGTATGTGTGTGTCTGTGAGAGAGAGAATGGTTGAAAGAAGAGTAACTATAATACAATATCGTGAACCTTTTAAATGATCTATTTGAAAATAAAATCCTTATGAAGATATACGGACTGATAATCACAGGTGATCAGCGATGGACTTGAAAGAAATAAGGAGTTTTATGAGCATAATAAGAAACCACAAGAGTTTAGGTTAAGGCTGTTATTAGCCGGAAATAGATCCTATCAAGTCCGTACCCAGGAAAACATTTCGGGGGGGGGAGGGGGGGCTCAGGTTAGGATTGAGGATTTTAATATCATTATTCATGATAATTTTTAATATTTGGATAAATTTGTCCATATAAACTATTATTGCATGGTGACTGATTTAAATGCAATACACAACAACAATTATACTTCAATTCTTGATTTTCGAAACGATTGTTAAATATTGTGAAGTTGTTGGAGGACATTTTCAAGCAAATATAAATATACATAAGTATGCTTGTTGCAATGCATAATGATGTAAAATGTGTTGGATCTTCTGTTGTGTGTGTTGTTTCTAATTTAATTCGCACATTTTTAACCTAGTATTAATTTGTAATACTAACTAAATTTCGGGATTTCGGGGAGGGAAGGGTTGACCTCCTAACCACCTCCCTCTTGGCTACGGCCTTGGATCCTATGGGATAAGGGTTTCCACAGATAAATGATTTTATCTGTTAGCACTTATGGTCCCAATGGGATCTGGAGTTCCTACTGGAGCTAACACAGCCACTATAATGTGAGTCCTCTTAATCGGGGGAAAAACCTGTCTATAGAGCGTGATATCGGACGATTCAACTCCTTGCACAACTATGGTTTCAGAAAAAGTATAATTTCTACCACAAATTTAAACGATTGTTCTGGGCCGTAGTGTTACAGGTGTATTCAGGAAAGAATGATCAGGTCTACGTACAACTCCTCAAGGTTAGGTTAGGTTGATTATTTATGGACACTTAACGTCTAAGGTCTTCAGTGTCCTATTCTACCACCTACTACCAAGGTTTGGTAAGATTAAGAGGAAAAAGAATATTTTTATATTTCTCTTATTATTAACATTCTCATTTGTAAACTTATTGAATTAATGGGCATTATAATCGATCAATAACAAAGAATATTTCACTATAGATATATATTGATTAATATGGCAATTTAACGTAAACCCCCCTTCATGGGTTATAGTAGTACAGGTTTTTTAATTATTTCGATTGAAAAAGAAAATCCTTAGGTAGATATACTATATCTATGAACATTTCGATAATTTATAAAAAAAAATGTTTAAGATTGCTTTTTTGACAATAATAAATATACATCTATTTTGATAATTAAAAAACCGAATCTAAATTGTTCACAGAAATTTATAAAGAGTTTGAATGTTTAGGCATCATTGGACCAATCTTCGACCCATTTAGGGTTCAATAAAAGACAAAGAGAATTAAAAAAAATATATTTATCGAAATTTACAACGGTATAATATAATACAAAAAGTAAATAGAATCAATGATACCTAATTTCATGAGATAAATCCAAGTACACAAACTACCCATTGATAGTACTCGCACTTTATATTTTTTAATATTGTAGGCTGTAAACTATTCTCCTCTTTTCTTTTGTTTACTCCCATGGTAACCGCATGGAGGGACCGTTTATTAATATTAGGACATGCTCCATACTTAAGTAAGCATATTACATGTGATTTTAATAATTACAGATTAGTTTAGTTTTATAATTACAGAATACATATTATATACGTAAGTTAACAATATAAGAAATTTAACATTTACAGTTTGACTTAATTGATAATTTACATGTGGAAATACAATTAAAATTAGATTTTCAGTCACAAATTATATAATAAAAAAAATTAAACAAATGTAGAAATATACAAAAATGAAACATTTTAAGCACAGCAAGACAGTTTTATAATATAATTTATATAACTAAAAACTTCAATGAATAAGTTATAATTATAGTACATTATGATTAGCGACACAGGCTTTTCTTGCATTGGAGAATGCTGGACGGCGTATAGGTCTTCAGGTAAACCAAGGATAGACTAAGTATATGGTGGCTAACCCTTCCCAGACAATCGGATCCCACCATCACGTTTGGTCCCTACACATTTGAAGGTGTCGACAGTTTTGTCTACCTCGGTTCTTTGGTCAAAGCAGATGGCTCAACCAGCCCAGAAGTTCAAAGAAGAATATTGGCCGCTAATAGATGTTATTTTGGGATGGCGAAAATTTTACGAAGTCGTCTGATATCAAGAAGAGCCAAGGTCATGCTGTACAAAACAATCATCAGGCCTGTTTTGACTTATGAATCGGAAACCTGGCCTCTGTCCAGGGCAGATGCCAACAGTTTGCTGCTCTTCGAAAGAAAAATATTAAGAAGAATGTTTGGAGCTGTAAGAGTTGGCGATCAATTTAGACTCAGACAAAATGCAGAGCTGTATCTTTTGTATCAGGAGCCTGACGTGGTGAAGCAAATAAGAATAGCTAGATTGAGATGGGCTGGACATGTGGCCAGAATGGAGGACAACGCTATCTTAAAAAGACTTCTGTTTGGATTCTTTGATGGAATAAGAAAACGTGGGCGTCCACGACTTAGATGGTCAGATGAAGTCGAGAGTGATGCAGGCAGCATCATTGGATCCAGAGCTTGGAAGACCTTGGCGCAGGACAGAGAAGAGTGGAGGCGACGCCTTGATGCGGCCAGGACCAGTGCTGGGTTGTAGAGCCAGTGATGATGATGATGATTAGCGACAGTACTTAATAAAAATGTATACAAAAAGTTACAATTAAAAATTTAAAAACTATGTAACAAGTGAATTGCCCTCCTTATGTCTTAGAGTTTACCAAAATCAATGTCTTTTATAAATTATAGTAAGTCAGTTTTAAATTTAGAGAAAATTAAATGTAAATTATATATATATATATATATATATATATATATATATATATATATATATATATATATATATCTTACATAGATTTGACTCCTGACGATGTGTGGATTAACAGCCTTTGGCTCGTTCTTTATTTTACTTTATTTATTTATATTTATTAATTTATTATTTATTACAAGGTTTTGTCTTATTCATTTCTTAAATAGGGTAATTGATAAAGGTAATTGTATGAAACAGCCACTTGTATTATTTTGTTGTAAAATATTACTTTCTATAAATTTGAAAAATTCAGTTCAAAATAATGTTAATTCAAGGGACTCTGCTGGGGAATTAATTACTTTATCAACTTATCATTATTTTTGTTGAATAGAATAGAAAAGTAACATTATTGTGGGATTAAGTCAATTTATAATAACAAACATGAACAGAAATAGAAACATAATATATATCTACACCAGAAGGCTACATGATACAAATCATAAAGCATATAAAAAGTGACAGAAAATAGTAAAAAATATATACATATATATAAACAAATAATATTAATAAGTAAATGAACATTACAAATCTTGACTAGATATTAAGCAATTAAAATAATAGATAAATAAATAACAACTATTGATTGCAGGAACTAGGCAAGTAATACTTTCTTTACTTGATGTACAATTTCTTAAAACAAAATTAAACCCCCGAAATAACACAATAAATTATTCAATACATTAAAAAAAACTTTAAACATGTTTACTTACTTCTTTATCATACTTTTCAATCCCTTTTACAATATAGATTTTTAATATATTTTGAATAATGGATGAATAATTACGAAATCCAATCCTCAAGATATAGTTTGTAGAACTGTTGGGATTATATATTAGTTTCTACTATTATTATTTGTGAACCTAATATCCCCCTTTCGCCCAGAGTGTGGTTCGAATCGATTCATCGAATCATAGCGTTTACACTATTTCGTAGAGTCCTCTTCTTCTTGTCGTGTTTATCATGCAAATTGTAAAATAACCGATCCTTTATCCAAAACCAACAGCACAACCTCAATTACTGTATGCAAATTTAGATCGTAACCGAAAATAGAGGCCGTCCTAGAGCTTAAATCGATATTTATATTTATAATCGAGTGCTTGTATCACGGCTAAAATTTAACAGAGTATATTTCATAACCTTAAATAACTTTTATTATTATTATCACGGTAACATCCTCAATATTCTGTATTAATACATATATTGAGTTTCAAAGATTCGAACAATTCCTCCCGCGTTGTATTTAGTATATCGAGTTTAATTCTATCAGAATATTCAGAAATTGTAAGATTCTGAATCAATTTTATGAAAATAGATCTACTATTTTCTTTTAAAGAAGCGGAAATAAAATTTCATCGGCTAAAATACATTTTCAAAAATGTTTTTTATAACTTTAAGTACACTTATAATAATCAAGTAGGTGAATCCATTCTCAGAGTGTTGTTTATTGATCTCCTGGACTGTTAGCTCTCATAGGTCATGCTTTAAAAATCTATTTATAAAATTTTTGTATTAATATGTTCCTCATGGACTTATTACATCACTTCTTTCGTATAATAAAACTTGGAGTCCAGTTACTTACAGTTTATCTCTTAATGTCCGAATCGTGTCAAGTCGATTACTAGAATTAACTTATGAATTCAGTTTTTTTTTGCCACAATACATAAACCGAACTAATTAATCATATATATCTAATTTACAATCCATAAATAGATTTTATAATTTTTCTGAAGAATATTTACCATATTTTTTTATGTCAGTGTCGTGGATGAAAGATTGAGTAATGTGTAACTCGTGGTATGGAAAATTTGAAATCTGATCTCCATTCTCGATATTTTAAAGTTGTAGGAAAATAATCTTTGTCTTTCAATTTTACAATAGAACATTGTAATAATATGCATTAAAAAACTAAAAAAAAAGCTTAATTATAGAATTAAAAATTCTTTATTCAAATACACTACTAATAGTTATAACAGAATCAACCATATGAGAACATTGAAACCCTTGTAGAGAATAAATGAAAAACAATAATATAGAAAAATGTTCTTTTTCTTTTTCTAAGGTCTTGGAGTGCATTATAAATAATCCTCTGAAATATGCCAGAAAAAAAATTGTATTGTTTAATAAACATCAAACCGAGAAATAATAGCATATTTAATTAATGTTTCGCATTCCTCAATGAAACTGACAAATATTAAAAATAATGTCTTATTTTATTTCTATCATAGGATTAAGTCTAAGGCGTAAGGATTATTAACTTTATTAATAAATAAAGGCGTAACGGCATCATTAAGTCTCAGAAAATTAGATAAAAATAGATAAGAAAAAACGAAAAAAGAAAAATCTCTAATAAAGTACACTAACTAAAACAACTAGATCTTTAATAAAATCCTTTCCTTAGGCGCTTATAAAGACATAAAATTTGAACTTTATTGATAACGGTCATAAATTCAATTTCAGCTTTCCAACGGTTATAGTATCATTAAATTGGGTTAGAACACAAAGAAGTAATGAAAGTGTTAAATAAACGTGCATTGTCAGGAAAAATTTATTATTTAAGACAAAAAAAATGTTCTTAATAGTTAGCCAAGGAGTGAGAATTACTTTATTGGTTGTTTAGCAAATAAAAAATATTGGTATTAAGTCAATTTATGAATATGGTTAGCGCTTCATTCATCAGTTTGTTTTATTACTTATTTAGTTAATAAGTAAATAATACCTAATTAGACAATTTATTCTAATGTAGTTAATCGGACTGCAGTTATCGAAGTCGAATGAAACTTAGTCTCAATAGCTCTTCATTGAACAGAAGTGCAAATTACATGACAAGCCTTAGTGATATAGGCAGCATTAGCGTGCAGCTAGCACCAACAATAGAAAAAAATCCCTTAATTCTATAGCCAACATATACATTTTTTTTTATGGTGGATATGGGAGGGATAAGGGTGAACTCAGACCCAGGAAATAACCTTTCTGAGTCCATCAAGTCCTTCTTCAGGACTTTAATAATCACAATATTTACAAAATATAGCATTTCCTGGGTCAGGACCCCATCATATGAACTCATGATATATCTGTACGAAACTAGAGCCTGCCTCTAGTAACATAAAAACTATGCTCTACTGCTGCTAATGTAGATCTGTATCAGTTCTGGTTAGCTTTTTTTTTTTTATTGTATCCAATAAACATATTTTTATGAGTACTGAAGTTATGAAAATGATAGACACATTTGGACCGAAAGTCCTGAAAAGAAAAATTCAATGAAAAATCATGGGTGCATTTTAGACTGCAGACAAATGGAAACTGCGAAGTAACCAATAAATCTATCAGAAAATGTAAAGAACATGTAAACAGAATGAACAAACAAAGATTGACAAAGTAAATATTTGACTACTTAGGGTAAAAGAAGACCACGATGAACTGGACTAGTAATTTGATAAAGTAAAGAAAAATTTTGAAAAGTTGAACATTAGAGTCCCACATGCTAGAATTTGGAAGCAGAGTGAAAAATTTGCAAGGGTTTGAGAATGAAGAAAGGTAAGAGAAGGCTGGACGAAGGTGAACAGAGAATTATAAGAAACGTCTGGTAAACGCATGAAAGAATTTTTGAGATTGAGAAAACTCCTGCAGAAGAAAGGAGAATAACGTTGCAACGTCATTCAAAGTTGTCAATATAAAAAAAAAATGTAGTATTGCTGAATATTTGGAATATATCCTACGACATATTAGATTATTACAACGAAATAATTATTCCTATTTATAAAAATAAAAGAAACAACAGGTCTATACAGAATTGTTGCTAAATTACGTGGATAAAATTCGAGAAACTGTGAAAGAGGCATAACCTAAATATAAAGTAAAGTTGTAACGTGATCCGAAGTGTTCAATACGAAAAAAAATGAATTATCGCTGAAACTTTGAGATCTCTCCATCGACATATTTACTACAACGTGATTAATAATTACAACATAATGACAATTTCAATAAATTTAAATCTATAAAAGAAAAGAAAAACAAATCTAAACAGCATTCTTACTAAATTACACGGATAAACTACGAGAAACCGTGAAAAAGGCAGAACTGAAAGGGGAATACGAAAGTGAAATTGCGTTGAAAAAGCGTTGACTAGATAATGACAAGCGTGGATGGTTTATTATTGAAGAGAAGGCAGATGATTGGACGTGAACGTCCTTACTCTCTATGCTACGGCTGACCCAATTGGCCAGGCTCCAAAGCCAATAGGATGTCTCCTTTCTCATCCATAATGTGTCAGGCGTCTAACTCGTTGTCTCCTTCTCTTCACAAGGGGATTTCTTTCAATGACAGTTTTCACTTTTACATTTATAAGGTGTGTACTTTACTCATTGGTTAACCAATAAGAACTCTTTTTAGAAACAATTTTTAATATATTTAAAATACTAAAAAATATTTATAAAATGTATAAGTTGATCTACATTGAAATATGGGCAAAAATTTGGCAAAACTTTAGATAGAACTAATGGTAAGCATTGTAAGCGGTATTTTTGTTCCAAAACTAAATTAAGTTATTAAATTATTACATACCGTTATGGCTAATATTGCAAAATATAGAAAACCCTAAAAAATCTCAAAGTAATCAAGATCGCCAAGATAGATAGATAGATAGAAATTTTATTTCTCTTTAGGAGTTTCCCATAGAAATAGACTCCAGCTTGGTTACAGATTACAATATTATGATTTTAACAATTTATGTACATATCATTTCGAAAATAAAAATAAAATAAACTTTACTAACACATTCTGGTTTTCAAAACATAACATAACATATTAAAGAATAAACAATTACTGGTGCTATGATAGAAACAATAAAAATAAAAAAACAAAATATCACTTTAAAAATAACTAAAAACAAAAATTTAATAGAAAATGATAAACAAATTATCACTTTTTGAACTCCCATCATTTAATAATACAATTTTTGTAACTTATCTACACTGTCGATATTGAGTATAGCTTGGATAATTTTGTTATCAGAAGATTCTAAGATAAATCATCTTAAATAAGTAAGTGTTGGAATAATTGAGGAATATTTCCATAATAGTGTTACATAGTTCTTCCAGTATTGTATCCATATCACATACAGGGGGCAAGTATATGTTTCCAACCGTTAATAATTTGTTATCAATTTTAATATTGACAAAAAGCCCATAGTGGACGGTATATACAGTACTTATTCCTGAAATAATGGAACTATGAACTAGGGTTAAAGATCACCAAGAAAATCAGGCGCAATCTGTAGACTCGGGAAAGAAAGCAAAACCACGGTGAAAGAATGAAAGAGATGAGGAACAGGAGAAAAGAAAATTTGAATCGAACATAGTTCGTAGTATTGTAGCTTAATCGTAAAAAAATAATACCTTAATCACTGTGTTTTAATGAAATTTCAGATCTCTTAGTGAACTTGATGTATTATTAATTGAATGTTTAATATTATATGTTCAGTTTTTACTTAAAAACTTCGGAAAATTAAATAGATAGATACAATTACTTTTAATTTCCTAAAAAAATTAACTGTATAAAAATGTATTGAGGGAGGAAGGGAGGTAGAAAGAGTGTATGTGTTGGCGTTTTCCTAAAATTAACCAGGCCTAAGTAGCTTTTCCAGGTTAATCTATATTGAAGTCTACATGGTTAAACAAGCCTTTATAAAGGGCAACCTTCGAAGGGTTTGTAGCCCTTAAAAGGAGAAAAAGTATGTTTTTGTATGGCGTCGTTTGGAATGGACGTAAAATGGGGATACCGATTTCAGGTTCTTGTTAAAAATCCCTATCCTAATTATACCTTAGTAGGTAAAATTTAGTGTTCTCGCCGTAGCATCGTCCGGTTAGTAGCAAAAATTTACGTTAAGCGAACTATTAAATAAATCTGTGGAAGAAAGTAGTCCGGGTAGAGGTGAATGAATTTATCTTAGAATTAGAAAAATGTTTATTAAGTAGCCAACCTTTCGACCTACTTTGTAGGTCTTCTTCAGGGCTATAAAGGTACCTAAGGGTAACCACGCGCCCACCTGCGTTTCGTCAGTTCAACTTGGAAGTGTGCAAAGCCTATAAAATCGGTAAAAACTGTATTTGTATAAATTTATAACACGCGGAAAAGATTTTCATATAATAACAGAGACATGGCAATTACTTTACGCTGTCTTGTTAATTTATAATAATAGATAAGATAAGATAAGAACAGAACCGAACCATTCGCGCGTTCCTTTCTCTCCCGCTTCACCACGTTTAGGAACTCAGTACCGCCCAATATCCGCAATCCTTCTTCCTTATCCACATTCAAATCCACGTTTTCCCTACATCTCCTAAATTTCCAAAAAGTTACTCTCGAATCAGTTATTAGTAATTACTCCATCAAATACTACTACTAGATACTAGCGGTAAGAGTGATCTGGCGGATTTGGGTTTGAGTATTAGTCCGTAGATGGAAGTTTGATAGCAGAGAAAGGTAGGTGATATCGGAATTGAGCCTTCGTATTACTATTATTATTATCGTATTATTATTATTATTATCATTATCCATCAGAAGTAACTAATGACTTACTGGAAATTTTCTTCACGTATAAAAATATTAATTTTTTATTCTTTTAGATTAGTTCGTTTTTTTTTGTGGGTTTTTCTTGACGAGAACAGGTATCACTATATATTTATTTTCAAATACTTATTTAAATACTGTATGATTCTTATAATGAAGCCTCTAGATCAGATCTATACAGGCATAGGCGTAACAAGGGGGAGGGGGTGTTATTGGGGATGTAACTCCTCATATTGCTTAGAAGAAATTAAAAAAAAAATTGTAACAAGTTAAAAGAAATACAAAATTAAAGGATTTCGCTTTTTCAAAGTTATTATTGTGGGATTACAGAAGTAAGGGTCAATAATGCCAAAACTACGACAAAGAAAGTGCAAGCCCAGTTATTTTAATTAATAAAAGGTACACTAAAATGATAACCTAAAACTTAATACTGTTTATTTACAATTAATTATATTATTATTGCGGCAGTAATGGCATCTAGCGGCAACAATAAGATCGCAAATGTGAGAAGAACAGTTTAGACAATTCTTAGAATCTAGAAGTAAAGTCTGGATGGGTCTAGAAAGTTCCCTATGCAATTAACTATAGTAAGTTATTGTAACCAATAAATAGGGTTATTTGTATTTAAAAGCTATTTCTTGATTGCCTTTCCAAAAATAACATTTGTAATGAAAATAAAAAAAATAATAATCTATTTATTTAATTTGAAGCTACATCATTAGGTATAATATATATTATACCTATATTACCAGGCATCTTTTTTGAAGGGAGTAATATGTTGGATTGGTTGACTGGTGGGGGTTGTATACTGTGTATACAGGACAGAATATTTTCTATTATTTTTGCACACACTTGATATTCTTAAGAGATAAATATATTTCTCTATTTTAAATACATTCCATAATGTATTTACATAACAACAAATCCTACCCTGTCCTTTAGAGGAAGTTCAAGTTGAGGATCTACTAAGACCCTAAGGTCAAACAGAACTGAAGGGTGTTTTTAAACTAAGTTTGAAGGGAGCAGGATATCAGGATCAGGAAGGAGGTTAAGGGTCAAGGGTAGGCTGTTATTAGCCTCCCCCCTATCCCTCCCTCATCCTACACCCTTCTTACTACCCCTCTTCGCCCCCTCCACCCACCTTTCTCCCCACCACTACACAACCTGTATAAACCTCCCACCTTTACCTTTCGCAACTGTCGCAAGTTAAACATGCCTAAGTAAACAGTAGCTCCTGTAAACATCTCTCCGATGAATTGAATCAAAATCCAATCGTGTTGAATTTGACACAATCCTCCATCTTCGTTCCAGTCAGTCTTTAGCCTTCGAAACAGTCCTAAGTGATTCAGTCGCTCAATTATTATAGCTTATAATGTAGGGAGCAGATCTCACGATTCGGTTGTACGTAGGTTTCTAAATTCTTTGTATGTTTCTATCTTCAGTTTATATGTAAAAATTCGGAATCCAGGCTTTAATTGTGGTTTATGGTTTCGGGTACTTCTACAATATCTTGATTGTAATGTATAGAAAGAATAAGATAAATGTTACAATAAAGTATCAGCGGGTTAGTACCTAAATACTTTAATTTCATTGTATTTTATTTATCTATTTCCTTAGGTATATGCCTTATTTGCGTTATTTGTTTGGAAGATTGTTATTCTTTTGTTATAATTGATACTATTCTGTTCTGACTAAAAATTTTGTTTATTTATTTATTAAACGAGTGTTGATTATTTAATTATTGTAAAATATTTACATATTGTAGATATTATATAACTGTAAATAAAAATAACTGTAATTAAGTGACGACATGCTAATTACTAATTACTAAAAATTAACGCTAAGTGGGCCAGACTCAATGGCTACAATATTGTACATTAAGTCCAGTAAAGAATTTATTTATTATTTATATTTTTGGGGTATTTAGCTGTACAGTGGCCTCATTGAATTTTGGATGACGATGATAAATATGTAGCTACAACACTAATCTGGACCCCCAAGTTTTGTTACCAATCGTTTTTTTTAATTGAAGCAATTTTAAATACGCAATTGGTAGTATCGACAACAACCCTTCTGTTAAGCCTTACTGTTACAACCAGTTAGCTCAGAGCTTATTGGCTTTTAAGGAATTTGTTTGCTACTAAGCTCAAAAACTTCACAAGTCCATCTGCACCTTTGCGATGCTATAACTTCAATTATATTATATAAAGCGGGTTTTGTAATTTCAAGTGGTCCACTCTAAATTCTATAGTGGTCTAATCCATTTTGAGGTAGAATATTTTAATACATTAAAACCGTACATGTTTCAATGTTAATAGCCACGTTTCACAAGTATATACGTACTATATGTATATACACACACATACACAGTTAAGGTACAGAAGTATTACTATTATTATTTATTCTCTTTTATTGCCACGAACAATATTTTGAATCTTTTCATCAAAGATTTCTTCCGGGTTCGACCAATCAAATTCTTTGCCATCGTTTCGCCAGACGCCAGCTGTTGGCTTCCTCTTTGTCTTTATATCCTTCGGTATTTATACCTGTTCGGGTACTCAAGGTATTTTAAACATCACAGCAGAGATGTGACTTATATGAGATACAGGTATCTGAAATACAGATACAAGATACAAAATATGTATTTTCATCTTGTATCTAAAATACTTTTTAAAAATTCATTTTTTATCTTGTATTTAAATACCTTTTGTTTGGTATCTTAGTATTTTGCAAATACCATTTGCTAAAATACTTTTAGTAATAGTTATCTATGCATTTATTCAGAATTCGTGACAAGATTCTATGACATTAATTTTAAATACGCAGTTTAGATGAAAATCTAAAATATTGCATGCTCTCTGTTAGATGTCATTGAAGAAAGTCTAAATAGGCGTTTTAAAATGATTTTGCAGGTAGAGTCTTTAGAAAAAGATGCAACATTAGCCCCAGTGTCACATCCGTTCTTTAAAATGAAATGGGTACCAAAAGGGTAGAAAGAATATGTAAAAGAACTTATGCTGCCTGAACACGAAACATTAATTGATCTGAAAAACAAAAATCGGACGCTATAGGTAATATTGAATGTGATAAAAAAAAAGAAGTTAAAAAATGAATCTTTTTACATGTTTTTAGAATATTCTGATTCTTCTATTGCTAATGGTGAGAACACAGGGTCTACTGGCAGCACTGCTGGCTTAGAAACACTAAAATACCTAAATAATAAAGATACCAGCTTAAATGCTTATGCTATAATAAAAAAAATATTTTTCAAATATAGCACCTGTTTGCCAAATTTTGCCCCTGCTTTGCGACGCTTCTCTTTTTATGAACTGAAAATTAGGGGATATGATCACCATCATAACAATCATAGGGGGTATGATTATGAGGTCTCATCGAAGAAAAATGAATGATAAATTGTTTGAAGAATTGGTTTTACTAAAGTCTCAATAAAAACCTCAAAAATGTAATATTTTGTCTTGTAACATTTGCACGATCAACGCCATCTATTCGTAAATAATTCATTAAATTCAAGTATATATTCAATAATAAGTTGTTTTCTTACAAAAGTATTTTATCTTAAAAAGTATTTAAAAGATACTTATTTTGTATTGTTACGGGCTACTGGGTATTAAAATGAATTAAACAATCCCTTAATTAAAGATACTAATATTTATTAACAAAATGATAAAAAGGATACAATTAAACTATTAACAATTAAATTATTGAACTAATATAAATTTATAATAACAATATTCTAAATATTATCATCTAGGCCTAACCCCTATTTAATTATTACAATAATATAAGATTTTACTAATTCTAGATAGCTTAGCTAGTTACAATAGTTTCTATGAATATTATAAAATTACACTACAATTTATAACTAATAATTAACACTTACAGTTCACTAGTCCACCGACCGTAAGATTCTTCAAGTATCACAAACTGACACACAGTAACAAACAGAAACAGTTTATTACACTCGCGAGACTGTCACAGTTCACTGATACACTTATTACACGGGCCGGTTCAACACTGACTAGTTTATCACACTGACATTCACTTATTACACTTATCACAGATCTTCACTGGTCTACTCTCAGGCTAAGACTGACTGCCTCGAGTTGAGGGGAAGTATTTAAAGAGGCAAAGCCGAACATTCTAGAACACGAAAGGGCCAGACAATTCCGGAATCTTCTTAATCCTTTTCCGACAAAAGAAGACGATCTAGAACAGTCCTAATCCTATTTAAACGTCTCCCGCTGACGGAGTTAAGCCGCTAATCCCCCGCTTCCGCCTTCCTTTGTACGCCCGTAACAGTATATAATATTTCAGATACCATTCCAGAAAGTATTTTGTATCTGGTATCTGAAATACTTAATTTAAAAGTATCTTGCATTTTGTATTTCAAATACTTTGTATAGGGTATCTTGTACATCTCTGCTGGACAGGAATAAATACCTTAGGATAGAAAGACATCTGAGATTAAGCCCCGAGGAAGAATGCAGCATGTCAAGCGAAACGCTGGAACCAAATCTTACGAAACCGTCGAAACCAGAACAATCCATTGATGAATGGACTCATTACTATCATTAATAATTATTTGGAAATTTACACACAATTTCAAAATATAATATAACACACGGGAGGAAACCGTCTCAAATATTTCAATAAGACTTTTTTTTTTCCTTTTGAAACAAGGTCGAAAAAATATTAGGCAGTCCTCCAATAGACCTCTCGGACGTTCATCTGTCGGCTCAGCGCTTATAGAGTTATTATCACAATTAATTGACTATTCTCCAATTCTAGTATTATTAGCTTAGATAGATTAGACCTAATAAATGAAAATGAGGGGCAATACATCTCACTATGTATGTTTATAGTTGAGACATGTAGCACTATAATATGAAGAGAAGAAGAGAATACTACACATTAACATGCTATATATATGTATAATATAGCTGCTACTTTCTGTGGAGAGGAACATCTAAAATATAATATAATAATAGTAGTAAGTAATAATAGCAATAGTAATAATAGTAGTAGTAAGTGAATAATAGTGTTCGATAATCGCATTGTGGGAATCAGTAAATCTCTGGAGTCTTAGTCCTCAGTCTTGCCCCCTCCCCCCTCCCCTCCGGCTATGTGCACATGTCAAGTATAGTTGAATGATCATTGTGTTTGATGATTAATCAGATTAGTAACCACTGATCTTGTGCACAATCATTATGATTCAACAAACCGCTGGTTCGATACGAATCCTGCACGCTTGGACCGTTCTCCGCTCTTCATGCAAAACAGATCTGTTTGTTTCCGTAACGTGTTGATGGTTTAGTCTGTATTTTCAGATTCGGCGTTTCACTATGATATTTCCTCTCTCCTAATTCCGCATTATTCGCCTATTCCGTCTGACGAGAAGAGCAAGACTAGTATAGGAAAAGTGCTTCCTATCTTTTTATTAATTATTTTTAAAAAAACATTATTTAGCAATGGCAGCATAATTAAAAAACAAACAATCGGTATTGATAGCCTTCTCAGTTGAAATAGAACAAATTCTTTTATTATTTTCCGGAGAGGGACAAATGTTTGTTTTGTATTATACAGTTTATGTTTCTGACCTCAACCAACCTTTGACTAAAGATGAAACATAATTCCGCACTACCTATTCTAAGGGCCTTTAAAAGATATCTTTAAGGGCCTTGAGGCGAGGGCACTCCAAGGCTTTTGTGAGGTTTGCTTTACTTTCAACCTCACCCTCTCTCTCTCACTCTCTCTCTCTCTCTATCTCCCTCTCTTACACTCTCTCACTCTCGATAGTATTATATATGATATTGCCCGTATACACACTGTTATATCATATATAATACTTAATAAAAAAAACTAAGCTAATTTATATCGAATTTAATTAGCTTTATCGTTTATTACGGTTATAATATCTAGATACACGATATTTGTTTAACGATATGACATCGTTATACTCCTTTAGGAGAACCGATTTTCCGTTTAACAAAGTTAAAAACTGAAATTACTGTTGAAACTCTGAAAAAAATGTGAAATTAAAATCTGGTTGGAAGAGTTATTGATTGAAAAGAAATGTATTTATTATTTTTAGTAGTTTTTTATGACGAAAAACTACTAGTTGATATCATCGAGCGCTTTATTACTATGTTACTATCTATATAACATATAGATATACCACACTATATTAACCGTACCAGATGATGAAGATCCTCTACATAGGATTAAGAACTGACGTAGCATATCGGTCCTTCAAAAGACCAATGACATAAATAAAAATTGGGATTTATGGGTTAAGCCTTTTACAGGCCGATCTGATGTTCCATTTCCAACACGTTTTTTACTCAATAGAGTCATATTTTGAGTAGTATCATGTTTTAACTTAAATCTTTATTAGAATAGTGACATAAATTATAAATCAAAATGTTTCAAAATTTTATAAAATTTAAAATGAATTAATATAAAAGTAAAAGAATTACAATACCATCATTACAACAGGAATGTTTTGCTTTACCAATTACCAAATTTTTCTTTACTTATCTTATTTGGAACTTTCAAATTCCTTTATAGATAAATTAAGTTTTCTGAGTTATGACGTTGTTCTTTCGATGGAGTGTTATGGACATGAGCTGTGTAAAAAGATTTATTGTCTATCAACATAAACAAGTTTTTGTTATCTGCAATGTTTTTTGTATTCGTCCTAAGAAGATTCTTTTGCTTGTATTAAATAAGATGTCTCTAATCTCAACACAAATCTCTATCCATCGGTCTTTAGATGTCTTAGATGTGCTCCTTCTGTGGAGTTTGGTTTAGAAACTTAGCCTTTGATGGGGCGGATTTAAGTTATAGTAAGTTAGCTGAGAGACTTGGACCTGTAGGGTATTGATGTGCAAATCCATCCTGAGATGTAACGACAGCGCTGATTGGTCGTTATGCAAGTCGGGATAATATCGATGTGAGGTCATTATAATAGCGCTATGTTATTGTTTTCGCTCCTCTTTTGTCTGTTGCCAGGGAACTGTTATCACTTCCCGATTGATTAGAATGGAATACAATT
This sequence comes from Arma custos, assembly GCA_037127475.1. Taxonomy (NCBI): domain Eukaryota; kingdom Metazoa; phylum Arthropoda; class Insecta; order Hemiptera; family Pentatomidae; genus Arma; species Arma custos. Next base: position 15,243,221 of record CM073762.1, on the reverse strand, counting down.
AGCAGATGATTTCCTTCCAAAGAAGTCGATGAACTCTCTTACCGAGTACATATTTTTTATATTTATAACATGTGCAATATCACGCTGTATATAATTGTAAAAATAAAATTCAAATAATGTTAAAGGAATGATATTTTATTTAAACAAAGTCCAATACCTAACCTAAAACTGTCTTGGAATGATGTAAAATTGGATTCACATTTCTCACTAATGATACATGATTTTTTATCTCTTTATTTTTTTATTTTATTATTGAATGAAATTTACAACTGTATTATACTAATACAACAAGTAAATAGGATGAATGGTACATATTGGCATGAATAAAGACAAGTAGAGAAGAATAAAAAGTTCAACTTAGGTCACGAGGCCATCTTCTTTTCAGACGCCTCGGAGGATTATCAGGAATTGAAGACGTTGCTAGGTTTTAAACTCGGGTCAAATTAGCAACAAATGGGATATTAAGGTCATTATGGATTACTTTGTCCGTAACAAAGTGAGGAGCATTGAGGATTTTAAGTAGGATTGTGGATTGTTAGGATTGAATACGAGAGGAAATCGATGGCTTAGTGGAGCCCCGAAGCTCTAATCCTTCATTTTTTATCTCTAAAATGTATTGATGTGTACATATTGCTTACAAGAAATGATACCTGACTTGACGAACAGTTAACTGCTTTATGGATACTGATAAATAAATAAAAAGAAAGACCCATGCCGCATATAAGACGTGGGCCCTGCAATTTGGGTCGAAGAACTTGAAACGCTACAAATCGAGCTAATTTTCAATCTAATCGGACTGCACAGCAACCTGAAGAGCGAAATGAAATTGAAAGGATTGGGATAATACAATCACGTGCAACGCGTCGTTTTCAAACTGCTTTCAGTGTTTTACGAGCGGCTTTCAGTTACGATGTTTTAATTGACTAAAGTTCCAACCAATGCGTTACTGTTAGATCTATGAACTTAGTTTGTCCACGTTGCAAGACATTGAAATACAAAAATGAAAGAAATTCGCGACAATTTCATGCCAACTTTTAAGGTAACAAGACCTACTTTGATTATTCCTTTTTAAGTTGTTGTGTAAAAATAAAAAATTTCTATATAATTTGCAGATACAAGGCCAAATATATCATAAAGTAGGTTCGCTGTTGCCGGTGACAGATGGCGACTATAAATTCCTCCAAATTTATTTCATGGGGAATACAACAGAAGAAATTGATCAGCGTTGTGCAAATAAGAGTTCATCGAGGAGGCATATTGTTGAACAATTACACAATTTGTTTCAACGACGCAATCAATTGGTTACATCGTTTAAAACTGCACTGGATCTTATGCCGTTGGATAATCATAAAATTGTAACCAGAACAGATGAAACTCCTGTTGGACATCACGCGAGACATTTCAATGCACCATCGATCGATGAAGTCGTTATTGTAATGGTTGGAGACAATTTGTATGGCCTTTGCTTTAGGGAAATAGGGCAGAACAACGTCTGCCGGGTCAGATAGTATATAATAATTCTATATCATTAATGAATAAAAGACATGTCCATCTTTTCTCCAAAGGTTGACATGGTTGAATGACCAGGAGTTGCTAAGTGAATAAAGATCCTTTTTCATATTATTTAATGACATTATATTTATTTAGTGCTGATCATAGTTACAAGATAAATTATAAATCTACTCACAAGGAAACAAAAGGGAGAGCCTTTCACTTAATTTTGATTTGATCGCTTCTTGCCTGCAACTGCCCCTCTGTCCCTTAATAGTAAAGGTACCAGCTAAGAGACACCCCTCAACGCTTTAACTGCTACAGACAATATATGCCGGCGCAAGGGAACGTGCCCCCTTTGCTAAAGACAATATATGCCGTCTTACGTCACACACGCCCTCAGTGCTAAGGACGATATACGCCGTCCCATTGCTTTTCTATTTATTTACTACAGCCGAGTTTAGACGATGCGACCTCCACTCTTATGCATATATCATTCGTGTACCGTTTGCTTGGGCTACCGGTGGCTACCTGCTCCGGCCAGGTAACCAATCTCATTCTTTGGTTTGCTCTCTTTTTGAAGCAATCCTCAGTTCAACTGCCTTTAGCTATAATTTATTTTCTATAAATTTTATTTTGTAGTATTATAAAGCAATTGGGAAAAACCACAATGCAAAGCCTTATTTTTCAAATTTCTCCAGTAACGCACCCACTTACCGGCCAACGTTCCGCCTATTCAGGCATTATCAAGACACAAAAACAAAAAAAGGTTATGTGAATCACATCGAAGAAAAAGGTGCAATATATCCCAACGATCAACAGCCAAACAGGCTCCAAACATGAGACAGCAACCCAACACCAAGACGTTCAACATACAACTGAAAGAAAGGTAATACGCAACCAGATGGGAAGGTTATAGAATCAGCTGATCCACAGAAATTATTAAGTAATACTAACCTATATAAATTTATATACATTAGCAAAGTTAGAAAAATTTATCTTTTAAATAAGATAAATCTACTGGAGAAATTTGAAGCATAAGGCTTTGCATTGTGGTTTTTCCCAATTAATTAATAAATAATAGTGTTTCTTTTTGAGTTTTTGGCTCTATTTTATTGATTTATTTTGTAGTAGTTTTTGTTTCGGTATTTTTTTTTTTTTTTTTTGGCGAAACAGTGGTTTAGTGCTGAGATGCTGCCGAATTATAACTATTGCCGAAAGTGGTGAAGACGGGTAACCGGCCCATTTAGAACTTAACGACGTGACAGACCTAAAGCTCTTCACTCGCAGCAGTTAAAGTGTTGATACAGTAACTCAACGTACCTCACAATGCCCCTTACCGTATTTATCTAGGTACTCCTAATGTTCAAGATAGTGTCATAAATAGCAATGGAGATGTATAATATTGTATTTTCACTAAGAAAGAAAGCCTTATTTTCACTAAATTGAAGAGAGATTTACTAAACTTGATAAAACAAGTTGACTTTGAAGGACTGAGTGACTTTAAAAAGAGTTATTATATTTATTCTTTTATACATTCCATTTGTTCTGATTCTGTTTCAATATAGTTTGTTTTGTTTTTTCTCTTATAAAAATTCAACTCGTAGCATAAATTTTATAGTATACTTTACTATTTATTTAAATATATATAAAAAATATTTAAATTTATTAAATACAATTTGTCCTGTGACTCTAATTGATACCACAAAAATTCTAAAATTGATATAAATGAACCATTTAGGTTCTGTTACTAAATTGTATAAAAGGCATGGGGTATATATAGGGCTGGCATAAAACAATCATTCATGTTTATCTACAGGAACGCCGCTCAGTGAGACAAACATGATGTCTCGTTATGGCTTTTCTACATACATATCCCTACATATTAATTTCAATGGTGGTTATACTCCAAGTATTTTACCATTCCAAATCGATGGAGAATTCCCATTTTGTAGGGGTACAAACGAGAAAGAATTTATTCTTTAAATATAATTCCGAATCAACCTAATTATAAAAATAAATTAAAAACGAAAACCGGTTATTTTTTTTTTAGTGCCTATTTCAAAACATCAAAGGCTTCCAGAAGTTAATATTACGGTTCTGATAAAGAAATATTAGACCTCGATTTCTTTTTAAATAATCGATTTCTGAAGTTTTAAAAATCAAGTCAAATGAAGTAAGAGAAATCCCGGTCAGGACAAACATTTTCTCTTTAAAACAAAAATATTTAAAAATAATCACCATCAAAATAAAATTTAATAAAAATAAATTATAAACAATATATTGACGTAAGTCAACAAGATCCTAATTAAAGTAATGTTCAATGCATCGCAAAAATTGCGAGAATTCGGGGTTATAGGATCGGTGAAAAGAACGGATTTGTCTGACTTGGATACGACCCCTTGTAGCTCAATGGTTTAGAGCACTCTAAACTCTTTCTCTTGAAAACAAAACTATATTTAGAAGTAAGAGATTTTTGAATAAATTTCATACAAATATAAAAACCAAGGAAAAATTCAAATTACAATTTGTATCGTTATTTATACTTTTAAATCAATCATTCAAGTGAGTAAAAATAAACCTTTTTCCAGTCATATATTTTTTCTTTATTTAAAAAAGTTTCAAAAATTGTTATTAATGACCATGGAGTAGATTGTAACTCTAAGTATTATAAGAAAAATTTTAAATTATTTGACAATCAACTAAAAAGGTTGAAAATTTACAAATTTATAAAAAATGTTAGAGAATAGTTTTAAATTAAATAAGGATAAAGGACTTATAAGAAATGTAAATTGAGAATGACAGAGTAATGTTGAAACGTTTTTAAATAAAGAAAAAATATATGACTGGAAAAAGGTTTATTTTTACTCACTTGAATGATTGACTAAGAAAGATGTACTCCAGTAACAGAAACAAGATAATTAAAATAAAAAAACTTTTAAATCATTATAAACGCTAAAATAAAAATTAGCACCTCATAAATCCAATTAACGTTACGCACAACAAACAAATGAGGAACTGGTGAACAGAACCGGATTAGTCCACGAAATTAAATTTTACAGGATGGCTAAAAAACTAATATTAATAAATAGAGGAGATTAATAAGACAACATTACGTTATTATTGATAGGTGGTTTATTACTATTGGTACATGAGTAATTAATTTTTAATTTGATTTTATATTCTAGAAGTTATTTATGAAACAAAAATGGACTAGTCTTATTTTTTTCGAAAAATATATACTTTGACCGTAAACATGTGACAAGTCCGGTTTTGTTAGTATTGGACGAATCCGACTTTATATTTAAGAGGACTTTCAAAAATGAGACAAAAAGTATAGATTTGAAAGATTTATTGTGTTTTTATGAAAATTACAATTTCCGTAATATCAACTTCCAGACCTTCGCAATCCTCAATATTATCATATTCACCTGCTCCACCAATCCCATTTTCTTCAGTGATGCCTTTAGATCCTGACGTAGCCTGCATTGGTCATCAAAATGCAATACCAAAATACAACCCAAATCTTTTTTTTTTTTTATGTTTCATCTCAATTATTGAAGGCGTTCTTCGAAGCAATGACGGATGGTTTAGTCCCAATGAAAACTCTTCACACACACTCGGTTAGTATCACGTTTCACAACCGAATCATCGAATACGCAGACGCCCACTATGTCCACAATGCTCACTATGGAGAAACGACAAATTATTCCTATGCTGTTTCTCTATGGAAGAAAAAAAAAACGAAATAGGAATAATCGACTTCTGAGTGTAACCTATCCTCACCAAAAGGGTGGAGATTGGTTCATTTTATACAACTTTTCCGAACTTAAGGGAGCACGAAGACAAATTTGCCGACTACTTCAGGATCAATATTAAGTGAATCACTCATTTTTCATCAAACCAAAAAATTTAAAATGAGAAAATGAAAATGAAATAATATTTTCGCTTACCGATACAGGTTTGTACTAGGTACCGAACACACACCGTATCACATTTGTCTGGCGGCTACCGAAAACGAATCGAATACGCACCGAAACGAACTAAACCGAATAATTGTGAAACGAGCTTGAGGGATTAGTTATTGATAACCTTTCTTCAAGACGTTCAAACAAAATTCAATTATAATTGAATTTTGTTTGAACGTCTTGAATTTATAATATATACATTGATAATTATCAATGTTGCTTTCTCAGAACTGTTGATGTGAGATATGCTGCATTTGATCTTCATTAAAATGTATTTTTTGTACTTGAATAATATAGGATTATTTAATTCAATTATGGGCATGTAAAGTTGCTGGACTTAGTAAAGAACGAGTTCCTAAGATGTTAATTGCAGCTTTGCCGACTGGGAAGGCTCAAAGGGGTAGAGCGAGGCGTAGGTGGGATGATTGCTTTAAAAGTGATCTAGCGAGTTTCTGAAATCATATAAACATAACTGGCAGAAGAATACAAAACCGTCCATTTTTAAAACTCCATCCATCCAAATAAATCTTAATTTCCTCTTATTTTATGACTCGTTACCGTATAATTAAATAATTAATTGATTTTTCAATAATTAAATATTTGATATGAAAAATATGAATGGGATTTCCATAAATATAAGCTTTGAGATAACGATTAGATTGTGAAATTCGCGCGCCTTTGTTGTATCAATGTCGGTATCTGGATGCAGAAGGTCCAGCCAGATTATCGATTTAGTTTGCCCTGGATGTTTGATGCGTCCACGGCCACCTCTTCACCTCTCATTGTTGATACTATTATATCTCTATTCAGCACATCTCACATCAACAGGTCAAGCAGACTTGTCAATAAGATACGGAAGCATTGATTATTTGATTCAACTTGTTGAAGTGAGGTTGCTGTCTCTGATTCATAAGTCGGTGTTGTTGATCTTGATAAAGTTATAGATATTCGATATGATCGATTTTTCAGTGAATTTAGACATTTTCGATCAACTAAGAAATTGATATTGAAAACTAAAAAGAGACCTTACCTAAATGTTAAGACCGTAGAAAAATTCCAATGATAAATATGTTTTTATATTAATATGTTTTGTAAAATAGACGTAGGTCCACTGGTTTCATGATAATATTATTTTTTTTCTTGCATTTTTACTTTCATTTTTTCATATGATCTTTCGTCTTAAGTTTTGTGTTGTTTCCTATTACTTATTTTTCCTGTGGTGGTTTTTTGAATTTCTGAAGTATCTATCAGCGGTTTTTATCTAACCTTAACCAGCTGGGGTCGAGTAACCTTCCTTATGATTCATTAGTTACATTTGAGCCTCCGAGGTGGTGGGATGTTTCTTGGGTGCATTATTCATGTTTTATTTTGCTGTTATTCTCTTTCTACCCTGAGGATGCCTGAATGGGCGAAATTTTGGACAGATGATTTCTATTTCTGTTTTAGTTTGGAGACTTAAGGCTTTTCGTTGGAATTTTTCCACGGTCTAAGAAATTGATACTAGAAATTAGGATATATATGTATATATATATATATATATATATATATATATATATATATATTATATAGTAGTAGCTATTAGCACATAATGGCCATTGTATATTTTAGGTATATTCGTAGTACAGGGACGTCCCAGACACGAATCTAGCTGGGAAAGATAAACTAGTTAATCAGTTAAAAGCCATGAATCGCCTCTGTGGGTCCTGTAGTCTTCATGTGGCTCACTCAGTCACAATAAAGTAGATAACCTTAATTGGAGGAAAAAAACACCTGACGGTTAAGTAGGATATTGACCAATTCATCCTTATCCACTACCGTTGGCATAGAATCAGAACTGACTCTCTCAAGTACAATTCTCCCCATCATGAGTTGTAGTTTTACAGTCTTTATTTTATAGTTAAATCATACTTGATTGTTTTATTTTAGACGCATTTGTTTGATGATTGATTGGTTAGTCTTGTGCTTTTTTGGTGTTTCATGAGTTGTAGTGTTTTTTTTTCCATTTTTCATTACGTCACTTAGTGATTTTTTGTTCATAAGTTCTAGTGTTGCAGTCGTTATTTGAACGTCTATGAGTGAGGTTAGTTTCTCAGACTGTAGAGTTTCTTTGGACTGTTGATATGAGGTGTACTATATTTAATCACTTGTATTATTTGTGTTTCCTGCTAATTATGCCTGATTGAAGACGTTATTATTTATTCTTATTAATTTTAGAGACATTAAAAATTGTTTATTTTTTTTTTTTTTGTCTTTTCCAATTACATTTTAATAATTATTGTATGTCTCTTTTTTAATTGTTAACTGTTTACGGTTGCCAATTGTATTTCTATAAAAGGCACACAGGAGTAGTTGTAGAATGTATTTTGATTATTAATGCTGTAAAGAAAATATAATAATAATAATAATAAAAATCTGAAAACAAATTCTTCATATCTGCTTGCAGTTTGGATAGTGAACTTTGATGATATATTCTCTTAGAATGTAGCTCTGTTGACTGTCCGTTCCAGCTAGCAATCTCACTTTAGCTCTGCTTTTGATGGTTTGTTATTTTTTAAAGTTCAGAGGACTCTTTCACTTCTCGAGCACTTAAAGTCCCTTTGATAATTTATAATTACTCGATGTTCTCTCAGGTTCAAGTTCAAACTTTCCGGGATCTTATTTGAACAAGTTTAATCTTAAATGAAGTCCATAGGGCCTTACTTCCGATTTCATTGAAGGTAACTTATCGATTCTATTTGCATTACGGTTACGATTATGTCAGTTTGGAGATTGGTTTAAGATAAAGTTTAAATCTTCAATACAACAACTTTAATCCGCGATAGGTCTTGGGTTCATTACTTACTGAGGACTGAGCTGTTTCTAAACTAACGGTTGCGAAGGGAGGTGATTTGGCCGAGATCATACTCATCCTCTAGGATTTCGTCCCAATTAATTTTACCCAATTTATAGAGGCTGATAGGAGGATCTTCGGATCAAAATGATCTATGGCTTTTGATTAGTAAACAGTGCCTTACACTAAACACCCTAACGGCAGACCACCCCGATTTTACAAATTATACAAACATTCATTTAATTTTATTACTCGTTGCTCAAATTGTATAACCTTACATTGTATTATTTTTTTCAATATAGTCTAAGCAGTAAAAAACATTCAATTCTTTATTCCACCATTTTACGTTGTACTACAATCTAGCAGCTCTTTTTCACTATATAATAATAAAATATGATATATTATGTTCATCAATTAAATTCAATTTTTTATGACCCATTTTTATTCTTCCACCTTATATGTAAAAAAAATTAATACTTGGAGAAAATATTATAATTAACGAAAACCAATAATAAGGCCTTAGGCCATGAATATTTTGGAAAGAGTTCCAGTCGAAAATTGTGCACTAAACAATCCAAGAGAGAAATTAATTCGGGGAATAAGTGTATTGTCTCCGTTACGGTCCGTCCCATTTCACAAGATGCACTGTAAAATGAAATATTACTTCGTCTCATTTGTTTTGTTTTCATGATTTTCCAGAAGGATTTTTTTTAAAAAATAGTTACATGATGCTATAAAAAAATAATTGTTATATAATAGATATATAATATTTGATCAGATATGAGATATATATTTGTTTTTTTAATGATAATTTAGGGAGGAAAATTAGGCAAGCTTCATCTGATAGTTAACTATAGATGTCACGACAACTTCTGTCGTATTAATAATCGTTGACTAAATCTCTAACCTACTGTCTACTGAGGTTAAGCCATAAAATATTTTATATCGTGTGTATATTCATTTTCAACGTAAAATTGATTACATCATAGTTTTGATGTTCTGAGCATTAGAGGAGAAATAAAGCCAGGCAGATTTTTATACAGATATTTGTTAGAAAATAATTTCTCATATATATTTTCTTTCTCGTAAACCTACGAATTCCTGCCCTACTGCATCCATTAATAATATTCCACGGATCCCTGTCGAACAGATACGTTACCTAGGACTCTATCTGGACAAACGTCTCACTTGGAATCCTCATACAAGATTGAAAAGACAAGAAACTGTTCGACGTTTTCGCCTACAACATTTACTGGACAAACACTCTAAGCACGCAATTAATTTCATTATATTAATTATAATATATTATATTATTAATGTCATTTACAATATTTAAAATATTATACAATATTTAAAATATTATATTATTAATGTCATTTACATGACAGTTATCAGACCTATTTGGACATATGGATTTGAACTTTGGGGCTCTACTAAACCATCCAATTCATCTCGTATCCAATCCTTACAATAAACAATCCTTTGTAAAATCCTCAATGCTCCTTATAATGTCACAAACAAACGCATCCATCATGATCTTAATATCCCATATGTTTCTGATTTGGCCCAAACAAGATACCTATCCTTCCATAGCAAGCTGCATACACTCATGAATCCGCTAGTCTCTCAACTCGCTTTCCATAATATTCCTGATAACCCTCCGAGGCGTCCGAAAAGAAGATGCCCTCGAGAACTTCTACTATAGAACTTTATTGGAGTGCTATCAATGGATAGTTTCTCCACAAGTGTTATTTTTTTTTATGTCCTTTGTTCATACAACAGATTTACTGCAGATTTATTTAAGATTGCACATGCGGCATAAAAAAAGTCCCGCTACACCAACTTTGAGGTTTCATAGGGAAATGACGAACAACAAGCAGTTTAACCCTAGTTAAATACGATTACACAAACCATCTGTCTGCACAATCACGATGGAAAGTTGAAAGAGGAGTAGCGGAAAGCCCGCACCTGCGTAAAGTTTTGGCAGGGACTTATTGTGGAGAATCGTGAAGCTCAGGTGAACTGTAAAGTGCCGGAGGACATTAATAATGTTGTTCCTCGCTACTGGGATTGTTACGCACCTCAACTCATCAAATATATCTCTTTCCACTCTGAGTTTGGAATCACTGAATAGTTGTTGTAACAACTACAAGCATAATTTATCCCATTTGTTAGATTAATTCAATCAAATCAAGGTCTTAGGTTATGACCTCCTTCGGAAGAGGATCGTTAAAAATCTCTATCCTAATTATAAAATAATAGGCAAATTTTAGGACTCCCAACGTAGTATCGACCAGCCATAGAAGCATAAATTGACATTAAATGAAAAAACAAGAAGATTACTGAATGATATGGAAGACAATGGGGATAAGCTATGGATAAGGATGTTTGTAAAGCTATTATTCTGGAAGACAAGCTCCGAGGTTGTAGAGTTACAGAAGAAGAAAATTTACTGAACAAGCAGACCCTTTTTCAAAAATTCGTTATTTCGACTATGAAACCATATTTAAATATATCTTTGTTTTTATATATCTCATGTTTATCTACAGAAAATACTATTTCTGACTTAAATAAAACTACTAATAACTTATTAATATAATCTGAATTACATTTTTTTTTTATAATTGAAACTCAAACAGCACAAACCACTCGGTTAGTTTTAGGTTTTCTTCCCTTGCCAGTCCTTCATTAACATAAATTGAAACTTGTAATGTTGTATGCTGTGACAGTAACGATAAATGTTTTGTTTTCAATGTAATACTTATTTTTTTTTTCATATGGCCATTCAAATTAATGTGTAAGGGGGGCGTGGTATAAAAAAATGTTGGGAACCTCTGCATTATATCCTGGACCTAGTGGAGGAATGCAGTTGTACCAGCTAAACCCACGGACTAGCGGGACCAAAACCACAATTGATAGGTCGCTTCGAGACACCGGAGAGCTGATCTGAAGCTACGACCCCAACAACATGTCAGCTACGGCGGATGACAAACCGCCGCTACTGAAGCAAGATGGATGGACCTATCTGCGACCATCGCAGCTCTACGTGTCAGGACATTAGTTTCAACTGTCGCGGGGTCGTCAATACCTTTGGTTGTTAGTATACGCAGCGCCAACCAGTTCACGTTCGAAACAGGATACTTCCAATAATAAATATTAACTTTTTTACGTTTTTTTCGTCTACTATATAACTTATTCACATACTTTAGTCAAGCTCTATCATGCAAATAATACATGTTCGCAAGAGCACTATATTCATTAGAAATAAGGCGGTTAGAAATAGGGTCTGAGGTCAAAGAAAGTTTTTAGTTTTAAGCTTATATATGGTAGATTAAAAGATATATATTGTATTTCTTTGTTGGGGAGTAAGAAAAAACAACATAGGGTCGGGTTAGACAAACTTGATTGACTTAAATAGTGAAAAATTAATTTCTATTTTATTTTTTGGAATTTCTCAGTTATTCAATTTTGATCATAAAACGCTTAATATAGACATTTATCAACACCGACTCGTCAATTCCCGCGGTTGACTAGTATATAGCATTTCCAAGTTGTTTGAACCTTTTCCAAATCAACTGAAACCTTTTATAAATGAAATGCTATCCTTTCCAAGTCACAAGCAACCCTTTCCAAAGCAAATGTAACGATTTTTATTTCAACTGTACCCGTTTCTATTTCAATTTTCACCCTTAAAAATGTTTTGAAAATTTACCGTACTGGGGAATGGTCGAATTTAGGGCCTCAGAACTCGCCAGGATAAAATCATCAAACCGTTTCTCTTCACAACTCTTGTTAAGACAAAAATGAGGGAAATAATTCAAAAAACAAATAGTTGATTTTTTGTTTCTGAGAAAGTTTATTTAAAAAAAGTAAAAACATGTAATCTGAATTTAACAAGAGTATCTTCATAGTTTTGGCAATAAAATAATAAACATAATAATATTTTTGTCTACAAAACCTTTAAAAAAATTGATTTTTTTTCTTAAGAAGTAAATAATAAAAACAAATGAAAAAATGTAAACTGTAATGCAAACAAATGTTTTGCAAAATCGAAGAAAGAAACTGTTCATAACTTCAGTGTACGTAGTTTTACTTCCTCAGAAAAAAATGTATTTTTATTTATTTTAAATTTTTTTAATAGGTTCCTTCAAAAAATAAATTATTTAAGTTTAATAACAAAAATCGTTGCTTTTCGAAAATTTAATTGATTTCATTCGTTTACTGCTTTGTGCCGATAATAGTTTTGAAAGTAACAAAATTAAAAATACTGTCATGATTTATCCCGTTGAGTTCTGAGGCCTTGAATTCACTCATTCCACAGTACGTTAAATTTTCAAAACATTTTCAAAGGTGACAATTGAAATGAAAAGGGTGACAATTGAGTTGTAAAGCATTACATTTGCTTTGGAAAGGATTTCAACTCATTTGGAAAGGGTTACATTTGAATTGGAAAGGGTTGCTTGTGACTTGGAAAGGGTAACGTTTGATTTGTAAAAGGTTCAAATAGACTTGGAAATGCTATATATATGAAACGCTAACTGGAGAAAGGCAATTGTCAAATATTCTAAATTTTTACAATAGATAAAAAACTGATAATCACATAATATAATAAGTTCAGAAATGAATTTGTCATTAGAATATTATAAAATTTACCTTTTCGATAGTTTACTCAAGCAATTTCATGCTCCAAATACTTCAAGTTGAGAACTGGACTTAACAAAGAGGAATACGGTGGCAAAGTGTCGTGTTAGACAAAATTGCTTGACTAAACTAGTGAAAAATTTATTGTTAATGTTATTCGCTTCGGAGTTGTTTGATTCTGAACATCTCATCAGCACCGGGATCGTCAATTCCGGTGTTTGTTAACATTGGGTCGCTAACTGCAGAAAGGAAAAAAGTCCATCTGGATAAATTTTACAAGAGAGAAAAACTGATATTTACATAATATAACCACTTCAGGATCAAAACCGGATAATTCCAATTTAAAAAAATAGAATTGTACACAATTTTCGCTAGCTTAGTCAAGCAATGTTATCAGTTGGAACTCTTCAAACTTGAGAACCGGACAAAAAGCAATGAGTCGAGTAAAGGCACTTCTTGCATTCTCTAAACGAGGTCTGAGTGATCCCATTTATCAGTTACACTACAGATTAAGTAATTTTGTTGTCTTTACCTGACTTTTAACTTTTAAGGATGAACAACGTCTTAAGATATCTGAAAATAAGGTGTTTTGTAGAATAGGTTAGGTTGATTATTTATGGACACTTAACGTCTAAGGTCTTCAGTGACCTATTCTATAATTTTTGGACTATTAGATTTTACAAAATATACCTTATTTTTTGAGAAATTCAATTATTGTTTTAAAATTTGTGTCATTATCACCCAGCATCGTTAGAATTTTTCTCTCCATTGTATCGTCCGATCAGTCATTTGCAGCATAAAGTGGTGTTTAATGAATAAACTAAGCAATTAACATAATAACTACTCTACTATCCATAATCTTAATTATCCATGCTACACTCTAGTCTCTCCTATCTTCCATCTCTCTCTTTGTGTTACAATAATATAGAGGCAGAATATGTACATATAAAAGAGGCGGGGAGATCAAGGAAGTTTACTTTGCTGACAACACGGAAGCAATACTATAGCTTCCTGGGTTAAAATCCATATTATTAGCATAACCATCAATCATAGTAACATAGTCATTGAACCATCCGATAACTTCATGTACAAATAATATTTGCTATGCTTGGAATGAATTTTTAACGTCAGAGCTAGATTGAATTAGGAAAAGTGTGAGAGTTTGGGTTTAGACTTCATACGATAATAGAGATTTAATCACAAGTTTTCCTCTTTTCAGATAGTCATGCAGATAAATAATGTGGTCAGCGTTAACAGCTAAGGGTCTATACAACAAAAGTTTCTTCATGAGGTTAAATGTGTCCGACCCTAGGATTGACACTGTGTAATGTAAATCAATTGACTGTTTATAGAAACATGTACGTTATAAATATATAACCCTTGAAAGATCATGGCTTTAGTACATGGTAGAGACAGTACTAGTTTCTAGGACAACGGTTGTGCAGGGTGGTGATTGGTCGTTGTTCACGCTCAACCGCCAGGTTTTCCCCCAATTAAGATTACTCACTTCATAGAGGCTTGGGTGAGCCACAGGAGGGTCTTCAGAAACCCACAGGTTCTATCACCAGCAATTAAAAGATTAAAAAATTACAGCTCGATTTGAATGTGGATAAGGAAGAAGCATGACAGATATCAGATGGGAGTGATTCCAAAGTGTGGTAGAACAAATTGTGAGCGAAGTGGGGGGGGGGGAAAGGAACGCTCGAATGTTTGGGTTCTGTAGGAACGAGTACAAAGGTCTAAAAGACGAGATCTTGTGCTCTGGCATTGGATAAAGTATTTGAATTGTAGGAGACTATAGATGTAATAGTGTTGTGAGTTGATGGTTCGGTATAAGAATGAACATAGTAAATAGAGTCCACGGATGGAAGGGAAGATCCACTTTAACTTATCATAGAAGTGGGACACATGAGTCTTCTTAGGGGCATCGAAGACTAACCGCAGTGAGCTGTTTATGGCTCACCTCAATCTTACCTCGAGCATATTCGAGAGGCTCCGATATGCCACAGAGCCATGATCAAAGTATACAACAACAAACAAATTTTCTTTTGAATCAGAACTAAAACCTTAACCCATGTTCTCCAATATCATTGCTACTTATATTAATATTTTTATATCATACCATTCTAGTTTAGCGATAAGGAAATAAGAGTACAATAAACGTGAGTTAGGACTGAGTTGGAACGCTGTACACGTAGACCATAGACTTAGAGCAGTTAGCAAACGAGATTAGCTTGTTCTGCTGTTGTTCCACCGATAGAATTATATAGAATTAATTTATTCTTGGCACTCTCCCTGAATAAATTCTCTAATATGATAATATTTCGGTATGTAGTGTAATGGCATCCTACATTTTGTTGTAATATAAAAATGGGAAACTCTGGCAGTTGGGCAAGATGGAGGACAAATCTCCCGCCCGGTTTAGACGTTGTCCATGAAACTGTACAGTCTCTACCATGTACTGAAACCCAGATCCGTCCACGGGTTGTAGTGGTACAGGTTTCCTTTTCAGGTTTCTTACTTATCCCCTAATGTAAAAAAAATTAATAATTTACTCTCTGAACTTTAAGCTCTCTTGTACAACAGAAAATAAATTATTCAGAGGCAATGTCACTTTACAACAACACATTGTATTATACAAAAAAACTACAACTTTTCTACCCAGAAACATAAATTTTAAAATTAACCAATACAACCACTTATAATGCAAGAACAAAAAAAAATTAATGCTGCGAAGCATTATTATAGAATTACTAAGAAAATGAACCGAGAGAGAAACAAATTACTACCGTATAAATTGAAGAAACAAATTATACTGCTCCTAAGATCTATAATTTTACCAATTTAAATTCAAAGGCATTTTAAATTCTATGTAAAACATACTAAAAAAACATAAATTCATTCAAGTAGCATAAACATTAAATTAAATTAATTATACTCACCTATCAGTCTTTATAATTATATGGATATAAATGATTTTTGTAAAGCGAATATGGAAAATATATTTCTTATAATTTTTTGTTAATTGTATAGATTTCGAAATATTTTTATTTTAAAGAGAAAAGATTTTTACCTTTACTATAATATTATAACTTGTATACATGGTTAAGATTAATATTGATAATTTATAAAACAATAGTTATAATATAACAAAAAATATCGATTGTACAAAAAGGTTTGAATCTTATCTTTTTTTATTGCTGATTCGGCCTCATTTGCCTTCAATATTGGGTACCTAGCAAGTGTACCCTTATGGTACCTGATAATGTCCACTACCCTTGGCAAAAATATTTCACCACCTGAAAAAAAGCAGGCGACTCCGGTGGCTCAATTGGTTAGAGCACTGTCACAGAGAGACAGGGGATCCGGGTTCGAATCCCGGCCGGGGGCATTTCTTTTCTCTTTAAAATAAAAATAAATTTCATATTACTTCTGCTAATGAATAATAAAGTATAGAATTTTTTTTATGACTATTACATTTAAAAAATAAATAAAAAAAGCAGAAATGAATATTTCCAAGAGAATAATTACAGGACAGCTAAAATATCATTTAGCAGAATTAATTTTTTAATTAAATTGTGAAATTAGAAAAGGGTCCATCTCTGAAAATTAACAGAATTTCCTTCTTTTTTTTCTTTAAGTCATTTGAGCTGAATTCATTTCTTCGTTAATTTCTCTACTTTTAACAACCTGATATCAGCCATTTTCGCTAATAAAATATCGGTATAAAACACATATATACATAAGGATTCATCCATATAAATATCCTTATACGATGTATAGGGATCCATACTGCATTTATGGATCTATAGACGATTTCTATATACGGGCTCGTTGATTTTTTTTAATGTAAATCGAGGTGGGTAATTTTTTACTTTTAAACTTTATTTACATAAAAAGATAATTTTTCACCTTATTTTCCTGACTGCTACACTACAGTCTATACAACTAATAATATCAACTATCAAATAATATCATATTTTTATTTGTAATATCAATTTTTCTTTTATTAATTTTTATCTTGCTAAGGATGGGGCGTTATGATTTACCAGTAGCAATGAAACTGTGGTGTTGCCAAGTCTTTAGCATTGTTCGTACAATGAAAATATTATTATAAATTACTAGTGGGGTAGTAGCTCAGTGGTAGATGGTAGAACTGAGGTATAAGGTGTTCAAGGCTCTAAATCCGGCTGTTGCAGATAATTTATTTAATCTATTAAGAACTATTGAGAGACTCAGAGAGATCTAGACGCCCTTCTGTGGCTCACCTAGCCTCTATAAAGTCAGTAAAGCCTTTAATCTGTATAACCTCTCTGTATAACCGTTGTCCTAGGAACAGTACATTCACCCGAAGTAGACAAGAACGCATATATAATATGTAAGTCTGTTTACCTACCTGCACTCACCTACTGCCGAGAAAGTTGGACAATGCTAGACAGTCGTTCTAGTCGCATAAAGGCAGCAGAAATGAGGTTCCATAGCAGATCTGTTGGAAGAAACAGAAGAGATCGCATCAGAAATGAAAGCCTTAGAGAGCAACTAGAAGTTACAGAACTTAAAACCACTCTAGAAAGGCAGCAACTCCATTGGTTTGGACAAGTCTCCCGCATGAACAAGAATATGAATCCAATAAAGGTATTAGAGACTCGACCAACAGAAAGGAGACACATGGACGCTCCAGAATAACATGCCAAGAGTATATCCAGAGAATTGGAAGCAAAAGAGTCGGATCCCTCAATGAAATGAAGCGGCTAAGCAGAGAACAAGAATGGTTACACAGAAGAAGATGAAATATTATTAAAAGTATTTTAAATATTTTGTGAAATAAAAGAATTATTGTAGGTTACCAGAGGTTACCTGTTTATAGTAGTAGCAGTAATAGTGCATTAGTATTTTTATAGACCATTGCTGATATTAAGAATTCACTCAGAGAGAAAATGAAATGGAAAAATATCAGTAAATCCTCTGATTTATATTCAGGGAAATAAAATCTTGTTTTGCTTTTCAAGAATATCGTACAATTGGAATGCTAATACGTAGATATATAAACGGACGCAGGCTTAACCCGCGGTACTTTCCATAAATCGGGAGTAGATGTCTGCTCCGCTGGTCCGGAAAATTAAACGGATTTAGCCAGTTTTGTTTTTATCTGCTCTAGGCGTAACTTTACAGCTGCGGGGGTGGTGGTGGGTTGTTACAAATTGCCTGCTTAAAAACATTGATGAGAAAACTTCTCCTAATTAGCGGCCTTTAAACCTCAAAACGGGAATCATATCTTCCTCTCCCCATTAATCTCCGAGCCTTATTACCGCTTTGGTTATACAAATCGATTTGTTTTTTTGATAACTGGACGGAGATTAAGATATCCGAGAAAATGAGACTCCCTAAAGAAATCTAATATTTAAACGATTCCAAATGACTCTTTCTTCTGTATTGTTCGCCAGAGGGATGAGAACAATGCCATAGTGTTAAAAATTCATCCCGAAGAGAAACGTCGTATGAGGTGCTAGAGGATATGGTAGTTGTAAAAAAAGTAAGGTAAATAAAAAACATGAGAAATGAAAATATAAAACAAAGCATCCATGCAAAAAAAAAAGGAAACAATTTCAATATAAAAATCCCGTCCCTATATTTCATTACTTTTCTTTTTTTTGGTTTTAGATTTATGAGAGATACAATAAAGCAACAAAGCAATTCATATCATATTGATTTTTTTAAATTACATACATATATTTCCAGAAAAAATTAAGAAATAGTAATTGTGAAATGGATATAAATCTAACCGTTTCATTGATATTTTAAACTAAATATTAAAGCAGTTAATTGATTTAATTTTTTTAATCTATTTTACATTTCAATAAACCTACTCAACACAGTTCTTTCCTTTTTTATAAGTTTTTTTACTATTTGAGAATTTTCGTTAAGCCGTGCGGAGGTCCTCTCATTCTCCTTAAAATTGTTCTAGAGTTAAATCATATTTATACGTTTATATGATATGATAAATTTATTAATTAGCTCTAAAACGTTATTGTTATAAAACCTTGAAATTGCAAATCATTTAAATGATCAATGATCTAGAGGTACATATATAGTTCTTACATTTCTTCCAAAATATCTTTGATTTCATTAAAATTGATAGAATGCTTTAAGATAATATCTATTTTATTATTATTATTATTAATAATATTATTTTTATTATTAATGGTTATATTTATTAAATTGTTGGTTCAAATTGGGGTGCTCCTTTGCCGTGCTGAAGGTTCCGATGTCAAATCTGGGTGAGGCAGATTATTAGTTTAATCTTTTAACAGCCGAGGACAGACCTAGTGGGATCTGGAAAACTTCCTGTGGCTCACCCAGCCTCTATAAACTACTACTCCCTTAATTATAGGATGCCCTTAATAAGGGGAAAATCGTGCCAGTTGAGCGTGATCTAGCAAAAATCACTTCCTCCCTAAACCGTGCAGTCTCTACCACTTTCTTAACCCAAGACCCTTCCTGGGTTGCATTTGTCCAGTTTTTTGTTTTATGTAACGCAAATGAGGCGGAGAGTCAGAAACTCCAGACCATGTGCTGGGAAAATGCCCCAACAAGTCCCTCCTCATAACACGCCGACACCATAGGGTCAAGCACGAATTAATTAATTAATTTTATATTTTATATTATATTTTATTAATTAATTTTATATTAATAAGAGTCAAACACGAAAAAGACTTCGCCTGCTTTGAGGAGGACAGGAGGTGTTGGATCCGACGGTGAGATTTGAAAATAATGACCTTGACCAGGCGGGTGGAGTGGAAAGGGAAAAGAAGGAATATATGATAAGTGCATCCCTTTCCTAAAGCAGAAATCCCGTGAGACCTTCGGAGTGAGAGAGTTCACCGTGGGAGGATTCTGGGTTGGGTTTCGCGGAACGATTCCGAAGTACCTACATGGAGCTTCCTCGATGACCTGGGTGTCAATGGTAGGGATGTGGCAGTGCTCGCCGAGATTATTATTCTTGTCTCCGTGGGGATAATTCACCATCATAGATATATATATATATATATATATATATATATATATATATATATATATATATATATATATATATATACTGGTACCCCACACGCTAATATATTTAATATATTTTTTTTTATTAATCTTCATAAATTGTATGGTAATATATGTGTGCTTAGTTTTATTTGTTTTGCATTTTCTTTATTTTCTCGTATATAAAAAAAGAAAAGAGAGTAAGAAGAATTAGGAATTGTAATGTAGTTTTTAAGTATGTATTTAAGACAAACAAATTGTAATGTACAGTATGTCCGATATAGATTGATCAGTATGCTGTGTATCATGGCAATCCATTGTAGTTGGATAACACTGCTGAAAAAATAAAGCATTTCTCTATCTATCTATATTTTTTTCGGAAATAAGTATTGGAAATTTTAAGTGTATTTTATTCATATAAAATAAAGTTATATATTTAAAATTAGGGAAAAATGAATTATCCGGTATAAAGAATATTATCTTTGACAAAGGCTAGGTGAAATGTTGTAAAAGACGGTTGATTACCTCATGTTACTGAGCTCATTGTTCTCAATTCTCCCTCCCCCCTAACCTGGAGCAGAGACAAAAGGATCCGAGAACTGTAGGAAGTTTAAATTATTCAGAAGCAGCTATATAAAATTCCCTAGCAGAGTAGGCTCTACATTCACCACGCCACAAAAGACCTTGATCAATGGGTCAAATGACAAACTAACTTCTTTGTAAGCGACATCGTGTATTCTGTTCTTTATTCACTTTTAATACAAGTGGCATGTTATTAAGTTTATTTATTCATCACTAATTATCACTTATATACTTGCTGAATTAATTAGCAAACGTTCCAACCTGTATGACGAGACGAGAAAGGCGTATCTTAACCTATGAACTTAACCCACATTAAAATCGTTCTGCAACCTGAGCAAGGGTGGAATATGGAATAGGGTATACTTTCCGCGATTACTGCTGTATTTGGTATAACTTATTCCTTTAAATATAAATATTGCATTAACTCGGAGAGCGGAGTTGCACCGTGACTCTATAATGTTGGTGCCCAAAATAAAGGGGGGGGATTTGGCGGGTGAGCGTGATCTAGGGTAGATCACCTCCCTGCACAACCGTTGCCCTTAACAATACAATCCCTACAAATGTACCGAACCCCTGACCCGTTAACAGGCTGTAGTGGTACAGGATTTTTATCATAAACTCGAGGAGTGGCTCAATGGTAGAGCGCTGGATTGCCGTGACGAAAGTCCTTGGTTGAAATCCCGCTGCTGGTAGATTCTATTTAATATTATAACAGTCGGAGCTCACTTAGACTCTATGAAAATAGAAGGAGAATCTGGGGGTTTAGAGGATATAAGATGATATAGATGATATAGGGCAAATCACCTCCCTGCACAACCGTAGACCAAGAAACAGCAGACTCTCCATCACGTACTGAACCTAAGACACTTCATGGATTGTAGTGGTACAGTTTTTTGATTGTTTTTTTTTTACAGACATCCTAACTGGTTTATTTTACTACAACCATTGAATCATCTCCCATTTGGAATAATTTACGAACGCATTAAATGATAATTACTACATTGAAAGCATGTGTAATTACAATCGTAAATTAATGTTAATCGCTACGAAACTAACCTGACTGCACAGTGCTGATTGCTCGTAGTATAATTAATATTTATTTATCCCTAAAAACACATTTCAACATTAAATCATGTTTACAGACAGTTTTTCTCTGACTCGTACATAAAACGATAGTGTAAAATAGCATAAAATTGTGGTTTTGAATGGATTTTAATTTTAAAATGGATAAGTGTAACGATAGTATTAGAGATAGTTCGAACGCACATTATTAGAAGCAAGAGACGAAGAAAATCTAATCAAATAAAAGAATCGATTTTCATTAATCAAACAGTTTAATTTGACTTTTTAATTTAGTTTTAAAAAATTGCTAAAAACTGAGAGTACAACAGATAAGCACTTAAATGTTAGTATAATATATTTAATTGGTAGACCAAATTTCTATAATATATATTATACATATTATTAATTCTATGGGAATGAAATAAAGTATTTGTGATTTCCTATACTGAAAAATATTTCTTTAATATTATCGGGGAGAATCGGCGCCTGTGATGGAGAGAGGTGATAGTACCAGCTTAGCAGTGTTGTCATGCGGTTTAGTATCACTCGTATCGAAGGCGCCATCACAAATATCAAGACCACTTACATAAAATCAGCTTTAGATTATATGCATATATATATATACATATATTTTACTTATGGTTCTTTTTAATTATTTAAATATATTTTTTTTAATTTTGAAGATAAAAGATTATGGCTTGACAGGGATTCGACCCCGTCTCTAGCGCGGTGCTCTAACCACAGAGCTACCAAGGCACGCATTCCAGCCAGACAAATCCATTCTCTTCACAGATCCTATATCCCAGTGTTCTCGCAATTTTCCGAGGTATACACGGGGAAGAATGTTCATTGAACATTACTTTAATCGGGATCTCGTTGACTTACGTCAAATTTATATTCATAATTTATTTTTTATTTATGATTCTTTCTCTTTTTGATATAGGATCAGTGAAGAGAAAGGATTTGTCTAGCTGGAATGCGTGCCTAAGTAGCTCAGTGGTTAGAGCACCGCGCTAGAAAACCGAGCGACCCGGGTTCGAATCCCGGCCAAGACATAATCTTTTCTCTTCAAAATTAAAATATATATATATATATATATATATATATATATATATATATATTATTTATGGTGCTTTTTAATTATTTAAATATTTTTTTTTTAATTTTGAAGAGAAAAGATTATGCCTTGACCGGGATTCAACTCCATTTCTAGCGCGGTGCTCTAACCACTGAGCTACCAAGGCACGCATTCCAGCCAGACAAATCCATTCTCTTCACAGATCCTATATCCCAGTGTTCTCGCAATTTTCCGAGGTATACACGGGGAAGTATGTTCATTGAACATTACTTTAATCGGGATCTCATTAACTTACGTCAATTTTATATTCATAATTTAGTTATGGTTCTTTTTAATTCAAAATTTAAAAAATATATGTGTGTGTGTGTGAGTGTGTGTGAGTGTGTGTGTGTGTGTGTGTGTGTGTGTGTGTGTGTGTGTGTGTGTGTGTGTGTAAAATAAATTATGAATATAAAATGGACGTAAGTCAAAGAGAACCCGATTAATTAATGTTCAATGAACATTCCCCCAGAGTAAACCTCGCTAAAATTGCGAAAACTCTGGAACATAGGATAAGTGAAGAGCATGGATTTGTCTGGCTTGGATGCGAGCCTTGGTAGCTCAGTGGTTAGTAGTAGGTTGGTGTATAGAGCGCAGAATTGCTGAGTTAAACAACCCCAGGTCTTCGCCCGGGTGTTTCAGATTAAAAAACAGTATAAATATGTATTATCTTAAAAATAATATAACATTATTAAATATGTTATTAAAATACCTTATTACAAATACCTTATTACTGTCAAGTTTCCGTTATTTTTGAAAGAACTTTGAGCACTGAGCTGCTATTCGGAGGTTCCAGGTCCTTGATCCGTCTGTGACATAATTTACTTAACCTGTTAATAAAGATAGGTTAACACAGTGGGATCCACAGAGAAGGAAGAGCCTCCTGGAAATCCTCCAGCCTCTACAAAGTGGGTACCTTTTAACTGGGGAGGATATCTTTTGTTCCAGAACAGGAGATTATTATTTTTTTTAATATCTATCTGCACTAATAGGTTTGATTTTAATAAAGTGTATTAGTAGCTGAAGAATATTCGGTCAAACGAAGGATGAGACGACTGGGGAATTAAGAAGATTACATAACGCGGAATTGAGAATTATGCATCCGGTAAATATTATTTAAGTGTAATAATAATAATAGTAATGATAATAACCTTTATTTGTTCATAAAATATAATAAACATATCACTAATATAGAGCCAAAAACTCAAAAAGAAACACTATTATTTATTATAATGCAATTGGGAAAAACCACAATGCAAAGCCTTATGTTTCAAAAAATACACCTACTTACCAGTCGGCGTTTCGCCTATTCAGGCATTATCAAGACACCAAAATCAAAAAAGGGTTATGTGAATCGCATCTCGAAGAAAAAAGTGCAATACATCCCAATGATCAACAGCCCAAACAGGCTCCAAACATGAGACAGCACCCTACCACCAAGACGTTCAACATACAACTACTTGTTGTACAACTGAGTTGTATGTTGAACGTCTTGGTGGTAGGGTGCTGTCTCATGTTTGGAGCCTGTTTGGGCTGTTGATCGTTGGGATGTATTGCACTTTTTTCTTCGAGATGCGATTCACATAACCCTTTTTTGATTTTGGTGTTTTGATAATGCCTGAATAGGCGAAACGTCGACTGGTAAGTAGGTGTATTTTTTGAAACATAAGGCTTTGCATTGTGGTTTTTCCCAATTGCATTATAATATATAATAAACATATACAAAAAACTTACTTTTTTCCATACATATTTACGTATGAACAAAATCAACCTTTAGTTGAGGTTTTAAGTTCGATTGTTTCATACATCACTCTAACATATTTCATATGTCACTCTTGCAACCAGACTAAATAACATACCTGCCCCATCCGTTTCCACTCTTTCCTATCTAATGCTGCTCTCTTCCAGGCTGCATGTCACTCAAGTGTACTTCGCGAATATTAAGATAGGCTTGTAAAGTCGCTGGGCTTAGTAACGTACGAATTCTTAAGATGTTAATAAGCGCTGTGCTGACTGGGTAGAGTCTGAGAGGTATACGAGACGTAGGTGAGAGGATCGCGTTAAGAGTGATCTGACGGATTTGGGCTCGCTTAGCCTTATAATTAATAATAGCTGAAAATAAAAAAGGACGAGCGAACTTGAATGTTAACCATTATTGCCAACATAAACATCCACCGAACTAGGTCGAAACCCAACACTATCTAATATTTAAGATATTTGCATAAGTTACAGTACGCATTAAACGAAAATAATGACAGAGAAAGCATGTTTAATATGCAATCGTACCATTAATATTCAGGTTGAACCCTACGATATTCACCTAGCTACACAGTACTGATTGCTAATTGAATAATTAATATTTATCGAAACCATCATCCCCATTCAATAGTCAATCATATTTACTGGGTATGAACGCAGGCAGTTTCTACCGGACTAAAATAAAATATCATAAAATTGTGGTTTTGAAATCTAGTAGTAAAATTTTAAAATAAAAGTTTCCAAAATGGATATATGTAGAAATAGTATTAGAGTTAGTTCGAAAATTATACACAAATGAGAATAGAACATAATTCCTTTATTGAGAGCGGTGAATTCCAGAAGCAAAATTAAACGATTTTATAAATTAATTTAATGGTCACATGATTAATTAAGGCGAATGACTTTTTAAATAGAGAATTTTGTATTTATTTAGGGTTACTGGGTATATAAATTTGCTATATGTAATTAAAACTAATAATAGAGACCGACCTGGGGCTAATAAGTTAGGTAACAGGCTGAATAACTTAGGTGCCCTTAATTGGGAGAAAACCTGCATAACCGTTGTCTTAAATACAGATTCACTTATGTGCTGAACCCAAAACCCTTCATGTGTTATATTGGTATAAGATTATTAATTAAAAATAATAGTTCATAAAAATTGTAGATTTCATTTAAGCCGTGCTTTTCATTATATATGTCATTAATATATTAATGTTTATTAAACGTCACTTTATGCTGCTAAGTCTAATCGGACAAAAGTTCATTTTATATTTAGTATTATATACTTTGTTTTATATATTTTTATTTACAGATACAAAATGATGATCTATTAGTCGACATTCCTCCTTATTCTTTCCTACTCTTCCGAGTCGTGGACACTCTCCTCGAAACACAAGAATCGGATCCAATCTATGAAGATGCATTATCTTCTTAAAGTGGAAAGAAGGACAAAACGAGATAGGATACCCAACAGTACTATACGGACTAGTCTCAAAGTCAAGCCTGCTGAGACCATCCCAGAGTAGTACAAGCTGAGGTGGTTCGGTCACCTCCTTAGGATGTGAAATAACTGCCAGGAAGACGTACGAAACTAGTGTGGAAGGAAGAAGGCAAAGAGGAAGTTCGCGCATTTCTTGGGATGAGGGTTAAAGAGATGTTCAGGAGGCGGGATATGGACTGGAGTAAGAGAAGAGAGTTCCTGGGCAGAACGAGACATCTGGTGCAGACTCAACAAATTGTGACCCCTCCCTGCGCAGCGGTATACCGGGATGAAATGATGATGATTCTTCGAAATGTACTGAAAATATTTTAATCTTCGATTAATTAAAATATTTGGGCTTAGCATGTTATTTTTGTGTAGTATTGAATGACACGATTTTATACCAGATTATCTTACTAATATTATAAATGTGAAAGTTTGTCTCACTTTCACGCAGAAACTACTGAACGGATTAGGATGAAACTTTACAGTAATATAGGTTATACATCAGAATAACGCTATAGCAAGCGCGCATTTAGGGGGGCGCACGGGGGCAGGTGCCCCCCTCCGATAGATTTATAGGAGCTGTGGAGAATCCATTATAGGAATAATTGAAGGAAATTAACATGATCATAGTTGTTAAAATATCAGAAAGAACATGAGTGAAACTATTTGTTTTGATATACTACTAATCTTACTAATATTATAAATGTGAAAGTTTGTATGTTTGTCTCTCTTTCACGCAAAAACTACAGAACTGATTTGGATGAAACTTTACAGTAATATAGGTTACACATCAGAATAGCACATGGGCTATAGCAAGCGAGGATTTAGGGGGGCGCACGGAGGCACATGCCCCTCCCCACTCCCGACAGTTTTAGAGGTACTGTGGAGAATCCATTTTAGTACATAATTAAAGGCAAATCAGGAATTTAGAATCTTGAAATTTGCAGATAGGTCCTTTCTATGATTTAAGAAAGAAATTTGAATAATTCCACCCTTAATATAATAAGGGTTCAAAGGTTGTATGGAATCCGTCAGTTTTGAAGTTAGACATCTGAAATTTTGTACGAGTAACCTATAGTGAAAAAAATTAAATTATTTATTATTTTAAATTATTGTTAAAAAGCACTGTCAAGAAACTTTATGTGGTAGTCAAAATTCTATGCGAGCGAAGCCGCGGGCAAAAGCTAGTTACTATATAAATTATTTATAGATACAAAAGATTCTTTCAATTATCATATGTTATATTAAAGTTCAAAAGAACTTTGAAGAAATCATCTCTGTTTTAATTATAATTGTCATGTTGTTTTCGTATTGTTTCACTATTACTGCAACTGAAAGCGTCAAATAGTTAAAATTTTAAAATATAAGATAATTATAAACGAAAGAGTATCAAGTTGGACACAGGTGGAAGAAAATGGTCCGTGTGGAGCTCAGAAAAAATTATCTTTAATAAGGTGAACTATTTATTTCAAAGCCAACGTTTCGAGCCACATGCAGGTCTTCTTCAGGCTTATAATGTGGTCAATTGTCGTCAACCCTTATAAATTTAATAATATTTTTCAAGGCAATATATTTATTTATTATCTTATTTATCCCCATAGCGGATATATTATTTTCACTACCCATTAATGTAGTATTAGTAAGTTTAAACTCATTTAACATTTGTCATAGAGATAAG
This sequence comes from Arma custos, assembly GCA_037127475.1. Lineage (NCBI taxonomy): Eukaryota > Metazoa > Arthropoda > Insecta > Hemiptera > Pentatomidae > Arma > Arma custos. Next base: position 15,215,576 of record CM073762.1, on the reverse strand, counting down.
AGACGTAATAAAATTAATGACAATAGAGACTAAATAAAATTAATGACTTAATTGTAGTGTATATATACGTGAGGTGCTAGGATAATTCATCGCAGATACAATATTAGACAATAGGAACTTGCCAGATATCTGACAAACGAGTGAGTTAGTTAGCGCTCGCCTTTTGTTTTTCTGTTGTAGCCGCCATTTTTCTCTTTATTTGAACTCTGATTGGTTAAAAGTTCGTTTGTCGGTTATTGCCTTTTCCAATTCTATCCCTTGAATCTCTGACAAAGTGTATATATTTTTTTACTGTTTCCATTTTTTTAATGGGTTTTGTGAACCTTTTAATAGAGCTAAATATTTTTATTTTGTAGAAACATATTAGGAAGCGAGGTAGCTCATATTGTAGAACAGCAAATTGTTATGCTTAATGCTCCGGTCTCAAATCCAGACACGGTTGATAAATTATTTTATCTATCATGGTACAGGTATAGACCATCCGGGACCTCCATATCCTCCTGGGGCTCACCCAGCCTTTATTAAGGGGAAAACGTGAAGGTTGAGCGTGATCTTGGACAGATCACCTCCCTGTAAGCTCTCTCAAAATCCATTTGTTCATCAATAACATTCCTTGTTGCACACGAGAGTTAACAACCTGAACAAGCTGTGACCTACTTTTCTATCTAATAAACCCTTAAGTTGGTTAGAAAGAGTCATTTAGGTGAGGCAGATGTAAAGAAAGAAGATGGGGCAAATAAGTGGTAGTATACGGAGCGTATGAGCAACGAAAGCGGGAAATTTCAAGCAAAGAAGGAACATTAGTGAAAAGTGACATCAATTAAGAGTGTCAGTGTGTCTCTGTGTATATGCACTTTCGTTATTCCTTTTACACGTTTTTCTGTATTTCAGTATATATTTGTGTCGTATCACATAAAATGTCCGTTTTTAAAAAAAAAAAGGTATATATTAAAACAACTTTATGAAATCAAAACATATTTATTCAAAATATTTACACTCATTTTCTACACAATTCTCCCAATAAGTACCTAATTATATTTTAAATACCAGAACTGTATAATTCAGGGTTTAGTAATGAATGTATTCTGAAAATGCGTTATAGACTTCAGAATCATGTGCAAATATCTCGAAGTTGTAAAAATTTCTGAATATGTGGAAATCTGTTGGAGGTAAGTCTGGTAAACAAGGTGGGTGTAGACTTCGTAACCCCATTGGTTTAGTTTCTCCACTGACAGTCGTTAAACTTGAGTTCTGGCCTTGTACAAGAGCATACGTCCCTTCCAATTAACCAATGAAGGTTGTTGTTTTTTAATAAGTTATTGTTGCATTGTGTCAATATACTATGTACGATGTGTATGTGTGGTTTCACCTCTGGTTAGAAAGGAAAAATCAATTAAGAACGATTCGTTACAACACTTTTCCCGAATGCGGTGTTAATGGTTCTCGCTGCTTGATCTGCCGAGTTTGAACTCATAAAAAAATACACGAAAATCGCGTGTTTCTATGGTCATATTTGATGGCATATTTAACAATGTTGGTTCAATAAAAGTGGTTGTAAGGCTTAATAAAACCTTACAGTCCAAGATACATGGTCCATTTTTGCACTTGATTACTATCAAGCTGAATCTTCGTGAATAGCTTCGTTTCGTAGCTAACAGAGGTAGCAAAGATAAACTACGTCTGTTTTTTTTTTTGTTTTTTTTTTTTGTTAAATCTCAAGATCATTATCTAAATAATTTGAAAAAACATTTTTCCTACAAAATATATGGTTTGAAAAACAGCTGTGTTTTTTTTACGTATTTATTAGGATCTGTACTACTACTTTTGAACGTAGGACCGGGATAACGTACCACGCAATTCGTAGGTCAATATGACTGTTAAATTATATAAATATGAACTAAGTAAAAAAAAATCAACTTGTTAGTAATCATTCTTATTGACTTCGTTATCGATACATATTGGAAGTAGGGGGCTCTTTGATCAAACCATACATTTTTTAGGACAAATATTTTTTTTCAAATAATTTAGATAATTATCTTGAGATTTAACACAAAAAAAACCCCAGTTAGTAAGTAATTTTTGAGAATCATCAAATCGACATATTTTATCCTTGCTACCTCTGTTAGCTACCACAATCGAGAATTTTCGCAAAGGAAATTTTTGGGCGTCTCATCGAAACGAAGCTATTCACGAAAATTCAGCTTGATAGTAATCAAGTGCAAAAATGGACCATGGATCCTGGACTATTACACTATGATAACATTAATAATAATAGCTCATAAGTACATGTAAATATAAACATTGAAAAAACATAAGTCCTCTAATTCCATATTTTAAGAAATTATGAAAACCAATATTACACACAAACGACCCAAAATATGCATATATTAGTCTTCAGATCGTCAGCTTTATCCCTATAATTAAAAGGTACATTATTTATATGGTTCTGTTCTGAACAAATATTGCAATAGTATAATAAATAATAAAATGATAACTTTTTTCTATAATAGTAATGACAATCATAAGAAATGATGATAATGATTATTTACCATTACAAACAAGCAATACATAGAGGATTAATAGTCGTTATCGTCATTAGAGTTTTATCCTTCAAGGTTAGTGTAAATAATGGAAAGGTCAATGTTAATCGAGGATGTCCGATCAAGTTGGCATTTAAAAGCCCTTCATGTCAGCCATGTTATGAACGTCGATAGGGCAGCTAGTGGCTCCTCGATTTAGAACAATATTGCTTCATTTCATAATATTCTATTGTTTATTAATTGATTGGACATCTGTTTGAGGTATTTAAATCAATTTTAATTACAATAAATGGAGTTCTTTGTGCAGAGTTACTGAGCTGTAGCTTCTGTTAAGGAGAATTAAAGACCGGTTGTGGTAGATAAATGTTTATTGTTTTGGCAGCCTTGGAGCGGCACTTTCTTCTGGGGCTCACCCAGTCCCTATTAAATGTGAACTCTCGAGAAAGAGAGAGAGAGAGAATGGACTGATGAACCTTAATCAATCAAATCACCTCTTCAGAAAATTTCATGCCCAACTACCAGCAGTTAAAGGAGCAATAAATTACAACGTAGGAAAGCAGACATCATCGCAAAGACTAAAGCCCAGGTTACTGCAGGACATCTTATTATGAGCTGTGTAAATATGTATTCTAGTGACATTACTACCTTAAATTTATTTAACAGCTATTTTATATATGTATATTTTTTTATATAACACAATCCACTGTTTTACTCTTATCCAATAGTTATAACGATGTATTTAGTTAGGGGTGTCTATTGTACGGACTATACCCCCCCATAATCAATTGTTATAAACAATAAATAATTAATATTATAATAACCATGTAAAGGCCCACCAGGCCGATCTGGTAAAAATAAAATAAATTAAAAAAAAAAAAAATCACCTCATTAGCACAATCATTGACTAAAATTATGTGTAGTGTTTTTTAAAATTTATTTATTAAAATTTACAACTGTAGTATAATGATACAACAAGTAAATATATTGAATGATACATAATGGCATAAGATAAAGGCATGCAGAGAAACTGCAAGCGAGTATTCCAATTACTAATAACGGAGGCCATGTTCTTTTCAGAAGCCTCGGAGGATTATCGGGAATCGAAAAAGTAGCCATATTTGAAAGTATTGGGTTTAAAGGGGAATAAAGTTTGTCATGAAAGGATTGATATTGAGTTCGGGACGAATCAGCAACAAATGGAACATTAAGGTCATTATGGATGGCTTTATTCGAGTCAAAGTAAGAAGCATTGAGGATTGAGGATTCTAGATCGTAAGGATTGGATACGAGAGGAATTCTATAGGTCAGTGGAGCCCCATGACTGTATTTCTCAAGTCCAAATAGGTTTTATGATAATCTAAGTATGTATGTATATATAGTTGATTTTGTTTGTATTTTTCTTTCATTTTTACTTGGCATATAATTAGTATATATATATGTATGTATGTAACTATCAATTGATTCTCTATATAATTATTGTTTTCTTACTCCTACTTTATTTTTATTTATTTTACTATATTTTTTAAATATTGTCATTGGAGGTGATTCGTATTTTTTTAATTCTTTCTCATTTGCTAATTTAATTGTATTTATTAATACTCTAAGACATAATAGCTTATTTATTAATACTTGTATTGCTATTCTAAAGGGTCTTGTCCCAGAATAAATAAAGACTTTATTATTCAAAGTAACTGACGTTACCTTACATGACGTAGCAAAATCATGTTCAGCCTTATTATCAGAATATCGAAGAAACTTACGCATTGCTTGATACTTACGAAAATCAACTTCCTAAAATAGTATTGTTGAATGGACGATGATACCCAGATGAGATACGTTGGACCAACATGACGTCATCAAAGGGCCATGACGTATACTCCCCTTTTCCCTTAGCCCCCCCCTCTCGCCCCTGCACGCCCACCTTCCTAAAACACTCACGTAGATGAGTAATATTATTTTAACGTAAAAGAGAAATACATTACTCTGTCTTATCCAAACATGGAGCTATTATCAAAACAACATTAATGGAACACATTTTGGATCCTACAATTAATTTTCTCGCTCAATTAACTGAGACAACTGAGAATAGAGTAAAATAAAAACATAATTCCTAAACTAAGTACCATTGACGATTACTTTAACACAATAACTTCACCTCTGTTTCATATTCAACTGTTGCAGTATATTTCTTTCACAATACCTAAAATATCTAACTTAATAATAAGAGATCCAAAATATTACCCATATTAATAGATCAGTTATATTTTTTAAGCAACCATTATTCAAATCCAGCGTTTTAAGTTTGACTGTGGAACAAAGATACGAGCATGTTTAAACTATTTTTATGAGTACCTTATTCATTTCAATTTTCTATAAATAATAATAATAATTTTATCGGAAATAAAAAACCTTTACCAATAGAGCCCATGAAGGTTCTTGGGTTCAGTATGTGAGACTACTGTTTCGAGAAAAACGATTGTATATGGTACCAAATTGAGGGTACCCACTTTACAGAGCCACGTCTCCAGATCCCGCACAGGGTTCATCTCTGGATTAAATAAATTATCTGCCAATGCATAATATGAACCTTTGGGTCAGCGCTGTACCAATGAGCTACGACGCTCCACAATTATGTTGGAAATACATATAAATATTAATTTATGTTTAAATAAATAAAAAATATCACTACACATTTTTTTTAATTGATGAAAACATAAGTAATGAGTTACTCTATTACATTTTATCTGATTAAAAAGATAGTTTGAAAAGATTGTGATGAGAAATAATGATGGTTTGAAATACCGCATATGATAGTTTTAATATGCACAAGGCAGAAGCATTACGGATTTTAGGAAGTCGGGAATTCCAGAATTTACATTTGGCAATAAAGGACTTATCGGGTGAAGCAAGCATTTTGCAATTATACAAATTATTATTATATAAAGTTCAATTAATTTATGTAAATATATGGTTACTAAAACAATTTTGTATTCCATTCATAAAAAAAAAATTATTAATATCTTAGAACTAAGTTAGCTCAAAAATGTATTGAATCAAGGTAAACAAAACTTTTAAACAATGTTGGAATTGTCCTAATATTTTTTAAAATATCCGGAAATTAATTGAATCCGAATTTATTAATTTTCAGTCAATTACCGCTGAGAAAACATCGTTTTTTCCGCAGTTTTAAAAATGTGAAATTCGCGTGGTGCAATTAAAACATACAATTAATATTTTCCATTAAAACAGGGGTAGTTGACGTGTAGAGCCCTGAGTTGCTCTGGTCCATAATTGAATCTGACTAAGGTAAATAAATTATTTAATCAATTAACAGTCATAGATTGACCATGTAGGTTCTGCAGACCTTTCTTGTGGTCACCTAGCATCTATAAAGTGCTTCAGAGAAAAACCTTGTGGTTGAGTGTGATCTCTTCTAGTGATTCAAGTATTTGTTTTTCAGTTAAAACATTGATATAAGAAAAAAAAAATACAATAAGTTATTTCCCATGTTTTTTCTATTGCTTATAATATTATAATCTATATCTGGTGAGAGATGATAATTGCGGCAGTAACTTAATTAAATTAGTATTAAACCTTTGACTCATTAGGGATCTGGACGGCAATACAAAGGCTAATATTACGATTAGAGGCAATCAGATACAAGATCCTCCATCATGCTATGTTGGTATTGGACAGGTTTCCTTTGGGAATGGATATTGGTGGTAGTGGATATAGCTAGTGGATGCTCCTAGTGGATGGAGCCTTCATCATCTTCCTTTGTCTTGTCGATCCAATCACTGGAGGCTACTTAGCGCGGCCATTGTGGTTCAAACAGCATCTCATCTCAGTGCTAATTGTTTTCTGATTGCTTCTCACCATCGTTTGTTTTGTCAGAACGGCTCAGTTATAGTCAATAATATTCCTCTTATACGGGCGCCACTGATAACATTGTATAACCTTACAATCCGACACTAGCGCCTCTGTTTATGAGTTTTGACTTAAGAAAAGATATCACGAAGATATAACACATACATATTTAAATAACATTTAAATTTAAATAATAATTATATTATTTCATCAATAATTTTAAAAAGTATGTGTTATTTACAGGTCAAGGCTTTAATATTGACAACAAAAAACTCATACTTATTTACATTTAATTTCAGTTAAAAAACAAAATACTACTTAGTTACTGATAAAATACTTAGAGTTACTACTAGAAGGAATAAATAATATGTTTCATACAATCCTCGAAAAATATATCAATAATTTTTATTTATTTATTTATTCTGTTTTTTTTTTACAATTAATGTATCCCTATACCCAAAATCTTTTCCCGCAAATCCTTCCTATCGGCCTATTCTTCTTCTTCCTCTCGCAGCCCTCTTGCTGCCATTCCTTACATTTACAAGTTACATTCTTCCATGATTATACAATCAAAATCTTATCAATAATTAAAGTTATAGTAGCCTATGTATATTATAATTAGATTAACAAAAAATCATTAATTAACCGATATTATTAGCTCAGGCAATAGAGTTAATTTGAAAAATGTTACCTGCAATTACATTAATCTTTATTGCACCTTCCTCCCTTCGTTAATATACATTATTGATGAAATTAATAATCCATCAGTGACATTAAAAGTAATTGGTCATCAATGATACTGAAGATATGAATATTCAGACTTTAGAGACACTGAATTTGATTCTTATATAAAAACACCTAATGAACTAAATCCAGAAGACATTTATGGGTTTCTTGTCTTTTTACTGTCCATGTTTCGGACCCATATACGGTTGTCCCCAGAAGAAAAGAATGATACATTTTCTTTTTCATTGCTAACGAAACCCTTTTATTCCAAATGACTGAGTTGAGGATCCTAATGATTTTCCTTCATCGGGAAATCTTCATTTCAATATCCTTGCGAGTGTCTCATTTATATAGACACCTAAGTATTTGAAGTCTTATCACTGCGAGATAGTTAATAATAAATATCTAAATTTTAACTACACTACAAAAAAAGTTCTTTCCTCTTTTACAGGCACCACTTATATTACAGTATAACCTTACATATTCTAGCACCTCTGTTTAGAAGTTTGGCGTAAGAAGATAATAAAAAAAAGAAATCACGAAGATGTAGTATATACACTTTTAAATAACATTTAAATCTAAAAAAAACATTAATATTTAATTATTGTAATGTTATTCACAGGCCAATTTATGGCTATAATGTCTAACATTTTCTTGAATAGGTCCTCGAAACATCAATTCTGGTATCATGTTTTCTCTTACTATTTTTCCATCTCCGTTTTGTTTCAATCCAATAGCTCACATCTTCCTCAAACATATATTTATTGATATTCTGAACGCCTTATTTGACATGTTTAGTTCTTCTGAACGAAATTTAACAGATTTCATTTCCTCACAAAAGAAGTAGATAAATCTTAAGATATTAACAAATGACATTCTTGCCCAACTCCTCCAAACTTGTAACTTCTCAAATGACTCCTCAACTTCATTTGTTTTAAGACATAATGTCATATTACAAAAGACTTTATTGGTTTCTTCTGGTTTAGACCGTGTTGCTAAATTTTTCGCCAACGTTTCTCCAGCCGTGCTGCTGACTTCTTCAGGGCTGAAATGAGAAATTTATTCTCATTTATTGGAAACCTAAAAGAGTATAATCTCATATTGTTATCTTCTTTACAATTCAACTTCCGAAGCAATATCATTTTTTTTTTTTTTTGTTTGGAAGAATGATATTACTTCGATACCTGTTTTCGCAATTGCATCATGCAAGATATATCTTCTATTATCAATGACGGCGCCTCGTATAAGGGGGTTTAGATTAAGCCATGAGTGAAAGAATAAAACCCCTCGTATCTGAAAAATCGAGAGACAAAAATGACTACAGATATTTCGCCAATTCAGGCATCAAAATAGATATAATGGTCAATTTATTTATGTATTTAAATACGATATATAGATAATAAGAGTAGAAAAAGAAAGAGAGCAACAAAAAGAAAACCATAAATAAACAAAGAATTTCCCGGCCTCACAGTCCAAGGCACCTGGCGTTTACAGATATATACCTAGATGAATCTAAAGAAAATAAAATGGCGACGTAAGAAAAAGATCACATAACAATGATTAATTATGTTTTAAAATATAGAAAACAGACATAATAAACGTCATAAACAAATACAAAGGATGACATAAATAAAACAAATGATAAAAATAAGAGAAATGAAAAAGTACAAAAGATGACATTATCAAGACCCCTGAGGCTATTCAACGTTATATATTAATATAGAAAACAAAAGCTCAACAAAATAAACGTTAAGACCTAGCAGGAAAAATGCCACCTGTTTGTAAAAAAAAAAAAAAAAGAAAAACTGTGAAATTATGGTTGTTTTTTTTATTAATGTTAAGAATAAGGCTTTTTTTTGTAATTTTTATTTTCATTTCATAACATATATTTTATATCTCTTTTAAGCTATTGGGTTTCTATATTAATAAATTTAGTTAGTTTATTCGTATTTATTTTGTAAAATTTTTAAAAATAATTCAGAGGAAATTAATGTTGGTTGTTCATACAAGACTGAAAAGACAAGAAACTGCTCGCCATTTCACGCTAATTCAACACTTACTAGACAAACAGTTCCCAATTATTTACAAAATACTCAAATACCTGACTATTATAAGACCCATTTGGACTTACGAAGTAAAGCTTTGGGACTCGACTAAACCATCCAATTCCTCTCGTATCCTTACATTCCAATTATATTTTATAAGATCCTCAGTGCTTCTTACTTTGTTACGAATAAAGTCATCCATAATGATCTTCATGTTCCGTTTGTTGCTGATCAGTCCGGTACCTGCTACAGGTCCTAACATGACAAACTTTATTCTTCAACACATCCTCATAAATGCAATGTTGTTACGAATAAAGTCTTACATCTGAGTGCTCCAGGTGGGTAGTTTCTCTGCTTGCCTTTATATAATATTATGGCATTATGTATCATTCTTTCTATTTATTTGTTGAATTATAATACAGTTACACATTTTAAATATATTTTTTTTAAAAAATATTATTTTTTGTATCCAGTTGTATAAGTAAACCATTGCAGTTGAACCACCAGATTCTCTCTGTTTTCGTTGAGTGGTATTGTCGCTAGTTTGTTTGTTTTTGAGTCTAGTCTTGGGCCCACCAACGCTTTGACCTTTCGAGAATTAGTTCAACATCGTCAACAGTTCTTTCTCTCTGACCTATGAGTTTTGCACGGCATTACTCAAGTTACTCTCTTTTCTGCCTTAGGATCGCTAGAGTAAAACATATCTACAAGATCTCTACAATATTCCTTTGATCAGCTCTCATCTATCGGAATCGCTCCAACTCTGTATATTATTTATTTTAGTATACGCTGATGACCTGGATATCGCCTGTACCCGATCGGAATTGATCGATTGGGATTGGCCACAAACGAGAGAAAAACAAAATATATGCACACAGGAACTGGTGGTGATGGGACACTGATTGTAGGACCTTACACATTCCAAAGGTCCTACAATCAAAGGGCGAGTTTTGTATTTGGAATCCTTAGTGACATAGACGGGGGGGGGAGGACACGCGCCAGACGGTTTTTTGTGTTCCATGGAGAATCCATTACAGTACATACTTATAGGCAAATCATGTGATGATAGTTGTTAAAATATATGAATAAAGTAACAGAAATAACATGAGTGAAACTATTGTTTAGATATTTTAATAAATCTTTGAAATCTTTCTATAAATACTACAAGTTTATTTCTAAGTTATTAGCTAAACTTGTGTAATCAAGCATGATATATAAGATGCTTTAGCTATTGAACGTAAATAGGATTGGATTGGATTGGACAACAGACTGTGTAGCCAGACTTGGCTAACCACTAATCAATTTATGTTGCATTGTGGCTGAGGACCAGGGTTTGTATAATGCACCACTATATTCTCCTCAACCGCGATATTGTCTCCGTCCACTATTGTCATTAAAATGGATTACTGCTAATACATCATGGATTATGTCACTAGTGTTTGCTCCAATGGTCTTAATTCATGGAATTTAAACTTGTAAAATGTCTGAGGTGAATGTAAAGTAAGTGAGTTGTAGGCTGAATATCCAACGTTTTTGCAATCCTTTACAGGAGTTTATCAAGTATTCATTTCTTGATTATTATTCATAACAAAAAATATGAATTTAAAATATATTATTATTATTTGAGGCGAAAGAGGCGTGAAGGATTACGCTACTCTGATGCAGCCTTTTGTTTTTGTTTGTTCAGTTTTTTCTCGGCCCATCTTTGCCTCATGATTTCATTGAAGATTTTTCTTCTTTCTACTGTCAAGGTCTTGGACGGAAATTTTTTTCTGTTTTCAAATAGAACCGCATTTTTGAGAAATTTTCGATATTCCGTTATGTTTTCTAATAAATCTTCTGCAATCCCGTGTTTCTGTGTTTTATTTGTTGTGTGTTTCCTTGTTTGAATTTGTAGCCGATAATTTTGGAGACAATTTTTTTGTTTAGTCTCACCTCGTTCATCCTCATCATGTGACTATAAAATCTTAGTCTTCTTATCATTATTTCTGTAAATCTTCTGACCATTACAGCCTAGATACCATTAGCTTTAGAGATACTATTACTGCCTAGATACCATTAGCTTTAGAGATAGCATTAGCTTAAAAACAGTACAGCTCTTTACAATAATTGAAACCAAGACCACGCATTGTAGTAGTTCTAGGATTTTTTCTTTTATATTAACACTTATAAACCTTACCTATTGTATAGAACTGATGTATGGACTTGTGGTCGTAGTGTATCATTCATTTTTCGACATCGAAGATTCCTCAGCCTTTTTCTGTCCCTTTTCAGTATTGTTCTCTAATCAAATAATTATCATTCTTTCCTTTCTTAGTTTGGACTCGAACAACCGCAATTTGTTTGTTATATTAGTTTAATAAGAGTCAGCATCAAAAGCGGAAAACTTCATATTTCAAAAAATTGATTTTTTCTCATTTTTCGCTGATTTAGTCAAGCAATGCTTTATGCTTCCGAAACGTCAGGTCAATGAACCGGACGGAAATCATGAAAAATAAAGTGGCACAGTCTCGTGTTAGACAAAATTGTTTGACAAAACTAGAGAAAAATGTGAAAAAATCCATTTTTTAAATTATAGATTTATGCGCTTTGGATCCTGAGGGGATTTAATTTTAACTATATTTAAAAGTAAAATCGTTGTTTTATATGTGGTTTGTTGGTTTTACGTATAACTTATATACGTAAATAATTTAATTTCAAGCTCTAAATGTATTCAATAGGTTCTCCTTATTTTCTGCTATTATTTAGTAATATCTGCCTTCGTTTCTCTTTAATTTGAGCTAAATATATTTCAAGAGGACAACGTTTTTATTTTTTACTTAGATTTTATTGTCCTTGTGCTTTTTTAAGGAAAGTTTTGCAATATAATGGTCTGTGTATTCCGACATTTGCTTGCATAATATTGTAACCTTTTCAATCTCATATCTTGGATTTGTGGTGTCAAGTTGAAGATATTTTTTCACAGATTGGTTCGTAGTTGATACGGTCGGCAGATTAACAACCCGATTTAATCTTAGTAGATATTTAAAGGAATGCTGTATTGATACCAACCTCCTTCTCTGAATAATTCTGTGGAGTCATTTTTTGGCCCGAAATCGAAGCCATTCCACCAGAAATGGCTTATATGAAGGATGATTTCTTAACATCTTAAAAAGAAAGTAAAACAATATTCTATGAGTAGAAGATATCTATTCCATCATACAGAGAAACGTATCCCCGTCACTAATCGGTGCACCACATACTTCTGAGTGCAGGTGTTCCTGTAGGTCGTCTCAAAAGGACATAAGATGTAGGGCCAACTTCCCTAAAACGATTGCGATTCGTTTATGTGGATAAAGGCCTAGTCAAAAGACTTTAACTTCATCTCGAGGTTCTGACGGGAATTGTGTTAAGGGTTCCTTCTGGCAGAGATGACAATATACCGATCCAGACCTGTGGCCTCTTATTGGCAACCCTAATCTCTCATAATCGGACAAGAGCTCGGAATATGGCGGTCTGAGAGAAACACGAGATGGTGCTACAACTCGTAAAGAGTCAAGGGTTCCCGTGAAAAATGCCAAACCTGATTTTCACAGTGATATTGCCAACTTTACGTTCAACATGACGTCTTTACTGAATATGAATATACAACTGGATTAGAATTAAAAATACGAGGACTGTTTTAAAAAAATAGGATAATATATGAGCAATTGTATCTAATATGATGCAAAATAATTAAACCTTATATTACATAAAATTACTTTGATGTAAAGTATGTATTTTTATTTTTATAAAGACCTGATTTCCAGAAAAATTGCTCTATTCAGCCAAAAAAGCTTGAGTAGTTTTACATATTTTTTATATAATTGAGTATTAGTTTTATATTATATCTTTAGTGCTATAAAAATATTCAGATAAAATATTACTTTGATATGTAGTGATCATTTGAACTTGATGTTGATGTTGAAGATCTAGAAACATTTCTGTCCATCCGAACAAAATGTGTTTTTCTGCTTCATTCTTCGTATTGATCACTTGTGTAGTTTTTTACTATTTTTTATGTAATTTAATATTAATTACTATGTTCGTAATTAAAAAATAATCATGGTAAGGGGTGATAAATAAACAATAAACATTTTATAATATTTATTAGTTCCCTGATTACATTAACATATCAGTATCAGTATGAGTGGTAAGTTTGAAAGTAGACTGAAGTAGTTCTCATTTCGCAAAGCCTGTCGGCCATGATGATATGCTCTTCATTAGAGACACTTAAAGATTCCATTTTTAACAATTTAATTATCATATATTATATATTTGTAAGGACAGGAAACTGTTGTTGAAGATGCTGGGAAACCTTTCAGACAATCTTTTTGCCTTTTTGAGAAGCATCTCAACAGTCCCTGCCGAGTACTATAACACTTAGAGATAAAATAATTCACATTTAAAATAACACCAATTTAAAATTCTTCTTAAAGCCATCAACATTTAGGCCACTTCACCGGAGTCGATATTTGTCATAATCAAAATATATCCACTTTATTTATTTTTTTGTTATTTATTTTATTTTTATTTTTATTTTTATTATATATAGATTAAAAGATAGAATAGTCTTTTATAAATTAATGATATGTTTTTTTTTGTTGTTGTTTTTACTTAAATCGTTAAATTGTAGGAGCTATGATATGTATATTATATTATGACGATTGATATGTATATATTTAAACATACTGTGCCGATACAACCATAGAAAATATAGATCTAAAAGCTTAGAGGGATTCTGCTACATATTCTGATTGAAGAGAGCGAAGGAAGATAGAAGAGCTTAGAGGAAGATAGGTGTCTTTCCTGTGATCCTCTTCTCCCCGGCGGTCCTCTCCACTTGCACCTTCACCAGGTCGGAGGCCACTGGGCCGATGCATACCATAGGGTCCGTGAAGTAAGAGCACATCTGAAACACGTCGGAGTATAACATTAATTACTAAAAAAAATGTGTATATATATGAACGACTTTAATACAACAATGCGTCATATGTTGTAGCCTAATTCCTATAAGCCCTGCCGCCATTTCTTTTTATCGTAACAGTCTTCCTCTCTAAGTCCTCTTGCCGCCATTGCCTCCGGGATCCCTTCCATCCACCTCTTTTCTGGGCGACCTCTCTTCCCCCTTTTTGATGGTACATTTTTCAGTACACTTTTAGGCCATCGGTCGTCCTTCATCCTCATAACATGATCAAACGAACTCTTTAAAAAAACAAAAAACTTTACCATCTATACATATAGAAAAACTAAGTCCTCCGCCACGTCTGTCTGTCTGTTCGCGATAAACTCAAAAACTACTGCACGGTTTTTCATGCGGTTTTCACCAATAGATAGAGTGATTCATGAGAAAGGCTTAGGTATATAATTTGTCAAGGTTTTGTGTAAATTGGTTGGAACATAAAGATAATTGTTGAAAGTGTTGAAAAATGTATAGCCGCCTGGGAGGTTTCATCGAAGACGTTGACTAATAACATCTATCTATCTATACATATTATAAAATAAAGTCCTCCGCCGCGTGTGTTTTTCTGTTCTCGATAAACTCAAAAATGCACGAAATTATACTATTTTATAATTAATAATTTAAATGAGCATCTTAGGGTTTATCAAAAAAAATTGACGGACGTTATATATAATAAAATACATTAAAATACTTCATGTAGTGTAGACATTATGCTACATTTTATTCTCTAATTAATAATATGCTCTCCTACCCTTGCGAAGCCAAGGCGGGTCATTTGGAATATTAAAGCATCGTTTCTTGTCGTATCCTATCACTAAGGATACGACCTATCCATTCACTAAGGTTTTGACCTATCTATATAATATATAATATTATTATAATAATATAATAACACAAGTGATTATTAAAATTGTTAATTTATTAACCTCTATTATTGACAAAAATCTACCACTTAAAAACCATGAAGAGTATTGGATTGAATACATGATACTATTTATAAGCCAACGGTCGTGCAAAAGGGTGATTTTACCGAAATCACGCTCGACCGGCAGGCGTTTATTCCAATGAATACCCAATTAGAGACTTTTGAACCCTGGAGGGTCTGCACGTTGGATCAGTCCACTGCTGTTAATAGAATAAATAACTTTTTAGCTTCAACTTATTAAATCAAGTCCTCCACGCACTCGGTTACTCTGTTTTAGAAAATCTATTTACCAAAGGAAAGTATTAAATTATGATTAAAATAAAATTATTTTCCAAACCTCTTTTGATATATTTTTGTTAGTACAACTATTATAAGGTATGTGTGTGTGTATGTTCTTTTCAATGCATAGCGAATTTGCTCATAGCTTATCAAATGTCACCAGCATAGCGCCTGAATTCCTAAGATACCAACAATACATGCTAGAATGTAATGCAAGTTAAGTATTGTTGGACGTGGCACGGCGTTCGCGTTTTATTTCTTTGTGAAGTTGTACTCGATTATCTATTTTCCATTTTTCTGATTTGGTTTTTACGTTGTCGTGGTTACCTTAATGGAGTGGACCTTCGTATGGTACGAACTTTTCGTTTACAATTACGATCTTAACACCAAGAAATAATACTTCTTGATATAATATAAATGTAATATACCTAGCTTAAACATTATGACTAATGTTAAAGATTACGTAAAAATTTGATATGCATTCGTTTGATTATTAACTCCATCAACTTATTAACAAATAATGTACCGAGTTAGTCTATTTTTATCCACTTCATTGCTGTATTTCTCACCATTTTACGTAACAGCGTGTATCAGAACTACCAAAGCTATTTTATTTTCTAATACCAGGTCGCCTACAACCCACAGTAGAATCCGATGTTGAATAAATTGAAGGCTTTTTTTTTTTTTTTTTTTTTTTTTTTTTTTTATTGAGTTGTACAACTGTAATACATACATCTAGTACAATTGCTATAAGAGTAAATAATACATGATAGCACATGTAGAGATACTACCCACTGGCAGCACTCTAATAAAGTTCTATAATAGAAGGTCCCGAGGCCATCTTCTCTTCAGACGCCTAGGAGGATTGTCCGGGATGGAATTGGATGCAAGGATGGAAACTAGTGGGTTTGGATGGGTTTGAAGTTTATTGTGGAATGATAGGTATCTGGAATGGGCTAAATCGGTAACATATGGAACGTTAAGGTCATTATGGATGGTTTTATTTGTGACAAAATAAGGAGCGTTTAGGATTTTGCGAAGGATTTTGGATTGCAAGGATTGGATACGAGAGGAATTCGATGGTTTGGTGGAGCCCCATAGTTCAATTCCATAAGTCCATATAGGCCTTATAACAGTCACATAAATAAGTCTTTTGTAATTGATCTGAAGCTTTGAGCGCTTATCTAATATGTGTTGAAGTAGTCGGAAACGTCTAGCTGTTTCTTGTCTTTTCAGTCTTGTGTGAGGGTTCCAAGTAAGACGCTTGTCTAAGTTGAGTCCCAGGTAGCGAATCTGTTCAACAGGGATAAGTGGAGTACTATTAAAGAATACAGTAGGACAGGAAGTCAAGGGTTTTCGATGAAGGGTAAAGGTAATTTGATGGGACTTGCTGGGATTGATTTTAATTCTCCAATTCCGACACCATTCTTCGAGGCTTGATAGGTGTAATTGAAGGGATTGGGATGCAATATATGGGTCGTTATTAACAGATAACACACATGTGTCATCAGCATACGTGGAGATGAAGGTGTTAGGATGGGTTGGAATGTCAGCTGTATATACTGTGTAAAGGATAGGACCGAGGATGCTACCTTGAGGAACGCCAGCAGACTGGGAATAGAGGGATGAGTAGGAACCTTTATGACTTACTTTAAATGTTCTGCCAGTTAGAAAAGAGCGAATGATTAAAAAGTATGTAAGAGGAAGGAATTGTCGGATTTTGTAAAGGAGACCTGGGTGCCAGACTCGATCAAAAGCCTGTTCTACATCGAGAAAGGCTCCCGTACAGTACAATCTACGCTCCAATGCAGAGGAGACAACATCCACTACACGATGACATTGCTGGATAGTGGAGTGGGATGTTCGGAAACCAAACTGGTGGTCTGGGATTATGCGGTTACTATCTAGGATGGGATAAATACGTTTTAGAATGAGTTTTTCGAGGATCTTGCCCATTATGGGTAAAAGGGAGATAGGACGATAAGAGGATGGGAGTTCTGGAGGCTTTTTGGATTTTGGGATCATTTTTACTATAGATAGTTTCCATGTATCAGGAAAATAGGTAGTACGGATTACAGAATTATATATGTATGTGAGGAATAGGATAGCTTTTCGAGGAAGGGATTTTAGGATGTGAGCTGTAATAAGGTCATGTCCAGGAGCTTTACGGGAAGGTAAACTATGAATAATATTGGATATTTCTGACGGATGAAAAGCCTTAGGTGGGAGAGACATTTGGAGTGGGATATCCAGTTCTGCTTCAATACGCTCAATGTGAATAGGGTTGAGAATATCAGGGTGTGGATTAAAGGTTTTGAAGAGGTGTTGGGCGTATATGTGAGATTTTTCTTCATCAGATCTGGACCAAGTTTGATTTTCAGTAAGGAGAGGATGATTAAAATCTTTGAATTTAAGGATCTTTTTGGCGGTCGTCCATAGTGATTTGTTAGTAGTCGTAAGATTTTCAGTCACACTAAGTAAATTTTGGATTTTGAAGTTTCTAATCTCCGTTTTCAGTTTGTTAGTCAGTTGGGTGTAATACGTTTTATCTGATGGGTAACGAGTCCTATGCCACTTAGATCTTGCTCTGCGTTTTTCGCTTAGCAAGATGCGAAGGTGCTGTGGCAGGTTAGTCTGTTGTGTGATATTATTTCTGTTTATGGTAGTGTTATCTCTTATACTTTGTGTTATTGTTGCTGTAAGTATTTCTATTGCGCTGTCAATGTCTTGTTTAGTTTTGAGTGGAATCCGTAAGTCTAGTTTGCTTTCCAAATCGTTATTAAATTGCTCCCAGTTAATTCGTCCTGTAATCAATGAAGGAGAGGAGGGCTTAGGAATGAAGGTTGAGTGTAATGAGAGCAGAACTGGACTGTGGTCTGAGGAGAGGTCATCCAGGGATTTGATTAATACATGGGAAGGAGAAATCTGGGATGTGACAAATATATCCAGGATATCAGGGCGTTTTTTCAGGGAAGTTGGCCAATAGGTAGGATTCGAGGGAGAGAGAATTGAATAACTACGAGAAGTGGAGACATGAGACAGGATGTTGCCACGAGGGTTGGATGTTCGGCAACCCCATCGTTGGTGTTTAGCGTTGTAGTCTCCTCCAGCAATAAAGCGTGATCCGAGGGATTGGAACAAGGATTCTAGTTGGTTATAGGATAGAGAATTGCCAGGAGGACAGTATACAGCTGATAATGTAAGATGGAAGGGACGAGTTGATATTATGATAGAGGTTGCTTGGATAACCTCATTTGGAGTAGAGGGAATAAGGGAATGTGGAATGGATTTATGGATAAGGATGCAAGAGCCGGCGTGGGAAGTGTTGTCTGGGTGGTCAGATCTATAAGTGATATAGTCGCGTATGTAAAAATATGAACGTTTAGTGAAGTGAGTTTCAGTAAGTAGGGCAATGTCAATCTGATTGTCATGTAGAAATATGTCAAGTTCGTCTCGGCGGTTGTTTAGTCCGTTCGCATTCCATAATAGGACAGCTAGGGGCTTCACATTCATCGCGGGAAGTTGAATGGAATTTCTGTGAGGAATCTAGTGAGGAGGGTTATCAGCGGTTTGATAGTTTGTTGTAGGTCTATCAGGAAGGAAGATAGGATGGAATATATGTCGGAGGGATTATGTTCTTGGAGTGGATATGGATAAGGAGTTTGAGATGGAAAGTCAGTAGGGGTGTTGGCTGGATGCTGAGCCCGACACTGGGGACGAGGAGGTAGATCAACTTTCGTTGGTCGATGTAATGAGGGGTTTACCATGAGAGAAGGCTGTGATGGAACTGGAACTGGGTGTTCTGGCGGAAGTTTAACACGGAGAGGTAAGTGGTGAGGAGGAATGGTATTTCATGGAGGTTGGGACTGTGCCTTGGGGATCTGTGGCTTGGATTGAGAGGTTTGGGGTTTAGATTGAATTTTCTGAGGCATCTGACGTCGCGGCTGCTGTAGTGTCTTGGTGTAGGCTTGAGAGGGCGGCTTTATTTCTTCCTGTAAATCGGCGATCGTTGAGGTAGTGGGGTGCTGATGGCTGGTAGATGTATGAGGCAGTTCTGGGAAATGCGATAAATTTCCAGGATCAGGAACAACATTTGTCTTCTGTTCTGTTTTTTTTTGTGTAGTATTATGCGATCTCTGCCGATAGAGGTTTTTATAAACGATGCAACCCCTGTAGCTAGCAGGATGGTCTTCACCACAGAGTGCACATTTTGCAGGCTCCTCTTTAGGTTTCGGACATACCTCAGATGAGTGTGGGCCGGCACATTTGACGCATCTGCTCTGGTGATGGCAGTAAGCCTTTGTATGCCCTAGGTTTTGACATTTTGTGCATTGCACTATTAATGGTTTTTGTCTGGGCTGTTCAAATCTTACTATTGAATACACTAACCTTGAGATCTGAAATACCTCAGCATTATTTCGAGCTGGTTCCAAGTCAACAAAAAATAGTGGTAGTGGGTATTTTTCCGTTGGATGTAAAACAGAAGATATGTTTCTAACGCTATGGCCTATTTCTTCGAGACCTTTTTTGATGGCAGCTGTGGGGGTGCTTGAGTGAAGACCTCTTAAGACCACACGGTATGCTTTATCTTCTCTTAGTTGGTAGCAATGGAAATCGTAATTATTAGCAGTAAGATGATTAATCAGTTTTTTATAGTTGTCTTTGCTATTTGTATTTATTTTTATATCATTAATACGTGAGTAGCACCTGAAGTTTGGTTGCCCAATTAGATTGGCGATTTCATCACCGAAAGACAGAAAATTGTCTATTTTGGTGACATATACAGGGGGTGGCTCAGGGTCAGAAAAAACTTGAGAATCCGAGTTCTTATTGGCTGAGCTATTGTTGCCTGGTGAATTGTGGGAGGTTTCAACAGTGGTTGTTGTATTTATAGTTTTATTGTTGGCTGCAGAAGATTTACTGCGAGTTTTTGGTGGTGATTGTTTTTTATCGACTGTTTGTTTTGATTTGTTCTTTTTTTTATTAGGTGAGTTGCCCGCGGAGCCGGGGGCAGGATTTCGGTGGCGCTTTTGTAGTGTACGTCCCTTTAAATATACGGAATCAGATTCGCTTATTTCAGAAAACGGGATCTCTTCCTCCGAGTCTTCGGGGAGTGAATTCTCATCCAGATCCATTTTATCCGTTCCAAAGAAAATAAAATAAAATAAAGAAATATTAAAATAAAAGTTCTTTATATAGAGCCTAAGAAACTAGAGTATCCACAATATTATATACAATTACATAAAAAATAAAACATTCTGAATAAACATACATAGAAAAAAATGGATAAAAGAAGAAAGGGAAAAAAAAAAAAAGTTAATGTCACTGGGTTCGAACTTAAGATCGGCCGGAGACGAGAACAGTATACGGCCGTGACCGTGAAGTCAATAGTAAATAGCTGATAAGACCTCCTAGAGGATTTACCAGCCGGCTGAGTAGCCTCTATCAACCGATCACTATGTTGTTCATTTATTAATTGTCAATAATTAACCACTCACCTCACTTTTAGGTCAATGTAAAAATGTTCCTTGAGTTATAAACTCAATGTTTATAGAGTTTTACTAAGAGATGTTCAGTAATAAAGGGCTGAGAACGTAACAAGCACGGAGCGAAACTACAAGGGATCTTCAGTTGCGGCCATGACACTTGCTACTAAATTGAAGGCTTAAACTAAATATATTCTCGAGAATTAGATTGCACAATAATGGACCCCAAAATTGAATGAGTTAAAAAAATATATAAATCGATTTTAGATCAACCTTTTTTTTTGTTTTAACTACTTTACATATATCCCAATAATCGATTTTTAAATTAATTGTGTGGGCGAAAAAACAATACTGCTGAATAGTAAACAATTAGTAATCAATTTTAATCTAATAAGCTAGAACGCATAAAGAGGATCGGTTTCAGTACATGGTAGGGACTGTACTGTTTCTAAGACAACGGTTGTGCAGGGAGGTGATTTGTTCAAAATCACGCTAAATCGCCAGTTTCACCCCTAATTAAGGCTACCCTATGTATAGAGTCTGGGTGAACCTTAGGAAGTTATGCAGATCTATAACTTTTAATAGATTAAATAACTATCCGAAATTGGACTGGGGATCTTTAATAGAGCAAATCAGCTTACTGCAAACTGAGTCATCCCACTCCTAATTGTTATATAATTAGTTACTTAATTAAATTAAGTAAACGTTTATATGGCGCACATATAATACCAATGACGAACTACAATATATCATTCGACTAATGCAGTATAAGCGTAATACACTTGGTATACAAAGGTTAGGCTGGGGAGCTTTGAAATACAAAGGGCTCCTACAGAAACAATTCCTTAGATCAACGAACACAGGGCTACCTTCTCATGATAGTTACCTCCTCCTTTACAATTAATCTACACCTCACCAGGTAAATGTTCTCAGTTCACAGTAACTGCTATTGTATTCACTAATAGGCGTTGCAAAGGTAGCAGGTTCAAAAGGGATCGGAATAACTGGTCCGTGCTACGGAAAACTTTTTATTCTTTTAACTGCGGCCGAATGAGGTTTTAATTGATTATATTTTTATCAATACCGTTAATTAGACGTAAAATTTGATCTGAAAAACAAATATCGATATTTTTTTAACTGGTTGTGTTTTATTATAGTACAGTTTTTTTTAATTTTTTGTTTAGTGGAATAAAAAAATAAAGTTTTTAACTTAATTGGTAATTGGTAATACGGTTTTATCACAAAAAATAACCGACTATTCTATTATAAACTGAAACCGAATAACATAATAGTAATCAAATGCTACATAACAACTGGATATTTCGAACAGCTGACACCTAAAGTTTAACAGGTAGGTAAAAAAAAATGAATAACAAATCACCTGTTATCTTCCGATTTACCAATTCTGTTGAAAAAGTAAAAATAAAAATATTCTTAAGAAATCGTTCAAAAAAATGTATTGTCTTTTCGAAAATGATCACAAGATGAGTCACTCAATAAATTTAAAATTAATCGATTCAGTGGTTAATTGATCTTATAATCGATTTTATTTTAGGATCTCAACTTTCCGTACCAACCGTATCAACCTTCTGTGCTCATAGCGATGCTAATCAATTCATTGAAGTTTTTAAATACGAATTATTTACTATCAATAAAATTAATTTATTTCTTTATTAGAATATCATTTATAGGCTAATAGATTTATATATCGATAGACATTTAATATATACCGAGTGCTCTGGAAACATTTATCCAATTTACAAAGAATAATCCAATAGCGAAGAGTTAAATTCTAATAAAATAAAATAGAGCCAACAATTCAAAAAGAAACACCAATATTTTTTATAATGCAATTGGAAAAAACACAATTTAAAGCATTATGTTTCAAATTCTCCAGTAAAAACACACATTTTCCGGTCGACGTTTCGTCTATTCAGGCATTATCAAGACACACACAAAAAAAGAGGGTTTAACCAGCTGGTTGCGTATTATCTTCCTTTCAGTTGTATGTTGCACGTCTTGGTGGTGGAGTGCTGTCTCAGGTTTGGGCTGTTAATTGTGGGATGTATTGCACCTTCTTCTTCGAGATGTAATCTATAAAACCCTCTTCTTTTTGTGTGTGTGTCTTGATAATACCTGAATAGGCGAAACGTCGACCGAAAAGTGTTTGTTTTTAGTGGAGAATTTTGAAACATAAGGATTCGCATTGTGGTTTTTCCAATTGCATTATAAAAAAGAAAATAAAAATATCCAAGTCAGAGCTAAATAAAATTGATTTATCACACTTTAAAGGAAAGAGAACGACTTTTTTGGGTGCAAACGTTTGTTTGACTAAAGAATAGTCGAATATTATATAATGCCCCGATTCTATATAGTAATGTAATGACCGAATTGGCCAGTAAATTCCATAATATTTTCTCTAATTCTAATATAAGTGATGCACTTGGAACGAGGAATAAGTAGATATCACATGTGGTGTAGTGCTTAGCATAACGTCCTTCTCTGCACAATATCGCTAGTTCGCAGCCCGGCAGGCGACCTTATGTTTTTAAAGATAATAAAAAATCCTTTGAAAATTAATAAATACAAAAAAATAATAAAAAATTTGAAGGTGTCAATTACTCCTTAAATATCTGCCTAACGAAATGAAATAGGTACATATAGAAAACAATTTAGTGCTCCCGCTGAAGCATCGTCCGATTAGCCATACCAGTATTAAGTTACGCTAAATTAATAAACAAACAGGGCATATATAATTCATGATGGATATCGACTACATTCGATTTTAATTAGGCTCTTTTATTAAGGCACATAGTATTTTAAAACTCATAAAATTATATGTGCCTTCCTCGCGATAAACGATAATTCATGTGGCGTGGCTTTGAAATGACGACCCAACCAATCATAATTGATTAATGTGTTGTTTTTTTTACACGTTTATTAAGAGTAGCGAGAAGGGAAATATATGAACGCGAAGAGATGAGATCTATGAGGCCTTGGGGAGAGGCAGTGCCTACTAAATCATACCTCATCTCCATTCTCTTTATTAACCTTCATCAGTTGGATTAATTTGTTTCGTCTTCTTTCTTTTGTTTTAATTTTTTTTTATCCCCTCTTCTTCTTTTTTTCTTTTTGATAAAGTGCACTTTTATTTACTTCAGAAATATTAGAGACTATTATGGTATTTTATGAACTAAAACGTACGTGAGTATGACATTCAAACCTACGTCACAGACTCCATCCGATTTTGTATAACTTATCGAAGAAATAATCTATACTTATTTCCATAAAAAAAAAATGAGCCGACGACAGATTGTATCAGGAAATCTTACTCCTAGCGGCTTGCAATAAAATGTCACCATATCCCTTACCGGTTGATTCATAGATAACAACTATTTTGTATAATATTATAATGCTCCTTTAGTTACGTCTGCTATGATTGATTTTAGGGCCTCGAATCAAAAATATTCTCAAAGAAAATGTTATTCAATGATGCAAAATAAATCTTATTAGAAAAGAAAAGTAGTAATTTCGTAATTTTGTATCCTTTACTATTTCGTTAAAAATCTTTCATTTTCATCCTGACGTCTGGTCGAAGTGATGTATTCCATTGTAATTACTATTTTTAAAAGGAACAGTTTCAAATTTTAATAATTCGTAAGTTAATTAAATCTGATACTAAAATCTTATAATTAAATCATTAAATGATAATACATACTATATAACATATAACATAGGACATTACCTTGCGAGCAACCTGCCTGTGCCTCCTCTGGAACTGGCAACAGAGACCTCTTTGGATATCGCATTCACTACTCAGTGTACAATCTTCGCCTGCGAATAAAAAAAAATCGAAAATAAATAATTTAAATATCTGTATGCATCATTTCTATATATGATGTTTTTGTAAAACTGTTGTTTTCTTTTATACTTTAGCGAAATAAATGTTTGAGCCTGTTAGGAATATTGAAGATTGCCCTTAAAACTTTCGATGAAGAATAAAGTTTTCAAATTAAATATTTCTTTTAAAAATCTTTCTTGGTTTTACTTCTGTGTCATTATTATCTCGTCAGTGGAAAGGCTGATATTCGATCGTTTTTTTTTTTTGCTTTGTATCGTTTTTTTTACCTGCGATTACCATATGCAATAGCCGAAATCTTAATTACTGCAACTTGTAATTACTACAATAAACTAACGATTTTGAAGACACTATATAATAAATTTTTTAACATGTTCATACTTCTTCTCTCCTATGTCTGTATAGTCAAAATAACCGCAGTTTCAGTCCGCGAACCCAAGCACAAATATTTCTACCACTAAAAATCAAAGCTTTATGGGTGTACATAATCTTTCTGTCAACACAGTCTAGTATTAAATAATAATAGGAAATATGCAAAGGAATCACCTTTTTTTAAACTCAAACTATCCACAAACACATCCTTACATTATTTTTTTAAAAGTTATTTAATGAATTTTTTTTTACCTGCACCACTACAAACTGTGAAGGGTCTGGGATTCAGTACAAGGTAGAGACTGTACTGATTCATGGACAACGGTTCTGCAAAAAGGTGACTTGTCTTAAGTCACGCTCAACCGCCAGATTTCTCCCCCTTATTTTGTGTTACCTATTTTTATAATATTTTATAGAGACTGGGTGAGTCCCAGGAGGGACCTAGATCTTACATAATCCATCTCCGGCTGCAAACAGACTAAGCGGGGTTTGAAACAGGATTTCCGGCATGTTAACTCAGTGCTCTACCACTGAGCCACTCCGCTCCTTTAATGAAATTTACAACTGTTTAACAGAATACATCAAGTAAATATAATGAATGTATACACATCCTTAAAATAATTACCGATTCTGACATTATTGAGAATTTCGGTATACACCATTTGGTGATAGATAGAATTATAACTTTTTTAAATCGATATGAAGCTGATGAACTACAGCATTACATTATATAATTTTTTTATTATCTCTAATATTTGACGCGAGGGAAAAATTTAATCGATAGTTGAACGGGCTAATACCACATTGGTAATCTACAATGATTCCTTTATTTGACAAGTTACTTTTTTTTCAATAAAAATATTATCTTACACATAATATGCAATGTTCTTTCTTATAAACTTTAATAATTGATGTAATATATATATATATGTATGTATGTATATATACCTTCGTTTTATATCTATTTATATATATATATATATATATATATATATATATATATATATATATATATATGAATTTATATATATATATATATATATACATAAATTAAATTTATGTTATACATATATATATATATATATATATATATATATATATTTATTTATTTATTATATATATAAAACTGAACTTCATTTAGGCGCGCGGCCTTATTTGTGAAGGCGCCTTCGATACGAGCGATACTAAACCGCACGACTGCACTGCCAAGCCGGTACTATCAGCGCCACCAATGCAGGCGCCGTTTCTCTTCAGTATATGTAATTTAAATCAGCTTAGAATATAATGGATAAAATTAATAATAAAATCTGGTGATTGGAATATGGTCTATTTCCCCACATACTAATATAAAAAAATCTGTATGAATAATATCGTATCGTTGAACATGGTTCTATGAAAACAATTCAACGAGATATTGACGAAATTCGTTTTTCGTTTTTTTTTATAAAGAAAAGACTAAAAAAAAAACAGAAAATAATAGAAATAGAAAAGAAGACGTGATGCCTTATTATGAAGTATATCGACCCAAAATGATGAACTAATAGTTATTAAAACAAAAAACAATAAAGAATAGAATAGGTTAGAAAAATAATTTTATTCTGGGACCAGATCCCTTAAGAATAACAAAGGTGTACTAAACTTAATAAACATATATCTGGGATAAGTGCTAAATTATAGGAATAATACAATATTTAAATAATATCATGACGAAAAATATAAATTAAAAGGTATTTTCTGGCTGAGAAAAAATCAAAATAGAATAAAAGATAAAATAACAAGAATAAAGCTGAGAGAGAGAGAAAAAAATAGATGAAAGCACCTAACAATGTAATATATTAATATACTCGTACATAAAGAAGTGCATGCTTTCGCTTTCGGTTTTTAAATATAACAGATATAGATTTTTTAATAAATTTTAAACAAGTTCGATTACAATGCCAAACTAACCTAATAAAAACCTGATGCATAATCCTGGGCTCAGTACTTAGTAGAGACTGTATCGCTTCTAAGACAAAGATTGTACATAAAGGTGATTTGTCCGAGATCACCTCAACTGGCAGGATTTCCCCTAACTAAGGGTACCTATTTCATAGAGGATGGGTGAGTATAGCGTAGTTAAATGGAGTCTCAAAATCCCGCAGGGTCCACCAGTGGCTGTTAAGGAATTAAATAATATTTTGTGAGGCGGGGGCCTTCGCTGTAGCAAATCATCGATTTTCACACCGAGCTGCCCCAGCTCCCCATTGTTATGCTAGCCTATGTTAAAAAGGAAAATAAAAGGGATATTAATGCTCAAATGTCACGCCAACCTTTAATAATATCGGCTAATTCATAATGTTCATTATCACTGTCTTTCTTTATTTCCTGGAACATCATCTTTTCCCCGTATCCCTTAAACGGTAGTCACGTTAGCATGCTATTGATTTATCGCTAAAAATCAGGCAAAGTTGTGATAAAGGAGGAAATTGGAGGTGACAGAGCTCGCGTGCACCGAGGCTGTGAAATTCGCATGATTCGCGACAATATTTTAGCGAACTTATAATTCAATGGCCTTTTTTACGTACTCTTTCATAATTAGAGCCAAAGGTCACTGTCGCCCTAATAACCAGCTCTGGGCCAGAAATATATTTTCCCTTCTGTGCTAAAGAAAAAACAACATCCTTATTGTGTCCTTGGAATATACACTAATTTTTCTAGCGTGGTGTTAATATTTCATTAATATCCTCCGATAAGAACATATTCCTTGTTGATTTTAAATGAATTGCCAACAATATTTAATAAATGGGCTCTATATTTTAGCTGAGGCACTACCATCGTTCGCTCAAATTTCCTTACCCCAACCTACTTGATAGTCCCAAACCAAACTGGTGGTACAAAATGAAGTTCAATATTATATTTATATCGATAATATTTTTTTAATCCTACTGACCTAAAGCTGGGCTTGAATTGTAGCAAACACTGTCTACTTTAGAAATGATGAATTTCTTTTCGTTACCATAATTGTTACTAATTAACCATGATTGTTATTAATTAAAACGAATAATAGAAATAAGGCTTTGCGAACCCGGAGGCTAGATGCCGAAACACCAATCCTTACTTACAAACTTCCGTCCACGGTCCAATACCCAAACCCAAATCCGCCAGATCACTCTTGACACAATCCTCCCTCCTATGCCTCGGTCTGCAAGCCATAATTTTCGCGACGCTAATACTTCAATAATATTAACCTCGGCAATTCGACGTTGTGTGATCTCCTAAATTCTCCAGTGGTCTAATTCTGTTTTGGTCCGAATATTCTACACAACACCTTATTTACGAATACATTCAGACGTTGTTCATTCTTCAGAGTTAGCGGCCACGTTTCACATCCTTAAAGAAGGATGATAATTTTATAAATTCTGATTTTTAGATTTCAAAGGAACAAAAGACGCGAGCTTAGTTAAGTCGAGACCGAATAATAACAAGAATCTCCTGCCTTTAATCCCGCCTTTAATTTCGCTCTTTAATTTCGTCTTTTCTAGTTACTGGTACTTAAAATCCTCGACACGTTCACACTTAAGTATTCTCTCCTACAACGATATCACCAAAATCTCCCCTTTTTCTGCTACTAACTATATAAGGTCTTATCCGAATTTACTTCCAGCCCTATTTCCTTACCTGCCTGCATCAAGGTTTCTTTATTTACTTTCATACATTCCGTGTCTTCACCCTACAGTACCAAAATCGTACGCAAATTGATTTGTTCGACTAAAAGTGAATCATCATGTTTTCAACCTGAGCAGATATTATTGAACTTCCGTGAAATATTATTTCCGATTCTAATCTTATGAAATTAAAACAAATATTCATAAAAAAAGTTTAGGTGAATGTACTCTAACAGGTGGAATTTTCGTAATATATAATAATACAATATTTATATATTTAATGTATAATTAAAATATATATAGTTTATAATATAATGGACTTACTGTAATGTTTAGGAGCTGAGAATGGTGGCTGGCAGGTCTTCCCTTCTCCAGTGTCGCTGCAGACAAGTCCGGTGTCGCAATCGGAATGTCTTCTGCACAGTTCGCCCTGGCCCAAGCCGTACGGGAACATGCAAGATCCACCTCCACAAATATTTATGTTACAATAATTGTAATGTTTATTATATTTATAACTATTATTTATTATAATTATAATTCCCAACAACGATGTTTCTAATAGACCTGTAGAGCTCTTCTCACGCGCTGATGACATAGACGCCGTTCTAGCCTGTGATTGAATGGTGCATGGATAAAATTTGATTTGACAGGAGGACTTGAAAAAACCACTTATTTCTTTTGAAGAAGAACAAAAGAAAAAATTGATAGGATATGGTCTTCTAATAGTACTATTCTATTGTACTCGAGGAGTGCAAGGACACGGTTTCATAAAGGAAGACAGAAAAAGAAGTCCGGCTAAGGATCATTAAAGGAAATCGATACTATTTCTGTATCGCTAGGAAGTTCTGGAGAAGAGCCCTTTCGAGAAGATTCAAGCTGCACCTGTGTCCTCTGAGGATATTCCAGTCTTTCTGCATGTCTTTTAAGGTTGTGAATAAGAGCTTTAATTCTTTGAAAGATAATTCCTCAGATAGGTCGACCAGAACTATTGTGGAGTTCTTTCTGAAATGGAATGGGAAAAAAGACAAAACAAAAGCTGTGCACAATGTTTAAAGAACCCGAAATAGTCATAGCGACGAGAATCGCAAGACTTTCGGTAAAACTTATCTCCAAAATGAGCAGCAAGAATCCACCAAAACAGTTCCTGTTGTAATATTATGCCAAATCCTTAACAATGGTTTTCTTAATATTAACAAATATTGTACAATACACTTTTACAGGTGTATAAGTTTTGTTTTCACCGCTTCTCCTCTGCTATCGCCTATTAAACAAATAGGTCCATGATCTAAAGAATTATATATACATAATATAGGTTCTTAATACAGAAAGTAATGATATCGCTTCCTTGTAGTCAGGATTGTAAACTTTATTCTCTGTCTCCGAAAATCGAAAAGTCGGAAAAGTGTCGTGTAAGAAAAAAATGACGACTAAACTAAGGAAAAATGTGCAATTTTGAGGTTAACCGCTTTTGGTCCTGAAAGCCTCTTATAAAACATATATATGTACTTTCAGCCCCGGTGAATAAGTGTTTATGTCAAATTTTGTTCAGATTGTTAGGGGTTAAATGTATTAAGGGATAGTTTTTGGCTTGAAATGGAGTTGTAATATAGACTATAACTTCTCTTCAAGCCAATGCCTTACTTAGCCCCTTATGGACTACGAAAATAACTCGATTCCGCTTACTTAAGTACAAGAAACTCATTTTGGAGAGAATTAGACTTAAGCACTTATTTACCGGGGCTGTGGAGTTAATAATCTACAGTCTTTAGACCATGTTCGGTAAACAATCTATGAAGGAAATCTTTATTTAGGTTCAGTAAAATTTATTTCATTCAAAAGATACTTCATATCTTGCGCCTCAAGCCTCTCTGTTTGAACTGACACCGAAATTAATAATCATGAATAGCATCAAACATGTTTTCCTAAACTATAACCTAAATAGTGGTATAATGTAGTAAAATGGTATACAATTAATTAATGGATGGTATAATGTAAATTCTAAAAAGCCTGCCAACAGAGGTTAATACAACACGGCTATTTTGGAAGGCAATTTCCCTATAATCAATTAAATGAGAGGCCGAGGGACCCCATCCTAATTTAATTTGGTGAAAGGGGGATCTTACTGAGTAGTTGCTATAATAAAATAACATTTAATCAATAATATAGTAAAGTAATATTATATTATGGTAAAGGGGCGAAGTGAATGGATATTGTACAAGGTTGAGATCAGGCGGCACGCAGATCCTTCAACGCCATCTCCAAGCAATTGATATAGCAAACATTTCACTATTTCTAATTTTATGCAACTTAATTGGAAAACTCTTTAATTATATTGTCCTAGGTAATTATTTGATGTATATTAATTTTTTTAAATATAACATTATTAAGACTCAAACATAAAAATGTTGAGAAGAAACATTATTCCATTTAACTATATCTGAAATTATTATTGCGATCATAATAATAAAAATTTCGAATGTTATATCTTTTTTTTATAAAAAATTAAATGTGGTGTAATATAATACGTAAAATGTTAGGGATGGCATAATAAAAAGAAAAACCAAGACTTGAAAGTCTTGGGTTAACGCGCCATTCCAAATGTCGAGAGTAATTCCCGACCCCGAGATTTCTCAAGCATTCCCTCAGGGAGATCTGTCAGCCTACTGGAGGAAACTCGCAAAGATCGGGCGTAGAAGTGATGGCTATATCCCGTGTAGTAATCTCGGGAGTCGTCTTTTGGTTTTCCAAGGTACTCACAGCCATTCAGAGGTCTGCTTCGGAGAAAGAAATATAGTTTTCTGTACGCCTACTGCCCTGAATGGCCATAAACCATTGAACTTGGCTGGTTCAAAAGGTAGCCCAATAAGGACTGAAATGGTCCACATGAATGTGAAGTTGGGTTACCCTCTTCCAGTCTCAGTTCCCCCGCAAGCAATATGGGTCTGAGAGGGGACCACAAAGCGCGGCTAAAAATCTTCATGGTCTCTAGTTCCGACCGAAAAGATTGTAACTTTTTATATATATTGTATCTTTCTTTAACAAAACGCTAGGAGAAAACATGTTAAATGGATAATTTAATTCACAGACACTTTAAAAATATACATGTTTGATAATAATATGGAAAGTAATCAAATTGAAAAAAAAAATCAGCGCATTGAACTTAAGTTGGAATGAATGTGAATGTGCCCGAAAACCAACAATGCGCCATCCCCTTCTAGCCACTACTGTTCTTAACGATATGTTTTGTTTCAACTTAATCTTAGTTTCCCTTTTTTTATTTTAACATGTTTCAAGATAATTATCATAATAAGTTTTTTACGGTTATGATGTGTGATAAAAATGAAGATGGAAGAAAAAAAAACGAATATCCGCTCTAATTTTGGAACATTAATTATTTCCAACTCGCTGATCCGAGGTGCGTAACCCTCCTTTGTAACTAATTTTCACATTGCTACTTTTCGATGAAAAAATGATGATAAAGGTCCATAAATTAATATAACTAAGCTTAAGAGTTTAATAACTTATATAATTAAAATTAACTTGTAAACTTGATTAAATTGTATTAATATATTCATTGAACCCAAGAGTTTACTTAATTACAATGGATATTTATGAGATTTTAATGATGCAAAACTTTAATATAAGAAACATTGTAAATAATAAATAATTAGTACAAAAAATATATTCAATGATCGAGACGTTGCAAACCAGTCGTTCTATTTTGTAGACGTTGCAGACAAATGTAAAAGAAACCTCGTTTATCATTTTTTTTAAAAAACATATTCACTCGATCTCGAAGAGCCCCGATAGAGCGCAGAACCGGACAGAGATTAACGAAATCCTAAAAACAAAATACGGAACTAGTTGTTGTTTACGTTTATACTTACTAAAATTAACACATATAATGAATCGATTTTTTTCCAACGAGACAGAGTTGATGACTGGTACTCTAGGTGAGAAGTATCCCGATCACAGATCAGATGAAGTCTGACGATTATACTGTAGTCTGACTATATTGTGGGTGTGTCAAGATTGTATTTTCATTTGACAATAGAGTCTAATTGCCACTTATGACAATCAAATTTTTTTTTTTAACGACTCGATTACTAACCAGGTGGGATTGTGAATCTTGTTAATTTAGTATTGGATTATTGTAACTATTGCTTTATGGTGATATTATGTTGTCCAGCCCAAACGGCCAGAAATATCAACGAAGTCTGGGGCGAAAACAAGGATCGCTTTTGTTTTGTCAAATAAGTAAACAAATTCCATACAGTTGATCTTTTTTTGGGTCATTTGACGTGTGAGGAGCTTTTTGATCTTGACAATCTCCTTGAGATGGTTATCGACTGCTGATTTACTGACTTCAAGTTTCCCTGCTTGAACAGTTTTTGTGGGGTTTTCTTCCATCGAACCTCGGAGAACATCGTCATCAAGGGCAGATCTTCTCCTACAGCCTTCTGTGTCTTTTAAGTTCAAGTCTCGAAATCTCAGGAACCACCATTGAACAGTGCACTTAATTATACTGCCTTTGCACCAGACTTTGTTTATATTTCTGGTCGTTTGGGGTACGTTTCGGCCGAGTTTGAACGTAAAACAAAATTATGTGAAAATCACGCTTTGAAATCTTAGTTAAGACTGGATTATTTCCAAGTAGCAGAATGCTATAGAGGTAAACAAACATTTTTCTTTTATAAAGGAAGCGTTTTTGACTTTTATAATGCAAAGTCCGACAAACATAAGCAGTTTACTATTTGGAGGGTTAATTTAAATAAAACTATAAAATAATTATAAGTTGGGTAATACTTACTGGTGCCATCGACGACTAGGCAGACATACCCAGAGCAGCAGTGCTCGTTGGCAGTGCACCTCTTACCGTAGCAAGGGCCTTCCATCTCGCCCTCCTGCAGTTCCTGGAGGGCCTCCATAGCACCCGGGTTCTGGAACAATGATCTGGAGTTAGACGAACTTAATTCCCTGGGGATATTAATATATTATCTAGGAATATGTATGCAATTATATACTTAAATACACGTACTTATAGACGTGGAAGCTGAGACAAACATGTTCAATTATTTGACGAGGAGAAAAGCCAATGATACCGAAAATATGTAGCTTTCACAATATCCCAAAGTATCAGTTTGGCGGAACTTAGCCAAAAAAGGGATTTCCCCCCACTTTCTTTTCTATTAAAAAAGATTATTTGAAAAAAACCTTAATGTTTTATTCGCTTGTTTGCATTCATTGGTTCAGGCCGGCTCACTGTTTTAAAAGTATTAAGAAACATGTATTCTGATCATCCTGGAATCCTAAGAATCTTTGATATAGGACCATGTTTGAAAAATTTTTCGATACTTAACCGCCAGAAAATGTGGGTAAATGGAATGACCGATAAAAAAAGGAAGAAACAATCTCCTTCGTCCTGGTAGGGCCATGGTAACATAATCAGAACTACAGGTCCACAAGCAGATATATTCACAAGAAATGTCAAGATATGCGGTATGCATTCTCGAAGAAACAAACCTATAAATTCTCAGAACTCTCCTAGTCACAACATTTTTCTCTGCGAATGTAGTGGTCTTTAACTAGCTTATGACTGGACATTCAAGATTGAAGCATGAGATACCCACACGATGTCACTATTGTAATAGTGCTGAGATAATATCAGAACCATTTGAGCGGTCCTACAGTGGTAACACCTCAACAACCTTAAGGAATGATTGTGGTCAGGTTGACAAAGCTTTATTATAAGTTTGAACCCAAGCAGAATGACCAAAAGAGTATTCACTTATCTTAAAAAATAAAAATGGCCAACTCGTAGACTGAAAGAGACATTGAAGAACTTGAGGTCTCTCCGGATGACATTTAATGGTATTCATAACGTAAGATGGAACTTCATACTTTCCAGGCTTTCAAGAAAGGCCAAAAAGAAAACCAGACGCAATTTGGACAGAAGAAAGAAAGGAATAAACACTGGGAACCAACCAATGAACGTGATATGAAAGAGGAGAAAAGAAGGAAATAACAGTAGTCAAAATAAATATATATATTTCTTGACATCACTTCGATTTGTCTTCGACGCCCCGAGGAGGTCTCATGTGTTCCGCCTTTACGATGAGTTAAAGTGGATCTTCCCTTCTATCCGTAGACTCTATTTCCTAGGTTCTTACTTATATCAAACTATAAGCTCACAACATCCATCTTATATCTATAGCCTCCTATAATTCAAATCCTCTATCCAATCTCGCCCTTCCGATCTTTATATCCGTTTCCGTAGAACCAAAACTTTTCAGCATTCCTTTCTCGCCCTTTCTATCTCTCTTTGGAACTCACTCTCACCCTAGCTTCATCGGTCCACATAATTTTTAATGAAAATAAATTATCATGACGAATTTTTTTAAGAAACCAGTTACTAAAATTCAATCTCTTGAAATAATCTTGAGGTAATAAATTCTGAACTATGTGAATATTGCTTGCCGCGATATTGCTAATGCAGCAGATGCTCTTCGGATGCTAGTCTCAGGATTGTTATCGAAGTGGCGTTGGATACAATTTCTTCTCCGATAATCTGCTCTTACTGGTGCCTGGAACTGGTCGCCTTCATTACGTATAAACAATGACCCAGTCTCTCGTAGTCTATTAAAAGTTAACGAAAAGACTCGTTGATTAGGAACTCTTCTGTTTGGAAATCGGCGCGCATACTCCCGCACCACTTCTAAAGCATTACCGTTACAGAAACCATACACAAAAATCATACAGTGTATTCAACATTAGAATATGTATGCGGCATTGTGGCTGATGCTATTCACACAAAAATATCTGAGTAACTGACTGAAGACTGATTAAGGAATTATAATCCTAGAAGGAAGCCAAAATGTAAACAAATAAAAGAATGTAAAGGATAACATTAAGTGTTTACATATCTCCCTGCCTAGCCTGACGAACTTTGAAAGGTGATAATCGCTACCTGCAACATTTTTTTTTTGCGATTTTCTCTAAAACTAAGCAAAAACGAGAAAATCTCTAAAGGACTTTTTGTCTTAGTTTTTCGGTCTCCTATAAGTTCCTGAAGTTTTGCCATTTAAATTCGGCATATATATATATATACAGGATTTTAAAGATATTAGGCGCAAATGTTCGCTGGTAACAGACCATCAGGCCATCTTTGAAGGTTTGAATCTTTCATAACATCTTTTGAATAAAACATTTTCACAAGATGTCACCCGCTTCTGAAACGACGGTCTACAGGAATTTTCCGCTTAACACTCCTCTTCCGAAAATGTTAATACCTGAATACATTTTCTATGTTCTTACTTTATTTATTTAGTATATATTTTCACTTTATTTATTACACACTTGTTAATGCTACCAGATGAGGCTAAACTATATCGAAACAAATCAAACATTATTCAAATCAAGTTTCTTACAATTGTATCCAAGCATGAGAAAATAAGACAAACAATAAGCTTTCGATGCCCAAGAATCGAAAATTCTTGCATTAAATGCATTTTTCATGCACCAAAATTCCAATCGTAATTCTGCTTAAGTCCTCTGAGGTGATCCAAATTTTCACTAAGATATTAAATGGGTAGGCAATACTATTACAACCCGAGAAGGTTTTTAGTATTTGTATAGCCATTATGTTTATTTCTAAAGCGACTGTTGTATAAAGATTTATTTAAATTTATAACATAACCATCATACGACCTATTTGGACTTACGGAGTGGAACTTTAGGGCTCCATTAAGCCATGGAATTCCTCTCGTATCCAATCCTTACAATCCAAAATCCTTTGTAAAATCCTCAATGCTCCTTATTTTGTCATCCATAACAACCTTTATGTCCCTTTTGTTGCAGATTCGGCCCGAACCCGGTATCTATCCTATCATAACAAACTTCATTCCCATTCAAACCTAGCTTCCTCTTCAATTCCCGATAATCCTTCGAGAGGTATGAAAAGAAGATGGCCACGTGACCTTCTTAGTTGAACTTTGATTTGAGCCCTATCATGGGTAGTTTCTCTACTTGTCATTCTCATGTCATTATATAGCACGTATCCTATTTACTTGTATTATTGTAATACAGTTGTAAATATCAATAAATACATTTTTTTAAAAATTAAATTTATAGAAGCTGGATGCTCCCAAAGAGGCTCTTTATTTCTAATCTGTCTTCTACTGTTTCACATACATTGATTTGTTTGTTGGGCTTTTTTTAATTCTCTTGTTTTTATCTCTTCCTGGAATACATTCCTCATCAGAGCTTTCTTTAAACTTTTTTCATATTTTTTTCAAATACGCCGTTTTCGAAACCATGATCGCTTTTTTCATCAATGTTCTTATTACTTCATGTTTTGATGCAGAATGGTGATGAGAAGATAGACCAATCAGAAGCCAGCAAGTCGAGGCCTCTCCATCAGAGTCCACCCGGTCGAAGCCCATCCAATCAGATCGCTGAAGGAATAGGCTCTGCCCACGGACCCGATCAGGTATAAATATCCAAGATAAAAGGCAATTTTTATGCTGAGGTCATGAGGGGCTGAGGGGGACAGTCTCAGATGAAGCACTGAGGAAGCTACCATTATGTACAGAGAAACATTGGCAAAGAATTTGACGAAATGGTCGAAACCAGAAGAAATATTTGATGAATGGATTCAAAATTTGGGCATTTAAGAGAGTA
The DNA here is from genome assembly GCA_037127475.1 of Arma custos. Classification (NCBI taxonomy): domain Eukaryota; kingdom Metazoa; phylum Arthropoda; class Insecta; order Hemiptera; family Pentatomidae; genus Arma; species Arma custos. The sequence continues at coordinate 15,178,173 of CM073762.1, read as the reverse complement.
TTTTATAAAAAAAATAAAAAATTAATTTCCGATTTTCATTCAATAACATAAAAATCTATTTTTTTCTTGAAAAATCCTTTTTAAAAATGTTTAATGAAGTAATGAGATTCAATATGTTTCATTTTGTTTCTTGAACCTAAGTTACAAGTATTTGTTTTTGTAAAGTGAATGTAATAATATATTTATGAATGCTTCGATAATAAAAAAAAATATTTTAATTTCGAACCATAAGGAATTAAAATATTTTAATAGTTTATTGGCTTTTTAAATAAAAAACAAAAAAAGTTGCTTTGTAAGAATAAGTAGATAATCAATTAGATGAGTACGCCAATACAGCATATCTTATAGGCTATAGTTATTGTATAAGAGCCGTGATGAGGACCTAAAGTACCCAAAAGCGGACGGATGCGGATCAAACTCACGACGCCTTCCACTAAATAATTACTCCAACTTGCATATTGTATCCCCAACAACAGTCCCTCTTCAACTCTATTGTAAACTCCACCTTTGTTACCGACATAACTTCGTTCACGATAACTATTAAAAGTTAGTAAGGGAACATTGTTTAGCACCCTCACCGTATCAGATGTTTTAAATAATATCTACAGTCCCAGTGAACAAGTGGTTAAGTCTAATTTTCTCCAAAATGAGTTTCTTGTACTTCAGTAAGCAGAACAGAGTTTTTTTTTCGCACTGAATAAGGGGCTAAGTAAGGCCATGGCTTGAAAAGGAGATAATCTTATATTAAAACTCCATTTCAAGCCAAAAACTACGATAATTCCGGTTATCTGAAAGGAGTTAACTATCTCTGGACAAAATCCGACTTGACCACTTATTGTAGTGGGGCTGTAGATATGTAACTAGGGGAACCCACCCTGTTTACAAATTATGAAACAGTTCTGGCCGAGATTGGAACCCGGGTCTCCCGCATCTCTAGCGCGGCACTCTTCCAACTAAGCTACCAGGGCTCGTAACCAAATTAAATAACTTTTCTCTTCAAAATGAAAATCTTGAAATATTTAAATAATCACATTAAAAATAAAATCAAAATTATAAATATAAAATTTCCTCAAGTTAGTATCCTTGGTCCAATCCTATATACAGTTTATACAGCTGACATCCCAACTCATCCTAATACTATCCTTACCACGTATGCTGATGATACATGTGTATTATCAGTCAACACCAATCCAGTTACTGCATCCCAAAGCTTCCAATCCCATATCACTGATCTTGAAGAATGGTATCAAAACTGGAGAATTAAAATAAAATCTCAAAAATCGCATCAAATCACTTTTGCCTTACGTCGTAAACCAATGACTTCCTGCCCTACAGTATCCTTTAATAATATCCCTCTGTTGCCTGTAGAACAGATCCGATACTTAGGGTTGCCGATACTTGACAAACGATTAACCTGGAATCCTCATACAAAACTGAAAAGACAAGAAACCGCACGACGTTTCAGGCTACTTCAACACTTACTAGACAAACGCTCTAAGCTTACTAATTAACTACAAAAGACTCATCTACATGACCATCATACGACCTATTTGGACTTATGGAGTAGAGCTTCGGGGCTCCACTAAGCCATCGAATTCCTCTCGTATCCAATCCTTTCAGTCCAAAATCCTTCGTAAAATCCTCAATACTCCTTATTTTGTTAAGAATAAACTCATCCATAACGACCTTAATGTCCCTTTTGTTGCTGATTTGGCCCGAACCCGGTATCTATCCTTTCATAACAAACTTAATTACCACTCAAACCCTCTAGTTTCAAACCTAGCTTCCTCTTCAATTCCCAATAATCCTCCGAGGCGTCTGAAAAGAAGATGGCCACGTGACCTCCTTACTTGAACTTTGATTTGAGTACTACCAGTGGGTAGTTTCTCTACATTTCATTATCATGTCATTATATATCACTTAGCCTATTTACTTGTTGTATTATTGTAATACAGTTGTAGATATCAATAAACTAAAAAAAAAAATATAATATATATAAAATTGACGTACGTCAACCAGATACAAATTAAAGTAATGTTCAATGAACATTCTTCCCTATATGTATATCGCAAGAATTTCGAGTGCTGGGGATGTGGGATCGGTAAAGAGAATGGTCTGACCTGGTTACGAGCCCTGGTAGCTTAGTCGGAAGAGTGCCGAGCTAGAGATGCAGACGAACCGGGTTCGAATCCCTGCCAGGACAAATCTTTTCTCTTCAAAATAAAAATTATAATTATGAAACTGTTCATTTGATTGTACTAAAGTAGGGACCTAACGGTTTAGTAGAGGTAGAGTCGATAGTATTCTAGAGGTTGATGTTTAGTTCATCACTTACTTTGTACCAACTAGTGAGCCCATTAAAATATGAATACCCATGTGATATTGATTTGATATACGTTCGTATATACCTCAATATATTTTGCATTATTTACAATAATGATTTTTTATTTTATTTTAGATATGTTTCATAAATAAAAATAATAAGGGAAAGTCTTTATCATATTTCAATGCATTCCCTGCCTTTAAATAACAGTCCTTAAATCGGAATACTGGTATCGAATGTTTGATTTACTTTTTAAATCGTAACATTCTCTTTTTTTTCCTACATAAAACCGATGCTATGTTATGTGTAAAGATTTTCAGAAATTCACTAACAGTGGCTTTGTGATTTGTTAATTCTTATAAATATTTATAATTGACCTGATAAAGCACGATTAAAGACAAAACAAAAAGTAATTTATTTTTATTTATTGTTCTTTTGATAATCGTTTGTGATACTTGCTATCCTGGCACGTACCTCGGTCAGACAAATCCTTTCCCTTCACCGATCCCATATTCCCGTTTTCTCGCAATTTGCGATCTACACAAGGGGAAGAATGTTCATTGAACATTACTTTAATTAGGATCTTGTTGGCTTACATCATTATGTTATTTATAATTTTATTTTATTTATTCGTTTATTGTTTTATAATTATTATAATTTTTAAATATTTTTATTTTGAAGAGAAATTATTTGTCCAGGATCGGGATTCGAACCCGATTATTATTTTTATCATGATAATATTTAAAAGTTGTATTGGATTTAAAACACGACTCATTGGTAAGTTCTAAGTAATACAAAACTTTACCAGTTTGATGTTATTAACATTATACTCGTATAAACATATTACAGAAAAAATTAATAAAAAATTCGACCTAATAAGCTTGATGGAATGAACTTGCTTCCTGGGATTTCAAGTCATCAGAACCACAATTATGGTCGCTGAGTACTCAGATAAGCAAAAACAAAAGCTTTATTTATATATTCAACACAATACCTAATAAATATAAATAATACAGAACATTTTGGGGAAGAGAAAGAGGAGAATCTCACTCCCTGAGATAATTTACATATTACAATTAAGTAATTAAAATGCAAATAGACTTGAAGCAACGAGCCTTCTATTACGATATGTCCTTGATATCATTGTCATTATAATTCTGGGCACCAATTAATGTTTAATTTTACTTCTCATTACAATTGGTTGATTAATAGAGAAATCTAAATAAAATTATGCAGTATTGTCTAGTTCATATCAATATTTGTTTCTCCTTTCTTTTGTCAATTATAGAATTATCATTAGAGTTAATCACATTAATCTTGGTTTAATTAAATAAGATCGAAAATGAGAGGATAAAGGATTCTGAATTGAAATATATTTAGAAGCCACATAACAACTTTTTCATACATTTTAACCTTTATATTTACCATGCTGTGCAATATTTATCATTTTTATTTTCAATTGCCTGTATTCAACATACTTTTGTTTATTTATATTTACTATGTTTAAAATATTTTTGTACCACTTTTTAATTCAAAATTGTTTATATTTTGCATTTAGCCCTGTTGAAAATATCTTGATTGTAACGTACAGAAAGAATAAGATAACTGTTAAAATAATGTATCAGCGGGTTAGTACCTAAATAATTTAATTCCATTGTATTGTATTTATCTATTTCCTTAGGTATATGCCTTATTTGTTTGGAAGATTGTTATTCTTTTGTTATAATTGATACTTTTCTGTTCTGACTAAAAATTTTGTTTATTTATTTATTAAACGAGTGTTGATTATTTAATTAATGTAAAATATTTACATAACTGTAATTAAGTGACGATATGCTAATTACTAATTACTAAAAATTAACATTAAGTGGACCAGACTCAATGGCTACAATGTTATATATTAAAGCCAATAAATAATTTATTATTATTATATAGCCCTGATGAAGACCAACTAAGTAAACTTTGGCTACTTAATAAACTTTTCTTCATTTCTAAGAGAAATTCATTGACCTCTTTCCAGACCACTTTCTCCCAAACAAACAGAACATTTTGTTTGTATTAGAAACGAAATTATTTCTCTGATCTCCTCCGAACCAATATCCTTCCCTTTAATTTTTCATTATATGGATGTACAAATAATGCTTTTTTCATGCATTAGTTTTCACTACTTTCTTCTTCTTCGGCAGTAAACCTTTTGGTGATTCAAGACCTTCACTACTTTTGCCATCATAAATAAATAAATTCTGTAAAAGTGTGATAAATCTCGCGGACGGAACAAATGTTCAAGACAAGTCACTCTAGCTATAAATGATCGATGTTAACGTGTAGGAGCAGTGAATCCTATTTCACTATTATATGTGAACTATGATATATTATATAAATATCATATGAGATACCTCTACCTGAAGGTAGGACTGTCCCCTGAGGGAGGTTCCATGCCCCCCGTATCCCATGTTGGACAGCATCTCAGGCGAGAACCTGTTGAAGAGCCCGCCCCAGCCCAAGGCCGGGTGGAGCACTGCGGAGAGGAGCAGTACGGCTGGCAACATTATCTGCAACACACCATATTATATATTAAATATATTCAATATATAATAATATAGGGAACATACATAAGATATAACTATATCCCTGTTGGATAGGCGATTAAGTCGAATATTGCATAAAATGATTTAACTGAAGTGAGTGAAGCGGAATCGTGTCATTCTCGTAGTTTTTGGCTTGAAAAAAGATTTGTAATATTAGCAATAACTCAATTTCCAACCATGGCCTGACTTAGCCACTTATTCACTTGGAAAATAACACGATTCGGCTTCCCTAAGTAGAAGAAACCCATTTTGTAGAAAAACTGACTTAACCACTCATTTACCACTAATGTAAAAATATCCAACTAAGGATTCGGGAAAAAGGTTGACACTTGTATACAATGAAAATAGCTCTGTTCCACGCTATATAATACTCCGTCCACAGTTTTCTCCATAAACGCAAATCACTTTTAACGCTATCCTTCCACCGACGCCTCCGGTATGCCCTCTCGGAAACTTACAATCGGGATCAGCGCTTTTTGGCATGTAAGAATATCTGTTCCGCAGTTGTCGCATAGAGTTGAGTTACAAGTACAAGTATTCAGTTGAGTTAGAAGTTTTCACTGTTTATTCGATTCATTTTTAATGTTTTCTAAAAATAAAAGTTATCGTGATCTTTTGAACGGAAAAAAAGAATGTAATTATGTGTAATGAGTTGATTTTGGTAATCATTTTATCGAGAAATGAAAGTAAAAAAAATGATTACCGTAGTGTAGACATTTCCCATAATTACATTCTCTTTTCCATACTAAAGCTTATATCTTGTATTTTTGGAAAATATTACAGCATATGTTTTATTTATATATCTAGTCTTTTGTTTTGTTTTGTCAACTGTCATAATATTACATTCCAAGAGTCTAAAGAAGAAGTAATAATTCAGTTTATTTAGACATTTGTATGTTTAAACTGAGATTTCTTCTTATTTTCCAGAAAAAGATATAGAATATACAATTACCTAAACTGAAATTTTGATCACAATGAATGTAAAATTTCACATTGTATAATATAAAATTACATATATATATATATATATATATATATATATATATATCAAAGAATATCAAATTAGTTCATAGGCTGTCGAATAACGCCAGTGTAGCGCCTGAATTCTTACTTAAATAGTTGCCTGCACTACATACTTGAAGGTAATGCGGATTAAGTATACTTGAATGTGGCACGGCGTTCTAGCTTTATTCTGTTTTATTGAATCTTTATTTGATTCTTTATTGTTCATTGTTTTTCTATTCTTATTGTATTGTGATAAAGGCGCATTAAATGAATGATGGAGGACTAAAAATCTGATTTATATAAACCCGTTGGCCGAAAGTCTAAAGAGAGGGGTTTGATAAAATGTCGAGACTGAAAAATAACAAGAATTCCCTGCCTCTAACCGCTTCATTACGAGTATCTCTTGAGTTTGTTTTTTTCTAGTTACCACAGACCCTGTGACAATGGATACTTATGCTTCTTAAGTGTTATGCTTCTTGAGACGTTCAAAGATATTACCTCCTGTGCCTATATCGCCCAAATCACCACCTTTACTGCTACGGACAATTTTCTTCGTCTTCTCCGAACTTACTTCGAGTCCTATTCCATTATTAGCATATCAATTTTATAGTTTGCGTCATACAAATCCTTGCTGCATTTACTCTAACTTAGGTTGTAGATATCACTAATTTCGTGATATTTACTTTATCTAGAATTTTAATATTAGAGAAGAATTGGTCGACTGTATCTTCTACTGTAAGGAAGAAATAGTTGGGGGTGCAGTCAATCAAAACACCTAAATAAGTGTAACTTATTTATTATGTGCCGACGTTTCGGCCTACAATGTAGGCCATCTTCAGGGCTAAGAGAGAGAAACAAACAGAAATATATAAAAACGTTGCTGTAACAAGAATATATAAAGTGGTACAAGAGTGGAAATTAAAATAGTGACTAGATATGTATATATAATATAATATCTAGTCACTATTTTAATTTCCACTTTATATATTCTTGTTACTGCAACGTTTTTATATATTTCTGTTTATATATTTCGTTTATTTTATTTTATTCGTTTATATATTTACGTTTTATATATTTCTGAAGATAGCCTACATTGTAGGCCGAAACGTCGGCACATAATAAATAAGTTTCGCTTATTTAGGAGTTTTGATTGACTGCACCCCCAACTATTTCTTCCTTACATAAGAATTTTAATATTATTTAATTTTAGAAATCATTAATATTTATTAGAAATTATACTACATTAAATATTGTAAAGTGTAAAAATATCCATAATAATATATATGTAATAAGTATATACTACAAAATTAGCAATATCTCTATTCATTGTTGCGCAATATATATCTACAGCCCGGTGAATAAGTCGGATTTTGTCCAGCAAGACTTAACTCTTTGGGCTCCACTAAGCCATCGAATTCCTCTCGTATCCAATCATTACAATCCAAAATCCTTCGTAAAATCCTCAATGCTCCTTATTTTGTTAAGAATAAAGTCATCCGTAACGACCTTAATGTCCCTTTTGTTGCTGATTTGGCCCGAACCCGATATCTATCCTTTCATAACAAACTTCATTCCCACTCAAACCCTCTAGTTTCAAACCTAGCTTCCTCTTCAATTCCCGATAATCCTCCGAGGTGTCTGAAAAGAAGATGGCCACCTGACCTTCTTAGTTGAACTTTGATTTGAGCCCTATCAGTGGGTAGTTTCTCTACTTGTCATTATGTATCACGTATCCTACTTGTTGTATTATTGCAATACAGTTGTAAATATCAATAAATAAATTGAAGAAAAAAAGAGATAACTGCTTTCAGATAATGGAATCGTATCATTCTCATTGTTTTTGGCTTTAAATGGAGTTGTAATATAAGCAGCATCTCCTTTCCAAGCCAATACGCCTTACTTAGCCTCTTATTCACTACGAGAATAACTCGATTCTGCTGACTTAAGTACAAGAAACTCATTTTGGAGAAGATTAGACTTAACCACTTATTCACCGGGGCTGTAAATATGTTTTAGAGCAACTGGCGATCGTTGTAATCAAATGCCTTTTTGAACTTGATAATAAGCTGATGAACTACCATCGGTATTCAATTTTGTTCTTTTGTATTTCATTTTTTATGCTTATCATAAATTCTAAGTACTTAAACTTAAACTACATGTCCAAACTTATTCCAGGCTACAAATTATCACCAAAATCACGGTCGGTTCTGCTTTAAGCCACATACTTCGTCTTATTCGAATTCGCTTCGATCCGTGTTTCATAACCGATATTTGTAAACGTTGCTGCATTTACTTGTATAGTCTCCAAATCTTTATTAAACAGTAGAAAATCGCCCACAATCCCAAGAGCGGATATTTTACTGTCCAAATTCAATCTTTTTCAGTGTGTAACACATTTCTAATTACATATGTCGGTGTTGAATTAAATAGTTCGAGTATATATTACATATGTAGTTAGATGCATAGGTGACCCGATTAATAACTTATTCAACCCAGATTACAAAGGACCCTTGTACACAATCCCCTATTGATATGCATTGGGACATCAGAGGCTGCAGGTTCACTATCTACCTAATTACCATTCAACTCTGGAGGATGTATTGTTGTAATTACTAACCTTAACTACAGTCTGTTCATATATCGATCCTTACTGCATAAAAAGAATCTTGAGGAGCCTGGGTTCAGAACGCGCTGGAGACAGTACAGTTCCTAGGACAACGGTTCTAAAGAGAGGTGGTTTGTCCGATATCAAGCACATCCACAGGATGTTTTCCCCAATTGAGAGTAACCTCTTTTAAGAGGCTGGATGAGTCCAGGAGACTCTCTAATCCCCGCAGGTTCCAATTCCGGCTTTTAACAGTTAAATAAATTAATTATCTGCTGGCTTTGGACTCGGGACCTTCGTCATGGCAACTCAAAGCTCTCTTTATTACATAAATCAAAAAGTTCTTCTTGGCTAGAGGCAAAGTTTGTCTTCCAATTTACCCTACAATAGTCCTAGTCAATTTGAATCAAAATAGTATCTTTGTTAAAGCCTAAATTTGTCTTAGACTCCATAAAGTTTTTCGATTGAAACTCCTGGAAAGAAAGAAGCTGGGAATGACTCACAGGCCGCAATGCGGTGTAATCTCCTATACCGAGCATTAACATCGATCTAAATTGAAATCGATACAACAGTTATTTTTGAAAGGTTCTGCTTACAATACTTCCTGTAAAATAATAAATATGCTTGTAAGTATTGTATAAACCTAGATACGTGTGATCCTTTAGCCCTCATACCACTTGGTGGGGGGCAAAAAGTATTTCAAAAGTGTTTTTGATCTGACTTTCTTGAGGAATCTTGTCGGTTAGTCTTGAACGGGGAAGTCCGCTGATATGCTCAAAGAATTTCAATCTTCCTTTTCTCATATCTGCTTCTGAATCTAGCATTTTTTGTGTGGTATTTCTCGACCCAATAATTTTTCTAAGGATTTTCCGCTTCTCTATTATTATATTTTTAATATATGAAGAATGTGTGGATATGAATGTCTCACATTTATTTAAAACAACACAATAGTAATTATAACAAAGCTTCGCGTACTCCAAGTTTTAATCCCATCCTCTGTTGAAACAAGCCAAAACCAACATTCCCGTAATCAGAATTAAAACAGCGCTTTCGTCCAATTCTCTCTTCATCCATTTTGGCTTTTATTAATCCGAAAACTTAAAACGACCATTCATGGCACCTTATTTCACATTAAACGACAGGATTTTCACATTTCGTACGATCAGGTAGTGCGGGTCACGTATTTCTGTCTCGTCACGTATCTCCGCTACCTGGAAATTCTCCACTAAACCGATCTATCGTCCGCCTATCGATCATAGACCGGTTTATCGAACTTTCCTGCGGTCTAATATTGTACGTAGTATTTTCGAGACAATTAGGACTAGTTGGAATATTAATTGGAGTTGGCGGAAACGAAGCTAAGAAACAGTGGCCATGCTGGAAATCCTGGTTCAAATCACTTTTATTTAGTCTTTTTGCAGCCGGAAATAGGTCATATAGGATCTAGGAACCTCCTGGGGCTCACCCAGCCTCTATAAAATATTATAAAAATAGGGTATCCAAAATAAGAGGGAGAAATCTGTCGGTTGAGCGTGACCTAGGATAAGTCACCTCCTTGCAGAACTGTTGTCCATGTACTGAACCCCAGTCCCGTTCACGGTTTTTTTTTTTTTTTTTAAACATGCAGAAATAAAATCACTAAAATAGAGCCAAAAACTCAAAAATAAACACTATTATTTATTATAATGCAATTGGGAAAAACCACAATGCAAAGCCTTATGTTTCAAAAAATACATCTACTTACCAGTCGACGTTTCGCCTATTCAGGCATTATCAAGGGGTTATGTCTCGAAGACAGAGCAGCCTGTTTGGGCTGTTGTTCGTTGGGATGTATTGCACCTTTGTCTTCGAGATGCGATTCACATAACCCCCTTTTTGATTTTGGTGTCTTGATAATGCCAGAATAGGCGAAACGTCGACTGGTAAGTAGGTGTATTTTTTGAAACATAAGGCTTTGCATTGTGGTTTTTCCCAATTGCATTATAATGCAGAAATAAATTTTGTGTATTTGTTCCATCTGTATTTCAACAATTATTTTTCTTTAAATATAGGAGATTATTTGTTTATTATTTACCGTCTATTTATGCTGTCATTGCTAATCGGACGATGCTACAGTGGGAGCCCTAAATTTTGCTTATCCAGGAATAATTAGGAAAGGGATCTTTAACGAGTGCCTGGCACTCTAGAGGTTCGGGACTCGAATTTTGAAGTCTAGAGTTTTTTTATCATCCTTTCCATGTGTGCTCTAATATACAATGGCAGGCAATTATTGTTGTATTTGCTATTTGAATGTAACAAGCAATTAATGTTGAATACATATTCTGTATTCAGTATGCATCCTAACTAGCTATTGATTTAACAGCTTTCGCACAACAACAACAAATCATTAGTAGAGTTAAATCAAGATCATAATCAGAAACAACTGTACAAATAATAGTTTAAAAAACAAACTAATTATCAAATTTAAAATATAAGTACAGTGATAAACAAAAAATTCATTTTACCGTAAAAAAAAAACGTGGGCTGTTCCATGTTAATTGTTGTAAATATTGCTAAAAGTATTTTTATGAATGAAATGAATTTTTGAATAAAAGAAAAATTATTTATTTTTTCTTCAGCCTATTCCTGTTTTAAACTTATTGAAAAATATTTTCTATTTTTTATTTATTTTTTCTATTTTAGCGTGTTTTTTAAACTATTATTTATTTTCAACATTTTAGTTCGGCTGGCTATAAACGCGTATTCTTTAGTTGTTCTTTTGTATTTTTAAAGGTGCTATTCATTTTTCCCTTTTTAGTTCGATTAGCTACAAAAGGATGTTTATTAAAAGTTCTTTTTTTTCAAAATATACGAAACTCCTCAGATTTCCTTGATCCTCCGAGTAGTCATATGCTTGTCTCATAGATTAAGCTTGGTATGTCCTAGTACTTGTCATGAGACACTACTGTACAAGTTGCCGTACTTGTACAATAGAAAATATTTTCGGATATGAAAAAATCGCCAACCCGGAAAATCCCTGGTCAGGATGATAAGACAACTTTATTAAATTGCTGCATAGTCACCAGTCCTTGAGGAGTGCTCAAAATTTCAATGTAATGCGATGTTTTGAAGTGACCGAAAATATCATTTATTTATTTATTTATATTTATATTATATGTAAAGCAAACTGCGTCCCTAATATACAAAAGTTTTCTTAATTTTGTATTTGCTGCATTAACGTCCATAGCCTTCTTGACCCAGCAGCTGTAACGTTAATATGTTTATGGAGTAAAAAGTTATAGTCCTGATACGTTTAAGTATAAATTAAATATACAATAGTAAGCATACCATAATATTTACCCAATAATAAAATACAAGAAAAAAAATCGCCTTATTAGAATAGATTTCAACATTTAAGATATTTAAAAGTATAGGCCCTATATTTTCTTTCTATTTACTCATGCATATTGTACTTTGGTTTATTCATTTGTTTTCCTTATTCTGATTTTTTTTGTAAATAAATATTTTATAAATCTGTTGCTAAAAGATATTTAATCGGTGTTTTGGGGGTTGGGAAATTCTCTCTATTATATAAAAAAAGTTCCCGACGTGTAATAAATTTATAAATAAATAAGTTGGAATAAAATAAAAAGGGGTTGTAAAAGATTGAATAAGATCACCAAGAATGTATTTTGAGGAAATTGAACGAAGAAATGCGGACGGGTCTGCCGCTGAGCGGGCTGAGGTGCCCCTCTGGTTTATACAAAACAAATTATATACAACACATACATACATTTTTTTAATATGTATATATCTTTTATATATAGTATGTACGTTAACATAAACATATAGAGGTTTATGTACCCCAATAGCTCCTGAAGGGTATTTATTGGGTCCAATACATGATAGAGATCGTAATCTTTTATAGACAACAGTTGTGCAATGATTTGGCAGAGGTTACTTTCCATCATCAGATAATTCAATTTAGGGTACCAACTTTATAGAGTTTGGTAGTGACCGAGGAGGGTCTGCAGATCCTACAAGATCCATGTACAGCAGTTAACAGATTAAATAATTTATCTGTCACATCCGAATTAGAATTGGGAATCCTAACATCAATAAAGAGCCATTGAACACATATCTGCAGCCCCGGTGAATAAGCGGTTAAGTAAATTTTCTCCAAAGTGAGTTCGCTTTATTAAGGGATGCGGAATCATTTCAATCTCGCATTTTTTGGCTTAAGATGGAGTTATAATATAAGAAATAATTCCTTTTCAATCCAATGTCTGACTTAGCCCTTTATTCGCTACGAAAATGGTACGATTTCGCTTCCCTAAGTATAAGAAGCTCATTTCGTGGAAAATCTGACTTAACTATTTATTCACCTGGGTTGTAGATACATTGTAGATACATTACGACCTAAAATGAGCAAAATTAAAAAAGCCTTGAATAATAATATTAGCGAATCCAGTTTTATGCAGATACTACCAGTGTCTACTTATAAACTTCCGCCTACGGTTTTCTGCCAAAACCCCATCCCATTAGATCACGGTTAAAGATATCTCCCCATCTACGCCTCGGTCCATCCTTCGGAAATTAGCCATCGGGTTCAGCGCTTATTAAGTTTAAAATCGAAAAGCAGTTTAATAATACAGGCTATTACAAAAAAAATTATGAAATATACAATATATATTTATTATTATCATATATTCCATATTTAAGAGAGCGTGTAACAGAGAATGTTCATGGTATACCAGTGTAAACCTTTTTCCCGAATCCTTAGTTGGATATATTTACATAAGTGGTAAATGAGTGGTTAAGTTGGTTTTTCAACAAAATGGGTTTTTTCTACTTAAGGAAGCGGAATCGTATTATTTTCCAAGTGAATAAGTGGCTAAGTCAGGCAATGGCTTGAAATTGAGTTACTGCTAATATTACAAATCTTTTTCAAGCCAAAGACTACGAGAATGACACGATTACGCTTCTCCTAATTAGTTCACTGTAGACGAAATTCCACATAACCACTTATATATATATATATATATATATATATATATATATATATATATATATATATATATATATATGTGTGTGTAAGTATGTATATCCAAGAAAAGAAGTATGTATATAGAAAAGGAGAGGAACAGATTAAAATAATTGTATCGAAATCTTAAGCTGGATACATTTCTTAATTAATAAATTCTGTACAATTATTCTAAATGTACATAAATTTAAGTAATAAACTGTTGTCTATATCTATTTGATATATATTATATCATTAAATGTAGCTTAATATACAGTGATATAAATATATACTTACGTGTATTTTGATGTATACGACGGAAGCGAGCAGACAGAGAGCAGATAGGTGCGGGCCGGCAGGAGGTCTTTCCGTGAGTGAGCGGCGAGGCGGATCTATATAGCCCTCCTAGGGGCTTCGCGCGCAGTCCAGGGGGGTATGGAAGGAGGGGGCCTGACGGTGTCTAGGGTACTGAGTTGCCATGCTGAAGGTTACGGGTTCGAATCCAGCTGTGGTGGATAAAATATTTAATCGGTTAACAGCGATGAATTGACCCTGTGGAATATTCAGACCCTCCTGGGGCTCACCCATCCTCTATAATGTGGGGTTGTCAACAACTTTTACCTTTCATTCGTTTCCCTGAAATGTCTATACTTCGGTAATCATTTCAACAAAACGTGAGCGTTTCCACAAATATATATTATCACCATCTATACTTCAAAATGTTAGTTGAATCGTTTATTTCTTGAGGAAATGATTGCCGAAATATACACATTTCCCATAATTACACTATTTTTTACGTAATAAAACTCAAGATTATTTTTGGTTTTGAGAATATTAAAAAGGAAACGAATGAAAAGGAAACCTATGGAACTGATACCAAAGTTGTAACCCGGGCGGTTAATATCAAACAGTATGTAATAATAATAATAATAATAATTCCCTATATTTCATAAGGAGCAGTTTATATTATCAGAAAAGCTAACTTAGTTGAAATTTCAGAACTTTTGAGCAATAAAGTTTTAAAATATATTAAAATAAATATTAATATTGAAAAGTAAAAACAGACCTTACATAAATGTTAAGACCGTGGAAAAAATTCCAACGAAAAGCCCTTAAGTCTCCAAACTAAAACAGAAAATAAAATTATCTGTCTAATATTTCGCCTATTCAGGCATCCTCAGGGTAGGAAGAGAATAACAGCAAAAAAAATTTGAATAATGCACCAAAGAAACATCCCACCACCTCCAAGGCTCAAATGCAACTAATGAATCATAAGGAAGGTTACTCGAACTATGAAAATTCAACATACACTCATCAAACTTCAAAAAGCACAACAGGAAAAAATAAGTAATAATAAAAAACAAAAAAACATTAGACAAAAGACCAAATGAAAAAATGAAAATAAAAATATTATAAAAACAAAAAAAGACATTATCAAGAAACCAGTGGACTTATGGCTATTCCGCAAAAATATTAATATTGAAAAGTAAAAAGAGACCTTACATAAATGTTAAGACCGTGGAAATTAATTAATCCAAATTATCGGACGGATAATTTTATTTTCTGCTTTAGTTTCGAGACGTAAGGGTTTTTCGTTGGATTTTTTTACACGGTCTTAAAATAAATATTTATACAAATAATAATAGTTATCTTTTACACGACGGCTATGAACTTTTGCACAACACAAAATGTCCATCATGAATATATATCTCCTTTGTTAATTTTTTCTTTGAATATATTAGTCTAAATAATATATGTATATATTTCAGTTAAGGTCGAGCAGGCTTATCCGCATGCAATAGGTAATAAATGTTAAGCCAAACCGCGAAGCTTGAGATTCAGTGCATGATTATCTCCCTCCGCAGGTACGTGAGGTCCGTCAGGATGCAGGAGGCAACGCACATACACCGAAGGTGAAGACCGGGCTTAAGAGTGATGACTCTACCCCGTGTACTTCGATTGGGAATCTTGTTGTGGTTTTCAAGACGTCAATAGCCGCCAGGAGATTCTGTCAGCTTCAGGGAAAGATTTACTCCTCGTACAGATTCACTCCTCCCCGAACAGCCATAACCTCTGGATTTAGACAGATAGTTTAAATCCGGCTTCCAATGCGATGACCAGGGAGATAGCCAACCTCAGAACAGGAAAGGGTATAGACTGTTGAATAGAAGGTGTACAGGATGGGGAACAGGTCGAACAGAGGTTTGTGGTGAAGGCATTATTCACAACTTCCATAACGTTGGCCTGATGAAAGCACCGTTTTCTTCACTTTCAGACAGGTTGAATCTGCAAGAGACAAGGCATACCTTTAGAATGATATCATGCATGCTTTGTGGCCAGCATCAGCTACCCTCAGTCCCAGAGTACATCGGCCAAAGACCTGTACCAAAGGAGGTAGCAACACTTGGTCGACTTTCTCGCCGAGGATTAGACATGGACTCTGCATTCTGAACCCATTTCCTTATTCCATTAAACTGGTACCTTCCAATGTCCGTCAATAATTATAAGGCAAAAAGTCTCCAAAGTGAAGGCTAAAAATATATTAACTTTAAATTCCCAGGGTATCAAAAGGTAAAGAATAGATCTGTATATTTTGTAATTAAAATTGTAAATGCAAAAAACTTGGATGGAAGGATAGAAAAAAATGAGTGACAACTTCCGCTTTGTTTTAATCTAAAATCCGAAAATCGCACTAACGTCTTCATTTTTATCCCCATAAAGAGCAATTCTGCTACAAACCAAGTATCATTATATAGAAGCCAATGGCATCACTGTATAAAGCCCTCGATTTAGAGACTTCGAGAAAGAAGCAGCTCCGTACAGTGAGACGATCCACAGGAAGCCCTCTAATGTCTTCTTTTTCGCTTGCTTTAGATTGAAATTCCTTTTGGAATCATCTCAATGCAGCGGTTGCCAACCTGGGACGTGAAGACAAGTCGGGGTGGAGGGGGGGAAGACCAGTAGAAAATTTAAAAAATCCTTTTTTATTTTTTGTTATTTCGCTATTACCAGAACTTCTTTATCTTAAATTGAAACTTATAAGGTTGTATCCTGTGATAGTTTTTCATATGCTCACATAAAACTTGTGCAAGGGTGGCGTGAGAGGCTTTCATTTGAACAAAGGGAGCATAGTAAAAAAAGGTTAGGGACAATTGTCTTATAGCTATTTTAAAACTATTTAACATGGTCACATGTGGTCTAGTGGTTAGCGTAACAAACTACTAATCCCAAGATCGCGGGTTCGAAGCCCGGCAGGTGGCCCTAGGATTTTTTAAGGGAGTAAAAAATCCTTAGTTACGCCGTCCTTCGGAAGGGACGTAAAACGGGGGTCCCGAGCCTGTACGATGTCAGGTACTCGTTAAAAATCCCTATCCTAATAAAACCTGGATTGGCAAAATTTAGAGCTCCCAATATAGCATCGTCCGATTAGCCATAGCAGCATAAAGTGACGTTAAATGAACAAACAAACAAACTATTTAACAAGGCGGTTAGGATTATAGTTCTATTTATTATTATTTATAATTAAAAAATAGTACAAAATGCAATATTTTATTAAATTTATTATTATCTATGAATAAAAAAATGAAATTTTAGCAAATTTATTGTGTTTTTTCTTAATTTGCAACGCTGTTAAGTAAAACTATCAAACAAATAATGTAATAATATAACTCTTAATTTGAAGTGATTTTATTAGATATCGTCATTTCTTCAGTTTCTAGTCCGCTGAGGTAATGAGCTGTAGTTCTTCACCTATGCTCGGTTGGTATGGATCGAACATATGGGACCTCGTGGGCTCATGAAAACTCTATAAAGATATACCCTTAATTGAGGAAACCCTGACGTTTGAGTAAAATATCATGGTTTACAGATTATTTTTTGTATATTTTAGTTTTGCTTACTTACTTAATTGGGGGTTCTAATCCCGCTCGCTGGCGGACTTTAATGTAACCTGTCTGTTAAATGCTGAAGATGGATCCTATAGGATCTAGAACCCTCCTGGGGCTCATCTAGCCTCTATAACGTGGGTACCCAAAAGTAAGGGGAAATTCTGTCGGTTAAGCATGATCTAGGACAAATGACTTCCTTGCAGGTTGTGTACCCATTCAATTCTTGATTTTCCTATTCTTCAAACTTCATGTCTTGTTTTGAACTCCATCCTGGTCATGGTTTGGTAATCTCCAAGTGACATATGCAGTACCCATTCTACTTGGCTTCCCCAGATTGGCATGGGCTAGACCTACCAATTTTTTACAATGGTTAAAGAAGCCTAAAAGACGTTGATAGTTTTGTCTGATAAACAGCTCTAGAAATTCATTTTTTATTCAATGATGAATTGGCTCTTATGATTCCATAAGTTTTTACAGGAAATTTTATAGCTGTTTTTTATATGTATCGATTACTTTTATTTTTTTGCCCAGTGAAATTTTTATTTGTTTATGTCAGCTAGTTTTAAAAACCTAATTATTCTTACCTATGGAGTTGGTATTTTGAAACTCCAAAACAGTTTATTTTAATCCTTTCTCCTAAACAATATGGCTGCTCTTTTCAAGTTTAAATGTATATAATTTATTTAGTAGAGAAATAAAATCAAGAACATAACATTTTAATATTGATTTGAACCATTGACCTTACTGACAATAGCAACAGAAAATTATTTGTTTGTTAGCAAAGAGATCATAATGTTTATAGTTTTTTAAAAATTGAATCTTTTGAAATAATAAATTGCTGATGCCGGTTATTATCTATTTATTAATTAGAAATAAATTAATTAAATATGAAAGGTGCCTATAGTTCTGTAACTCAAATACAGATGGCAGCACAATCCAACCAGATAAAAAATGGCCTCACATTAATGAACTTGAATTAAAATTATATTTTAAAAACTAATACATTTTTTTGTCAAATTTTCTAATTATATTAATATATTTTAAATACTTTATTTACTTATTACGTATCATAATGTTTGACAAAACCATTATTTCAATATTGTCATGAAAGTTATTTCGTTGAATTATTAATTCAATATTGATTTATTTTAATATTTTAAACATTTATATGACATGTTGATCATTAGTAGCCATTCAAACAGTCTACTGAACAAATGTACTTCAAAACAAATTTTGTTAAATCAACAAACTGCTGTTTAAATATTTTACTAAAACAATTTATACTGACTTGTATCTGTATTTAAACCAATTATCAATAATACAATATTTAAATATATTTGTTGAAAAAGGTGAATATATAAAGAGGGTAAGTTCTTTATTATTATTATTAAGAATAATAATTTCTGCATTTGATATTAAACTGGTTTAAGCATAATTTTAGTTATTGTATTTTTTTTTTCAACAGAAATATTTATCAATCACTGTTAAATTTGAAATTAGTCATTATATATTTTTTTTTAAAGGAATTCGCCTTTAAATCATTTGCTAGATATATAATTTTATCTTATTTTTATTTTCTAAACATGAACTAAATAAACAAATTATTAGAACAATGTTTCACAGTTTCTTATTTTTTTCTTCAGTTGAATTCATTTAAATTATATTATTTAGTTTTATTGCCCTATAAATCTAAATTTAATAGTTATATATTGTTTCATAACCAGAATTATTACAGTATACTGGAATATTTCATGTGTCATGGAGTGAAAACCATGGCAACCGATCACAACATTCTATCATTCTCTTTATCATTTTATAAAAGTTGTTTTTGTTGTGATTCGTTGTTTTATTTTGAGGTGGGCTCTTTATTGTCAATAGGCTTACCAAAATGTCAATCAGCAAAAGAAATGCACAAGTTTTTATAGCTATTAATGTTTATGACTATTATTAAAAATAATGTAAACACAGTTTTATTCAAGGAATCAGAATGAAGAAGTATATGATAGAAGAGAGTAGGTTACCCTTCATAGATATTTTATCAATATTTCTTATCTGGTTATTTTATATTTTGTTGTTTTTTCAAATTAAAACATTCTGATATGAATGACATCAGTCAATTTTTTCCATTATCGAGTAAATAAAGTACTTTATTATTCCTTACACTCGTATTAACTGGTCCTATTTAATTTAAAATTGAACCACATCTATTAATAATATACTGTGATTATTCGAGAGTAATTAAAATCAATTATTGACTGAAGCCTTTTTTCTAAAAGCGCAAATAGACACTAAAATATATTTTAATTTTCCAGTTTATCCGAAGAGTCAAACTGGCAAATGCATGGTTTATTTTAACATGTCACATCATTACAGAAGAATTTATTCAGCAAAGCCTCGTGTTGATACTAATTTAGCGAAAAAGTCCCAAAACCAATTATGCTGTTCGTAAGTATAATTAATAATTATTTTTAATGTTTTAGTTAGATTTATCTGACTGTTCCACATCAGTCTTGAATTTTGTTTTGGATTTATAAATAAATAAATAACCTTGAAGCTATAATGATGTATACTGGTAAAACATTGGGTTAAGGATCAAAAGTGAATTACTCGAAATTTCAAAAATTGACTTTTTCACACAATTTGCTTGTTTAGTCAAGCAATGCTTTATGCCCTGAAACTTAAGGATCAGAACAGTACAAAATCAGTGAAAAATAAAATAGCAAAATGTCGTTTTAGACAAAATCGCTTGACTATAGTAGCGAAAGATTGACAAAAATCAATTTTTTAAAATTTGGAGTTATCTGCATTTAATCCTGAACCCCTCATATATAGATAATATAATATTTCTCTAATGAACAATAATAATTAAGATAGTCAGGATAAATGTGAAGAATAAATAAAATATAAATGTCGTGCTCTGTGATACTTATACCTTATCGTACTCAGAACAATCACTAAACAATGATTATGTTGTGCCAGATCTCCTGACGTTTATAACTTTGTGAAAAGGAACACAGTTAAACAACCACTGCTCATGACACCAAGACACAAGATTTGCCATAAGGTATCTTACATTAGTATGATGCTGTGATTTCAAGATTTTTCTTTCATTTTTTTTTGTTTTTTGTTTTTTTTAAATAAATATCATACTAAACAATACTAATGTACAGTATTTTCAAAACATTTTTAACCTGTGTTCATAATTTCGTTCTAATAAAATCTCTTCTTCTTTATCGTAATATAATTAAAAAATAGCTGACAGGTATACTGTTGGTTACTTAAGTTACTATTTTAGGTTCTCCACCTTTCAAAAATAATATTAATCTGTCATGCTCCTATATTTTTAAGCAGTCATCATTCATTTAAACTGCTGATTGGTTTTCAATGAAACTTCAGCTATTAGTTGAAAATATCCAACAGAAATGTAGCAGCTGAAAACATGGGAAATATTCGTTTTTAATCTAATTAAAACTTTTTTTAAACCTTGTCAATTTATCAAATTTTTATATCGCCATTTAACAGAGAGATTTTAGCTGGAAAAGTAAAAAACCCTATTGCTACATAATAATAAATAATTTTTTATTCTTACTGAGAGACATAAATAATTATAAGACGGTATAATTTTGAAAGCATAAATTCACTCGCAGCTGATATTTATATGGAATATGTTTATGAGTGTTAAAGATGAGATTTTATTCCTTCTTAAAATAAAAATTGAATTTTCTTCATCCTCATTTGATAACTTTGGCTGCATATTCTAAATAAACAGATACATAATTTTAACTAAGGACTTTGTTTTGTTTTGCTTTTTTAATTCTAAATAAATCCTAAAGGCCTGGAAAAATCCATCATATAGTAATTTATAAAATCGTAAACTTTTAGAGTTTGAAAATTCTAAAAATTAGTGTAAAAGTGATATTCAAATATATGTGCAGCATCACTTTTGGTTATCTCAAAATGGTAGAATAACTATTAAATAATTATTGTAACATTCTAGAGATAAATGCTAAAATCGAATCATAATTATTAATAAGCCATCGAGAGTCACAGTAATGCCGGCATTATTCTTAATAACAAAATACTTTATTGAAAATAAAGCCTAAATAAATAATTTGTAGACGCTGTATTCCATATGAATGGTGATATAAATACAAATATGTAGATAAAACAATTAAAGAGAGTTTTTCCCCATCAATATTCAAACTATGTTATGAAAGTATAATTATTATAAAAAAAAGTTATTGAAACATTTTCATAATCAATAAACAGAAAAAAATCCTGTCAGCCATTAATTCCTTTTGTCCACAGATTTATCTTTGTTTTTTATTACTAATAATAATTCAATAAAATTATTACATTTTTTACGAGTAAAGAAACGATAAAGTTCTATTTTTAATATTATTTATTTTGTAATTTCTTAGGAAAAAGAATCTGAACTATTCAAACCAAAGATTTTAGATTCTCATATAGAGTCTAAACTAAAAACACTTCCTGTTTATCAAGCTCCCCAACGTATTGTAACAACAAAAGCTGTTCAAACAGTTAAGTATCTGCAAGGCATACTTAGGGAGGTAATGTATTTAATAATAAATTATTTGTGATTTTTTTTAATTTAGGAGAATAATGATGCAGAAGAGATAATCAAAGATGAAAAAGTTCCTAATAGAGATACAGATGAAAATGATGTTTTGGAAAGTGAAGGAAAAGACTCTACACATAGCAATGATGATGATCAAAGTAAAGTTAAAAGTAATAAAAAAAAATGTGAAGCATCTAATGAACATAAATTCAGGTATTTTTTTACAAAATGATTTTTTGCTTATCAGAGTAAAGTATAACATACATTCTTACATAAAAGTATGATAATGTAACTGACAATAAGTTTACCTTAACTAAAAAAGAATCTTAATATAACAAAAAGATTGTCATGAAATAGAAAGAAATAATTTCATTTAAAAAATATACTATTCTGAATCAGTAAAATAATTTGAGCAGTTATTTTTGAAAGTGTTATAAGTCCATTTGGTTTAATTGTTTACTCTTTTAAATAATTTTAGGGATTATTATTTCATAATAAAATTTAAAAGGTGTGTAATGTTATTAACATAATGTTTGCCCATTGTTAAAATTAATGCAAAAGCAAACTCTTAAATATCTTGATATATAAATAGCATATTTATTGTTTTTTGATCCCCCATCACAACTCTTTACTTCAAATCTATGTGTTCTTTTCTGTGCCATGTGTTGAACTAAGTGTTCTCTAAAGTGTGTTTTACTTACCCCAATTCAATTCTCTGTTAAACTTATTTGGCATCTTCTTATTTATTATTTTAAGATTAATATTATTAAAATACCTTAATAGTCGATCTTTAATTTTTTGCTTTATATTCTCAGGCCAACAGATAAATCATGTGCCTTATTCTTGAAAGACATAACAGATGAAATCTTGAGGAAAGGTATCTATTCTAATCAGAGCCTAGAGAAACTGTTTACTCATCATATTTCTAAAAATAAATATTTTCTACCAAAGGTAATGCATGTATTATAAAAATAATACTCGTACATATACATTTTTTTCTATTTTTATTAATAACAAAAAAATCATAATAAATGAAGGAATCGTTCTAACTGCATGATCAGAAGCAAATAGTTGTTTAAAGGGAAAATACAATATGCAAGGAATATGAAGGATATGGTCTGGAAATATCTTCAAATGAAATTATCAGTTCCTTTCTTGTTCAATTTTAAGTGTTTTTAAATTGCAGTGCATTTTTTAGGGGTTCTATTTGTAATTTATTCTCTTATCAGCAGTAACGATTTAAAATTCAACCTTGATTTTTTTACTACCCTTACCATATGAAGAGTTAGAATCTGGAATAAAAGTCTTAATTAACAATTATTTCTTTACACTATCACATTTTATTGAATGATTTGAACATATTAATGCGAACAACTCCAATTAGCCAAAAATGTATATTCTTCCCTTTTCTCCACAGGCCTCTTCCTATGTTCATCACTAGACAAATAACCCAGTTAAAGGAGTATATTTTATATTATTTTACTTTTTATTAATTGTTATAATTTTTAAATATTTTTTATTTTGTTCCTTTAACAATATTAATATCAATATAGTAGCTTCCCTTAAGTGTCATAAAAAGGAGGAAGATATTCTCATGTATTTTATTACTAAGATTGTTTCTAAATATCAAGAAACTTGGTTTGATCATGTGAGTCCCATGGAGGTTGAAAGAAATGTCTAGAAGCTGGACCCTTTGGAAAAAGACCGCCAGAATTTCCCATCTCGATGAATTAATTCCAGCATTGCTGATCCAGTTTTGCCTTAAGGAAATAGTTGTAATATCAATTATAAAAAGGCTTTTCTAAAGTAATCAAAGACAGTGAATCTGTGATACAAAGAGGTAGAAATTACTCAAGATTTTTGATGTGGAACTACTCCAACCAGAAAGAAATAAAGATTATAAGAAGGTGGAGAATAGTGTGCCAACTGTATTCACTCTTCATTTTGATATATCTGAATCTAAGATTAAAGTAGCTCTTAACCTGATAAAATGTTTGCATGTAGACAACTGTGTCAAGAACAAAAGCCTTGTTGGGAGATTTCATTTAAAAGTCCAGAAGTCTTCTACCTGAAGCAAAATTTGATACGTATACCACAGATTGTTACATACACTTTGAAAGAGGTAACGCGTCACTTAACAGGCATTAGCTACATCTACCACCAGGCTGGAATATGCGGAATAAGTACCCAAATTTTGATTTGAGAGCTTGGGAGAGCTTAATATTTTCTGAAGAAGAAATCTGTACATACAAGACTTCGTCTGCAGTTTTGGATCCAATATATGATTGTTTTAGTGGATTGCTGTACTTCAATGTAGATGAAATATCAGCTGCTGAAGAGAGAATAACAAGAAGTATTTCATCGACGTGTAGAATATTCGATACAATTGGATTTTCTAGTCCCTTCACGGTCATTCCTAAGATATTATTATTTTTTTAAATGGACAGTAAGAAAGAAGGGTTTGCTGTTACATACTGTTTAGGACCAATATTTTTTGTTGTAATTTTAATTGTAGTATTATCTTTGGTTTTGGGGTAATTTTTCTTTTGTGGCTACTAATAAACTATATTGGAGTA
This sequence comes from Arma custos, assembly GCA_037127475.1. Lineage (NCBI taxonomy): Eukaryota > Metazoa > Arthropoda > Insecta > Hemiptera > Pentatomidae > Arma > Arma custos. The sequence continues at coordinate 15,153,608 of CM073762.1, read as the reverse complement.
AATTGTAATTTATCTATAGTTAGCATGTATTTATTTGTTATCTAATCCCGTCTATCGAAACTCATTGGCATTTTTATTTTAGGAAGTCATGGAAAGAGAGATATGGAGATTGAAGAAAGAACTAGACATGCCCGTGGAAACTGAAAAGATAGGCTCGCAAGAATCGGTCAAAGATGAAGAAGCACTCACAGCTTTGGATTCGCTGTTCTTGCCGTCTGATATAAGAGACAAAGTCGCATCGTCCTTAGGCCTCGCTAAGAAATCACCCGTACCCTTACCCAGCCCCAAGGACAGCTTTACTGGATCGTTAGAATTCACGAGTATGAGCGAGAAGCCGAAGAAAGAATCCAAAAAAGATGAAATCCAAAAGGCTGTAGTCCACGATAGCGTTCAAGAATCTGATGGATCAGAACATGATCAATCGATTGAATCTAAGCAAGACACGATAAACGACATATTGAATAATCAATCCTTGAACGAAAACAGTGCTCATTCCACAGAGGTAGCCAGCCAAGATGATACCGATGACACTGAAAGCACTAAGGATGAAATCGTCAACAGGACCATGACTGTGAGCCCTGCTTTCGAAAAAGTCGAGTCCGATAATAATACTACGAAGCATCAAGAAGATATTGAGACAACTAGTGATTTGTCGTCAATCCATACGGAATCTGATGACTAGCTGAAAGTGTGACTGAAAGTGACTAGCTGTGATTTTTTAATATATAATTTTGATTTTGATGCTTTTGTTTAATTATGAATAGTTGTACAATTCTCTCATATGATCTATTGGTTGGAGCAGTATTTAGAAAGTCAATTGTGATAATATTCAAAATGAAATCTTCACTATAGACGAAAACAAAATACTAAACTATTCTCATTTGGAACTTTCATGACGATATTTTATTATTAAAGTCCATTGGAGTTCTGGCAATGGTCAGCTTCTCCACTCATGTCCTCTTACTCAGTCAACACTGGTCTCAAATCCAGTGATTCGGCTGAGTGAGTACTGGGATCTCCTATGGTCTCGTTTTGATGTGAGGAGCAGGGCTCGAAGATTCCTATGGGGATGTGTAATATATCTCTAATACTTATCGTCATTAATTGTAGCAGATTTTATTATTTTGCTGTCCAATAGAGACGACAGAAGTTGCTAAAGTAATAAAAAAACAATGTGAGCTCCTGCCCAAAATTGACGCCCTATCGACCTTTTTGACGGTCAGTATATATTTTAATTGCACACCAAAAATAAGCTATATTTTTTTAGTGATAGGACTTTAGAATAAGAATCCATGCCAAAACCACAAGCAATATATTTTTTAATGAAGATTTATTTTCCATTTCTATATAGAGAATTAATGAATTAGTTAAAGCTTACATCCATCATGTAATGATTTTATTTATCTAAATATAATAATAAAATATAATTGGTTAATGAAACAGTTTAACAGTTAAACAGTTTTTTTGTAATGTGGTAAAAATGAATTAAACAGGAAACAATAACAGTGTCTCTTCCAATGCATTTTAATTGTATTGTAAAACTATTAAATAAATAATTTTAAAAAAGTATTTTTTTCTTCTTTTTCAGCTGCTATAAAACTCATAATGTACTATTGTGTTTTTATGAAACCTATTTTTTTTTAGTAAAATTATTTTTATTCTTATACTCTACCTGTAATTATTGAGTTACGATATTATCATATAGCAAAATGATTTGTAAAACTTGGTGACAAAAATATTTTAACTTGAAAGTTAAACCACTAGATCTCCATGAAAACGCATGTTTTCAAGACGTAATTGAGGTGGTTCGAGCAAGTTTGTCTCTTGGGCGAGAAACGACAACCTAAGAAGATAATGGAAGCCCTACCATTGGGCTGAAGGCTCCGAAGCCAGCTAAGAATACCAAGATCGTATTCAAAAAATTGGATCAAGAAGAAGGAAAACTCTATCCCAGATGAAAAGGATATTCCTGAACCATTAAGGATAGCTTCAATGAATAGGGGCTCCTCTTCGCTGAACGACAAGAAAGAGGAAGACATCTGAAAGATATAAAAGGAAGAAACAAGAAAAATAGTTCTTCTACAACTACTTTATAGGCTATAACTCTAATTATTTGGTGTGGAACAATAGATGGACCCAATGGGATCTGCCTATCCTCCTCGGATTCATCCAGACTCCGTAAAATGGGCACCTTTAACTGAGGAAAAAACCTAGCGGTTGAATGTAATATCGGCTAAATCACCACTCAGCACAACAGTGCTGTTACTATCATGAGCTGACCCCATGACCCCTTCAGAAATCGCAATGTTACAATTATTTTTTATACACCAGTTAAATCATCGAATAAAGCACTATCCATATTTTGTGTTACTATACAAAAACATTGCTGACAATCCAAAAACATATCCCTGAGCCATTACATTCGTTCAGTTCTCCAGAATACAAACCGTTTTCTAGTTTTATTTGTTCTTAAATTTTGGAACAGATTATCCCTTAAAATGATGGTAAAGGATTGATTTATATTACAGAATGCCACTTTATTATTTTTCTATTATATCTTAATAGTTAAAGTACATCTAAGTGGCAATTTATTTCAGAACGATCCTGTTACGTAACCATTAGTGACGTCATTTTATAATCAAGCATTATTTTAAAGTATTTTATCTTCTTGGATAATTTTTAATTGGATAATGTTTAATTATTTTATTCAATTAGTATTGAAAGGCATTAATGTAAATTATGCATGAAATAAATCATTAAACGAATAAATATGGGTGAAGTGTTTCTCACCAATTTAACAAAATCAGTTATATTTTGCTTTTAAATATGTAAGTTTATGTAGAATGAAGCATTAATTGTTAATGATTAATAATTAAAGCCAAAGATTGTGTTTCTGTTTGTTTTAAAATGTATGAAGATTTACAAATATTAGATTTTTATTATTAAACGTAGGATTAGAATCCTATACATAATTTTAATCCTAATAATATTTAATAAATTATCCATGCTGTAATAATGGGTAATAAATTGGAGTATAAATTTAATCATATTTATATATGTAAATCATATGTTGACAAAACTAATTTAAACATTATAGTTTGAGATGAAGGCTAAGAAAGAAATGGATCATTTGATTTTTAAATTATTCAGTTTTTGTTGAGGATTCTTGTCAAGATTGAACAACTTATTGACCACTTATGGATGGTAACGGATTGTTGCTCGAGGATTGTTACTTTTAGCAATTGTTGAAACTTCTCCTTGGTTTGGTTGCGTTGAATGTAACCTTAGAAATCTCTCAGTAATGGCGGACATTTTCCGGTAGTCCTCATTTGTTACATGTGGAAGATTTCTCTCGAAAGTTTTTAAATGCTGCTAATAACATACGTATAAGACTGAAGATTTAAGTGACTTAAAGCCTAATAATTTTAATTACAATGGCCGATCTAGATGATTTCTTCGCTAAGAAGGATAGGAAGAAATCGAAAGGGAAGAAGTTTGCTACAGCAGATGAAATAGCCAAAAAGTTAGAAGAGACTGGCAGGCGAGCAGAAAAGTTGAAAAAAGAGAAGAATCAAACCTCTCAACTTACTACCACCGATGTTGACGAACAAGGAAATGCCGTTCAGGTATTCAGTTAAATACTATTATTGATTTTAAGCTTCCTAACCTTACCTATATCATATATTTATTTTTATAATTTTCCTTTTGTTATTTTACTCTAGAAAGTTTTTATATATTATCCCGTACTCCAAACTGTTTTAGACTTCAAGATTTCAAGCAACAGATTGTTCCATCTGTTGGCAAGTTACAAACCCATGTTGTGTATTTCAATGCATGGTGCCCCTATTTACCACACCACTCTTAATATATTGATACATATTTCAATATTGGTAACAATAAAAATATATACAACTATAATTGAAATCTTCGAGAAATTTTGCTGTTTGAAAGAATTATTTTACCATGATAGAATCTCACTAATTTAGTTTCAATTTTTTTTTTTTTATTTATTTAAATACTACCTTTCTACCACATATGATTTTATGTCTGAATCGTATTTCATTTATTTATCAGGATGAGGATGAATGGAGGGAGTTTGAGGAGGAAAAGAAAGACTACACCGGATTGAAAATTCAGAATCTTACTTTGGCTGATTATGACAGTGGGGAAGAGGGGAATTCAGGAGGAGAAGGTAGGAATTGGTATTTGCTTAAAGTGATATAAAAATACATTCTTATTTATTTTAAGCTTGGAATATTCAATACATATGCTTAATAAAAATTGTTAATGAGTAACTGTATAAAACATTTTCATAGTTCACTTTTGGCAATCGTTAGATTAGTATCAAATTTCAGATTCTGTTTATTAATTACTGTAAAGATCTATTTTATTTTAAACCTGTTTTAAAAGGTAGTTGAATTAATTTTCTAATTTAATTGCCTAATTGTGCAATACATTCTACTTAGTTTGGTAGTGTTCCCAAGTCTTTGTTTTATATCATTATTCAGCGAAGAAATAACTTTTTCAAATACCTCTTTAAATATTTCCTTGCAGTTTTACTTTTTAGTTGTTTTGTAAATATGCTTCATTCCTTCACAATACCGTTTTATTCTAAATGACTTATTTTATATCCTAACCTAAATAACCTGTTATTATGGCTACTGTGCAACAGGCTTGTATATTTGAATGTATGATAGTTCAATATTGGTTATGATTAATTGATCACTAGTCCAGACAACAGTTTGGTTATGTCGTTTTTTTATGTTCGTATTTTATGATTTATATTTTTTTTTATTTCAGTAAATCCCCTTGTACATTATGATAGGGAGCGGATTTTCACCTTTAACTGAATATGTATTTAAAAATAAAACCTTTCATATTAATTAAATTTTTATTGTTGATAATAATGTTTTTTTAATTTACTGAATAGCAATACAACTTGTTGACCTACAGTTAGAGTATCACTTTGTTTTTACTTTTACTTTCTCTTTTTTCCCATTTGAAAGGATCGTTTAATTTTTGGCACATTCCATATCACAGTATATGAATTTAGCTCATTTAGCATTGTTTTCACAGCAGATATTTGTTAATTATGTAAGAATCAGTATACAAAATTCTTGTTAAGACTTTAGTGGCTTTTTGTTTGGAATTTTTCCACTAATTTCTTAAAAAATATTTTATGTCTCTTTTTAGCATTTGCTCTTCTATTTTAAAATTAAGTTATATTATAAAACTACTGTTATAGCTCGTTATACTTTTTAACGATTTGAATCAAAATATTTGACTGAAATGAAATAATAATCAATAAAAGATTATTACTGACTTAGTAGCATTATGGGAAACTTAAGGAGTGTTCAGTCTAATGATGCTCACTTTTGGTATATGGTTTATAAAAGTTCTCAACAAGCCGATGTATTGTGGAGGGAATTTTCATGATCCCATCTAATTATTGAATGACGAATCATGTTTAGCACTGCGCATAATAGGATAACTAAAATTAAGATTGATTTTTATATTAAGAAGTTATTGTTTATATATCCTGCCTAGTTCTTAAAACATCTTTCTAATTTTCATTTTTACATTGTTTTTTTTCTGATTATAGGCGAGGAAGAAGGGGGGATGGAGGAGAACGAGTCTGGTGAATTAGTTCCGAAAAAGAAGAGCCAAGGACCATGGCGAGTGGTGGCTAGTGCTCCTGCCGAAGAAGCAGTGGTTGTTGAGGAAGTAGAGAAGCCCCCGCCACCGCAAGCTCCACAGCCGCCACAAACTGGGAGTTACGTACCCCCTGCGTTGCGGGCACAAGCCAATAAACAACCCGTATATACCAGTATGTTTACTTGATTTACACTTTGTGTTAGAGACGTAAGAAGTAGTATGTGGTTAGAGTTTATGTTTTGAGTACTCTAGTTGCTTATTGAAACTTCCTGTTTCCTTGCTCATGTTGTAAATGTAGCACATGTTTTACATTTTTGTTAAATTATGTTAAAACATAATTACTTACGCCTGAAGCACTTAGGTATTGTTGGAGGAAATTAGTTCTATGAATTTAAATTATAGTTACTTTTTTTTTTAATTTTCCTCTTAAAGTAAGAACAAAATTGTAACAATATTAGAAATTAATCAGGACATGAAGATGAAAGCTTTGGTGAAGTTCATTCAAATGACTTAATTTTTATTTGGCAGTTTCCTTCTACTTTTTAACAATAATTATTTAACACCCTTTTTTTTTTTTTTATTTGCGAAACGTTCATTTTATTAATCCTATAAATATGCAGGAAAAATCACAAAGAGGGGTGTTATCGATTTAATCCACTATTCACTTCTCTCGATTACCTTTTTCTGTTAAATTTATGATTCTCTAAGTTTTATATTTGATTAGTTCTAAACTGATCAAAGTAAAATAAGTTAAATGTTAGATTCCTGTTGATTCGATATTGTATGTACAATTTACATACATGCAATAATTTACTTGCTGTCATGTTTCTTGACAAACATATTTTGAGTAACCATAATAATCACATTTAAAAGATGGTTGTATATAATTATGTTTGCAATATTTATATATTTTCATTTTCTATTGTTTCAGATTCGAGATTGCGACGCAAAGTTGCCCCTGATGTGAAGAGTGAAGAGCTCTTTCCTACTTTATCGGCTGCTGTCACTCATGAACCCGCATCTTCTAATCCTTGGAACAAAAGGTGAATAAACTTCGTTTGAAAACTAAATCATATGTACTATAACTTTTCCCATAATGACTTGAATGCGAAGTCATCTCGGAAAGTTACTGGAAAAATTTAATGTTTCTTAACTATTCACTGATTTTACAATGATGGCATACAAAAATGTTAGCAAATAGTTATGTTTATTTCATTGTGGAGCGGTAAATTTTATTTATTAATCTCGGTTATATTTTTTACAGGAAAGGAGGCAAAGATGACACTAACGTTGTTGGTGGTGGTTTTGAAGAAGTGAGAAACTCAAAGTCGCACACGGCTCGATATGAACCTCCGCACTTGCAGGCTAAATCGCTAGCCCTCGGCAATAAGTATGGTGCTCTCAACTCGGAGCAGAGTTAACACTCCTGCTTTGTCGACTTCATTAACCTTTCAAGCCTAGACGTACATAAATGTATATTTTCAAAGTTTTATGGTTTTTGTTATGTTGTTTTTCATCCCATATCGATTCTTCTGTCTTCCTTTCAATGCCCAATTGTCATCTTGTACACAGATATATATGTGTGTATTCTTATTTCTATTTATATGTGTGTATAATGGGTTCAGCCGATGGCAAAATTGATTTTCATGAAGAAAAATGTCTGCCACTGAAGCTTTCTTTTACTGATAATCTTGTTTTAAGATTGAAATTTTCGATCTTAAATTTGATTTAAGATTGAAGAATCAGTTTTAAGCTTCTGTGAGGGTTTTCATTTTTCCCAGTTTTATTGTTACTTTGCAGCCTATTCAATCCATCCATTCAAATTAAGCTGTATAAAATATTTATATTAATTTTAATTGATGAAATTTGGTTTCTTAGTCAGTGAAACATGCTCTCCATTTAATAGTGGTCAGATACAAACAATTATGACTATTTTTCTTGTATGTGTCTTATTGTCCTTAAAGTAAGTAAGTAATGGATTTCGCTTTAAGAAGAGGGAGGGGAGTGGGTTGCGGTCAAGATTGTTAATGTTAAATATATATGTATAATATTACATTTACTTTTGCATGATGGATATCGTGTATATTGTAGCTAAGTATGCATATAACAATAATATTAAGGCTAGTTCATAGGCAGTTATAAAATTAAAAGAGTCGAAATTATTTTCTTTATTTTTGGATAAAGGTTTTAATTTTAACAGTAGGTGTTTTTAACAATATTATCTCTTCAATAAGACAGTTGAAAGATATTGTCTTGGACCATCGTTGAGGAATGAGGCAGTTCCTCGGCACATATTGTAACTAGTTGTTAGTTCTACTGGAGCGACTGTGTCGTGTCTTGTCTTACCAGTTGAGGATGATCGATGCGTAGCAACTTCATTTGTCTTGTCTCTTATTTATCTTGTTCTCGTACATTGTAGTATTTGTAAATATAATATTATTCAAATTGAGGTTACAAATACAAATGTTGTAGTTACAAATCATATTATGTATATTTTCATTGTTATTCTAATATTAATTGAAAGATGGATGTTAACAATTATTTTTACTTTTAGTTGGATGCATTTGTAATTTTTTTTATATTATAAGTATTTTTATGTAGTTACATATTAAATTTTCTTTTTTTTATTAGAGACTTTCTGTGCTCTGGTAAAACAAAGTAATATTTATGTTGTTTTTATATGTTTCACATTACGCTGGTTGATGTATTGTACATGATGGAGGTAAATAACATTAATCAATAAGGCAGGTTTAAATTATTAATTTTAAATTAAAGGCAATGATGGTGACTACATTATATATTCTGTATATTATATTATATTTTTTTGTTTTTTATATTGTGTATATTTATTTATAGCTGTCCAAAAAAAAAAAAAAAAAATTATTTTCAAAACTTTAAAGTTATTAATTTTTTATGAAGAGGCATTTGGATTAAAAGACCAGTACAATTTGTAAAGTATTTTAAAAGAGAAGAAAAAGAAATCAAATTATAGTAAAAGTATAAAACTTGACATATTTTTTCCACTATAATTAATAAAGAGTTGTTGGGTTGTACTGTGTATTTTCCATTTCCTTCAAAAATAATTATTCTATCATGAGGTGCTTTGAGGTAAACACTTGATAGAGGTATTATTGAAGTGTCTTGGCATTATGTAAGTTAACTCATTTAGTGGTTCGATTAAGAAACTTTTTAGAAAATAACACTTCTAATATATGTAACTAACCTGGTAATTATAGATTACCTTCCTACTGATTTCAGAAATATCTTTCATCTTTTTACTATAGGAAATGTCTCATGTTGACCATCTACACATTTTTATACATTAAAAAAATAAATACATAATTATTTTATTAAACAAATCCGATATCAAGTTAGCTGATAAGTGATACATCTATTTTATCATTTATTTATACCATCATAGTATATTTGTTTATACCTTTTCATTTCAATTAACACCTAGGGGATAATATAATTGAAAAACATGGTTGAAACCAACAAAAGAGAAACATGAAATAATATTAACTTAAACTTAAAACTAATATATCGTAAATTATACATCATGTCAACAGTATCACACTTCTAGTTTATATGTATTTTCAAGGACCCGGGTTGAAGAAATAGCAGTAAATTTAGTCTAATTTATTATCTTATAGTTTTTTTATATATAAAACTGAAGGAAACCAGGTATGAGGTATAATTAAAACACTATTCATATATTGATTGTTTTATTAATTTTTAAAAACAGTTAATTTAAAAATGCCATTATAAAGAAATTAAATAACATCTTAGATTAAAGAAATACAATGACGAAAAAAACAAAACATGAATCAGTCTTCTACTTATTTTTTAATAAAACAAAATTATTGCTTTTAAATTTGATTTGTTACTAGGCCTTGTAAAACCCTTTTATTTAAATATATCACTTTATAATAATAGCTAAGGCTACAAAAAACAAAAAAATATCAGTTAATATGATCGATTCATCTGTTTCCTTCAATAAAATCCCTTTAACATTAAAACTAAATAAAGATTATTAGGCCAATTAATCGTAGAGGGTTTCTAGGATTTGAAACATACAATCTTATATTTTTTAAACTTGTTTTTACTATAAAAAGAAAACAATGCTAATATCTGATCCACGGACAACTTTTGAAAACCAAAAAGCTTTTAAAATTTTTAATTTTTACATATAATTCCTAAATGGTGCGTTCAATTGAAAAAATAGATGGTATAATTAAATCAAGTAAGTAGATAGAAGTCATTTGAATAGTCCAACATATTTAAAATTGAGTTACAGGGTCATAGTACAACGATATTTTCAGATTTATTAGCAAATGATATGGAAATTACTGCATTAAGTCAACAGTTGTACAAGAAAGTGTTGGGGCCAACATTACACTTAACTAACAGATTTATCCCCCAATTAAAAAGGTACCCACCATATAGTATGTTGGAAACTACAGTCTTGCAAACCTTTTCTAACTGACACCTCTTTAGAGCTACCAAGATAAAGCTTGATAAATCACTTGTCAGACATGTCTCATGCGGGACAGAAACCTGGAAACTAATAGTTCCTGATCGAAATGAAGATTCTGAGGCTTATTTTAGGTTTGTTTGTGTCCAGGGAGTCTGGTGCATCAGAAACTGGACAATTTGATAAAGCACAAGAGCATGATGTTTCATGAAATATTTAAAAATCAGCCGTCTCAGCCATGCTAAGAGAATGGAAGATGATAGGAGAGAACTTGTCTGAGGCCTTTGAGATACAGTAGGCTGGATGGTGTAGAGGAAGAAATAATGGGGCGTTAAAGGCACAGGTCCTACAACGGTGTCAACTCCTACACGGATGGATCTCTTACAGTTACTGGTGCTGGGGTGGGGTCCTGGAGGAAGGACAAACCAGGGAAGGAACCTGGATCTCCCTGGACAGGTACTGAGGTACTCCTCAGTATTTCATCTGAAGAACTTGCCATGAACCACTGTGCACAATCACTGCTGGATGAGCGAATATCATTTAGAAAGATTACTTTCTTCACAGACAGACTCTTAACAAACTGGCGGTGAGTAACAGGGTAGCATTGAGTGGGTTCCCGGACACTCAGGCATCCCTGGCAATGAAGAAGCTGATATACTGGCCAGGCTAGGTTCAGATAACATTCCGTGCACTCCTGAACCAGTATCAGTTATGCTAAGCGTAGAATTAAAGACATCTACCTTAATAAAATGCAGTACCTTTGGTGCAGACAAAGTGGATTAAGACACTCCAAATTATTCCTCGACAGCTTTAATGGGAAGATGTGTAAAGCTCTTCTGGACCTGGACAGGGCAGACTCAATGCCCACATGTTTAGGCTGGGACTGGTGGATGTCCCCATATGCCGCTTTTGTCGTACACCGGAAGAATCATCTTATCATGTCATCTGCCTAAGGTTCGCAACCTTTGGTCAGGATAGAGTCACCAACCCGTGGCAGTTCGAGTTAATCATCCCTGCAAGCATACTCAAATTTATGGGGTCAGTCAACTTGAGATTAAACAATCACACAAAAGATCAGTGAATGGTCGCAGTGCAACTTTAAGCCCACCCAAAAAAAAAAAAAACGCTGGGTTCAACCTCGAACTGCAGTGTCGGGTCGGTGAAGTATGTATGTTATAGGGGCTGAGCGGGCCTTAAGAGGGTTGATCATAAAATAAAAATAAGCCCGCTTCCTATCAATTTTAATTAAAGAATATCATGCCAGCAAATTTTTTATAAAATTCAGGATACCTAGTGAGACAAGGAACAATGAAAATATGCTTAAAATAGAAAAGGTTCTATCTGAAATACTTTTGAGTGAAGTTCCATGAAAAATCAACACTAAAGAATTATATTCCCGGCAAGATTCATATAAACTATTACTTTCAACAGATGCCAAGATCTATTGCAATATAATTTGTTTTAGAGAATATGGAACGGAAACTGAAAATTTCATTTACTGCCCAATTTAGTAATTCTGAATGTAATATAAAAATATTATATAGGTGATATAAAAGTCACTCTTCTCAAAGGAAACAGATGACTCAATGTATTACACTATTAGTATGGTGAGATTTAACAAAGCACACACACTAAACAAAGTTTATAAATATGTGCCAAAAGAAAAAAATAATCAATTTAAAAAAGTCATTAACCTCCAAGCAAGATTGAGGTATTGGCTCCAACTAATATTAATGAGACGTAATATTAAACCAAAGGAAAATTTTTAAATAGTCAAATAAATGGTATGTCTTGGAAAAACTTAGTATACTTATAAATATACAAATAATTAAATTAAATTACCCAAGATTCAATTAAAAGTAATAGTCACAACCGATTCGACAAATCATGCACATTTTATAACTAAAAGCACCTTTAAATCGCAAACAATTGTACTATCCATAGATCAATAGTCTTATAAATAAAACTGGTTATCAGTAAATCTAGATTTATTGAAAATTAATTAATTAAAATTACGCATATAATTTAAATTAAATTAAAAACAAATCCTGGTAGTGATTCAAGTATGTAAAATGTTGACTTGTTACTCGTAACAAGCGAAAACACTACAGAGATCATCAGAATACTAAATCCTACAAGAACGAGCTATACCTGAAATAGGTGGAACAAAATTATAGTTGACTGGATAATTCTAATGATGGATTGAAGTGTTAAGGGGGTGCAGTCAAAGATAACACAAAAGAAACAAAACTTATTATAATGCAATTGGGAAAAACCACAATGCAAAGCCTTATGTTTCAAAAATACACCCACTTACCAGTCGACGTTTCGCCTATTCAGGCATTATCAAGACACAAAAACAAAAAAGGGTTATGTGAATCACATCTGGAAGAAAAAGGTGCAATATGTTTGGAGCCTGTATGGGCTGATGATCGTTGGGATGTATTGCACCTTTTTCTTCCAGATGTGATTCACCTAACCCTTTTTTGTTTTTGTGTCTTGATAATGCCTGAATAGGCGAAACGTCGACTGGTAAGTGGGTGTATTTTTGAAACATAAGGCTTTGCACTGTGGTTTTTCCCAATTATAATAAATAATAGTGTTTCTTTTTGAGTTTTTGGCTCTATTTTAGTAAGCACAACTTATGTTTTAATTGTGTCAACGTCTCTCGATTTCTTTAAATTACTATAATTTCTGTAATTATTCCTTGGTACTGCAATGATTTATATAGTTATTTTCTGTTTCTTCCCTAGCCCTGAAGATGGTCTAAATCGTAGGCCAAAAAGGTGACACAATTAAAAAATAGGTTTCACTTATTTTGTATTATTTTTAACTGCACCCCCTGACCAATTCAATCCATCATAAAGATGTTTTTGATTTGAAATTTAGTTTTCATTTATAATTCTGTTTATTTATTTAGGATTACTTCATGCACCTACGGTTAATCAGATGAAGCTAAAGTGGAAGCACTGAACTTTGCCTAGCCAGGTATAAATTTGGTCTCCCACTGTAGCATCATCCAATTAACTGTAGTAGCATAAAGTGAGGTACAATAAACAAACACCATAATAAATGAAAAGCACGTTTTAATGATTACATTTAAGTCTGTCTATGATTACAAAATATAAGTGATTGATATTTCTGACAGAGTCATGCAATGATGAAGTGTATTTGAGTGAAACCACACAATATAAGTACATTGGTTGATACAACTGCATCACTATAGTATTAATACACAATAAAAAAAAGCTGCCAAGTGTTAAAACATGGTTTTTAGACTGTTGATAGCGTATCCAAATTGAAAAAAAAAAAATTTAAATCTTATTACCGGTTAAAAGTCAACATTTTACAATTTGACACTGGAACAATATTAGCAAAATCCTGTTTAAAAAAACTTAAAAATAAATATTAGGCATTTTAAATAAATATTTTATATCAATTTTCACTTCAACTTAATTTGATAGTCTAGTCAACTATTAATACTATCTTACTATTTAAGTAGGTACTAATAAGAGAAGATAAATTCTATCAACAAAGGTTAGAAGGACTCGTTTCCCCCCGAAAGGCATTAATTACGAAATATATTTTGGATATGTTGTCGATAAATTTATTAATAAAAAAGGTCTAACCGGACAAAGCTACTTATACTACTTGCGCTATCCAATCGCCAACTGGAAGAACATTTTTAGAAATAGATTACGGCCTTATCTATTATTATTATTAACTATTATTACTACAATTATTAATGCAATCAATTTTTAAAAAATAAAGTTGACTCAATTTGGCTATACTACACAAAGCATTGCATTATATTAACATGTACCTACATAATTTACAGCATACAAGCTAATATTGTCGAGTGAACAGATGCTCTCTAAGAATAGATCGAGTGGAGGATAAAATGGTTTAAATATGTTATTATACCACCGCACCGTTATTGATATGACAGCATCGATTATTTAAATTTTCAATACTAATATTTATAAAATGTATAGATAATATATTAATATTAATATTCTTGGCACATAGTTCTACATCAGCTCATGTTTTAATATTTATCTTGAATAATATTAGTTGTCCATACAAATATCATGGAGGAAAAAATAGCCCAGGGGAAGGCTAAAAATAAATTCTAAAATAATGAGCAAATCTTTTATTAGAAACTACTTCGCTCTATTTTTAAATTTAAGAAATATTTGATATTCAAATTTTAAATTAAAAATGTGCATAAGAATGGATTATTTTTACCACAGGAGGAAAAAATAAAAATACCATTTTCATTTGTTTTTGTGTTTAGGAAAAAAGAAATCTAAATTTGATAACATTAAAAAAACAAAATATATTAAATAAATTATTTAGAAGTACCAAGCTTTTAATTCCTAACCATTAATCCAAGTTTCTAAGAGGGAAAAATAGTTTAGGGCCTCAAAAGCAGCCCCATGCTATTTACGACATTGAAAATTTAAAAAAGAACAAAAATATTTCTTTCATTACTGGGTAATTAAATAAGTTAATTACACTCTCCGAATAAAAATATTTAAAATTGTTTATAGATAAGATAATCATTAGTTAAAATAAAACTATATCCCATTATTTTCAAGTGATGTAAATACCAAAAACCTAAGTAATTGATACTTGTAATGCCAAAACCGATGCGCGGATTTAACGTAACTGTTCAGATAAAATTGTTTAAAATTTTTCACTACATTTCAATTACTCCTAATGATTAATAACAATAGTATCTAACAATAATATCACTATTTATGTCTTATTAGAGTCATTATTATAGTCAATAGCTCTCTATTTTATGTCATTTTGTTCAGTTTTTAAATATAATATGTCTAACGACAAAATTAGAAATTTAAATATCACTTAGTAAATTATGCATATATATTTTTTAATTTTGTTATTTATAAACCTTTCTTATTAGGATAGAGATTTGATTCATTAAAAATAACATTTATGTCATATAAGGGTGGTTGTCATCTGTTGTCTTAATAGTTAATTTTCAGGCAACCAATGATCGACATTAGGTTGAAAACAAAAATAAGATGAAAATTTTAATACAGACAATAAAGTCAAACTGAAGATATATAACAGATAATATATCTTATGGGTTATTCAGGATAAGCAAGTTGATTAATTTGTAGAAAGTTTATAAGCATATAAATAAGAGTAGAATAATTGTACTTCTAATGAGATCGTGTATTTCTAAAAGGTTTTGTACGTTACAACAATGGAAGAAGAAAAAGAACCAGAAGGGTGAGAAGAGAAGGAAATAGTAAACTCACTAGAGAAGCTCCTACTACAATCTGTAATCCAGACTTCACAATTTCAAATTAAAAAATTTAAATATTTGCATTATAACCCAAAATACTAATACTCGAAGTAAAAAATATGAAATGGACATGTTCTGATTCGCTCACCAAGTCCAACTTTTCTAAGAACAACTGGTGTTACAAATAAATATAAATAAATATTGTTACTTAATACTTTAACTGCTCTTGTATTTTTATTTTACCCATAATAGTTGATAAAAACAAAAAATTTGGTACTTATTCTGCAAGTTGCCAGCTTGGTGGTAGGGTAAGTTTAAATCCCGTCAAGTCACATCTGTTTCATCATTTCTACATCATGATCTTATCTGTATATAATAATAAACAATAGTAATATAAAGTGTTGTTTTATGTTAATTAATTTAAAATATTAAAATAATATTAATATATGTCACAAGTTTTAACTTTCTATTTGTTAATGATTGAATAGAATAATAGAAATAATCACGAGTTTTAAATATGAAAAAAAGTGTAATTATGGAAAACGTGTGTATTTCAGTAATCATTCCATCAAGATATGAATATTTTGAAGAATAGCAAAAGAACATAAAACAGTTTTTGTAATTGTTTTTTTAATATATATGAAGTCAGTGATGGTCTGAAAGTAGTGAGGATGATCTCGCTCTGAGAAATATTTCCCAAACAAGGATACATCACAATTAAGTCATACCGAAGATGGCAACCTGCGGAATAGATACTAAACACTTATTTAAATGGATAGTTTTTGTTAACAATTTAGTAGCTTTAATCATGTACACTTCATTTGAGATATTGGATAAAATAAAAACAAAGAATAATTAATGCTATATCATACTTCTTTTCCTAGGATATCTTTAAACTTCAAAGCGGCGATCATTTAAGAGTAAAACATTCTTCATTACTAAGAAAAAGTCATTTATAATGATTCAATATAAATGAATAAAAGAAGATAAAGTCTACTTGTTAATAGTACTCTGAAAGATTGGAAGACTGTCAATCTACATATAAGAAATACATAACCTAACTTTAACGTTTTAAACTTGCAGTCTGCTGCTATCCTTTCATTGACTCCGAGAGAAAAAAAAATTACATAAACTTGAAAATATTTCAATAAGTTACCATTTTATTGATAACATTTATACCAGTTATTAAATTTAATCAATCCTGTTCTGATATTGAAGATTAGCATCAGGTCTTACGAATTTTGCTGTTGAGATGAGCCTAGAAGACTGGATCTAAATAAATTAAAATAATTATTAGTTAAATACAAATGTATATCGTTGCTTCAGAGAGAAATATTATGTCTGCGACTTTGGCTTTTTCTGTTTCTGTTGTTGTTAAGATACTTTAAACTATATATATTTATACTACTAAACAATAAACTTAAAAATTTGTCATAGTGGACATTGTTCTTTTTATATAATTTTTAAGCCATTATAAAGATCTATTATTCCAATTGAATTTTATATATATTATATTTCTGCCAAATTTAGGAGTATACATAATTTTAATAATTATTTTGTCATTAATTTAGTTGTTAGAGGTGACATTGTATGAGATAATACCTCTCCTTTGTCAACTGTAACATCCACTGTTAATTGTTAAACGCCTATGCAAGTCATACCAAGCTATTTCGAAATAAAGAATAAAAAAAAATAAAATAAGCTGTTCTGAAAAGAGAATTAATAAAAACAAAACATTTTTATGTTTAGCTACATCTGCTCTGAAGCAACTATATATAGCATTTCCAAGTCTATTTGAATCTTTTCCAAGTCAGATGTAACCTTTTACAAATCAAATGCTACCTTTTCCAAGTCACAAGCAACCCTTTCCAATTCAAATGTAACCCTTTCCAAAGCAAATGTAACGCTTTACAACTAAATTGTCACCCTTTTTGTTTCAATTGTAACCGTTTCCATTTCAATTGTCACCTTTGAAAATGTTTTTAAAATTTACTGTACTGGAGAATGGGTTAATTCAGGGCCTTATAACTCGGCACGATAAAATCATTTTTTAAATGTGATAATAGTCAGTTCAGTTTACATTTTTTTAAATATTTACTTCTTGAGAAAAAAATTAACCTTTTGTTTTAAATTTGTTCCTTAATTTCTTGTTTCTAACAAGAATATTATTATGTTTATTATTTTATTACCAAAACTGCGAAGATACTGTTGTTAAGTTAATATTACATGTTTTTAATTTTTTTAAATAAACTTTCTCAGAAACAAAAATCAACTATTTTTTTTTAATTAACTAACAAGAGTTGTGAGGAAAAAGGTTATGATGATTTTATCCTGATGAGTTCTAAGGCCCTAAATTCTCCATTACTGTAAATTTTAAAAACATTTTCAAAGGTGAAAATTGAAATGGAAACGGTTACAATTGAAATGTAAGCGTTACATTTGCTTTGGAAAGGGTTGCTTGTGACTTGAAAAAGGTAGCATTTGATTTGTAAAAGATAACAGTTAACTTGGAAAAGGTTCAAATAGACTTGGAAACGCTATATAATCCATAACCACCACAAAGCAAAAAAAAAAAAAATTAAAAATATTCTACAACTGAAATATCTAAAGTTGTTTGTAATTTGCATTAACTTTCTATCATCAAATCAATCATTCAAATATTTGTAAGCTTCAGTAATGATTCATTTTAATCTGATTCAAAATATATAAATATATTTATCTTTTTCATTTTCAGATTGAATAATATTCACACCAATGTAATGATGATACACAGAGATAGTCAACATTATTTAGCTATGTAAGAAGATTCATAGTATCTTCTTACTTATATGCTTTATACTACAGTATAAATACTTTCCCAATAACTACGAAAATCATAAACACAATAAAATAGAAACAAAGTGGACAAACCACACAGCTATGATTTTGAGAAAAATCTTATAGATTTTACAATTGTTTTGTCGAATTTCTTTCGAAACAAGTATTAAAAGCAAATCCTTATATTTTGCCATTTTAGGTTCAACAAGAGACAGGTTTCAAAAATGTGATCTATTATAAACTACATGGTCCATTCATGCACAGGCAACCTGATGTCAAATACTTATTAGATTTTCTGTTAATATAGCTCTATTTTTTAAATAACAAATAAATAAAATAAATAAATAAATAGCTCTATTTATTAAAACTAAGCACTAACTTCAGCACAACAGAAGAATTCACAAAATTATGAATTAGTCCACTCTGTTTCTAAACTAACACGCTTCAAAATGATAAAATATTTTGATTCATTGTTACTTTTGTTTTGATTGTTGAGTAAAAATATCATTGTACGCTTCCTGTATTTCTTGGTCTAACATAAGCGACGATATCTGGTCATCACTGAGCATTTCAACACTGAAAAAAAAATCAAAATAAATATCCCTATGATATAAAATTACAATAATGAATAATTTTATTTGTAAAATGAGTGGTATTTTGAGATACTAAAATACTTCAGAAATATATTCAATTTTATAAAACACTTGTAAGGCCTATTCTGAATGTTATATATCATATTTCTGAATGCTATACAATTAAATGAACTCAAGAACTCATGCTCTTAACATTTTATGGAGATAAATATCAAAATAGTAGGACTGGTTAATCATATACATCTGCAGTTCCAGTGAATAAATGGTAAATTTGAATTTTGTCAAAAAAATACTTACTTGTTTGAGGGAACCAAGTTTGTATTCTCGTAATTTTTGGCTTGGAATTGAATTGTAACATAGCAATAACCCCATTTCAAGGCAATGGCTTACTTAGCTCCTTAAACATTACGAAAATAACAAGATTCCGCTTCCTTAAGTACATGAAACTCATTTTTGAGAATAATCAACTTAACCACTCATTCATTCGGGCTGTAGATATGTCATCAGATATATTAAGATTAGAAGGCTTTACTGGGTAGAGCCTATCATTAGAATGAAAGACAATGTGATCCCAAGGAAGGGAAGCCTGCAGGCCGAGACTGCGATAAGAGCTGGGAGACCACATACCATGCCACCACGCCCATCTTAGGAGTAAGGAATTGGAGAGTAGTAGACATGCACATTTAGATTCCTCTGTTTCCCCAATAGAATCTGGGTTTATCTTAGAGTTTAAAATATTGTTATAGTTTGAGGAAATTATCAAATGAAAGCAATGAATACATATAAAATTTAATTTAAATGTAAAATCTGTTATGTAATTAGCGAATTTCATAAATAAAACATATTATATATTACAAAATACTTGGTTTATTTCTTCTGGTTTAGGCCGTGTAGATAAATTTTTCGCCAACATTTCGTCAACCATGCTGCTGACTTCCTCAGTGCTGGGACGAGAATGAGCTCATACTAAGGCAGCAGCATGGTTGACGAAACGTTGGCGAAAAATTTATCTACGCGGCCTAAATCAGAAGAAATAAACCAAGTCTTTTGTAATAATAGTGGTCGTGGAAGCCTAAAAGAATATATTATATATTGTTTTTATTTATTGATTTATTTCATTTTAATTTATTGACTCACCATGAGATGTAGTGCTGGAAGAAGAAGAAGAAATTATATAAATAAACTTGGATCATTTTGGAATTTTAGTGTTCCTATTTAATCTATAAATATAATTAATGAATTAACAAACACTACATGAAAAAAAATAATACCTAGTGAGGCTGTCAGTATCTGAATCTTGGTCATTCGCCGAAAGATACCCAGACTTCTCAAGAGGTGAAGGCGCTTTCCTCGACAGCCGCGGTTCACTACCCCTCCTTTCCATTGATAATGATGATATGTTTAGTTTCATAATACCCTAAAATAAAATAATACTCTTTTACAGTGCAGGGTATTAATAAAATCTTGAAGACAGATGTCATATATTATTTTTATAAGATAGTTTATTTATTAGCATTGATGTGAGGCATTCAGGAAAAGTGGATAACTCCAAATTCATTGACTTTTTCACATTTTTCCTTAGTTTAGTACAGCAATTTTGTCTAATAGACCACTTTGCCTGGTTCTAAACGCGAAGTTTCAGGAGTGTAAAGTATTGCTTGAATAAACTAGAAAAAAATGTGAAAAAGTCAATTTTAGAAAATTAGAGTTATTCCCTTTTGATCCGGAACGCCTCAAATAATTCATTTATGGATATTTTGAATTATCACTAACGATATGGTTAGGAAAAATATTATAACGAGAAAATGGAAACACCGCCTATCAAATCATTAATATAAAAAACAAAAACAATAAATTATGTACAGGGAAGAAAAAATACCTTTTCTAAAATTTCTTTGACTCTCTCTCCCGTTGCGATTCCTCCCGATATAATAACATCCAATGATTGTCTTCTCGGCAACTGAGCGGCTCGGAAGGCAGGAAGAGGAGGAGGTGGTGGCGGTGGTTGGGTTGGATGTGCTTTACCTTCCGGGGATAGCGATATTTCAGTCCATTCGTCTTCAGGGGCTGGACTTCGTTCAGGAGTAATGGTCTCTTCTAATTTCCTATATTCAGTCAACTGAATAAAAAATAGAAAAATATCAATCTATGTACCCTGTACTGATATGACAAATCAGCCAAGAATTATAAATAATATGAGAGTAAAGCTGTCATTTAAAAATTAATAGAATTGGATAAATTAGAATTAAAGACTAGTGAAAATAAACATAAATAATATAAAATTAATAAAACTAAACCATCCTCAATGCTCAAGTTGTAGATATAGCTTAATTTGCATATCAGGAGCAGGTGAATATTAAAAAAAAAGAGAGATTATTAGACAATAAATAACTTCTGATTCTTAAAAGAATAGAAAACTTTTTTTTTGCAGAAAACTCACAAAAGGAACAACTGGTGATGCACTGATCCCAAGGGTATTCGGCAGTTGCAAATATTCATCTTCATCTTCTGGAGACATACTTGATTCTAAACAAATTCAAACTACTATAAGCAAGTATAATACCTTACATAAGCCTGATATAGAACTTTGCACTTAAGTATCAACTATTTATGAAATTCAAGATTAAGCTAATTAAATTTACTCCTTACTATGCTAATTTATTAATGAACATTATTCATAAAATTCAGATACGGCAACCAAAATATCTTGCATTATTTTAGATATCAATAATGAATAACCTGAATCTTGATTGGTAGAACTGCTTCCTGTAGTAGCGTCCGGTGAAAGGTTAGATATACCCAAGGGATCCATTCCTGAGTAGCGGCACTTACGACTCTGAAGACATAATTCAACAAGAGTTATTAGAAATAAAATCATTAAACAATACTGTAATTTAAAAAAAGAAGACAAGAATTGCATTAACACCAGTTTTAAGAATTATAGTAAAATCGAGGCATAAAATAATAAAATAAAAGACAGATTAATGAACTTAAATACGCTAATATATGCGATATATCGACTTTATATATTATAATTTTAACTGAACGAGACTAAAAAAACAAAACAATTAATTTAAAAAGTATTATTTATTTATTTTAACTTGAGTAAAATTTCCATTATTACCTTGTGTATTTCATCTGAAATTTCTTCCAAGTTCCGAAGCGCTTGTGAATAACACGATTTCGCCCCACTCACCTTTTTCTCAAGAATTTTTACTTTCATTTTCTGCTCTTCCAGCAACTTGTTAAATTGCGCCTTACATTCGAAATAAGATCTGAAATTTTTTAAATTTCTGATTAAATATAACTATACGTCTGTTTCATAATTTTAATGATTTTTGATAAAGAGAATAAACGACTACAATAAATTAATTTTTAGAAAGTTAGAACAATAATACTTAAATAAGTAAACAAGCCGAAATCGAACCAGATATAGTTCAGATCTCTAATCTCATTACTTTAATTTTATAATAAGATAAGAGAGTCTTTGTATTATATTGTTATCTGAGACTGATAAACCTTTATTTTTCTTAAATATAGTTGTATATTTTTTAATCAGTAGTAACAAAAATTAGAATGCACAAAAATAACTAGACTGATCAGAAGCCAGTAATATCTCTAATTAGGGGTAACATGAAAATCCTGCTAAAAATACTTTTTGTAGAAAAATGTTATTTGTTATGTTTTATATGAAAAACTAGAAAGCTAAAAATCAGAGGAGGAGAGAGATTAAATTTGAATTTTGGCAACTAAGCAATTTTTATGTTTTGATCTTAAATCTGATATTACTGTTCTGGACATGGATATAGAAAGCAAAACCTGTGAGGCTAAAAGTTAACTTTACACTATTAATAGAAACATTCACATGCAAAGGCCAGTAAACCAACATATAAAAGGATAAAGTATTGTTACTAATGACAAAAGAACATGCAGGAAGGTTGAACATTTTTGTAACTGTTCTCTAAGCTATTTTAAAGCAGCTACATTAAATGATTTAAAACTAAAATTATAAGAAAATGTTTCATTGAACGATGTCAGTAGCTAACCCCCTGTGCCATGCGTAATTAATATTTGACTCTTGTTTTACAGTTCACTCTATCATAAAATGTGTATTTACAAGTATTTTTTTATTCATTGATATATGTTACTACCAGTCATTGATATAGGGTACAGCAAGGTATTTGAGGGCTTCAGGACAAAAACTAAAATTGCGATTGCTGGGTAAATAATGAAAAATAACTATTCAGGATTCTAAAAATATCAGGAATCAAGAAGATCAAGATACAGTAGAACGTCGATTATCTGTCAGGGTATGGGACCAAGATGATGACGGATTTGAGAAATAGATATGGGAGTGTCTCATATATATATATATATATATATATATATATATATATATATATATATATATATATATACACACACACATAAATTGAACAATATATTTCAAACATTCGACATTATATATGTACTCGTAACTTATTTACGTAGTAATAAGGTATACATATGTAGTAAAAAATAATAATTACGTACATGGATGGCTAAACGCATAATCATTGTATGTCCAATTTTTCCCTCTTGAGAAATTATTAATACCAATTTAAAGGTGAAGTTTAGCTCTTTTCTCGTGCACAAATGTAGTATGCCCCTTCTTAATAATCATTAAATGATTATATAGAAGGGACATGCTCTCTCCCCTGCAAGTTTTATATCATCAACTGTCGTCCGAGGAATATCATATATTTTTGCTATGATTGAAGCACTTTCACCTTTTTGTAAACGTATTTCAAACTCAGTGATGAGATCTAACAAACTCTTCCTTTGTCTTTCTTTCCGACATTATTATACGAACTTTTAAGAAAGCATGTACCCGTAAGACAAGAATGAAGGCTGAAGGAAGTTCAACTGCTGAAGCTACATTACGTAGGGATGAGAAGATAATTAATTTCCGAGAAATGTGTGCGAGGTTTTGAGTAAAGAACAGATTCTAGAAAACAAAGTTTTCAAGGCACAGCGATTGATTCTTAGCCGGCATCTATGACTTTAGCAACCAAACAATATATATACGTATTTTTTTCTCAAACTGAGGTGACGGTTAACAGAGAGTGACGGATAATAGAGGTTTGACTGTACATCAAAATATTATTATGAATCAATTTCAATTTATTTATGAATCAATGTCAATTTCTTTGGCTCTTTATTTTTATTCGAAAGTAGCACCAAACCTTTTAGTCAATCCTTACTTATCATTTCATACAGTTTTTAATTATTTTAAATTAAGAAAAAGAGCACTATGCTTTTGCTATCTGAAAACACAGTACAAAAACAAAAGAATGAAACATCATGATTACAAATATAACATATACAGGAACAAATATATTCCTTTAAAGAATACTATGAGAAATAAAGAATATATATAATATAATATAATACCTTAAAAGCCTGAGGTATAGAAATAATTAAGGTCTTTAAAGAAAAACATAGTGGGGGTAATAATAGAAAATAAATGCATCATGTATCAGAGAAAACTACATTAAAGGAGTAGTAAATGAAACGTTGATATGAAAATACATAAATTCATAATTAATACATAAAGATTTAAAAAAATATATTCCATGGTTATAAAAAAAACACAAATAGTATGGTTTTTGTTTAGGGTCACAATAAGAACAAAATAATAATAAAACAAAAAGTTAAAAAAAAAACTTACGCAAGAATATTTAAGATGTGGTTCCATGCAAGGCATCTGCTCTCTTAACTAAAAATCAGTGTACAGGCTTTAAATGAAACTCAAAAATGGGTGCTAACTAAATTTAAAAAAAAATAAAAATGGCAATTTTGAAATTTTTTCCATGCCACCTAGATTTACTGATGGATCGTTTTAATTCTCTCTGCAATTTCTGGACCATCATCTCAGCTGTGTGGTAAGCAGCTGATGTCCTTTTATGGTCGGCTTCGCTCAGGGTCCTCTCCAGTTCTGATTCATTCACCTAAAATAATCATAATACAATTTTATCAATAGTGAAATATTGTTAACTGATTAACTCATTGCATAACCTTGTATAATATTCGGATTAACATGAATTAATCAAGCCTGGTGAGAAAGGAAAAATGACAAGTTAAAGAACCTTTACAAAGACTTGGATATTGTGCAGGTCATTAAACTAACTAAGTAATGATGGGCCGAGCACATAATATAGATGAACACTAAAGTAGTTTGGAGGAAGGTGTTATGTGAGCAAGTATATGGAACTAGATAAGTTTATGTAGCTACTGATGTCAGGATTCTGCTTGATACTAATATTGGATTCTGATTGATACGCAAAATTGGAAGAAAGTAGAACTTGATTGGAAAAACTGTTAGTTGATCCTGGAGTAGGCCAAATCTCAACGTGGGAGATAGCACCAATAAATGATAATAATTATACCAAAAATATTCATGTTTGTCGTCAGAAATGACAATCACTTGCTATTCACGTAGGTAGTTATTTAGCAAAAACTCTAAAATATATTTCAAATTTTTCATATGAAATATATTCTAATAAATATATTCAATTATATACAAATGAACTTTATAAAACAAAAGTAACACATGTTGATAAGAACTTATACTGTATCAGGCCTTCATAGCATAA
Organism: Arma custos; assembly: GCA_037127475.1. Lineage (NCBI taxonomy): Eukaryota > Metazoa > Arthropoda > Insecta > Hemiptera > Pentatomidae > Arma > Arma custos. The sequence continues at coordinate 15,128,156 of CM073762.1, read as the reverse complement.
CAGTCCTCTATGATCAATCTTTAAATCAACAATTCTGCTCTATTTCATTTTATCTACATTTTAAAAAAAATTTCTCTTCCTATTTTCTAGAATAAATTTTAACATGATTTTTTACCATCATCGTCATTCTAATCAGATATCACTTTAAAATCTAATATCACTTTTTTTTCTATAAGCACCAGAATTCAATAATTAATAATAATTTTATACATCATAGAAAGCTTAAACAAATAACAAATGATGAGAGGCAATAGAATGACTAAACTATACAAAAAGTATTACATACTAAAAAATAATAGTACAGAAAACATATCAGAAAAAAAAACTGAACCCTCATAGTAGCATGATTTAACATCTCTTGCCAAGCATGGTCAAATGTTCTCCCCTCAGCGGTTAATCCTTCTTCGGCAAGATAAACCATTTCCTTTGCAGCAGCATGAGCAGAATTTGCTCGCTCGAACCTTGAGGCAGCTTTTTGAGTTTCGAGCAAAGCCTAAAAAATAAAATACAAGAATATAATGTAATGCGACTGTTTATTTTGACAGAGAAGAAGGGTGGCAGCTGCTGAGCTGGTCAAGGGCAGCTCCATGCACCTGTTGTGCCGATAGCAGAGTGATTATTATTTTTAAACTAAACCTATATGGAACAAAATGATAATTAGAATTTAATTTAAATAAAAAAACAAAAAACGATTGTAATATTAAATCATAGTAAACACAATTTAATGGATGAGGGCAAAAAATTGAGTAATTAACTTTAAAAGAAATTTCATAAGAGTCAAACACAAAGGCTTAAGCTTCTAAAATTGCAGGAAATAAACTAGTAATTTTTTTTCATAATTGTGTGATCATAACATAACATAACATCACATAAATATCAACCAAATAAAGCACAATAAACATAGTTTAACGTATATTGAATATAATCATCTATAACACTGTTTTATAGTAATGGACTATAGTGGCTTTGGTTTATCAGAAATTTGATGTGAGAAGATAACTTTTGTGTACATTTCAATTTCCTGTCCTGATGAATGATGAAACATTCACTAATCTTGGTCTTCTAACTCTAGACCAAAAACTTTGTTTTCCCAAATTTATTTTAAAATTAAAGTTACTTCTATTAATAAGATAATATAGTGAAAAAAACCTCTTTTGCCTTAATCCTTGCTTCATAGTAGGGTCTAGCCTTTTCAATACATGAACCCAATTTCTTCGAAATTGCTTCCAAATGCACTGTTGATTCCCATAATTTTTGACGAAATTCTGTCCGAGCTTCCTAAAAAAAAAAAAAAGGTCAAATCATGAGCTTTGGTGAACTCAAAAGTTTATTTAAAAGTGAAAATTAACAAAATAATTTACATTTAAATCAACTTCAAGCTTGTTGATATCATCAGTGGCAGTGTTCAGTCTTTCCAATTCTATCTGTAAAAATAATATCTTTAATAAAGAATTATTTACTTTAAATTGGATCTTGGAGGACACCAAGAACAAATGTTACCTGTACTCTAGGATCAACTTGTTCATCAAACCTGTCATAATCACTTCTTCTGACTTTATCACTGGGTTCAAACATATTAACAAGGAATCAACTAATTTTTCTCATCTTATAAGGCACACATTGACTAAACAATTCAGTGTCATATCTCTGCATTAGATAAATATTGTTTATGTAGGAAAATAATAGATGAACTTGGTTGTTTATTGACAACTGTAACTAATCATAGTTTCACTTGACACTTATAAACAAACAGGAATCGTTTGGAAGAAGATCCTTAAAAAATAAATTGTCAAAATTATTATTAGAAGTTTAGGTCATTTTCAATTTATTTGATTCAGTTTAAAACAACACAAACTTGACAATTCAAAGGCAGCTTGATTGTTTGGAATTGAAGGTATCACGCATCGATTTATCACTTGATCAACAATCGATGTTTTGACACTGCAGTGAATCGATTAAAGCTCAAAGCGCATACGATGTGCCAAGACCAGCTCAGTGGCTGAATGGACGTCTTGCTGTCGTGAAGGCTTGGATTTTACTTGGGTGAGTTGTTAATTCATTTAAATGTCGTATTAAGTAATTTAGTTTCGTTTATTGTTACTTCAATAAGTGAATTTGTTTTAATTGTTTATAATAATTATTTAATTATGAGATGACAATAGTTTTAGGCTTGAGTGTATAATCTTGTGTATTCCTGTTGATGAAGTTAAACACTCTTGACTTAAATGTAGATGATCAGAGTATTTGAAGAATAATTATTCCGAAAATACTGTGTGATTGTTATTCTTGTCGTTTCTCGTGTTCAAATATGATTTAACTAACTAGACAGACCAGTGATTTTAAGATGTGACCCACATTTTGTTATGGTTTCAATTGGCCTATTACAGTTCACCTATTCAATGAATAAATTGGTCTTGATCATGATGCCCTTTGAAGTGTATGACGAGTTTATTAAAACACCGTTTGTTCGTGAATCAAAATTCAAACAATTTGACAAACCTTGTATTGAAACATTGTACTTGTTTAAATTAAATTTCATTTTACACAACTAACGTTTTATGAAACTTAATTAAGAATTCATTTTATAATTTCTAAAAAATAATAGGTGTCGCATTGTGAACGTCAATTGTCTATAAAGGCAGGAAAGAATTATGTATTGGTGAGAGGCAATGTCCTAATGAAAGTATGAGAAACACGCCGGTATAGAATTTTATCACAGTTTCATTGTTTTGTAATAGGCATTAACCCTGTGTGAAACTGTTCTATCCCTGTCCGGATTTCCTTCCTTTCACAAATCAAATAATTCATTATCTCTTTGGAAAAGGCATTGAACGTTCTGTTTCTGATTTTTCTATTTATTTACTAACAAATATATTTTAATTGTTTGAATTGTAAGAATTATATATATGATTGTGATAATGTGCCTAATTCCTTTCAGGAAAGGATTATTTGATTATTAGCAACATTAAGAAATAGCGTAATGTCTCTTCACTATGTGTTAGTTTTAAACAATTAACACGTATCTATAATAATCTATAAACTCATCTCTTATTTTATTGAAAAAAATCGATTTATTTTTTCTCTACATAGATGTAGTAGTTAAGAACTGTTCAATTGCATAAATATCTTTGACATTATATATGCAGAACAATTGCCGAGAGCAATGGAAGAAGAGTTGGCGAAATATTGGCTGTTACGTCTTGAACAGGAAGGAAAGTATTAGATTGGAGTGGGCCGTTGTCACATAACAGGCACTGTTTTAGATCCCCCGTAATTTGTTTTAAAATACTTCCTATTTAAACTGTCCAATTGCCTTCAAGCATTACTATTATTTAGTTAGTTTATTACCTTACCGGCTATGGTTTATTTTCTTTGTTTGTATCACTTGTTTTATTTATTACAGTAAATCTACTGAAACGTTCAACTACCAGAAAAGTAATGTATAATCGATAGTAAATATGACAAACATCGATAGTTATTGCTGTAAGTAGTTTCTGCTATAGCCCATGAAGGGCCTTAAGGTACATGGTGGAGACTGTGCTGTTTCTAAGACAACGGTTGTACAGGAAGGTGATTTGTCCGAAATAACGCTCAACCCCCAAGCTTTTCCACCAATGAAGGGTATCTAATAGAGGCTGGGTGAGCCCAATAAGGGTCTGCAGATACCAGAGGGTACATCCAAGGCTGTTAGCAGATTGAATAATTTATCTGTCACGACCAGATTACTCAAAGCTTACCTCAGCATATTTGCACTCTACCATATTACAGACAGACGATACTAGTTAAAGCTGTAGTAATATGCGATTATGATTTTGATATGAGTGTTCGCAACTCAGCGCTCTAGCACTCAGCTGGATAACTGTTGCGGCCGGGGGCATATATTTTATCTTTAAAATATTATTATTACTGTTTTTAGTGTCAACTTCCCCGAACTAGCGGAAGTAGCAGAATTTCGCGTTTAAATGGCAAACTAAAATCTTGATACTACTCCACAACACTGCTGTGATATCAGATCATAGCTCTGTAACAGTGCTATCTACGGAAATCCGTGGCGGCTAACTGATTTGTATTCCTCAGTAAAAACCTCATTCATGTAATTAGGCATTATTTTAAATTAGTTTGCTGTTTCAGATTTGTATAATAGTTTAAGAGAAATTGAAGTCCATTTAAGCTGAGGCCTGGACTAGCAGGAGTCTAAAGGGACAATAATTTAAAACACTATCAGTATAATAACCGTCCAATGAATACGAATTTTACAGTTGAATACAAAGAAGTTAGTTACCATGAATTCCACTAGATAGCACCAGTACAGGTCCTTAACTGAAAAAGCTTCATTTTTCTGGATTAGCACGAACATATTTTATTAAATTAGTTTTAATTTGTGTGTTTAAAGATAATTTATTTTTATCTACTTTTATTTAGTTAATATAAGTTATTTGAAATCAAGAAAAGATTTATTTTCATGTAAATTCTTATAACGTAGGTTATATTGCTTAACTGAAAATCCTTCTCACGCCTGAGAGACTTTACATCACAAAGCAAACTTCATGACACATACAAACATGAAAAATTCTACTCAAGCAAGACCCAAGACAAACCCCAACCTTTTACTTTCACTCTTGGAGAAGAAACCTGCCCTCCAATAAACCTCAGCGATGTACCTTGGCTTGACATTTGGTAGAATGGTTTGAAGCCTACCCCTCAAGAACAAACGCTATTCCTATTACTAAATTCATTATTTTTACATACTTTAAAATGGCAAACACTTAATTACTTACAGCCATTTGAACCTACGCATCAAATATCATCTACTTGATAAACAAAAAATATTAATTTACGTTTACTTGAAGTTTTAAATCAATGAACTATAACCTATGCCGATCAGTTGGAAACTAGAGAACTTCATAAGCGAACATGCAACGAACACAAATAATGGATCTACAACGAATGATTTCCAATAACTTACACGGACATCCCCAGCTCAGTCATGAAAGACACTCACAACATGCCTAAGAGACTGAAAAAGAGCTGAATGAGGGACCTCTTTGCCAGAGTATTGAGGAAAAGATACCGCTAAGTGTTTTACTTTCTATCATACTTCAAAACCAAACATTAAGCCAGCAAACTTACAAAGAAATATCTTTTGTCGATAAAACATAACTTACTTGTACTACTAATCTGCATCTTCGGCATCAAATATTGAATTTTTAACAATTGCCGTATTAAATGCATAATATTCCAAATGAAGTTAAGTTTAAACTAGTCAAAATGGATGGATTCAAATGGATCAATTTGGTCAAAATGGACATTTCCATTGAAATACTGGGTACAAGGAAATAATGAATCTAAACAAAATCGGTGTTAAGGATTTCAACATTTTATTAGTTGTTTGTTTATTGTTTAATTATTTAACGTCACTTTATGCTGATATGGCAAAGCGGACGATGCTACAGTTACAGCTACAGCTAAATTTTGCCTATCCAGGTTTAATTAGTACAGGGATTTTTAACGAGTACCTGACATTTTTAGGCTCGGGGTCCTCCTTTTAACGTCTCTTCTTCTTTTACTCCCCTTTATAAATTCTAGTGCGATCCCAATCCCGTGATTTTCGATACTAGTTACTGAAAATAGTTCTTAAAGCCTTTAAGAACATTATGGTATTATTCAAAAACATTTTAATCACAGCTCTTTGGATCGAAGGCATGTTTTTATCTATAGATAAAAGAATGTATCATAGTTTCAATATATCGCTGTTTTAATAGTTTAAGAAAGTATATATTCTTTTTGAGATATATAAAATTATTGTTTTGTGAATTTCATCATGTAAGTTGTTACTTTTGTCGGTTTCTGATTGTAATCTGCTAAGCAAGTGATCAAAACTTGCTTTTTACAGTCGTTCCGGCGAAAATAGAACACTTTCCTTTTCATTGTCGCCTTTCTTAAATAAGCAAATTCACTTTTGTTACAACACTTCTCAAATTGCAATTCAGAGTGTTTATTATACTGTTTCGTAAATATGTCACTGAATATGTAGATATATTTATTATCTTGCATATTATTTAATAACCTACCTATAAAAAAAAAAAAAGGCTTTTATTATGATCAGTTAAAAACGATTCACTCAGTTCAACGACTTAACACTCAATGATTCATTCAAAAACTTGATATAAATGACTCATTCAAAAACTTGATTATAAAAACGCGGATGAAGTAGAAAAAAAGATAGTGACTGTGGACTGATTGTGGACTATCTGTAGGGGGATAATGGCTTGTAGTCACTCTGTTCCTGTCTCTTGTGAGTCATTCGTACTTCTATATTATCGAAACTAGTGGAAAACTGTTTATTCCCGAATAGCTGATCATTCGAAATATATTAGTGTTTAATTCGGATTTCGTCTAGGGAGCGTTAATTAATATTAGCGTTGCCACTTTCGTAGTTTTTGGCTTGCAATGGAGTAATAATGAAAGGATTAACTCTATTTCAAGGCAATGCCTTACTTGGCCACTTATGCACAATGAGAGCAATACCATTCCGCAAGAAACTTATTTTAGAAACAAATCGACTATCGAAAGATATACTTTTTACTATAGATGACCTTGTAGTGGTCAAAAATAGATATTACACCAACCCCCAAATACAAATTGACTACGTTCTCTAACTAAATGTTTATGCTGTGAGAGTGACGAACGTATGTTTACAGAAAAACTAATCAAAATGGTGAAGTTCCTCTAAAACAGGGGTTCCCAAACTTTTTTGTACCACGCCCTCTTTTGTTGAAATGAAAGCTTCTCGCGCCCCCCCTTAACAAAACAAAAATAAATAAGTATTACATCGAAAAAAAAACATTTATCTACACAGCCATAAGGTACAACAATATCAGTTTTCATAAAATACAAAAATTATTAATAAGAGAAAAATAGATTAGGTTGGTTAGTGAGATGGATGGTCTTGCATTTTTCTTACTAGTATGCCTATTCGTGGATGAGTTTTAGTAAGTTCACAACGCAAGTCACTAGCAACATTAAGTTTATTCCGATACTTTGTTTTAATTGCCACAAGTGTTGAAAATGCTTTTTCGCACAAATAAGTGCTTGAAAAGGGCAAATATAAACGAAGAGCTTCCCGTGATACACTAGGATACAGTTTGAAATATTTTAATCTAAATGAAGGTTTGTCCATTATATCAAAGTGGTCTATTTACTAAACATCATGGTGATCTATTTACTAAACATCATGGTGAATATAGAATTTTAGAAAGACTACTTATATTTAATTTAATGTTCAACTTGTCTCGCGCCCCCCCCCTGACATGTCCTCACGCCTCCCCACCCCCCAAGGGGACGGCCCCTCAGTTTGGGAACCGCTGCTCTAAAATCTGAAAATCGTGAAAAAAATTTTATTCCAATTTTATCGCATACAAGGAACAAAAACAAGAAAGAAATAAGCGGAACTATCTTTCCCGATTTATTTCACGCAGGTACTGAAAATACGGTTCTCAAACATGAAGCAGTGTCATTGACAGATAAAGTATGTAATCCATTTTTAAGGCTAGATGGATCCTTTGAGAAATTAAGACACTCTTGGAGCCCACTCAGCCTCCATATCCTGAATGGCCTTAATTATGGTAAAATCTGGTGCGCATCATCTCAGACAGGTGATGCACAACTGTTGTCATAGAAAAAATACATTCTCTACCATAGATTGAACCCAAGACCCTTAATTGGTTGCAGTAGTGGTACAACTTGTTTTTTTAAAGAGCGTAGGGGTCAAGAAAGATGCATCGTAAAGCTACGAAGAGCCTTGTCCTCATTCGTGTTACAAGAATAAGTTAGTGTAAATAAATACTCACACTAACACACACGCATGCCTATTATGCAGTTGTAGTTTACGTAATTGTTGATGCGCCACGTGCCTATGCAACGAGTGTTGTTTATTAAAATGTTATTGCGGACAAGATTGGTAGATGGATAATATTGTCTGTAGTTCATTATGAGGGAATTCCCGTTGCAAGATGGATTCTTATCGACCTTGGCTGTAATCATTGAAAAATACCACAATTCACTCTACCCTTGTTATACATAATCGTTAAAAAAGAAAAATCTATTTTCTATACTTTGTCATTTTTCCTCGAGCGTAGGAGGAAGTATCTATGCTAATGATGCTTGTAGGTGGCCATGACATGTCTCTACTAGGCCGATATCGATTATCGTTTGATAGATACTGTAATTAATCAGCAATAATATCCGATCGATTTTATACTTCGTCATTTTGAGAACAATCATTGTAGAATTAATTTTTTTTTTTTACTATCGTTATCAGATAAAAAGGTTTGGAATCAAGAAAAAAATTCGGTTAGTAGTTTTTAAAGGACTTGAGTCTGTTAGATGGGTGAGACGATGTTCTTGTCTTTATTTATTTTTTTTATTTTGTAAGGCCTTAGCACCTGATTCCTGTGTCTCAAAGCGTGTACATTGTGCGCAATAGAAGCTGCACAATCGCCTAATAACTTTTTTTTTATATAGTATATAGGGAAAACAGCTGTACCGATTTGATGAAACTTGCTGCCTTTTCCTCTAAGCCTTTTAATTATTTGTTTAAGCTGTACTTCCCCAAGAGAATAAAACAACAAAAGTCATGCAGTCATGAGGAAAATAAAATTTTATTATATTTATGAAATAAAAATCTGTAGTGCCTTAGAAAACCGTTAGTCACATTTTCACCAACCATAAAAACAACCTAGAAGGTCATAACTGTTGCAAAATTAGCGAATTAAATATTATTAACTTTTTTTTAGTGTTTTTTCAAATTTTTATCAATTTCGAAAATTGTATTTAATAGCTTCCATAGTTATTTTAAAGTATTTAAAATTAAGCAAACAGACATTGTAATCAATCTCCCAATTACCTTTAATCAAAAATTATTGTTCACTGATATTCAATTAGATTCCACGCACATAATCGGGGTTTTAAAAAAAAATTTTACCTCACTCTCTGTTGGGGAGTACTTGATGGGCCTCTCTCTGCCATCATTCTCTCCATAATTTCATATTTCCATCTTTCTCAAATCGTCCTCCAAGTTGTCTATCCACCGAACCCCGGTTCTACCCCTTTTCCATTTTCCTCCTGGTGCACCATTAAACATCATTTTGGGCAGCCTATATACCTCCATTGTTTCTGCGTGCCCTAACCATCATAGCTTCTTCTTAAAAGCTCAGGCTCACCATACGATTCCGTCAATTCGATATTGTTTCTGATTCTCCACCTGTACTCTTCTTTGACAGGTCCAAAGATTTTTCCTTGCTCAGAGTCCTCGTCTCACTGCCATCCATTACTACTGGCCTAACTATTGTTTTATTTAACAAAAGCTTTGCTTTCCTGGAAAGGCTTTTGTATAGGAGAGCTTTACACTAATAATTCTAGTAAAAAAATATTTATCTAAATTAATATTTATTTACTTAAAATAGTCGAAAAATGTGTAAAATATAGTAATATATTCTATTTTTTTTTTAATCTCTTCTATCAATCTTCTCTTCTCCTAAAAAAGAAAAAATAGAGTTTTCTTTGGAAGTATGTAAGAAATATGATCGTTAGCGAAAGTTGCGTGATGTACCCACCTGACTCTTCCTTTCAAACATAAAAGTACCAAGTAAAATAACTGAAAAAAATCCGTCCAAAAATTTTTAGTTTCATTTTGTCCACAGAATTTTTAGGTTTAGTATTTTGATTATGGATTGTATTGGCTTTTTTTTTTTTAGACGTTATTATTTTTTGTTTACTAGAATATTCATACTTATAAATAACTTTATATTATTTCCTCTATGAAATCCAATGTTCCATTGTATTATTATAATTGAGCAAGTGTTGTCGCTGCGTAATGTTATCATTTCTAAAAAAGTTCACACGGAATAAACGCTTTGAAGGCTTCATAATTTTTCTTTCTTTTGTCTAAAGAGATAATTTTTTTCATTGAAATACAGTATTATAGTATCTAGTAATGTATCCCTACACACTTCCCTCCTAGATATACTCCCACTTACACCTCGGCCTGATCCCTGAGGCGCACCCTCCCGGGATTGCATTCCATTTTAGTGATTCGTTCGACCTCAAGCACCGCTAAGTTGACACGCTCATTTCACCACCGCGACTTGACAACTTGTAGTATGACGCTCAGATGAATATATGGCATATATGATATCATATGACTTGGTATTGATATACAGGGTATCCCGAATTTAAATGGCAAAACTTCAGGAACTTATAGGGGACCGAAAAACTAAGACAAAAAGTCCTTTAGAGATTTGCTCGTTTTGCTTAGTTTTAGAGAAAATCGCAAAAAAAGAAACAAAACAAAAATGTTACAGGTAGCGATTATCACCTTTCAAAGTTCGTTAGGCTACGTAGTGAGATATGTAAACACTTAATGTTATCCTTTACATTCTTTTATTTGTTCACATTTTGGCTTCCTTCTAGGATTATAATTCCTAAATCAGTCTTCAGTCAGTTACTCAGATATTTTTGTGTGAATAGCATCAGCCAAAATGCCGCATACATATTCTAATGTTGAATTCGCTGATATGAATTTTGTGTATGGTTTCTGTAACGGTAATGCTTTAGAAGTGGTGCGGGAGTATGTGCGCCGATTTCCAAAGAGAAGAGTGCCTAATCGACGAGTCTTTTCGTTAACTTTTAATACACGTAGACTACGAGAGACTGGGTCATTCTTAATACGTAATGAAGGCGACCGATTCCAGGCAGCAGCAAGAGCAGATTATCGGAAATAAATTGTGTCCAACGCCACTTCGATAAGAATTCTGAGACAAGCATCCGAAGAGTATCTGCTGCATTAGCAATATCGCGCGGCAAGCAATATGGCGAACTTTGAAAGGTGATAATCGCTACCCATACCATCTTCAAAAAGTTCAGAATTTATTACCTCAAGATTATGTCAAGATTTTATTTATTTCCATTAAAAATTATATGGACCGATGAAGCTACCTTTACAAGAGGAGGAATTGTTAATCAAAGAAATTATTATGTATGGGCTCTTGAAAATCCCAGAGCTATTAGAGAGAATAGGTTTCAGCATGAATTTGCTATTATCGTTTGGCTTGGAATTTGGAACGGATTACTGGTAAGACCATATTTTTTACCTGGAAGATTGAATGGTATCACATTTACACATTTTTTGGAGAACGACTTTTCTAATTATTTAGGTGACATTCCCATACAACAGCGGATTGAAATGTGGTTCCAACTCGATGGATGTCAGCTCATTATAGCAGAGTTAGCTCGTGCTTGGCTGAATATAAATTATCCACAACGATGGATTGGACGTGGAGGAGTAGTACCTTGGCCACCCAGATCACCTGATATGACACCCATGGATTTCTTCGTATGGGGAACCTTGAAGCAGAAAGTTTATTCAATGTCAATCACCTCAAGAGAGCAATTAAGAGACCGAATCATAGATGCAGTGCACCAAATATCATCAGAACAATGTTTAGCTGCAATTTATCAAGTGAATGCTAGATTTAATGCTTGCATTGGTGCAAGAGGACAACATTTTGAGCAACATTTACATTAAAAAGAACATAACATAAATATAAATGTAAATAAATAATTATAAAAATTTAAACTTGTTTTGTTTCTTTTTTTGCGATTTTCTCTAAAACTAAGCAAAAACGAGCAAATCTTTTAAGGACTTTTTGTCTTAGTTTATTTTATTAGGTCCCCTATACGTTCCTGAAGTTTTGCCATTTAAATTCCGGACACCCTGTATAGGTGGCTAAGGCAACATCTATTTATCATATGATCCCTATAGTTTTAGTATATCGTACCAAAACATTTTTCTATTTCTTCATAAAATATCTGTAACTAATTATATAAACATTCTATAGTAAATGAGAGAGAGAAAGAATGGTGATTGTAAAACAATTATTTTTATTTATATAATTTATTTTTTATTTATTGTTCTTTGGATGGTGATTATTTTTATTTTGAAGAGAAAAGATTTCTCTCGGCCGGGATTCGAACCCGGGTCGCCCGCATCTCTAATCACTCCGCAAATCATAGTGTCCAAGTCAGACAAATCCATTCTCTTCACCGATCCTATATCCCCGTGTTCTCGCAATTTTTGCGATATGTACACGGAAAAGAATGTCTTGGCCGGGATACGAGCCTTGGTAGCTCAGTGGTTAGAGCACCGCATTTTAGCATAAAGCAAGTTACATAATATAAAAAAATAATTAGATATAAAATATAAAATAAATTTAAAATATAGTTTTTTAGTGAAGGAAGTGGAATGCTGAAGGTTCCTAGTTCCAATGGTTATATGGCTATGGTTATATGCACCTAAGATCATTCAGGGTCTATGGTGAAAACTATTTAATTTGCCAATAAAGGGCACTTCATTATTAATAAAAGTTGATATCACAAAAATATTATAGTCACTGAATACTCCCTTCCATTTACAAGAAAAACAAGCAGATATACAAAATGGATAATTTTTTATGGTAGACATATTAGCTTATTTTCCTTCTTTTATCGTGTATTTTTTATTTTATTTAGAATTATATTTAACCTTTAGTGATATGCAAAGAATTTTCTCAATCATTCCTAAAGATCACAACCAATCATATTGCGCAACGCAGTTCATTATGTTCATAACATTGTACACAAATACCATATCTACGTGAAATTCCCGAACGCTCGTTCAAACTCTTTAAGGTAAGATTTTTATTACTTTTTGCTACTGCGTGTGATATTGTGCCGAGTAAAAGGATTTTTCCCCTCCTTCGACGCTTCATCATGTTGAATACCACGCATTGTCTCTTCAACTCTTAACCTCTCAGTGCTAACAACCTTACTGAAAAAAATATAATGAGTTAAAGATACATCAGTTTCCCACATTTTTTAACCCGCACGCCACCAGAAAGCCTTCACAACAACTTTAATTGTTCTGCCATTCCCGACAGTTCACCGAACTCTGTTTTTTTTTCATTATCCTTGTATTGCTTTAAGTTAGTCGTGATTTTATTCTGGTAAATAAACTTCGTGTATCTCAAACATTGTAAATAACAATCTAGTCAAATTTTCTCTAATTTAGGCATAAAAGGGACTATGAATAGTAAATTACTCCAAATAAGCATGTCATGTTGCGAACAAAACCGGAAGGAACAATAAAACTAGTGAGAAAGGTCATATGTAGTAGCTATCAGAACAACTTAACTACATTGTACATATTTTACTTCAATACCAGTCAAATACGTTGTATATATTAAATATAATGGAAAATACATCCTGTATTTGTATGTTTTTTTAACATTTTATTGTATGCACTTAAATTTCCGATACACATTACTGATAAATAAATAAATCAGCTGATTTTAATAGAATGAAAATTTAACGGTTTATACCTTGAATGAATGAATATGTGTTGGGCTGTAAGGAATCAACGAATCATTCATAAATAGTTTATCACAGAAATAAGATTGAATGACTTATATTGATGATAATTGTTGACCTATGATAATGTATGTTGAAGAAATTGGTCCGGGTAGAGGTTACTGAATGAAATTCTCAAATAATTTGAGAAAATCTTTATTGATAGCCAACGTTTCGACCTACGCTGTAGGTGTTCTTCAGGGCTGTATGCAAAATACAGACAATATAAGAAAACGGTACAAATATATTAAAACATTTTAAATATAGATAAACCAAAAGAAGGTGAATACAGAATGTGAATACAGAAGGTGAATACATATACAAAAAAATTGATAAACATGTACAGTAAGGTAATTATGAAGGTTAAAATGTATAAGTGTATACTATAAATGCTAGACGTTACAGAAAATATTTATTTGTTTGCTTAATCGTAAAGATAAATTAAAAAGGATGAGGAAAAAGTCAATATTAAATTACTAAAAACCTTTGAAACTACCTAGTATAAAAAATAAATTATGCCACTACTACCCATAAAGGGTCTTGGGTTTAGAACATGGTAGAGACTGTATTATTTGTAGGGCAACGGTTGTACATGAGATTGATTTGCCCGCGATTTCTCCCAACCGCAAGATTTTTTCCCCCTATTGAGAGTATACACTTTATAGAAGCTGAGTGAGCCCCAAAAGGGTATGCAGATCTCACTTAGTCCATCGGCGGTTGTTAACAGATTAAATAACCTATCTGCCGTAGCCGGATTTGAACCTCAAAGTAATAGCTCAGATTCTGCACGATAATCTACTCCACTCCTACACTAATATAAAAAAAAAAGTTATTACAATAACGATAGAGCGAGGACTAATAAATGCGGATAGAACTAAGAAATCCAAGTTCCAAGCTGATCATGACCTCATATCTTTACACAGAAATGATCACCGAGATTCTCTTGCAACTGTAGCACCATCTAGAAGCACCTTGTTTAAAAGAGATCATCTCTCGTGGTTGAAAGTCAGTTGTTTAATAATAATAATAACAGCTTTTATTGATGCATCCTTTACAGAACAAAAAATCCTCTCTCTAGGGAGGTATGAGTCTGTTTAACAAAAATTTACAAAATTTACTTTTCTTCAATGAATACAGTATTTACATTATATTATTTACAGTATTTAAAACATTTAACATAATATTATTATAAAAAAGTAAGAAAATTTTTGCCAATAATTAAATAAAATGTTTTGTCCATTTGTTTATTCTTTATAACCTTGGTCCATATGTCCCTGTTCCTTGTCACAGTAGCCCAACAGTCTCCTACTCTTTGTACGATCTCATCTCGCCATCTTGTAAATGGTCTTCCTTTCCTTCTCTTGTGGTCTCTTGGTATCCATTCTGTTGCAATTTTCGACCATCTTTTCGTATCGAGTCTGGCAACATGTCCGGCCCACCTCCATTTCAGTTGTTGTGCTTCTTTTATTAGGCTTTTAACTTTAATCCTAGCCTGTACGTTTCTGTTGCTGATGTGGTCTTTTCTTCTGATACCCATCATACTTCTAGAAAATTGTATTTGCGTCCTCTATTTTTTTTGTAGTAGCTTTCTGTTGCTGACCATGTCTGTGAACCATACATTATTACCGGGTAAACACATGATTCCAATACCTTTACTTGTTTTACTTTAGTTGTTTAATCTGTTGATGTAAATAAATATTTTTTTTTTTGTCTTCTAAAAGGTACAGAAGCCATACTTATCTTGTTATTCTGACTATGCAATGATCGTTTGAAAAGTACTTGATTTTTATGGTGTTATTTTTATCCTTTGTTATATAATGCTCTCAGTTTAAACCTGTCATTTTTCATGTAATTTTGTGTATCTATTCCATCGATATGCTGAAGCACTTAGTATAAATCTATTTGATCTATCCGTTTTAGAATGTCAAAGTGGGATGTGCTATACATGTTGTGTACCTAAGTAATCTTACTTTTTTATTATGCCTCTGTGTATAAACATTTGAGTATATGTATAGATTCGTATTGGATTGGTCCATTTTTCACCAGACGTAAGAGACTTTAACGCTGTGCGATCAAAGGAAGTAGCTCTAGTTGAGCCGGTACGAGCATTCCAGACGAGGTGACGGTCAAGTTGCAGAGCCGGAGTAACGGAGAACTGGTCTGCAGCCAAAGCAGGGGAGGGGATGGACTGTACAGGAGTCCCTACTTGGAGGGTAGGAGTCTGAGGCAGGGTGTCATAACCTTACTGCTTGGTTATCAATGAAATGATGGTTATGGCAAAACATTAGTATCAATAGTTGGCTATATATATTTAAAAAAAGAAATACATCACTATACATGAAAGTTATAGCATAAACTTTCTCATACTGTTGTTGGTTTTCTGTAAAAGCTTCCTTTAGGATATTCTTCCTCGAGGATCGTCAATGGGTTATATTTTCTAAGGTCCTGAAGAAAAATTCTTGAAACCACCGATTGCACTCATTCAATTTAGGCCTTCAAAGGAAAAACTAATAAAAATCTACACAAGACTACATTGGTTTCAGTACATGGCAGAGACTGTACTGTTTCTGCAACATTGGTTGTACTCTCCGCTCAACTCCTAGATTTTTACAAATTAATCACTCTCACATAGTAGAAGCTGGGTGAGCACAAGGTGGGGTCGCACAGAGTCCATCCATAGCTGTTAACCATTAATAATTTATCTACACAGGCAGGTTTGAACCTGAAACCCTCAGCATAGCAACTTAGCTGTCTACAAACTAAGGTACCCCAAAGCCTACGGTTAGAACACTCAAGATATGTTGAATGAAATGATTCGATATATGAAGCCCTACCACATTACTATCTTCTTCAGCAGTGATTCCCCACCTGGGAGGCGTGAAGTCAAGGCAGAGGGGCGTGAGACAAGTCAGGGGGAGGGGGTGGAGTGAGACAGTTAAAAAAAAAGTTTTGGTTATTCTTTTCTTACCAGTATGTACTTCTTTATCTTTTTTTTTAAGAATAATTTATTGATATTTACAACTGTAATTATATTACATCAAGTAAATCTGATGTATGAAAAAAGGAGATGAAAAAAAAAAACACTTGTGGAGAAACTATCCATTGATAGCACTCCAATAAAGTTCTGTAGTAGAAGATCTCGAGGCCATCTTCTTTTCAGACGCCTCGGAGCGTTATCAGGAATTGTATGTGAAGCAAGTTGAGAGACCAGCGGATTCAAGTGTGTATGGAGCTTTTCATGGAAGGATAGGTATCTAGTTTGGGCCAAATCAGCAACATATGGGATATTAAGATCATGATGGATGAGTTTGTTTGTGACATAATAAAGGGGCATTGAGGATTTTACGAAGGATTTTGGATTGTAAGGATATTGGATGGTTTCTTTATCTTAAAGTGAAACTTATAATTGTATATCATGATAGTCAATACTTGTTTTGTTTTCATATTCCCATAAAAATGTTGTATAAGGTGGTCGTGGAATGCATTCAAAAAAAGTTCAGACTCTACAACGTTTTGACCCCAAGATCCTTCATGGGTTAGAGCATTTACAGATTTTTTAATTTTGTTATTAATATATTTTAAAAATTAATTTTAGGTTTTTTTTTGGTAAACTTTGTAAAATTCGTACTCAGTTCGAGTAGTAAAATTCGTTACAGTAGATTTGTGATCCTCTCAGTTGATATTGTGATAGAATGCCTTAGTAAAGGATCTTTCAATATGAGTGATAGTTTTTAAAATAGAGATTTCTCGGTTTCTAATACATATTTTTTTTTATTTATAGCTGTTAATATATGTAGTATAGTGTGCAGTTTCATGATGCAGCATTTGACTCCTCTCGATCGGTTGGAAGTAATAAAAAAATATTACCTAAGTGGTAACTCAGTTGTGGGTGGTGCGAGGACAATCCGGAAGTGTTAGTTGAAGTTCCGTTGCATTCCGAAAAACTCACTGCGGTTTATAGTATGGTGGCGTTATCGGACCTTATATCTTTCGAAATGAGAATGGAACAGCCGTATCAGTGAATGGTGATCGCTATAGGAACATGTTACTCGAATTTCTATTGCCAGAACTTGAGAGCGTCAATATTGAAGAGATGTGGTTCCAGCAGGATGGCGCTATGTGTCAGCTGATTGTACTTTCGCTTTGCTGAAGGAAAGGTTTGGCGATTGGATCATCTCACGATGAGGATTTTTTAACTGGCCGCCAAGGTCATGTGGTTTGACACACTTGAATTATTTTCTTTGGGGCTATGTGAAAGCACAAGTCTATGCCAACAAGCCAAAGTCTTTGGATCACTTAGAAGAGAATATTCGTCAAGTTATTGGCGGAATACACCCGGAATTCAATTGCAATATGTTATTTCAAACATAACTGCACTGTCCAAGCTTCAAAATAAAGCAGGAATTAAGTTGATATGTCAAACCTTTGTTGTTTTATTCAAAATTAAAATCCTATCATTCTTAATGAAAGATCCCTTATGACTTCGTGATGACATATTCTCATCCAATCACGAAGATTGTCCTCAAGCTGAAGACATGTATAATAATAATGATTATAAATCTCGAGCGACTGGTGTATTTACTGCCGTGGAAAAATAAAAGAAAGGTTAGGAAGAAAAAGAAAGCAGGTTAGTCGAGAAAAGTGAAAGAATTACCGCTATTTTCCTCCAGAGCGCGGGGACCCGTAGCCTACGCTCAGAGCTCGCTGTCATATCTCCATTGTTGGCAATATGGAAAAGTAGGCTGGCATAGAAAGTTTTAGAAAAGTGGAAACGAATCATTTTTTAGAAAAATACATTATCATAAACATTGCAAAATTTAAAAATTCACTTTTAAACCTAATATTAAAAAAATAAAATAAAAGTTAAGAGAATGACCTAGTTGAAGGTGTTGGACTAAACGTAAACGGGGAGATAGAATCAAGGCTTGGAATTAGGAAAATGTGTGTTTTAAAGAGTTACTGTGGAAATCTTTCGAGCTCTCAGCTAATATTATTATCATAAAATTTATATATTTTATTTGAAAAGAAAAGATATTGCCAGGACCGGGAATCGAACCCGGATATTTCACCTCTCCGTGGTGATGCCTCAACCATCTCGGCCAGCCTTATCAATTCTTTTCACTGATCCGATCACCTTATCACTTGATAAGGCTGGTTGAGAAACGTGCCAGGGTGGCCGAGATGGTTGAGGCGTCACCACGGAGAGGTGAAATACCCGGGTTCGAGTCCCGGTCCTGGCCATATCTTTTCTTTTCAAATAAAATATTTTAAAAAATTATATCATATAACAATTAAATAAATTATAATAAATTAATATTGAAAAGTAAAAAAGAGACCTTACATAAATGTTAAGACCGTGGAAAGATTCCAACGAAAAGCCTTTAGTCTCCAAACTAAAACAGAAATAGAAATTATCTGTCCAATATTTCGCCCATTCAGGCATCCTCAGGGTAGAAAGAGAATAACAGCAAAACAAAATATGATTAATGCACCCAAGAAACATCCCACCACCTCGAAGGCTCAAATGCAACTAAAGAATAACAAGGAATGTTACTCGACCCCAGCTGGTTAACGTTAGATAAAAACAGCTGATAGATACTTCAGAAATTCAAAATTCAATATACACTCACTAAATTTCAAAAAGCACCACAGGAAAAATAAACAATAGCAAACACCACAAAACTTAAGACGAAAGACCATATGAAAAAATGAAAGTAAAAATGCAAGAAAAAAAATTTTTTTTATCATTATCAAGAAACCAGTGGACCTACGGCTACTCCACAAAATATATTAATATTGAAAAGTAAAAAAGAGACCTTACATAAATGTTAAGACCGTGGAAAGATTCCAACGAAAAGCCTTTAGTCTCCAAACTAAAACAGAAATAGAAATTATCTGTCCAATATTTCGCCCATTCAGGCATCCTCAGGGTAGAAAGAGAATAACAGCAAAACAAAATATGATTAATGCACCCAAGAAACATCCCACCACCTCGAAGGCTCAAATGCAACTAAAGAATAACAAGGAAGGTTACTCGACCCCAGCTGGTTAACGTTAGATAAAAACAGCTGATAGATACTTCAGAAATTCAAAATTCAATATACACTCACTAAATTTCAAAAAGCACCACAGGAAAAATAAACAATAGCAAACACCACAAAACTTAAGACGAAAGACCATATGAAAAAATGAAAGTAAAAATTCAAGAAAAAAAAAAATTTTTTTTATCATTATCAAGAAACCAGTGGACCTACGGCTACTCCACAAAATATATTAATATTGAAAAGTAAAAAAGAGACCTTACATAAATGTTAAGACCGTGGAAAGATTCCAACGAAAAGCCTTTAGTCTCCAAACTAAAACAGAAATAGAAATTATCTGTCCAATATTTCGCCCATTCAGGCATCCTCAGGGTAGAAAGAGAATAACAGCAAAACAAAATATGATTAATGCACCCAAGAAACATCCCACCACCTCGAAGGCTCAAATGCAACTAAAGAATAACAAGGAAGGTTACTCGACCCCAGCTGGTTAACGTTAGATAAAAACAGCTGATAGATACTTCAGAAATTCAAAATTCAATATACACTCACTAAATTTCAAAAAGCACCACAGGTTTATATAAATTTATAATGATAAAAAATATATAAAAAAACTGTTGACATGATTTTACCGAGTATAAGCTTTAAATTTCTTTTTAAAAAATAAATAAATTAATAAACCAATCTATAATTCCTATACCTCACGAAAGGATCAATACGTGGTATATTCTGCACCGTTTCTCAGTCAACGGTTTTGCAGAGAAGTGATTTGGTAGGATCCTCTTCAATCACGACGCCAGACTCTCCCCCCCATTAAAATATTTTAGTGTTATAACGAGGAGCGGTTAACCTACTTTGCAGAGCCATGAGTTGCTTTGCACAAGGTCTTGGGTTCTTCAAATCCAGTTGTAGCAGATAAATTATTTAATCTGTTAGCAGCTACGTTAGAACACCGTGGGATCAGCCGATCTTTCTGGGGCTTACCCAGCCTTAACAAAGTGGGTACCCTTAATTGGGGAAAACCTGGTTGTCCAGAATATTCTCGGACAAATCACCACTCAGCACAACCGTTGCCCTTGAAACAGTACAGTCTCACTCACCCTCTATATAATGGATAAATTAACAAAGTATAAAATAATAAGTATAGTCTCTACCATGTGCTGAACCTAAGACCTTACATAATATATGTTTATACCGTTGCTTGTAATCTGTCATCCGACTAGTGCTATGATCTGAAGAACTTTCTCATACGGTTGTTGGTTTTCTGTAAAAGCTTCCTTAGGATATCCTTCGTCGAGGACCGTCAATGGGTTATATTTTCTAAAGTCCTGAAGAAAAATTCTTAAAACCACCGATTGTCCTCATTAAATTTAGACGTACAAAGGAAAATCTATACAAGACTGTTGTAACCATCAGAGTGCTGGGTAAGTGATAAACGCCGGAAAGTATAATTTTACCTTCGTTATTATAAGGATTGAGGATTGATGTTAAACTATAATTTAAATATGTAAAGGAGATGGTTGGGGGGTGCAGTCAATAAGAACACCGAATATGTGAAGTACTTATATTATGTGCCGACGTTTCGACCTACAGTGTAGGTCATCTTCAGGGCGAATGATGGGAAGCGTGGCCGTTACAGATCGCGGCTAGAGTGTACTCTACATATATCTATAGTACACTCTAGCCGCGATCTGTAACGGCCACGCTTCCCATCATTCGCCCTGAAGATGACCTACACTGTAGGTCGAAACGTCGGCACATAATATAAGTACTTCACTTATTCGGTGTTCTTATTGACTGCACCCCCCAACCATCTCCTTTACATAAGATCATCCAGTCAACCATTTTCATCCCATATAATTTAAATATTCTGAACTGAAAATAATTAATAAAAATACAGGTGTAAGAAAGTACAAAAAGCAATATTATACAAATTCCAATTGGAAATGTTTAACATTTGCTTATACTCGTGCCGTCTGATAACTAACACATTTTAATAGCAGTAGCATATCAAACCACTCAGCAACGAATCAAATATCGAAGTATGTACTATTACTATCGAATCGTTAGTTTCTATATTAATAATTCATTAGCTTATAATATCGTCCCAGCCATCGCACAGTATCGAATGTGAAAAAAACAGTTTTCGTTTTCGACTTATATCAGTTGCTTTAGGATTGATAATTGATATAAAATTGTGGGCATCCATCAGTCACAAAAACAATGTAAAATGAATCTCATTGGTTTGACTATAGGCACTAATTTTTATTGAAACTTTTTTTTTTTTAAATTCTCCTCAAAAGTACCGATTTTCACATTCGATAGTTGGAAATTGCAGGGACGATATATCCATGCATTATTTTGGACTATCGCCACTTCCTAAGCTTTTCGTCACAATGCTCATGATGGAGTTATGAAACCAGCCATTTTACCCCCCCTTTTTTTTAATTTCTGTGGGAAAATTTTCGGACTTTCTATTTATCTGCGATCGCTCATGTCGACACGCCCATTCTCAGCAACACGATTGCTCTTTCACGAGCATGTCCTTGTTGTATTTGTTTCTAATGTCCCTAGTAAAGTTTTCCTTTGCGTTTATTTCTAACCTCGAATAATCGATTCAGATAAGGATTATGAAGGAATAAGCGATGAAGTTAAGAGTGATATACATTTCCGTTAGTTATTTTAAATAATGATATATTTTTAATCAACCTAGATAGAAAAAAAACCCATAAAAACCTGCTTAGTTCGAGGCTGATCTCAGAGAACACTGGGTCGATTTTTAAACTGATCCCGGAATATTAAAAAATCGACCCTTGCGGAGTTTTGCTGTCGTTGTGTTTTCATTTTCAAGTAAAAAAATTTTTTCTTTAATTCTAGAAACAAATTTTTAGGTTTTTCTCCCATTCTTGTTAGGAGTGCCTTGTTAGGTGTTTGTGTTTGTGTTTGTTAGGTGTATATTCTTGTTAGGTGTTTCTCCACCACGCTTCCACGTGAATCCGATAGGGGAGGTTTTCAGAAGATCGCAAATGCGTGTGGCAAATGGCATTCGTATAATTTCTCTCGATAAACATTTATTATTATTATTCCTTTATGAGATGAGGATA
The DNA here is from genome assembly GCA_037127475.1 of Arma custos. Taxonomy (NCBI): domain Eukaryota; kingdom Metazoa; phylum Arthropoda; class Insecta; order Hemiptera; family Pentatomidae; genus Arma; species Arma custos. Next base: position 15,105,568 of record CM073762.1, on the reverse strand, counting down.
GTATCTCATATTTTAAATCAAGTTCTTCTCTCATATCAGTTTATTAATAATAATTCATAATAATGCAATATTCCCACACGTTTTCGAGAATATTGAGGTTCATTTTGGAAAACCGCAGCGTCATATCATGTATGCACATTCTAAAAAGGAATTGGAAATCTGAACAAAATCGTGATGGAATCTGAAGAAATATTTGATGTGGAATGAAGATATTTTGGTTCAAGTTTAAAACCACGAATAGAAGTTCATATTGGTTACTACTTGAGCACGATATGAGATTCGTTATAATTTAGCTGGATATTTATTCGTTTATTGGTACGATAATATACTAAGGATTTTTATGAAGAAGTGAAAGATGGTCCCTATGCCTTCATAATAGGATGACCGACATATTTTGGAGGTGAATGTAAAAGTTGTTTCGGAGTGTTGTGGCCCAGATAGCGTTGTTAACAGTAACATCAGAGTGTAGTAACACAAGGATAACCCGGTTACTGGCTGCAAAATAGAAAATAACACGGCGTTCCGTCATCCAACCAGGCTACGGATTTTTGTATACAGTTCGTCGATAATTCTTATCTACTATCGATTCATCTATTTAACAATCTATACTCTGTGAAGTGATCAGAAATTTAATTCTTCCTATGACTTGTACCTTATTAAAAATATTCGAATTATCTATTTTTGTGACATGTAATTATTTTTTCTTTAGTCAGTTCTTTAAATTATCCTTTAAAAGTTAAACCCTAAAAAAATTTATATTATTTTGTGGAATAGCCATAAGTCCACTGGTTTTTTGATAATGTTCTATTTTTTTTCTTGCATTTTTACTTTCATTTTTTTTCATATGTTCTTTTATGTTATGTTTTAGTGTTGTTTACTATTATTTATTTTTGCTGTTGTGCTTTTTGAAGTTTGATGAGTGTATGTTGAATTTTCAAATTCTGGGGTATTTATCAGCTGTTTTTATCTAACCTTATCCACCCGAGATCGAGTAACCTTCCTTATGATTCATTAGTTTCTTGGGTGCATTAATCATGTTTTGTTTTGCTGTTATTTTCTTTCTACCCTGAGGATGCCTGAATGGGCGAAATATTGGATAGATAATTTAAATTTCTGTTTTAGTTTGGAGGCTTAAGGGCTTTTCGTTGGAATTTACCAAGGTCTTAACATTTATGTAAGGTCTCTTTTTATTTTTTTGAATATTATGTAATTATATATTTTCTTATCTTAAATAAGGATAGGGATAGCTCAGTATGTAGTGCAGTGAGTTGATGTGCTGGTTGTGTTCAATTCGGCTGTGGTAGATAAATTATTTAATCTATTAGCTGCAATAAAGGGCTCTGTGCGATCTGCAGATTCTCCTGGGACTCATCCAATCTTTATTAGTCAGTATTCTAAATTGGAGAATAACTAGCGATCGAGTATGATCTCGGCCTTCCTGCCTGGTCAAATGTTGTCCTAGAAGCAGTACAGTCACTGCTATGTACTGAATTGATAATCAATCTTTCATGGGTTATAGTCTTATAGGCTGCTTTTATCCTAATAAGTGAGTACTTTACAGCTTGTTGACAAAGTCATCCTGGATCCTATTAGAACACCATGGGTTTAGAAAATAGCAGAGACCGAGCTGTTTCTAGGATGAAGGCTGTGCAGAAAAGTGATTTGTTCGATATCTCGTTCACCCGCCAACCAGGATAACCATTTTATAGAGGCTGGGTGAGCCCCAGGAGAGTCTTTAGCTCCCAAAGGATCCATCAGTGGCAACAGAACAAATATAATTTATCTGCCACAGTCATATCTGGGACCTCCCGCACAGCAACTCAGAACTCCATAAACTGAGGTGCTCTGCTCCCACTTATAACATTATTTTAATTATTGAATGCTTTAAATACTCAATTATTCTTATAGTAATAATTACAGTGTAATTAAAAAAAAGTTTCTCGTAAGTCATTTCAAACATAATAAACCTATAAACATTGAACCTATAGACAATGAAATAAATTATGGTAAACTCTAATTTTATGTTACATGTATCAATTGGTTTCCTCAAGCATGTATGAACTGGTATGTCTTATCGAGGGCATATCTTTATAGAAGCATGATCATATCTTAAAAAATTTTACTTAAGCTGTATTTTTCCTGTTTTTAATTTAATCCTTTGGTACTGTACACCTTTTTCGAGGACAATTGATATTATTGTATTTATCTTTTAGTTTGACTTGGGATCCTCTTACTAGACTGAAACGACGAACACACTTAACTAAAAAATCGCTCTAAAGTTTCCAAGTAATTACAAAAGTCTCATATACATGACTATTATAAAATATATTTGGATTTACGGAGTAGAGATTTGGGGCTCCAATAAGCCATCGAATTCCTCTCGTGTCAAATCCAAAATCCTTCGTAAAATCCTCAATGCTCCTTACTTTGTTACGAATAGTTATCCATAATGACCTTAATGTCACATTTGCTGCTGATTTGGCCCGAACTCTATGTATAAATCCTTTCATGACAAACTTCATTCTCACTCAACTCCACTAGTTCCAATCCTAGCAACCTCTTCATTTCCCGATAATCCTCCGTGGCTAATCAAAAGAGATGCCCTCTAGATTTTGTAAGTTGAATTTGTTATCAGAAGTAGTTTCTCTACTTGCCTTTATCTCACGCCATTTTGTTATTATTCATTCTATTTAATTGTTGTATTATTATGATATAATTGTAAATTTCAATAAATAATATTTAAAAACAATAGCAAACTCGTCAATTCCTGTTGCATCATTATAAAACCCCAACATGCTGCATTTATCCTCGAATGTTTAGACCTTTATTAGAACAGACGACAAAGAAATGGAACAAAATAAACAAGAGACAAACAGAAAATGATGAAGCCGCGAAGAACATCTAAAAGCCTCTATATAGTATTGTATTGCCTTGGACTAATGGATACCCAGCCAGGTACCCCCCAAATTACATAGATAATAGGTTAGTCTTGCTTCACTAGCATGCTCTCATGTGCTCTTTAGGTTACGAGTATAATCCTCCAACCTTAGGTTAGCTCTATCCTTTCCCGACCTTGCTGGCTCAAGTATCAACCTCTTTTATTTACATTCAAATCACTTCCAAGCTTTTACTCCCTCTCTTATTTCCTTCAAAAAAAAAAAGGAAAAGGGTTTATAATTAAGTTTTAAATTGTCAATTTATTCTTTTGTTTTTGTCTAATGAGTTCTGTTATTGCACTAATTGGGTTTGTCATTAACTCCGATTTTTTATTTTTATTACCAGAAAATTTCCTAATTAATTCAATCCTTGTAACCTGTTCTATTCTTGTAAAAGAATTTTCATTTGTGTACGTCATGTTTCGTAATATTCAAAGAAAAATCATTGGTTGACATCAAACGAAAAAAGAAATTATTTAAAAATGTTATTAACGTACGAGGTCAATTTAATGAAAAGTCTTTGTTTTTCTTAATGATGGTGATGTAATGTGTGGAAAGTGTGCGCTAATAAGTAACGTAAGTTTTAGCAAACATAACTTTGACGTGTTTGAAGCTTTATTTTTTAATTTAGTGCTAAAGTAATTAGCTAAAGGTATAACGCAGTTTAAAAAAACCCAAAAAAAAAAACACTAAGTTCATGTAGAGTAAGAAGGCACAAGATTTTACTATGTTCGATTATCCAAGACTGTAAAATTTTCATTTTTGATACTAGATATTGTCTCTTTTTTTCTTTTTTTTTTTTTACTTTTGGAACTGTTTCTTAGACGTTTATGTTTAAACACTCAATTTTTTTTTTGTAATGTAAGTGATCATTTGATTTAGCAAGAACTATAGTCTGACAATTTAGATAACAATATGCCCTTTCCTCCAGTATCGTGCTCGAACCTTTTTCTTCATCTAGCCATAATTATATTATCATATGTTATAATATTATTGGCTTTTTATCCTGTATATATTTTCGAATTTGTTTGGGCCATATATTTTCCTCTCCCAAGCATTAATTGAACTCTCTTGTCGCTTTTTAAGAGTCCACGCCTCACTAGCATATGTCACTATTGGTCGGAGAACAGTCTTATACATTCGCAAATTATCTCGGGTCATATTTCGATTAAAAAGAATATTCTTGAGAGTCCTGAAGCATTTATCCCAGGCTTTGTTGAGTTTTTTTAAGCAAAATTCCGTATTACAAAGGATGGGTCGTTATCCCATCTCTGTGCCTCTTTTAGTCGCCTCTCACGACAGGTATGAGCTACCCCAGGATTATTCTAACCCGATCCTGGACGGAGGCCTGTACAAAGTATAAAGAAGGCTTTATACTATAATAGAGACCTGTATAAACACCCCGATTTAGTCTCATATATTAAAAAACGAAGAGTACCAAGGAAGATAATGGAGAGACGGGCGCTTGGACGGTAGAAGAGGAAGATGTTGACCAAGACTGCGATGGCTTGAAGATGTCGAGAGTGAGAGATGGAGCATGCAAAGATGCAGAAGATCGCTCTGAGTGGAGGAGAATTGTTGAGGAGACCAAGGTCCTTCAAAGACCATAGCGCTGTCAGACATAGATAGATAATATTATTTGGCTTAAAATTATAAGGCTGTAATAATTCAGCGCCGATGAGAATATACACTTCTTGATACAGGAATATAACCTAGATAACCAATAATACATTATACAATGGCAACTCCCCACCACGCCTAACCAGTTCCGCCTCCGATTTCGCATCAGGTCGTTTTCTCAATTGTCGGACTGTATTAATATCTGGGAAAAAAAGTAATAAAAGTGGAACACGACACTTAATCGAATTATGGAACAGGAAAAAAAAGTTATACTTCAGTAAGTAGTCAAGCATGAAAGCAGGATTATATTTATTTAAAACCTAACCAACCAGCCTCATAACAGATAACCGTGGTTAATCCTGTTAATTCTTGAAGAGGAAATTTTGATTAATATTTAAACAATAGAAAACTGTAGAGGAGTCACCTAGGTTATTATCGTTAAAGGCCCCTATCATAATTATCCCTCGATAGGCAAAATTTAGGACACTCCTATATCATCCTACGATTAGCCATTAGCATAAATTGGCGTTAAATAAAATAAACAAACAAAACAGTATGAAATACTGTGAAAGAGAAGTATCAATCCAAAATAAAAAATATGAATAGACGCCGAAACGTCTGAAGAGCAGATTTTGAAATCAAAATCAGCATGTTGTAATACATATTTTTTAACTGGATATAACTCACCTTGGCCAATTCGGATCGCTGATTCGTGATGATCGCTGTCAAGGCTTCTCCTTCCTAAAGAGTAGTTACAGGTCCAGTTAAACTATTACGTCTTCACCGGAAAACCTAATTGTCCCAAATTGTATGATATATAATAAAATACAACATTATTAAATAATTATTTCCGAAGTTTGAAGTAAGAATATACACTAGCATTCTATCATTGAAACATTGTGAGTCTGTTTTAGGAGTAGTTTATGAAAGCCTTATAGATACGAATGTCAAACGAACATAAATATCGATGTCTTATCTTTATAAACTTTTAAATACCTATTTTGAATGATAATAGATTACGTAGAACGGAGATAGTTGGGGGGTGCAGTCAAAAAACGTCGGCACATAAATATAAGTCTAGTACTTGTTTAGTGTTTTTTTTTACTGCACCCCCCCAACTATCTCCGTTCTACATTTTACCATCCAGTCAACCAGTCAACTATTTTCCCCTCATACGATGATAGATAACCTTATATATATATATATATATATATATATATATATATATATATATATATATATATATATATATATATATATATATATAAGTAGAAGAAAATGGTCCGGGTGGAGATCAAAAATTTCTCTTTAAAATTAAATTGGGCTCTTTAATAAATATTTCTCCCAAGTTGAGTGAAATTTATTGACCTCCAATGGACCATTTCTTCCACATATTTAATAGCTAATTTTCTTAAAATTCCAAATACCTGAGAAAGAGAGGTTATGGTTTTATGAGGAAATGGTTAGCATTTAAAGCACAGATAAACTTACCTTTAGTATTCGTTGTCATTTACACAATAATGTATGAATAATCCATTTATTACTTTTTAATTTATTTATTTATATTTGTTTTTATTTTTCAGGTAAGTTAAATCAGGCTTAACTCGATGACTTATATTGGAGTTGTTCACGTAAGTTTACCTTGTATATGTATTCTTTAGGATATCTTCCAATAAAACAGTTAAAACTCCACAAAATACTCTATAAACCGAAGGATGACGAATCATCTGTTACAACAATCTAGAAACACCAAAAAATCTTTTCAAAAGCCTTCGTTTTGAATGCATTTCGTTTAGGTCAGTATATCCCAAACTGGACAGCGTAAAGGCAAGTCGGGGGGGGGAGGGGCTTGAAACCAGTTGATAATGCAAAATTCTTACTTAGTTTTTGTATTTATCCTTACCAGTTTTATCCTTCTTTATCTTAAATTTAAAGTTATAACGTTGTATCTTCTTATAGTAAAACTAAAATTTTGTTTTTAATGCTATACTTATTGGGTTTTTTTCATATAACTCATACAAATTTTTTTGTAAGGGGGCGTGGAACAAACTTTCAAACTTGGAACAAACTGGAGGTGGTACAAAAAATGTTAAGAATCACTGGTTTATGTCTACACATATTTATACATATTTATGTGACAGTCGAATTAATTCTTAAAAAAAGGAAAAATCTTATTTACTATTACAATCAGAATAAAAATAGAACAGAAAGTTTTGAACAAGGAAAAATTGAACAAAAATTCCAACTCGTTCCCTGTAATTGACTGTACAACTATTAACTATTCATTCATTCCGCCAAAGAAAAATTACCATTTACAAAAATGAAAAGTCATCTTTTTCAATGATCATAAAAGGTTGGGACTGAGGTTGCTGAAACAGCTTAAGTATTGTTTGGAAATTTAACTGCCGGCCTTTTCTTATAGGCAACAAATGGCCGCATATAAACTTGTGGCGTCAATAAACTTTTGTAAACTGTAAAGTTGAATCATAACTCTAGCTTTGATGGTTATTTTGCTGTGTTTGTTGGCAGTTGAGTATATTTTTTATTAGATTTATTTATTGAAATTTATAACTATATTTCAATAATATATCAAGTAAATAGAATGAATATATATGGCAAGAGATAATGGCAAGTAGAGAAACTACTGTTTACTGTTACTGGTAGTGTTGGAATATCGGTCATTTTCTTTTCAAGCGCCTCGAAGGATTATCTGGAATTGAAGAGTAGCTAGGTTTGAAACCAGTGGATTTGGGTAGAAATAAAGTTTGTTATGAAAAGATTGATATCGGATCGGGTCAAATCAATAACAAGTGGGACATTAAGATCATTATGCATTATTTGGTTCGTAACAAAGTAAGGAGCATTGAAGATTTTGCGAAGGATTTTGGATGGTAACGATTGATTACTAGAGGTATTCGATGGCTTAGTGGAGACCCAACGCTCTACTTCGTATTCTAGATGGGTCTTATGGTTGTCATGAATGTGAGTCTTTAGTTAATTTTGTTATGAATTAAAGCTCTCAAATCTGACATTAGCTCAGAGTAAAAGGTATGAAACACAAAACCTTTCACCACTGCTACCCATGAAGAGGGACTGTACCCAGTTGATACTGAATTGTTTCCATGCCAACGGTCTTGTATGACTGTCACGTGATCATGAGAGAGAATCGATTGGAGGTAACAAAAAATATTTCACTCATAGTCATTAAATAAAATTTCTGTTTTTAAATCAGGGTCGGTCTTAGTTTAGGTTTGGAATAGGACATAGATCATTTTTTTTCTACCTAGGTCTGGGTCCAGAAGATGCCCTGTTGAATATTCCGTTGTTCCGTCTATATTCCAATGCATTCGTTCGTTCCGATAATGCTAGTTCCTGGATGTAGTATTTGGCAATAATGACGCATCCTACTGTACTCTTAGTGTTTTTCTGATATTTTTTTCTGCTCCTGTTTGGATTCGAGCTTGGATAATGAAAAAAGACTCATTTTTTTCGGTATCATGACAGCTATTTATATACTGCGTATTCTATCCTCGCTGAACAAGTTCAAATTACAACGCTTGCGACTCATTAAAAAGCTTATTATTTCTCTCAATCCCGTGCCTAAATGCTTTGGAATCTGCTACGGAATTATTTCAAGTTTAATGAATGTACTTTTTGTCCAACGAAGAACCAAGATTGCTGTCGGTTTTGTCATTGCTTTTATCCCGTTAGGGGAAGACAATCTTTGACAATCTTTCCGTCAGTCTAGTACTTGTTACGTACTCAGGAAATCTAGATACCAGTCAAGTACTTGTTACGTACTCAGGTATACTAGGTACCAGTCTTTCGTATCCTTCACTCACGGAGATCTTTAGTACATTCACAACCGCAGATACTTATACCTCCTTAGTTTTGAAACCAATTGGTGTTAACAGTGACGAAATGTTTTTGTTTAGAGAGTAAAAATCTTAGGTCATCAACGTTTAGAGATGTTTAATATTCTGACGAAATCGCCGTTTGTTTGTTTATTTGTCCCGTTTAACGTCATTTTTTGCTGCTATGGCTATTCGGACAATGCTGCACTGGGAGTTATAAATTTTGCCTATCCAGGTTTAATTAAGATATCGCACAAGCTCGATATCCCGGTTTAACGTCCGGAAAGGAAGGCATAGCCAAGGATTTTTTAGTCCCTTAAAAAATCCTAAGCCCTACTGCTGGGATTGGAATTCGCCGAAATTTATCACATTTTTCCTTCTGTTAAATATATTCATTTGTTATTTTAATGATGTTTCAGAGCGATTTAGCTAATTTGGTAGGGCTCTGAACTACTGTTCTGTGGGTCCCTAGTTCTGAACTACGTGGCATTGGATAAATGCAATAAATTATTTATTCTATTAACAACAGTGAATCGACCCCGTGGGATCTGAGAACCCTCTTGAGGCAGCCAGAATTCCACGCGATCTCGACCAAATTACTTCCCTGTACAATAAATTAATAATGCACTTGATTGGTCAGGTTTTTAAAACAAAGTTCATGACCTTTCGAAAAATGCGTGTAGAAACCATCGATTGTTCGGAAAATCACTGATATCGAAAAGCTGGACTGCACAACAAACTTCAATAAACAACCTTTTCAATTTCAGTTTGATTCTTCTGTATTTACAACAATGCTCTATGGTCAAATAAAAATATTTTAATCGTATAGGCGTCACTTGCTGACATCTGTTCACAAAACGTTGCGTGACTATGGTAACAAAAGAACTGTGGTACAAGGATTGTTGGGCCAAAGTTAAAAACAATACGTACTACATAAAAATATATGAGAACTTTTTTCTGCATTAAGAAAAATAAAAATGGAATACGAAACAGCTGTGAGAAAAATTTAAAAATTAACTTGCTAGATATTTTCCATTAATCTAATTGGCGGTGCGGTGCATTCGATAACGACTTGTTCAAGCTTAACGAGTAATTTTCTCATGGAGGTTGTATTTAACAACTACCGTTAGATCACAAGATTGTTGCTGCTAATATATGCGCCACCTTGACCAAAATATCTTAAAGTTCAAAAACGTCTTTGAAGTTTATGGTTCGTTCATCTGTTCACGTAAGTTTATAAATATCCACAATATTGTTATTTCAAGTAGGGAAATGACATTTTAACTTTCTTTGTTAAATGTATTTTGCAATTACTGAACCATAATGAAGGTTACCATTCAAGAGCTGGAAAAGGTTAGACGAAAACAGCTGATAAAAACAAAATACAAAATGAAAATAGACTCATCAAAGATTTTTAGGCTTTTTGGTTGGAATTTTCCCACTGATATCTTAATAATAATAAATGTATATATTTTTATAGGATACATTACTAATTATACTACGTGCCAAATGGATAATATTTAAAAAAAAATCAATTATTAACGTTTATAATGAACAAATTCTAATTTATCTAACCTCATAAAGTCATTTTGTTTTTTTTCCATTTTGTTTTAATCTATTTTTTTTCTTTTACCTTCTTTTTGTTTTCTCATGCTCTAGGGCTCTCTAGGTATTAGGAATATCTTTAAAATTATCCGTTCCTATACGTTCTTATTTTGTTAATATCAAGAGTGTTTAAAATGAAGCTTTCCTTCGACAGAACGTCTTTACTTGTAGTTTTTAATAAATAAATAAAATAAATATTATCATATCATATGCATTAAAATACCGGTTCTATCTACTTACATTAACTAGACATTTATTTTATTCGGTCCTTTAGTTATTAATTTTTCGGGGGAATAATATAGTTTGAACTTAGTAAAAGCCATACTAGAATTGAAAATCTTGCTTATTTACCATGCCTATATCCTCACTTTAAACCTTATGAACAATGAATACATATTATTTTATGAATTATCTTTATACATTTTATCGTAAACTATTTTATAGTAGGTATTCCAATATCAAGATTGGACATTCCAAAGAAATGACCTTTAACCAGTTTTAACGAACTATTTTTTTGTGTAGTTTATCTTATTATATTTGTGTTTACATTTCATTATATTTGTGAAATTTTTACTTTTATTAAGCTAGGTCATAAAATACAATTTCATTTATTAGTATATGTATATATAGATATTGAAATACTTGTATTTCACAGAATTTAATTCCATTTGTAAGATATAGAATAAAATCCTATTTATAGAGTATTAACATACTAAATAAATTAGTGTAAAATTAGAGCTTCAGTTGATTTAATTTTTTCTATGCCCTATTTATTTTTTTTTATAATTTTGCGCAGTAGGGAACATAAATTAATACATAAGCCTAAAAGAAGTAGACAAAAGGAGTAATAAACAATATGTTTTATAAAATTAACAAACAAGCTAGCGATGTATTGTAAAATACTCCATTGTATAACTCAAGGTTATGAAGGAGCTGTAGGAAAAAAAGAAAGTTCAATTTTTTTTATTAAAAGATAATGATAGTTATCAGATAGATAATTATCCTACAGGACTCGGGTAAATGGCTAAAATTCCTTACGGTTACTGTGAAATGAGTCACCGGTGGATTGACAAGCCCTGCTAATTCGAAATGTTATTGACCTTTAGTCACATTTTCCTCGTTTTACCTGAAATATGTATTTATTTTTATTATTTTATTAAAAATAAATATTTATTACATTATTTACCTGTATATTAAAACTACAACCCTATATACAACTATGAAAACCTTTCATTCTCTGACATGAGCCCTCGAGGCCGTGTTCTATTTAGACTCGTTGGTTTCGGTAATCGATTAAAAAACATCGAGATATAAAAATCACTTTTAATCGTAGTTCGTAATATATTTTTTAGAAATAAATTGACTGATTCAGCATATTCTTCTGTCTCATATTTTCGAAATCTAACCAAAAAATAATCAGTTGAAGAATTATATAAACACTTCTTTTTTTTAGTTAGGAATTATTTTGTTATTTTATCTATGTTAATTGGTTTGTTGTTTGTTCAGAAAAACAATTTCAAAATTATAAAAAATAAGTGTGCCTGATACTATTTATAAATATTAACTCCTTTTAAATACGACATACCCACATACATAATGAAATATATGTGCATGTATAGTAATATATGAATTTCTATTTTTTTATCACTACAGTGCATCCTGTTTCTGACATTATCAACTCAACCTACGTCGGCCCTATCTTGAAACCTCCTGTCTTGGCTTCTATTTAAAATAACATATTTTATTTTAAACAACTATCAGATTTAAATGGCCATCTTGCAATATTTTACTCAATATAGATCGATTAGAAAAATCAATATTTGGTTATGTTAGTAAAAAAAAAAATTGTAGCAATATAACCCACAAAGGATTTCTTAGTACAGGGTTCAAACTATTATTTCTAAACTAATGGTTGTGCAGGGAGGTGATTTGGCCGTGGTTTGACCGTCAGGTTTTCCCCCAATTAAGAGTACCTACCCATTTAATAGAAGCTGGGTAAGAAATGATTAATTCTATTAACAACTGTGGATCGATCTGCACATCGATCGGCCTGGGGCTTACCAAACATCAATAAAGTGTTTTTTTAATTAAGAATTGTTATAACTATATTTCTAAGACTGACAACTGCAGGTTCTAAGTGGCGAAGATTTAGATTTTGATAAGATAATTTTTAGTAATTCTATTTTTAAAGAAAAATCTATTGATATCCAACAGTTTCCCTCAGGACCTACACTTACATCCTACATATATTTTTATGTTAACATTTTTATTTAAATTTACATGTTACGGTATTCCTCCGCCTAAAAAACTATATATATTGACTTGCCGAAACCTCCAAAACTACGGAAATAAAATGAATTTAAGGGCTTATTAAACTTATTTAAAACAAATACTCGCGTTTCTTCAGATGAGCTCAATATCAAAAAATCTTTTAATTTAGAGAATATTAGTATTTTTTTTTTACAAAAGATAACGTTTCGACCAATCACATTGGGGCTATTTTAGTGGTTTGGGTTGGCTTATATGCCAGAGGAGCCAAGGTCCAACCAAGGAAGGATTCCCGATTATAAATATTATATTAAACCATCATAGCAGTATATCCTTATATAATTAATTAATTTAATTATATACTGTTCCTAAAGATAAACTAGTGTCATAGATATGCTAATTATTATTAAGTATAAGGTCAGGTCCTGATTAATGAGGCAGATATCAGACAGAGTTCTCATCAATTATATTATGATTTAACCTTTTGTTCATTATATATCGTTCTTATCATTTCGGTTTATAAAACTGTTTTATTTTCTTCGGTAGTGTACTATCGATGTTATTTCTCAGCCCTAGTGGCTTAAACTTAGGACGAAACGTTGGCAAAAAATAAATAACTTTGATTTATTTGTACAAAATTCATTGACCAGTTTCTCAGTTTCTATATTCCTCTCGATACAACTTACAATAATTAATAACAACCGATAGTTATTAATTGATTTCATACCAATTTCATATAAAGATGAATCTAATGGTTAATCCTACTAATATTATAAATACGAAAGTTTGTATGTTTGCCTCTCTTTCACGCAAAAACTACTGAACGGATTTGGATGAAACTTTACAGTAATATAGGTTATATATCAGAATAACACATAGGCTACAGTAAGGTGAAATTAGGGGGGCACAGGGGCACATGCCCTCCCAGACAGTTTTTTAGGTACTGTAGAGAATCCATTGTAGTACATAATTAAAGGCAAATCAGGAACTTGCATTTGCTGTTATTAATATTGCTTCATCTTGAAATTTGCAGATAGGTTGACATCTTCAGTTAGACATCTGAAATTTTGGATGTACGAGAGTAGCTTATAGTTAAAAAATAAATTAAATTATTTATTTAAAATGATCTGTCACGAAACTTTATGTGGCAGAACAAATTCTATGCAAGCGATGCCGCGGGCAAAAGGTAGTAAATTTAATAATTAATACTATGGGGAGCAGATTGGCTCAGTGGTAGAGCACTGAGTTGCCAAGCCGGAAATCCTGGTTCAAATCCCGCGGCAGGCAAGACATTTTTTTAGTCTGTTACCAACTGAATATGAATCATATAGTATCTAGGACCCTCCTGGGGCTCACCCAGCCTCTAAAAGTGGGTTCCCAAAATAAGGGATAAAATCTGGCGATTGAGCGTGATCTAGGACAAATCACCTCCCTGCACAACTGTTGCCCATGAAACAGTACTGTTTCTACCATGTACTGAACTCGAGGCTCTTCCCGGGTTGTAGTGGTACAGGTAATAAAAAAATAATATTTTAAAAAACTAAAAACACGCTTTAATATGAAATATAACTAAAAAAAAAAAGCAAATGAGTTTAAAAGTAAAAATATAGCGATGAACGAATAAATTCATTTTATCGTAAAAATTCTTTGGGTGCTAAGAGATATTTTCTTGATGACTCTACCTGTATCAATATCAGTCATTATTAACAAGAATTAATAAAATATTAACAAGAATTATCGTTCTTTACGATTAAATGATTTTTTTTGTTCATTATACTATTCTTATATTAAACTTATTGAAAATCATTTTCTGCTTTTTAATACTTTTTCTATTGAAGTGTATAATTTTTTTAGTTTTTTAAATTATTATTGATTTTCCAGTCGCATGTATAGTTTTTTTAACTTACGTCAACTATGGTGTCTTTTCTACATTAGTACTGCCAGTTATATTTCTTGATTACGTCTGTTATCAAATAGGTTACTTTATTCACATCACTATTAACTATATATATTAATCTACAGTATACTCTATACATTAATTACTATAAACTAATATATGAATAAAAATATTAAAACAGATTAATACAATGTTTATTTAATGCAATATAAAAACTAATTCTGAAATATATGACAAATAACATTTTGAATAGGAAAATATTCAGCCGTATCCCTCAAGATTATTTAAAATAAGTAATTGTTTTAATTGCTCTGACGCCACAAAAATTCACATAAGTATGAATCAATAAGGTCTCGTGCCACATAAGCTTACCTTGTGCCACATTCCAAAAATGTTGTGGTTGTATATTCCTGAGACCAAGAATATATAAAACGGCTTTATGCAGAGGCAATGTTGCTCTTGGAAATCATGTAATCGAACATAACCGCTTTGGATCTCGACCGAATCGTTTGTAACAGGACTGCTTCTGTTTAATATTAATATACTTGATTTCATGTCCTACTGCGCATAGTATTTTTTAAGCATTAAAAAACATTATTTAGTTCTTTCTCATGTTCGCACTTCAAATTTAACGTCATGTGTTGCATACGTATACAATATTTGTTTATCGCTTGTTAGATAATCTTTTCATTGTGTTCCTTCCATACTGAGTAATATCATCCTGTTTGCCAATAATCTTGCTGCTGATAGTGCGGAATGTGGCATACGCCGAAGTTCTAGTGTTGTCATCGGATCTATCTGTTGCGACACGCGATGAAGGTCGCCGCGGTGATCTCCGTATCAAATCGGAAGCTGTATAAAAATAAGTTTTCTTTTTTTTATTTATTGTCACTATATATTTCATCATCTTTACAGTCGACTCCAACACCTTTGTTTGGAAATTCTCAGTCGTGTGGAACCAAGTCGGCGAAATTGTATTCATTGTTCCATTAAAATAGAAATGAGTAAAACTCGAATTGTTTCTTTAATACCATTTTTTAATTTGGATAATTACTTTTATTTGTTTATTAGAAAAAAATGTAAAATCTAATTAGGATGGAAGGATTATCCTTCAAATTTCTAATGCAAGACCTCCTTACCTGGGTGATATATTGCCCTCAAAATCAGTTTGAAAAACAAATTACACGATTTCCTCCTCGGCATTAGTTGCAAACTGCCATCCCTACATTGAAAAAATTATTTTAAAACTTGGAATAAACGTGAGAATGCGAAATTTGATAAATGCACATATGCTATAAGATAAAGATACGTCATAAGAATGTGTGAAACGAGTAATTCAACACTGCCCTCAGAAGAGAAGACATGGAAGAACTCGGAAGCAGTGGATAGAAGAAGTTAGAAAAGAACTGGGCCTGGCTAAGGAAGTTTGTATGATGAGGAAATATTGGAGGGAGGGTGTACTAGAGACCAGGATAGGGGGGAGGTTATAAATAATGCAAAACCCGATAATAATAATAGTCTTTGCTAGAACAATGTCCCCCTTCTTTTTTTTTCTATTTATTATTTGTTTTGTTTTTTGGAGGGGGTGTATGATACATTCGTATTTAGAGGTTCTGGGCTGCAACCCCTACATATATCCTAAATCCTCCAATTGCTATCCAACAATAAGGTTTGTAAAGTTTTATTTGATTAAATATAATTGGTGAATCCTGAAACTATTTGAGTCCAAAGTATTTGAACTGTTCCTCTATCTTTTGCCTGATTCAGTGTCGTTTCAATTTAAAAGAGAAAAAAAAAGTTGGTTAGGAATGGATATGTCAAGGTCTGCATGAAGCACCACGCTTAGAGCCAAGGTTCTCTAGTCATCAACAAACACTATCGATAGAGTGACTATATCCCTCTATTTCCCTGTATTTTTTCTTGTTGTGCTTTTTGAAGTTTGGTGAGTGTATGTTGAATTTTCAATTTCTGGAGTATTTATCAGTTGTTTTTATCTAACCTTAACCAGCCGGGGTCGAGTAACCTTCCTTATGATTCATTAGTTGCATTTGAGTTTTGGAGGTGGTGGGATGTTTCTTGGGTGCATTTTTCATGTTTTGTTTTCCTGTTATTCTCTTTCTAACCTGAGGATGCCTGAATGGGCGAAATATTGGACAGATATTTTCAATTTCTGTTTTTAGTTTGGAGACTTGAGGGCTTTTCGTTAGAATTTTTCCACGGTCTTAACATTTATGTAAGGTCTCTTTTTAACTTTCCCTTTTCAATATTAAAAAAAATTATATTATAAAAAATATTTTATAAAAACAGTATATTGTTTTATCTTATTGATTTGTTTATATTATCACAAACAGATTAATGCATCCAGAGTAAATCGAAAAAAAAAGAAATTTTTCATATTCTCATTACTATTAATTAACAGACTATAAATGCAATATATGACGGGTTCAAGAACGATAAATAATGAAAGTGTTCAAATACAAAGAGGTAAGAATGAAAAGTGGCTTTATCGATTTTAAAACTCGACCAGAGTGAGTCATAAGAGAAAGTAAAGTGCATTAGCGTGAAGGATCAGGTCTATTTCTGGCCTGGGCTAACAATATGCACATTTCTCACCCAAGAGACATTTTACTGCAATCGAACAATTTATCGGTAATTTATAAATAATAATACGGCTGTCCAAATTGGTCCAGATGATAGGCAGTTTGGTTTCTTGGTTATGAATAGTTGAATTCAATTTACAGCGTTGCTACGATACTAGAAATTAAATGAATGCTGTTCGATTTTTTACTTTTATTGAATTACAACGATTGAGCTTTAGTCGCTAAGCTCATTGTTGAAATATAGGCCACTATTTTGCAGCACTTTATGGCTTCAACAGTTCGATGCCCGTCCCATTTCGATAGGGTCCTATCACGAAACCTTCCTAGCCCCCATAGAATTCTTTCCAATCTCTATTTACTTGTTTTAACTCTCAATCTTAAAATATTTTGCTTATGATAACATGCACTAAAAATTAAAAAAATGTATTTTGTTTTTTTGTTTATTTGTATTCTACTTTATCATGTCTCCTGCCATTTTTTTTTTTTTAAACCTTCATCAATATCATTTGTATTAAATAGCGGCATAAAACTTTCCGTGAATTTCGAAGCGAGGTAGATAAACTAAACCATAATCTCTTTGGTATATACTCGACCGGAACTACTTATGTATGTGGCGCTGCGCCCAGTGCAGAGACACGGTGCAGCATATACTACCGGTTATCGCCGTACTACGCTGCAGCTTTCTAATTTCATGTCCCAATCATAGATACGACTGTCAAAAGCTTGTCGGAAGTTGACACGAAAATAGTTTATGGCATTATATGATCCCTCTCTCACACACACATAAACACACACACTGTCTTTAACTTCTCTCTTGGCCTTGATTTAATCAACCAAATTATTCATAAAAATATTAAGACAAGTTTCTTTAAAGAAAGGAACGACTCGAAACGAATCCACCCTAATTTCCATGTTCCTTTCCTTGCTCATAATCATGTCTATCATTAGAAGCGATGGTCCGATCAATAATGTTTCTTCTGTATTCCACAATACTAATTAAATAATACGCTGATTCAAATATTTTCGTATCACAGTTATACCAAAAATTAATACGCTTAGAGTACAAACCTCACAAGCAGATCCTGTGGCACACTCTGCCCACAAGACTGTACCCTCAACTGATTCATTTAGTGTCGGATAGCCTCGCATCAGGCTTGTCGGTGTGTATCGCACCATCTTTTGTTCTGTTTCTTCATCTCACTCTTCTTCAGTTCAGTTTACTTAAATCCCTGCGATAACCAGATAACTACATCACATACCTGAAATTCCAATAGAAAATTCAAACATTGTTAGTGAAACGTTTTATTTTTTTTTTTCAGTCTTTTTAGGGAAAATATGATAAGGTTTGATTCAGTTCTGTTTCTAATCAAATAAAAAAATATTGTATGGATATGTTTTTTGATTGGCTTTTGGTTGCCAAGCAAGTACCTTTGATTTATTGGCTTAATGACTATTAATGTAGACGAGATGTAATCATTTTACTCAAGTAAACAATGACAGAACATTTTTGTAATCTCAACAGTGCAAAATACCTATCAGAAAAAGTCCCAATAAAGTTTAACGAAAATAAGCAGAACGGCACGTTATGCAACGAGTTGGACATGGCTAACTAGACTTTGAGAAATAATAGACATTCCACTTAAACGTCTTCTTTATCTGTTATCTCTTCTCGTCTTTAGATCGATAAGAAGACAAAAAAAAAGAAAGGAAATCTAAATCAGTTCGGGATTCCCCGACGATCAAATAACATTAAATTATGTAAAACTTAATTCAGGCAAGATCAAATTAATCTCGTAACTGGTGGCCTTGCAGAGGAATGGAAATTGGAAACTAACTACTGGGCAGCAACTTGAATTGTTGCCGGTAGGGGACAAATTAATTTTATCCCCCCTTAATGTTTTTGTAATCCTACATTATTTATATTTTCTATTACTTAAAAAAATATTAATTGTTTAAAAAAAAATGAAATATGCCTTTTATATCATTGATCTGATGACAACTTAAAATTAATAATTTAAGGAAGAAATAGTTGGAATAGTTAGAAAAATGATTTCTCTCACTTGATTCTGAGCTCGCCTAGCTGCCTCGTGTTTTATTCGGCCTGAAGATGGCCTACATTGTAGGCCGAAACGTCGGCACATAATAAATAAGTTTTGCTTATTATGGTGTTTTCTTTGACTGCACCCCCAACTATTTCTTCCTTAAATTAGAAGATACAGTCGACCAATTCTTCTCTAAAATTAATAATGTGATGAATAAGGCTGATGGTTTGCTAATGGCAGAGGAAAGAAAAGGTCATGATCTCGTCAACCTGTTAAGTGGCTCTATTAGTCTTCTATCATCTCTTTAACCTATTCGGATTCCTTTTGTTATAAATTTTCAAGAGAGAGATGTGCACATAACGGCCCTTTTAGGCATTCAGCATAAAACCTATTATGCACCACAACAGTTGAGTCTCAAAGATTTCTTCTTCTCCATGACTCTCTAGCCTGGGAATCGCTAAAGAATGAAAGAGCGTGGGATAGAGATCTTATGTATTCATTAGATAACGCAAATTGCACAAATAATTAACCTATTCTACGAATTAGCTTAGAAATATATTCAATGGAAACGAGATTTTATTTTAATAAAAAAAAACCTGGAATAATTTTATTAATTTCATTTAAAATAAATTTCTTAGTGGTCGCATAACTACACCCATATACCAAAAAAGGTTGGTATCTAAATATTGGATCATAAAATTGATTTAAAATGACATTACCAGTTATTGTTTATTCTTAATTTTTACTCTATTAGAGACGTTTCGACACTATGGTGTCATTCTCAATCTTTTCTTCTCCTGCATCTTTTAACTTTAATAAATAAATTAACAATAATTACATATTTACATCGTTAGAACATATTTTGGTATTTTATATTAAAGTCAAATGATTCATAGAACTGAAAAAGGATCTAATAGTTCAAAGATCAAGATTTGGCCTTTTAATGCAATATTATTTTATTGACCATGGAGGACTAATGATCTCCCAAGAATTTTTAAAAGTATGACTTTCCAGGTACCTATACTTATAGTGTGTTATCTTTGGACATTTATGTTAAATTATTTATAGTAATGTAATTATTGTTAATTTATTTATTAAAGTTAAAAGATGCAGGAGAAGAAAAGATTGAGAATGGTACCATAGTGTCGAAACGTCTCTAATAGAGTAAAAATTAAGAATAAACAATAACTGGAAAACGATTTTATTTCCCTTACCCTAAATAAAAGAAGAATTAAATCCAGTTTAAAAAAAGAAATAAAAATTTATAAGAATGACATTACCTTGTAGAAGGATTGGTCCCTTCTTATTATCAATGTTCGACAAAGACATCTCATCTTCTATAGGCACGATATCAATTCATTTACATTACGTGGAGGCAGTAATTGATTCGCCACGATCGAGGAAGCTGTCATAATAAATAATAGACTACCTTATTATCAAGTTAAATTGTTTTATTAAATTGTTTAAAAGTATTACTTAATATGCCAACTTTATGGTTGACTATATAATTTTTTCATATGGTATATCATTTTTTGTTCTCATCCTCCAAAAATTGTATTTACAATATAATACAAATTTATAGAAATTCCTGAAAATTTCTTCTATATAAACCAAAAGCCTTCTGTTACCTTTCGGTATTTTAAGGCGTTACAATGGGTTGAGTCCGCTGAAGGCGGTTTTTACTCGAACCGGCTCAAAGCCGTATATCATATCGCCATATGGTTGACTATATCATTTTTTTCCCCATAAACTTCGGGGGAGGGGAGATATATCTTCCAGATCCTTCCTCTGCGTACACGTCACTTTAGGAAGGCGAAGTCAGAAGTTCAGCTTATGATCAGAAGTGGGACCGTTTTGAGTCCAGCTTGATAGATTGACTTTTGTTTCCTGCGAACCTATGGAATATAGTTCGTAACCTTCTCACTCTTGCTAGAATAGATTTGCGACAAAGAAAATTATCGTGCCCTTCTTGCAGAACATGAATTAGTCAAGCCACAAATGGGAAATATTTTTATATGCTTTCAGAATCTTATCAAGTTAGTTTTCTAGCTCGGTAGGGTTGTGTGATAAGAGGATAGAGGTTTAAAAAAGAATGTTCCTTCTGATAAGAGCTTAGCAGGAGTTTATCTGTGAAATAACCGAAAATAGTCCCAGACATAATCTACTGGGTACATGTATTTTTTTTTATTAATCTAGTATTATTTTTTGTGCAGCAATTTCATTGAAAGTCGTTCCTTTGTTTTATTTATTTGAAGATAGAAAGAAATAAGGTTAAGCTTCAACTTTCATTTGTCTCAATTAAATGCATACAGTTTGGCTCCTTAGTCATTTCAAATAGTGTTATATGTTCAACAAATTTTCGAATTAATTATTAAAAGTTGATATTAAACATCCATGTGCTTTGTAATGCTTAAAACAAAACTATATTATGATAATACTACTGGAATTCTCATTATAGCTTAATGAAAGTATGCATATTCTTGAATTTTTCACGCTGATACCAATAAGGAACGAAACAAACAATTTTATGAGTGCATATTTGAATGAGATCCTTTTACCGAAATAAAACGAAAAATATCGTAGGTATCGATTTAGTCTTCGATCTAAATCTTAAAAATGCACTGCAGTTAAACATCGCTCAAAGCAAGTTAATGCAACGTTCATATTCGAATCATTCTCTTGTGGATCACTCAGTAACTTATAAAATCGATTGTCAATCTATTGAAACTTCTTTGCAATTTCTATTCTCCCAATCTGTTTCTTATTAGTTTATTGTCATTTTTTTTTAGATTAATTTATTGATATTTACAACTGTAATAATATTACAAGTAAATTTGCTAATATACGTCACGTAGAACAAATGACATAAAAAAAAAAAAAAAACACTTGTAGAGAAACTACCCATCGGTAGCACTCCAATAAAGTTCTATAGTAGAAGGTCTCGAGGCCATCTTCTTTTCAGACGCCTCGGAGGGTTATCAGAAATAGTATGGGAAGCAAGTTGAGAGACTAGCGGATTCAAGTGTGTATGGAGTTTGTCATGGAAGAATAGGTATCTAGTTTGGGTCAAATCAGCAACATATGGGATATTAAGATCATGATGGATGAGTTTGTTTGTGACATAATAAGGAGCATTGAGGATTTTACGAAGGATTTTGGATTGTAAAGATTGGATACGAGATGAATTGGATGGTTTAGTAGTGTTATATATGTAAGAATATACCTCTTTCGATTGTGTGTTGATGTGAGGGAGAAGACAGCATGGCGCTGTATGTGTTCTTACTTGATGAATAAAGTTTTATTTGTAATCAGTTTATTAATTATTCATTACAAAACAAGTAGAGCCCCAAAGCTCAACTCCGTATGTCCAAATAGGTCTGATAACTGTCGTGTAAATGAGTCTTTTGTAATTAATTGGAAGCTTTCAACGTTTGTCAAGTAAATGTTGAAGTAGGCGAAAACGTCGAGCAGTTTCTTGTCTTTTCAGTCTTGTATGATGTCATATTTAAAATTTTTAATGGTTACAAAAAAATAAAAACAAGCTTTGATAGGACCTTTGTATATCATCAATGATAATAAAAAATATTTATTTAAATATATATCTATGTTATTACGTAGGCATAGGATAAGAGAGACAGATGGCGGTGAGGGAGTGCAGAATTGTCCATCCTCAAGCCGGTGCCGCCCGCCGCCTGGTACCAAGGTTCCCCTCTCACCGCCCAGCTCCTCTCCGTTGCACTTCCAATATTACTCTGTCCATTCATCTCTTTGTATATTTATTATTGTTTACATTTTTAAATTGTGTCAATTAAGTAACAATATAGAATTGCAAATCATGCCACCGTTACCATATACATTTAAAGTAAAAAAAAATGGTTCCTTTTATCTATTTTAAATGAAATAAGGTTGTTTTTCATAACACTGTGTTAAGCATCGTCTCATTAAAATAATAAACGGTGATAAATGTCAATATGATTATAGAAACATTTTATTCTATGAGTATTCAATTAAATCAGTAGTAGTTTAGTTCGTAGCAATGACAATTGAACGCACCGTTACTGAAGGATCTGATGTGGTTTATGAACTAAACTTTAAGGATCACTCATAATTGTTTACTTTTTTAAGGTTTATTGATCAAACATCATTATGGAAGTACAACTCATGTGAACATTTTAATAAACTATAAAACTATTATAAAATTGGTTCATTTTTTCGTTATCTAAGCAAATAAGGTTTATAAATTTCGGTTAAAGCAATAGTAGTCTGTTCAATGCAATGATAATTGAGCGCACCGTTACTGAACGATCAATGTGATTGTTTAAGAACCACTTAAAGAGTAAAGAAAAATAATTTTAAATAAAAACCAAACTAAACGTCAATCAATAACGTTCATACATTATTGCTATGAACTCCTCTCTTACCATATATGTGTATGTTTTCTTTGGATAATGAAAAGAAATTAAAACAAAAGGATCCGTACTCGTGTAAGGTCATTGTAAAAATGTATATAAATTAAATTCACCTGGCAATATACCCTGTTTTGTTTTGTTTTGGCATTCAAAGTGAACCCTACTGGATACTGGTTTTGAACATGATGTAACGAATATAAATCATTTCTATGAGTATTGACCCATTTTTTACTAAAACCAATATTCACCTTAAATTGGTTGAAAACTATTCTTATTCAATGACTTTAAAAGTTTTATTCTCTTTCATAATATCTGATTACAACTGTCGTTTCCATTGAAGGTTGAATAATATTATTCTATCCCCTCTATACTCTTTCTAACAGTATAGTATTCTTGTACGAGTCGTCAACCACCTCTGTTTCAATTCATCAAGGTAGGGGTGTTATCCTGAAGGAACTTCTGCTATCTGCGATGATCTTAGATTCTCGCACGGAGAACTTCCCTGATCATCTGGTGCATGAACATATCTTCCTGCAAGACAAGGTCGAATGGCAAGATCTTGCTTGGTCCTCAGCCATTTGGAGAACTCATATTTAAGCTCTACAGCACCATCCACTGAATCATTACCAACATACTCTTCTGCTAATTCAGGATATCCCGGTTCCAGAGAGGAAACGCGAAACTCAAAACAACCACAATTACACCTTTATGAATGATCTTAATCGTAATGGCCTGTTATTTGAGATACTAAAAGATTCATGCCCATTAGGGGCTATCAACCTATTTCGCAAATAGTTTAAGTGAAGTATCTTAAACCTATTTCAAAGTTGATGACCTCCTTACTTAAAGGAAATCCCTTTAAACAAATATTATATCATCTTGGTATAATTTAAAAGAAATCTGGATACACCTGTACAGATGTATCGATGTTTATCAAACTGCGAAAGTTGTAAGGCAACAGCCGGGGCTGACTTTTATTTATAACCTGGGGTCGGTTGAATTCTACTCGTTTGAAGAATTTAAAGCTTTATGGAGACAAGGTTTTCATCAAGATAACCCAATTTGAAGGAAATTTTTATGCTCACGAGGAAGAACTCTCTAAAATCATTCCCAGAATAGTTTGTTATGTCACTAATCACTCTCTCGGAATGAAAGGTAATATCTCCCGTATTACTGGTTGGTCTAGAAATAGATCGGTTCTTCCTAATTGCTGTCCTGTCCATTCCGGTTCACCCTTCCTCTGGAGAAAATGGCAACCCGCCGATTGGTATTTTTTAATATTCATTACTGTTATTTTTAAAATTTCCAGTGCTCGAGGTATTTTGGGATCAGATTCCCTGGATTATTCAATACATTGTACTCGTATATGTATTGTTTCTTCTTAATAATTTTTGAAATCGTATTAAATGATGTTTATTTATACCTGCATTTCTCCTACGACCAGATATATATTTTTTTTACTTTTTTTTTTAAATGTTAACATTTAAGATAATAATATTACTTTCGGTTGTGTCAATATTTTATCAATACATCTAACAGTTTACTTGTATTTAAAGTTCAAGTATACGTAAAAATATATTGGGACATTCTTCATCCGGCAGTTAAAGAACCAGTTCCTACCGCTCAATTAACCTGAAATCGTATACCACCTGTATCTATGGTGTAACGATCATTGAACCTGGTGTACCAAAATTTGCTATACACGGCGTAATTGTTTATTAATAGTCTTTACCTGGATACATAGTAGTCAACGTTATGATAACTTATAGAAATGGAAATGGTTGACCGTAGATATTGGTCAGGGTTTCAGTCGATGGAAGACAACACACTTGATGTGTGGCTTATGTGTGCTCTTCCACAATAACCTAAGCTGCTACGAACTGTTTTTTTATCTTCATATTATAGATTTTTTTATCATATAATCTGATATACAGAACTCGGAAAACGCCATCAACACACCTTGAACAGTTTATAGATAAAACAATTGTTCTCGTTGCTTTTCTTCGTTTTCGAGCATTACGATGGCGAACTTGTTGCACAAGGGGGTACATTTTTACGACTTCCCGATAGTTTGGTATTATTTGAATGACATCCGGTTAAAATATATTACTATATCTCACAATACCGTTCAATAGTTATCGCGTACTTTAAGCTTTAGTCATAGACGTAATAGTAACTTCCGCTTCATTACTATTATTATTATTATTAGTGTTATTATTATTGCTACCTATAGTAGAAAAATTGGTATCATCATTGGACGGTAAAATGGCCACTATCACGTTACTATACATTGAGCTATAAGCAATCCACAATAATCGACTTTGCGAATAAATCGCTCTAATTTCTGATTGGCTTCGAGTAATCGTCCATTCTTAATGAGTGATTTGTTTTATATAGCTTAGAAAAATATACCTTCCTCTTCAAATGTTTTTTTTTTTTTATGTTCAATTTCAATACTAGAATTTTCTATAATTAGTATAAAAGGAACATTAAGTTATCTCTTATGCTTATTAAACAAAGGAAGTCGTAACCTGCCTTACAGTGCGTTACCTAATAGGTATGAATGAGGGTTACATTATTGGAATGAATAATGTAACCCAGGTTTTTCTCCTGTTTAAGGGTGTCCATTTTATAGAGGTAGGGTGAGCAGAATAAATAATTAATCTATCAGTGACTAATGGGGTTACATTATTCATTAGAATATCGGAGAATTATGAAAATCATTTGTTGATTATCACTGTTACGATACTGAAGGTCAGATTTAAATAGAGGGTGCAAGTATTGAATTTTATTTTATGGCGGATTAACGCAATGCATTTAAATATCGCACATGGTCTTCAGGTCCCAATTGTACCGATCTAAATCCTCTTCAAAACTGGCATTGTTGTCTTTATTTGAACAGAATACTTCTTAATTATTAGTGACCCCAGGTTGGAAAAATAACATTTTTCTTGAGACTGTCGTATAAACTAAATAAATAACCTGTATTGTTGTTTGTTTACAAGCTTTTATTGCTACGATAGTAGTTATCCTTTTACAACATTGATAAGCTAAGATGTGAACCCAAACTGTTGTTAAATACCCAAGTTCGAATCATGATCTGGTATATAAATTATTGATTCTGTTAACAATAGCCAATCTACACTGTTGGGTTCTTATGGGACTCACCCAGCCTCTATTAAAGTTGGTGCTCTTAATTGGGAGAGGGAGAACTGGCGTTGAAACTGGAAAGTTTAGCGTGATCTCTGCCAAATCATCTTTGTACAACCGCATGCTTATTGATCTATAAGTACTGAGTTAGTGACCGGCTCTGGTTAATAAATTATTTGTTCTGTTAATATTCACTAATCGAAAATGGGTTCCCTGAATTGGGATGATGGTTAACAGTTTGAGAAGACATGTTTTCTTTATATTGCTCAATTTTATTGTTTGTATGCAAAGCTAATGTGTTGAGTCATATTTTTATCTCAGAAGTTGATATAGCAGAGAGTATATTGTGAGAGATAAGATTGAAAGGAGACGATGCCATGGCGGTATCTTTTCTCGCAAGTGGGCAATCGCGTAATACCTCTTTGGCCTTGACCGCACTCTATTCTCCTCTAGAAAAGAAAACAAAAACGAAGAAACTTCCATCTGCAACTAAATCATTTTTCACTTCTATGCACACACTAAAGGAATTACTATAATCGCGAATATTATCGATTTCTTTCAATTGTTATATCCGTTTTGACCAACTCTGAATCACTTTTTTACTAGATCGGACATGACGTGAAAGTTTGTATGTACGTTGGTACGTCTCTTACATAATTCAAAAACGGTTACATGTAGAAAGTTGAAATTACATAAAAAATACCAAATTTTGGTTCAACTTTCTTGTTGAACTGAGAAAGCAGAAAGTTGTACTTTGTTCAATGGAAACCAAAATTATTTGTTCAAAATAAAATTAAAATTTTTGATATCCAAGAATTTTAGTATATTGCTTGAAGTATCAAATGAATTTTTATCTAAAAAAATATTTACTTTTTTGTTAAGACCGTGGAAAAATTCCGACGAAAAGCCGTTATGTCTCCAAACTAAAACAGAAATTGAAATTATCTGTCCAGGTTATAGGACAGATAATTTCAATTTCTGTTTTAGTTTGGAGATATAACGGCTTTTCGTCGGAATTTTTCCTCGGTCTTAACACTTATGTGAGGTCTCTATTTACTTTTCAATATTAATGTTTACTTTTTTTTTAAATTTAGTATTTAACAATTGTTAAATGCTTGTACCACTACTACGTATGGAAAGTCTTGAGTTCAGTAATTAGTAGAGAATATAATGTTTTTAGGACAATAACTTTGCAGGGAGATGATTTTTCTGAGAGATAACACTCAAATCTAAGGTTTCCCCCCCCCAATTAAGGATACCCACTTTTTTGAGACTGGGTGAGCCCCAGTAGGGTCTGTAGATCCCACATAAGATTCACCCATGGCTGTTAACAGTTAAAATAATTGATGATTCAGTTTTAATATACTCAATATTAATATAATTGATAAACAGGAATTGATTTTAACACTTATCTCGGCTTTTGATCGAGTCTGGCATCCGGGTCTGCTGTACAAACTCGGTAAATTCTTACCTTCTACTTACTTCCTTGTTATCAGTTCCTACATCAGTAATAGAACCTTTAAAGGAAAACCATAATTTTTCCTACTCTTGCCTCTTTACCCTGTCTGCTGGTTTTCCTCAAGGTAGTATCCTGGGTCCCTATCCTATACACGATATATACAGCTGACATCCCAACCCATCCAAGCACTGCCCTCACTACATACACTGATGACACATGGGTATTATCAGTAAATAAGCATCCATTTGTTGCATCCCAATCTCTTCAATCCCATATCTCAAACCTTCAAGAATGGTGTCAGAATTGGAGAATTAAAATAAATCCTAACAAATTCCACTAAATTACCTTCACTCTTCGTCGTAAACCTACGAATTCCTGCCCTACTGTATCCTTTAATAACATTCCATTGATCCCTGTCGAACAGATACGTTACCTAGGACTCCATCTGGACAAACGTCTCACTTGGAATCCTCATACAAGACTGAAAAGACAAAAAACTGCTCGACTTTTTCGCCTACTTCGCAATTTACTTGACAAACGTTCAAAGCTCCCAATTAATTACAAAATACTCATTTACATGACAATTATCAGACCTATTTGGACATACGGAGTTGAGCTTTGGGGCTCTACTAAACCATCCAATTCATCTCCTATCCAATCCTTGCAATCCAAAATCCTCAATGCTCCTTATTATGTCACAAACAAACTCATCCATCATGATCTTAATATGATTTTGCTGATTTGGCCCAAACTAGATACCTATCCTACCATGAAAAGCTCCATACATACTTGAATCCGCTGATAACCCTCCGAGGCGTCTGAAAAGAAGATGGCCTCGAGACCTTCTACTATAGAACTTTATTGGGGTGCAATCAATGGATAGTTTCTCAACAAGTGTTTTTTTTTTTTTTCATGTCCTTTGTTCATCCAGCAGATTTACTGGATGTAATATAATTACAGTTTAAATATCTATAAATTATTCTATTCTAAAAAAAAAAAAACTCGTATCTCCTAACTGCTTTTTACTTCTTGTTCCTAATAAGGGAATTACATAAATAAAGAATAAATTTATGGTTGATATTGAAATATATTTTTGGATGAAAGTTAGTTTGATGCTTAAAATAAAGTTATTGCTTATAGTTGAAATTTTAATGCCTCATTTTCATTACTATAAAAAGTCATAAATGCTAAATTTAAAAGTAATTCGATTTTTTTTTCATATATATTTTTAATTGTGACTTAAACGTATCTCTTCATACTATCATAGGCCGAACAATAAGTCAGATATAACTAGAGATAGGGAATCCCAAATTCAAAATTTCAACTATTTATGAGTTATGCCTTGTATTTTAATTTTATACTAATGTTCAGTGTCATTATCAGTCTCTAAAACTCTCTGGAGTAAATCAAGACTGAATATAAATATTTTGTATTAATAATTAAATTTGTATTACAACTCTATGTCTTGAAGACTCATATTAATCATTTAGTCTTTTGGTTTCTTGGAACGAAGAAAAAAACAGACTAAGATAAACAAAAATTGATGTTATTAGGTAATGTTTGATCTTTCAAGGTCACTTCTGATTATTATCTTTTAGACATTAATGTCATAAATAAATTTTTTTTTAATATATCAATTATGTATTTAATTTGGATATCAAATATATTAATTGTTGTCGTTTTCTTTTTAGTTTTTGGAAGCATAACAATATGAGAAACTCAAATTTACTAAAATGGGCCCAGAACAAGCAAAATGATAAAGGTTCGTATTTTCTTTTTAATTATTTAATCTATTGATTAATACTACTTTGTCAACATAAATTTTTATTGTCAATTGAAGATCAAAGTAATATTAATATCGATAGGCGATATAAATAGTTTTCTTTTGTTAGTTAGGATTATATTAATAATTGTTTTAGTTTAGTTTGCTTTATTATGTATGGATCATGCATAAGTCTGTGCTACATTGCTTTTTCTTATTTCTCTAGAGTGATTTTTTGTCAAAAAAATGAAAATCACATTTTCAAATTTAATTTTTCCATTTCTTGATTTTAGGCAATAGAAACTGGCTTCACCCACCAGATACACTGCAAAAAGGCCATATTGCCTACTTAGTTAAGGTAAATATTTTTTAAATTTCATAGTTGAAAAATTTCTGTTAAATAAGATTTTTATTTTATTTTGGCATTTTCTCTTCTTCTTCAATATACTTAATTATACTTCCTAGGAACTTATGAGATTTTAAATTATTTTAATTTACATATTTTAAAATACTTCAAAGTTTGCACATTTGTTTTTTTACATATTTATCTTATGAGTATCTATTAGCCCATATTTATACTTTTTGTAAAATTAGAATTTGAGTAGTTTTGTTCAGTTTGTAAGGGCGCATTTACTATTTTAAATATCCCGGGTTTGAAACTGATTGTGGCAGATGAACAAATGAACAAATATAATAATAATTTCATATTTTTCTAAAGTTTCTAGGAAACACTGAAGTAGATCAGCCGAAAGGTATTGATGTAGTTAAAGAAGGAATTAGGAAACTGAAGTTTAATCAACAACTTAGAAAAGCCGAAGGAACCAAAACACCAAAGGTTGAACTAACTATAAGTATTGATGGGGTCGCAATTCAAGAACCAAAAACTAAGGTATATAACATTGTTCACAATTATATAATATAACTAAATTATATTGTTATTTGTGTTATCAACCTTGTTCTGGTTATACCATTGTAAAAAAATGTTTTTTTTTCGATCTAGAATATTTTACTAATAACTAATAAGTTATATTTTTTAATATAATAATTTGATAATGTTTACATATAATAATACAAATAGAGATAAAACTGTACAAAATATTCCTCCCCACCGCCTTATCAATTTAATTACCACTCATCCACTGCCTTCTTAGTACTCCTTTGCTTAAAAAAATTTCGTCCCTCTGCCCTTTTATTTATCAAGAAATGATTTTCTTCTTTTTATTCTCATTTTCTTTTCAATTTTTATTTCATCTACTATTGTAATTTATTTAGGGCATAGTTATTTATCTGGGTATATTCTATAATATTGTGAAAAAGATTAAAACTTATATATAAAAACAATGATAATAATTAATAGTACTGTACAAATATGAGATTTGGTGATGCTTATACCTACTTTCTTGTATAATAATTGTTTGTAGTTTTATTTAATATAATTTGTTAATTATATAATTACTTCTATATTTTAGAGAATTTTACATCAATACCCTCTCCACCGGATATCATATTGTGCTGATGATAAAGGAGAGAAGAAATTTTTTTCATTCATCGCCAAGGACTGTCCAGATTCCGAGAGGCATGTGTGTTTTGTTTTTGTCAGTGATAAGTTAGCAGAGGAGATTACACTCACTATAGGCCAAGCTTTCGATCTAGCCTACAAGTATGTCTTTTAATTATATTTATTTATTATTATTATTACTTTATTAGTCATCATTTTTTTATTATTATAATAAGCTAGTATTTATATTTGAGGCAATTTCTTTGTGGAAAGTTGAATCAAGTTTTGAAGCGCTAATGCAGTTATCATTACTTAAATATAGGAATTAAAAAAATACTACTTATAGTAAAAAAGACCATTTTTATTCATTAAAAAACTGTTCTGATTCTTAATACAAACCAATTTTTTTTTTAGTTTGTTTAATTCTTAGTTAATGCATATATGTAAATATTTTGATACTTTATTTCAAATAACGGAACTAACCTTCAGATTTGTGATATTAATATCTTTTAAATGTTATTACTCCTTATTTCCTAGTAAATATGTTTTGCAACTAAAGATGATAACATTCCTGATAATCTCCCTTGTCAATCTCAATTATTTTGAAATATTTTATTGACTTCTCAAAATTAAAGTACATTAGAGTTTGTGGAAAGGATAATTTATTAGTTATGTAATATTTTTAAAAGTTTATTTATATTGAGAAAATATGTTAAATTTTATTGATGGATTGTTGTTTTAAATCTATTAAGCTGACCATGGAAGAAGAATATTTCAATAATTTATTGGATTTGAATATTTTTGTACAAAAATGCTTATGTAAACATATAGACCTCGATTTGTATGTAATATCTATTTTTTTTCAAAGGATAGTTACTTTATTTACTAATGTATCACGTTAATAAATGAAACAAGATACCTACACTCAGTGTCAAAATGTTAGACACGCCGATTAAAATTAAAAAAACTTTTCATGTTTTCTTTATTTTTGATTGATATTATTTCTTTAAGCACAGTTTAAAGTATAAATTATGATATTGAAATAGGAACAATATTATCAGACCTTGAGGATTATTTAAATCCAATATCAGTAAATATTGTCATTTTATATGCATCAAAATGATAGACACACACTTGTTGTTGTTTACTATTTTCTTAATTCTCTAGAGTTGAAATCGTTAAAATACCATTTCTACTTCAATGCAGTGTTGAATTTGTTTCAAAATAGACCTAAAAAGAATGTGAGTTATGGCAAAAAATAAGTGTTTCTCCGAAGAAGAGCGCCGATTGATTTCTTTACTTCATAAGGATGGTCTAAGTTGTAGGGAAATAGCCCGCAGAATCAATTCTTCAATTCCGCAGAATCAGTTTTTCATCAGTCATGATGTGTATTCCGCACGGGGAGACATATGGAACCCTCCGTTCAACTGGGAGCCCCCTTCTTTGACATTATGAGAGAAACGGAATATTCTTCGAATCACATCCCACTCATGTAAAACAGCAAGAGCTATTGCTGAGGAAAATGGAGTTCAAACAAAACTAAGGAATGTACAAACATTATTAAACAAGTCAAAAACAATAGTTTAAAAAAAATTGAAAAGAAAGCCAGTTTTGAGTACCCGTCACAAATTAGCCCGGATGGCTTTTGCTAGTATTGTGATGTCGTGGACTGAGGAGAGGAAGAAAGTCATCTTTAGTGATGAAAACAAATTCAATCTGGATGGGCCAGATGGATTTTCATATGATTTTCATGACTTAAGAAAAGAAGAAATTTTTTTATCAAGGTGGTCAAATGGGAGGAGGAAAAGTTATGGTTTGGGCATCAATGGGTTATAAAAAGATAGGAAATCTAGTATTTGTTTCATCAAGAGAAAACTCAACTGAATATAAAAATTTGTTTGAGGAACAAAAGTTGACTTTTAATGAAAAGTCTGAAGGCACATCAGTTTTCCTGCTAGATAACGCCCCAATACATTCAGCAAAAATTATTAAAGACTGGTTTACTTGCAACAAAATTGCCAAATAAGACTGGCCTGCTGTCTCCCCAGACCTGAACATTGTCGAATACGTTTGGAGAACTCTTTCAAGAAGGGTGTACGCTGAGTTAAGACAGTTCAGAACAATCGAGGATTTGAAATCTGGAATTCTGGCTTCATTGGAACAATTACATCAAGAAACAATCAAACAATTGTACGATTCATTACCAAACAGAATTTTTTAATTTATAAATGGTGGTGGAAATGCCACGAAGTATTAAAATGAGTTTTATTTATTTTTACCAGGGAGCGTGTCTAACATTTTTACAGGCCTTAACTTTAATTTGAAAAATAAAAAATGTATATATTTTTGGCTTGGGAACCAAAATACAAACAGGCTGCTGGTTATTTTCAGGTGAGTGATAGATTATTTTAATAATGTTTTACGGGTAATTTGAAAAGATTGGAGGGTAGGGATGACAATTTTTGAAGTATGTCTAACATTTTGACACTGAGTGTATGAATCATAGTTTGATGTAAATTATGCATATACATTTTTTTTCCATTAGCTTTTTTTTTTGACCAGTCATCTTAAATAATTAATTTTGTCCAAAAAAAATTAATTTACCCCAAAAGTATTCATCATCTCTTCCTTTATTAAATCTTTATAGATTTATACCTCTTCATCTCTCCATTTTATTAATTTTTAAATTTTTTGGTTATTGCAGGAGGTTTGTCGAAACAAGTGGTAAAGACCTCGAAGTGCAGCGAAGGATGATGGTATTGCAGCAACGAGTTAAGCAGCTCGAGAATGAAGCTTCCACTCTTAGGCAGAGGCTTTCTGATGTTTTGAATGGCCAAGCTAATGTAAGTAATTAATTAAAAATATCCTCCACAATTTTTTTTCTCTTTCATTTTTATCCACACCTGTCGAATACAAAAATTGGCCATCAGTAGTCCACAAATTAAATTCATGGTTTATATTAATTACTTCCCAAGGTTGTATTTTTTTTCTAACACAAAAAACTCTTTGATCAATATAAGTTCATGATTACTAAAATCAATCAGAAGTTTTGTCAAGTTAATATAACTTGGATTTGTTATCTTTTGAGCCACGAGAGCTTGCTGAAATTCGCAGTTTGTAAAATGGCTCAAACATATTTTATTTTAATATAGGTAGTTAATAAAAGTGAGCTAAAACTATAGAAGAGACATTGATTATAAATAGGATGCAATAGGAAAAATCCCCAAAACAATGCCTCGAGTCTCTAAGATATTGGAAAACCAACCAAAGTCAATGTTTCACCAATTCAGGCATCATCAGAACACACACACCAAAAGAAGATCACACTTAAGGAGAAAAAGTGCAGCTCAATTCACCCTAACAGACTCATCAAATATAGACAGCAAACTTGCCCCCAGACAATCCATAAATACTCAGTGTCTTTGCTTTTATTGTGTAGTTTATAGAATTAAGGCTTTGTTTTGGGGATTTTTTCTATTTCATTCTTGCTAAATCTATATCGAACTATATTTACCAATTTACTATCAACTTACTCTTAAATTTGCTAAATAACTGTGGATTGTGTGTTGTGTTAGTATAAACTACTAAAGATCAAAAGTGATGTAGTTAAAAAAAATGTTTAGACTTAAAGGTTTCTCAAATTTGTATATTCATTGAAATCTTCAGCTATAATTTTAGTGCAGTTATTATCTTCATCAATGCTTTTAAGGAAATGAAATTCCAAAATTAAATTAATTTTTAAAATGTTTTGTCATAAAACTATAACTTTATTTATTGAATCTTTTTAAAATATTTCAATTACTTTTATTGAATTATGTTCATATTATGTGATAAATTGTGCCTAATTAATATCCTTGAGTTGTTTGTTATGTAACGTATAATGTAATTTATTAAATATCATTTAATTCTATTGTATTTTCATTGTACAGGATTTGGAAGGTTACATGAGGCGGAATAAAATTAGTAATATGTTAACGGTTTCTCCATCGGATGATACCACAACTTCAGTCAATTCTTCATCTCCTCCTACTTCCAATGGCACTTCTGATAGTAACGGTACGTTATATTTCACTATTACATATATTTTATTACTTTCTATATTATTCTGAGTGTAATGTAATTTTATAAAATTCGATATATATATATTTTATAAGGTTCGAATATCATTAATTTATCTCGTTCAGATTAAATAACTTATTTTATATTTTTCTTAAGTCATTAATTAAATCATCAGAAATGCTTTCTTTTTGTTTTAACTAAATTCTGAAACAGTCAGCCTACCGTATAGTGAGTTCTAAAATAGTTTCCAACATGAGCTTATTGGTTATTCATAATATTCACACTTTTCCTCTTGCATACAAATAGGTAAAAGACTTTTGTACTAGAAATAGCTTTTCTAAATTGATCAGTACATGTTTTACTAAAAATAAAATAAAATCTCTTATACAGTTTTTTTTTTAATAAAGTTTTAACTATTCTTTTAGGCTTCCACGACCACTATTATTACAAAAGACTTTGCTTATTTCTTCTGGTTTAGAACGTGTAGATAAATTTCTCGCCAACGTTTCGTCAACCATGCTGCTGACTTCCTCAGGGTTGACGAAACGTTGGCGAGAAATTTATCTACACGGTCTAAACCAGAAATAATAAACAAAATCTTTTGTAATAAAGTTTTAACGTTTTTGAGAAGTTTTTCTGTCAATCAAGTGGATATAATAAATGTAAATTTAATTATAACATATGTACATCAATATATTTAACACATGTGTGTTATATGTATAAATCAATTTACTTACAGGTATGAAGTCATTTCTTATGAAGTGAAACCTTTTTTTTTATTATTATTATTTTTTCCTAAGAGAAAAAAACGCATGATGGGTCTTTGGATCGTAATATTTCTAAGCCAACAGTTGTGCAGAGAGGTGATCTAGCTATTTATGGTATATTTTAAAGAGAAAAGATAGGCCCTCGACCGGGATTTGAACCCGGAACATTTGTCTCACCGTGACATCGCTCTGCCAATTGAGCTATGTGCCCAGTGTGCTTAATTTAATCCTAAATTAAAATTAATGTTCAAAGAACTTCGTTCTAGTGCATTCATCGCAAAAATGGCGGGAGCACACTGGGGCTTTAGGATCTATGAGAGAGAAGGTTTGTCCTCGACCGGGAGGGGCCTTGGATAGCTCAATTGGCAGAGCGATGTCACGGTGAGACAAAGGTTCTGGGTTCAAGTCCCGGTCGATGGCCTATCTTTTCTCTTTAAAAAATAAAAATATTTATAACTCATAAAAAATGACCAATAATTATAAAATATTTATGGTATAGTATAAGATTATACTCAAATCAGGCTTCCCTCACTAAAAAAATGTAAAGGGGGGATATAAAGAGGTCACCGTATCTCTTTATAGAGGTTGAAAGATTGTCGGGAGGATCTCCTGATTTCACAGAGTTAAACTTCAGCTGATAACATATAATAGTAAATTTAATTGATTCAGGCAGTCTTGCATCAAGGACATAGAGTATCGTAGCGCAGTACCTAATCTCTAATCCTTTTTTCCCTTTTAGGATAATACAATTACTGTGAAACTTCAAACAAATTTTAAAACAAATTCAAACTGTGAAACAAAAATTCAGGTTTTTTACTTTGTCAGAAAAATTTGTTTGAAGATAATAGTTTTTTTTCTTGTATGTTGTTTATATTAATAAAAAAATAATATTAATAAAACTCATCCATCATGATGAATGATGGTTGATTATGATCAGAAAAAGATAGATAATGAATTGAGTCTATGTGGGTAAAGTATACATATTAGATTTTCATATATGATTGGTAATTTTGTTGTATCTCCTCGACTGATTTATGGAACTGAATTAATAAAATATGTTAATATTTAATGTTTAATGTTAATATTTCAGGATTACTTCTCAACTTGAATTATAGTAGTAATAGTTCTTCAAGTAGTACAACTTCGTCTGGTTCCAGCCCGGGGGTCCCTCCTGTCCCGCCTAGGGCTTTTGAAAAAAGCTCATTTATTGGGTAAGCATTTATATAATTTCTACGATTTAAAATAATTTATAAATAGGCATAATGAATACATTTGATAGAATTGAGGAAAATAAAAATATTTAAACAATCGTAACAAAAGATGCCACTATTTATTACAGTGGTCTCAGAGAAAAGCCACAGATGGATGAATTATTTTTTTAATTCAACGTTTTTATTTGAAAATATAAAACTTTAAGTATGATTCAATAGGAAAAATTCCAAAAAGCTAAGCCTCTAAAGTACTGGAAAACCCAAGTTTTTTTTTTTTTTTTTTTTTTGGAATGTCTTAGAGCAAGGTTGCTATTTCTATATGATGAGTCTGTTAGGACAGTTGGTGTGAGATATGCTGCATCTTCTTTCAGCATTTGTGTCCTCATGATACCCGAATCGTTAAAATATTAAGTGGAAAATGTTAATTGTTAAAATGTTTAAAGACTTGAGGCTTTGCTTTATGAGATTTCTCTATTTATAATTTATGTCTCTTCTTAAATTGTCAAGGAGTTAAAAATCACAACGGTTCACTATTGTAAATAACTAACTGATTAACATAACACATACTGAAAATGATATTTAAATTTATTTTTATTTTTATGATTAATATTTGATCTCACAAATATGTTTCTTGTTTCATAGCATATGTTTATTCTATATTAGATGATTTGGTTTTATTGTTGCTAAATGTTTAAATGTATTTAATTTTTACAGTGAGATTCCTGCTGTTGGAACTAAATTAGAAGGATTGCTTTTAGATGAATTAGATGATGATTTCAATCCGAGAGCTTTCGAAAATTCTAATACTTCCCCGACTACGAATGGAAATCCACCTCTATGTAAGTATATCTTTAATTTTATATCATGACAGTAATAACAGTGGTGGAGGTTAAAATCACTTCATTTTAGTTTGTAATTATGAGATATTTAGTTTCTTCTGAGGTTGAAAAAAAAAAATTGTAAAGAATTAATTATTGAATATTATCTCTGTATAATATTTAACTGATAAATTTTCAATTTTTTTTCTTTTTTTGTTTAGTGGCTCCTCCACCAAAGCCTCCAAAGAAAAGACCAGAGTCAACAGCTACGCCAACGTTAGATTCTGATCCATTTGGAATGGGAGATTTTGGTAGCGCACCGGTTGATTTGGAAAATGCAATTGGTCTTCTCGATAAGAGGATATTAGAAATGAAGGTAAAATATAAAAGTATTATATCCATTATAACAATGATCATTATTTTTTTGTTTAAAATAATGAATCTCGTGTTCAGCTAAAAATGTATGTACTGAAATATATATTTTAAGGTAATGGAGTAAAAAATCCTTAGTTACGCCGTCCTTCGGAAGGGACGTTAAACAGGGGTCCTGAGCCTGTACGATGTCAGGTACTTGTTAAAAATCCCTATCCTAATTAAACCTGGATAGGCAAAATTTAGAGCTCCCACTGTAGCATCGTCCGATTAGCCATAGCAGCATAAAGTGATGTTAAATGAACTAACTAACTATATTTTAATTTTACTGCCTAATCGATTTTACAGGCTTAAGATATGGGTTGTGTATGGTGTAATATAGTTTTGTTAGATAAGATTATTTGAAAGGAGGAAAAATTCAATAAAATTGCTCAAGGATTAATACCAAATTTAAATTTAAGGTGCTCACTGTCACTAAGAAGGTCAATTTTTAAGTTTTTGCCGGATTGCTAATACACTGCCACATTTACTTTTATATATATATATTCCATTTTATAATTTATTTTCTGTGCCTACCATGTTCAAGTAATTTGTATATGCTTTACTCATCAGTGAAAATAAATAATTTGTAATTGTTGCTTCCAAAAATGTACTTCTTTTTTTCTTATCAATTAATTGATTTTTGGGGAGTTTGTTCCAGATTTTATACTGACGAATTAAAATTATTTTTAGGAAATTTTAATTTTAATTGTAGGTATGATTGAAATAAAATGATTTATCACCTAGAGGAAGATATTGTATAATTTATTATTAAATGAAGACTAACGAATTTAGATGGTAAAATATCCAACAGTGATACACATTGTTTTATAATATTTAGAATAAAGGACTGTTATAGACATTGTTTCCATCTAATAGAACATACTATGGACGTCATCAATGTTTTAAATGATAATCATTTTTCTATTATTTTTTATATTAGTTGGTATTCTTAAAGATTAAATAATTACAATTTATCTAATTACACTAAAAAGTGTTGGCATGTTTTATCCCCAAAATAACAAATTAATCACATTCTCCAAAAAATGTGCAGGTGTGATTAAAAAAATGTCTGAAATAGTGTAAACTATTTAATGAAATCTGGTCTTTCGATAAACATTACAGGTTTCATCTGAACTAAAGGCATAAAATAGAATAAACAATAGTTGAATATTCACAGAATGTAAAAAAATAATCAAAACAATGCTGACTTTGAAAAAAAAAATACAAATTCACCTTCATATAGTCTTATCATCTTGTTCAAAATAATACAATTACACAATTAAACAATTTGATTATAATATGAAATAATATTGTGTTTCAGGATGGATTTAGCAGAGGACTCTCAATTGGAAATGATGATTTCTCTCTTGAATCTCTAGATCCTCTGAGAAAATAATGAAATGAAATGAATGAATGAATAGAAAAATTATCATGCTTGATTATTAATACAATTATTGTATAAAAAATTATTAATTGTAACAACTAAGGATAAGAAAAAGAAGTTTCCTGTTGTTATTATGCAACCTAGATTATTTATTACCAATGTGATAAATGCTATTATGATTTATTTCTATTTACTGTTTAATTTGTGTGTGTAAATAACATATGTGCTTGTTATTATAATAAGATCTGAAAGTTGTGTTCTACATTAGGGACCAAACTATTAATTAAAAGAAATTTTTTACAAATGTGTATATTTAGAATTTGTATATAATCTAAAGAGATATTATTAAATCTTTATTAATATTATTACATTGTGCATTAGTTTATAGTATTGTTATTTAATAAAATATAACAATGATGAGATGAAGTATTAAATATATATAAACATATGTTAGTTTTTATTTGTTTTCATTTCACACAATCATTAACTTTCGGATGGAGATTATAAATTTTTGGTCAGGATAGAGCTTAAACATAGGTTTGGTAAGCAGCCTCGGATACTTTCTCATAGAATCGGTAGAAATGTTTCTGTGCCGAGTCATCAGTATCTTCTTACTTTTCTACACAACAGCTTGTGGATCAGTTACTGCAAAAAATATATCTCAAGAAAACATAGGCAAGTACTTGAGCTATTTTCTTTGTATCAATCAAGTTAACATGAAGGGAACTATAAGCAATAATCCCATTTTGCATTAATTATAAAATTTTAAGTTAGAGCTAGTGAGTTCTGCTAATTTATTTTTTTTAAATTAAAGTAATACCAACAAATTAATGATATTGCAATATTTTATATTGACTAAAATAAATAATTAATGAGTGAACTACTATATATACATACTTAACCTGTTTGGTAATACACATTATAATTTTTGGCACTGCTATAAAGACATACCATAAAAAAATATTCATGTTTATTAAACAATCTTTATGCCGTTTTACTTATAGCACGATCTTCTACACCCTTCTAACACAAAAATAAGTTGAAAAAGTATTAATGATACATTTTATATTTATATTTAAAGAACAATATGTTGCATATCTTATGTTTTAAAAAATGCCAACCAGAAATACCTTATTACTAACAACCCTAAATATAAATTCAAGCAAAATGAATGTTACACGAAAACAACTGGGGAAAGTTAAATCATAAACAGATGATAATATTTTTTTTTAGAAAAACATACCCACTGAGCAACCTAAAATGTACAATATAATAAAAATAAAACAAAAATAAAGATATAAAAAAAAATAAATATATGTAAAGGATAGGAAGATCTCTCAAGAACAAAGTGGATACACTGCTATTCCACAAAAATATATCAATATAAAAATTTTAAAGTCTTCCCTGGGTTAATTTTCATGTTTATTGTCCATAATTCCTCTTGGAGTACATTTATGTTATGCTGGAGGTCTGGCTCC
Organism: Arma custos; assembly: GCA_037127475.1. Lineage (NCBI taxonomy): Eukaryota > Metazoa > Arthropoda > Insecta > Hemiptera > Pentatomidae > Arma > Arma custos. The sequence continues at coordinate 15,064,337 of CM073762.1, read as the reverse complement.
TTGGCAGCTAGTAAGACGATGTCGTCAGCAAAGGCCAACAAGGAAAATTTGACAGTGAAGGTTTTTGTGTCCCTGCTGGAATTTGCTCTCCTTAGTGCCAAGTCCAAAACCATAATGAAGAGCAATGGGGTTAGGCTGCAACCCTGGCGGATAACCAATTTTTTCTCAAATTCTTTAATTCTCTCTCAGAAATTAAATTAATGGTTTCTGGTTCTAACCACATTTCTCATCTTTTTATAGAGACTCATTACAGCCAAGGTTGTTCTACGGCATTTTATAAGTTTCAATAAATAATTTCAGGTTGGACATGAGGGGTAGCTCAGAGTGTAGAGCTCTGTTTTTCTCTGCTCTTAAGGTCCTAGGTACGAATCTGGCTGAGACAGTTAAATTATTTAATCTTTTAACATCCACAGATTGGCCTTGTGAGATCTAGAGACCCTCGTTGGGCTCACCCAGCCTTTATAAAATGGGAATCTAAATAGAGATAAAAAAATTGATGGTTGATTGTGATCTCGTACAAATCACCTTCCTGTGTGGCCATTGTCCTAGAAACGATAGTCTCTATCATGTACTGAAACCAAGACACTTTATATGTTGTTGTTTTTTTTAATCTGGGAACCAGCTGTAGCCTACTTAAAACCCTTTATTTTTTTATCAAACTACCGGTGGGGAAAGTGTGGCTGATTTTTATTTTTCTCAAATAAGGAAGTTACTTAAATTTAACAAGAGCTAGCCTTAAACATAATCCTTATTTGTCAAGTTGCATTATTTAATTTTACATCATTTCCATTCATTATTATTCATTCATCAAAAATAAAATCAGTTTGTTTTTTTTTTAAGTAACAAAAATAATGACATGGACAATGCAAGCATTCTTATTTTTCGCTGAGTAGTTAGACTGGGTCATATAACTATTAATTATTCAAAACACACAGAGAGGCTGTTCAATAAGGTAAATAATAAAGTGTTATTGAGAAGGCCATATTATTCTTATAAGGTAAGAAGGTCGAAATGTATTCCACTGATCCGCCATGAAATATAAAACCTACAATAAGGCCATCGTTAATCCAACACGTCGTCTATAAACTCTTCGGGTCGATGGGCAGATGGATATAACCTCATTCCAAGTTGTCATTTATGTTTTTAAAGCCAACAACTAATGGATAATTAAATTATTGATACAATTGTCAACAGTGACAAGAAAACCATTGCATTTGTAATCTACCTTTATTGAATTTTATATGTGTTACGCCATGAGAGCGATAACCATCCGATCGAATCAAATATGTCTTCTTTAATATCAACACAAGTCGCTATCAGAAGATTAATTCATCGACTGCTTTCCGATACAATCGCTTGTCAATCCATCATTTTCATAGCAATCGATGGTTTGTACACGCAATTTCAAGTATGGTTTGTACAAACAATTTCGAATACTTTTATTCAAGAGGTCATGAACTTTGTTTAAAAACACTGTAATAATAAATTGTCCAAGGTTGTGCAGGGGTGATTTTGGCAAGATTTTGCTCAACTGTCTGATTTAACCCCAAATAAAAGTAGAAATAAAGGTCTTCAGATCCCATAGGGGTCGACCTATCGAATAGGGTGTATAAAAAAAAAAAAATGACCGTTTTATCAAATTCCTGAGTTCAAAAGTCTGTAAATATTTTAATGCTATTTATTATTTAAAAACACTTAATAATCCCTTTAGAGCATTCTCTAAGCTTGTTTACTAACACTTGATTCTTCAAAAAAAAAAAAAGCCTCAGTTTAGTTACTTATTTCAAAGAAAAAATATGACAGTGTCCTATGAAATTCTCGTAATTTTAAGACATTACTGGAAAAAAAAATTTCACAGCCGCTGAGGCAGCTCGAGAAATTATTAAATATGAAGAGGAATGTGTCCTTGACCAGCGCACTGCGCGGCGTCGGTTTGAAAAATTTAGCAGTGGAGATACGACGTTGGAAAGGAAGTAGGGCTCCGGTGACCATTAATGGATATTGATGAGGTTCTGAAGGAAGCTGTTGAGTCAAATCCGTCCACAATTACTCGCGATTTCCAGGGAGTGTGGTGTGTCGAAAGATACTGTTAGTCGCCATCTAAATATATATCAAAGAAATAATAATACAAATATTTAGTATAAAAACACGGTCATTTTTTTTATACACCCTATTATTAAATAATTTATCAGCCATATCCGTATTCGAACCCGGGAACTAATGCCATCTTATGGTACTTAATAAATTACTCTATTGTTATACTGTTTCTGAACTTTTCGATGGCATCGCAAATCAATCAGGCCTTCCTTAAACTTACCTACCTATGGCAGTCTGCTTTTATATCAATGAAATTATTTATGTCTATCAATTATATAGACAGGTGCGTGTAAACTCATTACAGCCTCCATTACGGTTTTAAAACAGACAACTACTGTATAAGTAAATTATTTACTTGTTATGTTTCCTATACAATATCATAACCGCCCGAAATATGCAGCATTTTATTTAAAAAATTGAAACCAAGATTTTTTTCAGAAACCAAAAAGGAAAAGCTTTGCAGACCGGATGTTGTTTCAAAAGTAGAATCTGAACCGAATAATGAATTCTTTAGCGATACGGATTACAGTTTGACCTGTTCCGGCGAAGGCTATGAGGAATCCAATGCTACGATCAGTAACGACTCCTTATTCGACGATGACCGATATGGTCACGTTATTGAGAAGTTTATCAACGAGATGGAGGCCTTCTGGCAAGGCGTCAAAGTGCTCATCGCTGACGAGAATAATAAAACTAAATCAGCAGGTGACATTTTTTGCTAAAATGGGCTTTTGCACCTTTAGTTTATTTATCAAGAACATTAATTTTTTACTGGTTGCATTGAGAAGCAGAGAAGTCGGGATGAAAGATCTTCTAATGTTTTTTTAATTTTATTAGGAAATTGGTGGCATGGAGATACAGAAAATAAATACCATCAGATGAAAGAGCTATTTTACCAGAACGTGCCAAAGGATCTACCACAGAAGGTAAAAGACATCATCAATGAATACGAAATGAGATACAACGATCTGATGTGGTCTGAGATCGAGAACATAATAATAAACCAAGACAATCATGAGAGTATCATTTCTGAGAGTGTAAGTAATAACAAATAATCAACCCATTTCCTCTTTCCTCACCCTGTCCTCAAGAGTGGCACAGGGTTCAAGAACTCTCCTCTAATTTTCAACTGCAACATCAATGATCTTCCTAAATCAGTCCACAACTATTCCCAGTGTCTATATCCTGAAAACTTCCATATCTATTTGTCCTTTCCTCCTTCTGAGCTAATAATTGCTTTCGCCAGTGTTCAAGAAGGCCTAGATAGGATCGGTGCCTGGACAAAGCTGAACATTCTGGAATTGAAAGCAATGAAAACCCAGGCCATTGTTTTAGGTTCCAATCCTCCTCTGTCAAAAACTTAGGCATTACTATCGACCAAATTTTCCGACCACTTTAAGTTCCCTGAAGTTATTCAATAGTTCTCGACTACTTGCGCAACCTACTCGTAAGCTCCTCATATCATCACTCATCTCCCCCAACTTTGACTACTATAATGCGGTATAAGGAAGCCTCTCAAAGTTGCTGGAGGACAGATCAAAGCGAATAATGATCTGCTGTCTAAGATTTGTCCTTGGTATTCCGAGGCGGTCTCGCGTATCCCACCTTTACGATGAGTTGAAGTGGCTCTTTCTTCCCATTTATAGACAACATTTCCTCAGTCCATTCTTATACCAATCAATCAACTCTCGAAACCCGTCCTATATCTACAGCCTCCTCCAATTCAAATCCTCAGCCCAGCGCCATGAAAAATGATCTCGCCTTTTTGACCTCAATAGTCGTACCGACAGAACCAAAACATCCGAGCGTTCTTTTCTCGCCACATCATTTTGGAGAAAATACGACTTAACCACTTATTCACTGGGGTTATTATGTCCGAGATATTATGTCAAAACTGACCGCGTTATTTGGACCGAAATCAATTTATTAATTACCAATTTCATCTAATTTACATATTTTAGGAATTTCTTCCTTCCATAAAATAGAAATGCATAACACATTATACAAGAGCTATAGATTTATTAAACAATATGTTTTATTATAGGTACCTTCAAGCGCCACTAACAAGAGCATAAATAAAAAAGCAGAAGACCATAACAATATGGACAATAGAGGTAATTTTTCTTATGTTTTTTTCGAAATTTTTTAACAAAAGTCAGTGGAAAGGTCATTGTCAGTGGCAATAGCCTCAAACTTGGCAATTTATTTATTTTTTTCTTGAGGTTCAACATTCTTATCTACATTAGTTAAGCAGGTAAATTGGGCACTGAGGTAAATTTTACGAGCTTGATAGTGAGACTATTAAAATATTAGTAAACCTGTAACTATATATTCCTATATCCTATAACATAAAATTGACGTAAGTCAACGAGATCCTAATTAAAGTAATGTTCAATGAACATTTCCCCCCTTGTATACATCGCAAAATTGCGAGAACACGGGGATACAGGGATCGGTGAAGAGAATGGATTTGTCTGGCCGTGTTACGAGCCAGGTTAGCTCAGCTGGTTAGAGCATAGCGCTAGAGACGCGGGCGATCCGGATCGAATCCCGGCCTGGACAAATCTTTTCTCTTATAAAAAATATTTAATAAAAATAAAAATAAAAATATTTAAAAATTATCGCTATCATAAGAATAATAAATCTTACTAATATTATAAATGTGAAAGTTTGTATGTTTGTCTCTCTTTCACGCAAAAACTACTGAACGGATTTGGATAAAATTTGACAGTATTATAGGTTATACATCAGAATAACACATAGGCTATAGCAAGCGCGGATTTAGGGGGGGGGCGCACGGTGGCACGCCCCCCCCCCCGACAGTTTTTTAGGTACTGTGGAGAATCCATTATAGGACATAATTAAAGGCAAATCACATGATAATAGTTGTGTTAAATTGACAGAAAGAACATGAGTGAATCTATTTGTTTTGAAATCCTACTAATCTTACTAATATTATAAATGTGAAAGTTTGTATGTTTGTCTCTCTTTCACGCAAAAACTACTGGACGGTTTTGGATGAAAATTATTCAGTAAAATAGGTTATACATCATAGGCTACAGCAAGGACAGATTTATGTGGGGGCACGAGGGCGGGTCCCCCCCAATTATATTTCATAATTAAAGGCAAATCAGGAACTTTGCATCTTGAAATTTGTAGATAGGTTCTTTGTATAGTTTAAGAAAGAAATTTGGATAATTCCACCCCAAGGGTTTCCGCTTTAATATAATAGGGGTTGGGTTTAAAGGTTGTATAGAATCCGTCAGTTTTGAACTTAGACATCTGAAATTTTGGATGTACGAGTAACTTGTAGTTTAAAAAAATAATTAAATTATTTATTTTAAATGATCTTTCACGAAACTTTATGTGGCAGACCAAATTCCACGCGAGCGAAGCTGCGGGCATAAGCTAGTATAAAATAAACAAAAAGTAGTTCCTCGATCCGTTGCTAGGCAACGCCCATAAAGTAACACATAACGCTCACTAAAACTTTTTTATATAAAGAGGGAAATTTCGATTAATTTTTTCTTCTGTACATAAATCTGATAAAGCTGATGTGACATTTAATGTTTTAGTTTTTAATTTAAAAGTGGTGTATCCTCTCTAATTACAATAAAAATAAATGAATATATAAAATTTCCTTTATTTTTCATAGTTATAATTTTTAAGCCTTAAATTAAAATAAAAATAGGAAACGTATGAATAATTTCGATTCATCGTTTATAAATTGGATAAATTAAATGTGTAATTTCAGTTCCGTATTCTTTTTGTTGTTCATATAAAAGCAGAGAAACGTCCCATACACGTGTATTGATTTTAGATTACACATTTATCACTTCTATGCTGAATGTTTGGAAAACAGTATTTCCAACTATTAAAAAAAACGAATTATAATAAATGAACAAATAAACAAAATGTATTAATAACTTAATGTTCTTTATTCATTATTATATAAAAAAAATTGCTTAAATATTCTTTGCTTTAATCTAGATTCAATAGATGATAAAAAGTGTAAGAAAATGAGTTTTGAAGATGTTTTCCAAGTTAAAATTACCAAATCAGGTGATTTTTCCGCCATTAAGTAAGGTAAGGAAACTGAAAATAATATTATCACTTGTTAGTAATAATTTAAAGTATATGCAATTAAACGTAATTGTTGATGTTAGAATTACTATATAACAGAGGTGGCCAAGCTCCTTGATAGTTCGAGCCATTTTTCAGAATTTGAAATTTTTCGCGAGTCGCAATTAAATATGTATTTAAAAGGTATTAAAAACAATTTTTTTACAGAAAATAAAATACGTAGAAAATAAACAGAAATTATATTTATATTAATACGTTGTAGCTAGATAACCATCTAACAATACAAAATAAATTAATGTCATTTGGAAGTTCTTCGTTCTTTAGTTCTTCAAGGAAATGTTTGAATTGTCGATTTTTTGCATAGGTGCGAATGTAATTTACAATGCGTAACACTGTTTTCATAACATCAGGATATTTTAAATATTTTGTAACCAGATATTCTTGGTGATCGTTACATACTCCGAAACAAATTTAGTTAACTTACCTAAAATTCCAGATTACACATTATATCCGTAGCAAGAGCGATACAAATTGTTTCCTCCAGAGCACAATGTCAACTGTCCGTTGCAATGAAAGTTTACAAATTCAAAATTACGGACGATTACGCCAAAATTACGATTGTTTATGTTCGTTCGCGCTGTTTTCGATGAGTCATATCATTCTTAACTTGGACGAAAATGAAATTTGTTACAATGTTTCAATGTTTCACTTAGTCTTTCATATTTGTTGTCAATAAATTAAAAGACATTTTGAAACACATACGGAATGATAATATTTTTTTTAAATATAATAGCACAAAAATGAAAAGGGAACTCGGGTACATTTATCGAGAGCCACAAATAATCCTTCAAAGAGCCAAATGTGGCTCGCGAGCCGCTGGTTGGCCACCCCTGCTATATAACATACAATTTTTTTAGAGTAAATTACTTGATCATAAATTACCTCTAGATTTACAAAAATGAGAATATTTTCATTGTACTGAAAAATCTTCAGATTATTTTAATTGTAATAAATAGATCAATTTTCTCAAATAAATAGAGAAAATAAATAAACACTGTTTTTTGTTTGTTTTACAGATGATAGAGAATGAAGGATAAAATATTTTGACAAAGATGCTGCATTTCCAAACTTAATAAATACATTTTACAATATTCATTTTTACAGTTATTAGTACATAACAAGACAACATTGATAGGCAGTAAATTATTTAGTTTAAAGAAATTTATGGAATAAAATACTTCTAAGATCATGAAGAGGCTTAGAATTCTACGCGAAGATGGGCTTGAAATTAATTCTATTGTTTGCAATTTGATTTTGACTATTTACAAAACAATGATGAAAGGTATACTATGACAGAGAAATATTCAGAAAATATACTAAAGACCTTGTAATGGAAAGGGGGAAAGACAAGCAAAGGAAGATGAAGAAAATATGGGCTGATAGGAAAGCTAAGATATACATCATTACCCATTTTATACACCATCATAAGACGAATATAAGACAAAAAAAAAACATTTTTTAAGTACATATATTAAAATTATACAGTATTTTTATTTGAGCAACAAGCCCAAACCAGCTAGAATTTTCAGATTTTATAAGATTATTTTTCAAAATATACAATAATAATAAGGCTGGATGCCGATACCACAACCACAGCTTACAAACTTCCATCCACGGAGCACTAACCAAATCCAAATCCGCAACATCATCCTTAACTTCCACCTATGTCTGGCGGATCTAGGATTGGGATTAGGAAAGAAGAGCTTATTTTAGCGTAAATTAACATCTTATCATAAACTTGTCCTAAAATTTGGTATAAACCATATATAACCTATAAACTCAACTAAATAATTATAAATAATACCAAAAGTGGAATCATAATATGTAAGTATAGACAAACTATATCCTAATCAAGCCCCTATACCAAGAGTAAAGAAAGGCATACATTTTCAAGGGTAGGCCATGGGTCAATGTGAATTTGTTAACAATTTCGATCCATATTCATTCATATGAAGATACATAAAACATCAATTTCTAATTTAAGATGACTGAGGACGGAAAACAATAACATGGATAAAATAAGCTCCTTGATCAAAGCGGTAGCTATCTATATGTGAATGAAAAACATAAAAGGGTTCCGAATCGCCCATTTTGGATGCACCGATTAAGAAAACATTCGATACAATGAATAATTTTGGTGTGTAAAACGTTGTTTTTTTTCTTGTTGAAAACCAACTAAAATTCTGGTCAATATCAACTAATGAGAACTCTAGGGGGGCACCCCCCCCCCCCCTGCAAGCTCTTATTAACTTTTTATGAATCCGATCGTTTATAAGACCACATCACAAGTCCATCTTAATCTTCACGACACTGTAACTTGACAATTATATCAATCGGGTGAGTATACTTCAATTCTACGTTTAATTTCAAAAGCCGTGAATAAATTATTAGTTCTCCCAAGTTTTAATATTAATAAACTATATTTAATTTAATCTTGTCCTTTTTTTTTTATACATATCTACTCATGGAAATGAATTGAGCACAATTTTAACGAAGAATTTCAGCAGGACTCGAGCTATTTTAAGCCTTCAGATTAAATCATTAATCATAAAATCCTTGAAACCATCACACCTATTTTTACAGCTGTCATTTTTTTCGCTCTCTCTCTTCTGATCCTTGCAAATAGATTATTTATTCATTTATTGCATTCAATGCATCATTATTTATGACGTATTGCCACTATGTCAAAACATGATGATTAGGCTTACTTTTGGTTTATAACCTACAGAGAAGCTAAAAATACACCAATTTTCATGGTCGTTTATAAGACCACGTGGTATGTAACAATGAATACATAAACTTCATAATGTAGTCCGAACAGTGTACATTGGAAGGAATGGAATCCGATAAATCGATTTTTTATTTCATTGTCATTCATCAACTGTTTATTTATCTCATGTTAGAGAAGAATTAGTTGACTGGAACTTCTAATGTAAGGAAGAAATAGTTGGCGGTGCAGTCTAACTTGTATGATATTAACATATTATTATTATTGTATTATAATAATATATTATCATTATTGTATTATCATACAATTTATATCTATAATTAAACTAGTTTTTTCTAAATCCTTCATATTCCACCCCTTTTTTAATATTTTAATCTTCTCATTTTGTTTTTTTCTGTTTACCTCCTCATTTTTCTTTCCCTTTATATTATGTTTACATTTTTATCCTTTCTGTACATTTATTTTCTGTATTTTATATTCGTTATCTTTAATTATTATATATGTCACTATTTTAATTTCTGCTCATCATCTGTAATTTTACTATATCTGTCACTACTTCAATTTTATGTTATTCTGTAACTATTTTAATATACGTTATCTTTAATTATCATATCTATTCACTATTTTATCATATGTAGTCACTATTTAAATTTTCTACATTACATGTCACTATATTCTTGTTACTGCAACGTTTTTTTATATATTTTTGTTGTGTCTGTTTCTCTTTCATAGCCCTGAAGATGGCCTACATTGTAGGTCGAAACGTCGGCACACAATAAATAAGTATACACTTATTATGGTGTTTTCATTGACTGCACCCCCAACTATTTCTTCCTTACGTTTATTTATCTCGCACAAGCCTTTGAAGGATATCTTGGTGTAATGCGCTTTGTTTAAGGTTGTGCAAGTCATGTCTACTCCATTTTATTGATGCTTGATAAAACTAATAACATTGTTTTTCTCCTAGCTTGTTTAATTTCTTTCAATTCTGTCTTTAACGACTTTTTTTTTATCATTACTGTAATTTTTCAAAAGGCTTATTAAGAAAACTAATTCGTTTGCAGTATTTAAAAAAAATTTTTTTTTCATAAAATCCTTTTTAAAAAGCAGTTCCAGAGACATTATTAGTAAATTTAAAGACAAAATAATAAATGATAGTTTCAAAAATTCTATTAATAACAATATCCATTTATAAATTTACACGGTGTTTTCTTGATCATTGATCCACTGCATTACGAAATCTGTTTCCATATTTTCGACAAATGTTTTAGCCTAAAAAAATTGGATTCATTATTGACAGTTCTGGTTGTTTCATCAATGGACTGTAAATGGTTTTGTTATTTTATGATAGGAAATAGATTTCAAAACTATTACATGGAAGAAAATCTATCCTTGTTGACTGCTGAGTATTCACAACCGCCTGCAAAAGTGCCGAATATTATGCAACGAGACGGAAACTAATAATGAATTCTTAGTCGGCACAATGGATCTGGAAAGCAGCTTTTCTAGTTTTGTCATTACAATCTTTTGAAATTGATTCCGTGACTATTTGTAAATAATATTCTTTGACTACGGTAATAATTTTCTATTTTTGAAACCGAAGTATATCATGTATATATCAAGTATGAATTATTGGTATATTTGGAATACCTTTTTTTCTAAGAAAGGCAAATTTTTCGAAAGAATTTTTATTGGAATTTTTGTTGTGGGTACTATCACTGAAATTTGGCTTAAATCATTCACAACTATATTTAGTTTGAGACTTAAGCCTATCAGCTGTTAAGATGTTCAAAAGCAATTATAAGTAAGGATTAAAATGTAATAATTTTTATTCGTAGTTCATTAAGCTCTTTTTACTTAGAGCTAATTCTTTTGAATTAAATGTACCATGTCACCGGAGGTAAGCTGCACGTAAATTGGCTATTAAACATCAATGCATTTCCTGCAATGAGAAAACATTCGTTGCATTCTCTGTCCTATATGAAACCACAATTTTCTACAAAATTTCTTAATGCAGAACCTATATTTTTCGTGTCCATAGTAATTATCTCCATAAATCCAGGAAATTCCACATGAACTATTATCAGTTCTGCGTATTAAGAGAAGTCCTTTCACGTAAACGTTGTGGATAATGGAAAACAAATTTAAATGCTTAATGCAGTTTTTTTTTCTTCATTGTGGCCATTATTTTTTCCTATATTTTTCGGAAAAAACTTCTTCATACTAGAATTAAAACTATTCCCATGAAAAGTTTATATCATTGACTTAAAGAACGTATTTATATATTTAGATATTATGTCCCACCAAAAGTAGTATTTTCGAAATGTTGCATTTTAACTATTCCTTCTAAAAGCTGAAAAAAAAACAAACATACAAGAAATTATCTTTCATACTAAATCAACCATAATTCAACCCCAACGTTTCCCTTTCCACAAATTTTCAAATACAATACCACTGTAGCATTGTATAATAATTAATATAATAATATAAAATTAATACTAACGATAATAATATCAACTACAACATTAATAAAAATAAAATTTGACCAATATTACATTTATTCAGGTAAGTTGTAAAAACTGGATTTCTTTTTAATTTTTAACACATTTTGGGTTACATTTTATATTTAAAAGTTATATTAAATACATTTTTTATTATAATAAAAAATAAATTAATACAGATTTGTCTTATTTCTTTTTTTCTTTAACTATTATTAAAATCATTAACAATGAAATTTAATATTAAACAGACAATAGAAAAGATATTAAAGTAATTAAAAAAAAAGGCGGGCCTGTCCGGGATTTGAACCCGGGACCTCTCGCACCCGAAGCGAGAATCATACCCCTAGACCAACAGGCCATATCACGTTCCGTGCACTGATTCTCTTTAAGGCTTACTACACCAATATTTATGTTTTTATTATCTTCATTTTATTAATTTGTTTCTATTTATTGAACTTATTACTGGTAATAATACCATTATTTGTATGTATTTACAGATTTACACAAGCAAAATTGTTATTCTCTATTTCTCGCAAAAGGGAGGTTATACTGATAAAAAATGTAAACATTATCATTGATTGGGTTATCTCCTGGGGAGCTGGTTTATTGACGAATATGTGTGAATTATCCATTAAACGAAAAATAAGTAATTTTAACTTAATGAACTGCTAAATTGTTTTTGTTTATTAGTGAACACGCTGGTTATTTGTAAATAAAGTATTGACTAATTAAAGAAAAACGAATACCCATTAGTGAGTTAAATTTCTTAATTTGATAATAACCGAATACCTAGTTGAAAGTGCAATATGACTACGAAGATGTTATTAAATTCAAGATGTACTTTTTCATCCGGTGCCACACCGAATTTTTTCAATGTAATTATTTCAGGTGGTGGCTTAATTGGTCAAACTATGGCTTGTGCTCTTGCGAAGGATCCGGTGTTTAAAAACACAAAGATATTGTTGATAGAAAGTTCGCCCATAAAAGATTACGCTCTGAAGAAGGATAGCTACTCTAACAGAGTATCATCAATAGCACCAACCACAAAAGATTTTTTTGAGAAATTGGGGATGTGGAAAAACATAAGGAGATACCAAGTAATGAAAGATATGAAAGTATGGGGATATCTTTCAAAGGAGTATATCAACTTCGAGCATGATTGTGATAATCCAGCTTATATAGTTGAAAATGATGAAATCATAAATGCAGCTGTGATGGAAAATACACAAGCACCCAATGTAAAAATACTGTATGGTTCAGCAATAAAAGATGTAAATTTAAATAGTGGTAAGCAACAGAGAAATCATCAAATTAGATTAGTTGATGATTCTTTGTATGATACAAATCTTTTGATTGGAGCAGATGGAGCAAACTCTCTTGTTAGGAAGGTTATGGGATCCGATTATCTTAAGTGGAATTATAAACAGTTTGGTATTGTTGCAACATTGCTTCTATCTGAGAACAATGATAACAATACTGCCTGGCAGCGGTTTCTTCCTGATGGTCCTATTGCCATTCTTCCTCTGGAGAAAGGCATTAGTTCGTTGGTATGGTCAGTCACCGAAAGCAAAGCAAAAACGATATTGAAGCTGCCTGAAGAAGTGTTTGTGGAAGCCTTAAATGAAGCTTTACATGCGGAACCTCAAAAAAATGAGATAGCTTCTGTAGTTAACGACTGCTCTAAATCATTATTAGGTCTGTTAGGCTCTAAATCTTTTGCAAAACCCTTGATACCGCCTCATGTCAAATCAGTTGTCCCTAAAAGTATTGCTGCTTTTCCTCTTAGCTTTGGTCATTGTAGCCAATATTATAAGAATGGAGTTGTTCTGATCGGTGATTCAGCCCATAAGGTTCATCCTTTGGCCGGACAAGGTGTCAACATAGGCTTCAGAGACATTCAACTACTCGAATCTAAATTAAGTCAGGGTCTCTGTGATGGGAGAGAACTAGGCAATGCTATGGATTTAAAACATTATGAGACTGAAGCTCAACGACACAATATACCACTCATGGCAGCAATAGATGCCCTGCATTGGATCTATACATCAGATAACGCCGCCGTAAAAGCTTTTGGTAACATATGTTTCCCCTTCACAGAATCTGTAAGACCCCTTAAAACTGTAATGAAGCAGTTAGCTACTTAATACTTTTCATTTTCTCTAGAAAAGATATGTATGTTATTATGAACTGTTGTTTAAATTCCAAGACACTTGTAAATAATTAATTCTATTTATTTTCTTCAGTATTATTGTATAGTATTTCTGTTTCTTGTATCACTACAAGTTGTTACCAGTAGGAATGTTTATAAATAAATAATTTATATAATCTTAAATCTTCATTTTCCAAACATTAGTTGATTTGTGGTAAAGATATTAATTTCAGTTTCCTTGCCTATCACTTAGTAATGAAAAATATACCATTTAAGATAATACTGTTGAATCAATTTAAAATTTAATTAAATGAAAGAAGGAATATTTAATATTTGACTTTAATTTAATTTAAAATTTTGAGCAATTAATGTAACATTAACTTATTCAAAGAATACAATTTATTTAAAAAAATAATCTTAATAGATAATTTCTTAAATTAATATCAATTTTTGCTTAGCCGTTAATCAAACTTAAGTTTGTGAGCTTCAGATATTTCATCTCTAAATGTAGAATTATTAATTGAATGACTTTCTTAAGTTATTTAAAGTCTGAATAATTTATTTTGAAAACACCAACCCTAAATCAATAGGGAACATCCGAACCAGCTAAACTCCTTTTTTACTGACCCACTTCCTTCTACATGTTTATCTGACCTATTTTACCTCTTCCCCGAAATTCCTTTCAATCTTTATAATTTTCAGTTCCTCAATGGTTCTCCTGATGACTTGCTCTCTTCTCTTATTAAGTCCTGAGTTAAGGATCCCATTCCTAATACCTGTAAAAAATATTAAACTTCCAGACAAGCCTCCTTTACTTCTACACATATTTAATTTATATATCTCTAAAATTTCATTTTTTCTGGAATATGGAAAAGAGACTTATTTAACCATTGAAGTATCTTTGTTTTCTTCAGCCTCTGACTTCTAGCCCATCTTCATTTTATTGAAGTCTTGGGGAAAATATTCCTTTATCAGCTTAACAACTTTCGTGGACAAATAAATCCCCTCAATCCTCTCCGAATCATTTTTCAATTTATTTATTAAGAATTTATTTCTGTTCTCATTATCTAACTGCTCGGCGCAACAGCCCTTGCAGGACTTAGGCCTCCCTGACGAGCTTCATCCACACTTCTCAGTCCATTGCCTTCTCTCTATACGTATGCACTTCCATGTTTCTCAGATCCTGCTACATGTCAACAATCCCACTATAGATGTGGTCTTTCTTGGGGAGACTACTTCGCTCCATCCTCTTCACATCCCAGCCGCCTCAGCCTTTCCTCTCATATCATACCGACAATATTGTGTTCCTGATACGTGCACTGAAGTTGTATATCTTTTCTTCTTCACCATTGTCTGTTCTCCTGTACTAGACCAAGTATCTTTCTTTCCCACCTGCTGATCTTGCTCTTTGCTTGCTGCAAGAGCACCCATGTCTCACTCCCATAAGTCAAGCGTGACATAATCTGCACTTCTGATGGTTGAGGAAGACTAGTATATAAGAACTATATCCTGTATGGCACTTTAAATTAAGTCCTATACCACTATTGGAAATACCCTATATCCTGTTATCTCTAGGAAATTTCCAATAGCAGTATGGAACTTAAAGTGGCATGCATACTTAATTTAATAACAACTTGCCGTTTTTTTCCTCAGTTAAAATTAAAAAATAAAGAATGAGAGGAACTTTGTACATTCAACCTCACTAGGAAGCAAAACTTAGTTAACACAATCCTCAGGCTGCTTACATAAAATCATACTTACACCACTGTGATTTAAAATGTTCAAATATCAGTTTATAAATATTAACCAAAATTTTTAATCGATTGGACTGGCAGCATTGAAAAAAAAACTGAGTATTTTCATTCCCCATTATAAACCAATTTCTGACAGTCTGCCTATTTAATAGGTCAATTCTATTTTCTAAACAAGGGCACAGGAAGCATCAATCAGAATTTCAAAAAGGAAGTACAACAGCAGTAAGCATTGAGATAGCCTTAAGAAAAACTAGATCTAGATATCAAAATAAAAAACAATAATGTAAATTTATACTCTACCTAAACCTGAAGTTGATAAAAGTCCTGCCTCAAAAGAGGGCGGTAAAATTTTTACAAAGTAGAAGCCTTCATCTCAGGCTGGCCACGGGAATAGTACAAAAGTTGGGTAAAACATGAATACTCTAAGCGAGTTCACTGAAAAAAAAATCTAGGAAGTAGTGAAGAAATTGGTTGAGGTGTGGACAATGGAAAAAAAAATACTCTAACAAGTACAACTTATTAGTGTGTTGATTTTTCGTTGGCCGCATCCCCCCCCCCCCTCATCCGATTTCTTCTTAATTATTACATCGACAGGCAAACACTCATCATTATGAAGCAACATATTATCCAAAGCCTCAACAAAAAAATCTTTGAGGACATCAACTTAATTCTGGCTTAGAATTAGTTGCAGAACCTTGGACTGTAACTTGAGCTCAGGGTTTAAAGAAATGTGCTATCCTGAATATAAAGTATAGGTGGTTGAGGTATCCTGAAATGGTTGAGGAACAAGCTAAATGCAGAAAAAAAAAGAAATTAGTACATACGAAAGAGCAACGAAATTTCTCTGGGCATTTTCTTGCTTGTAGCAAGAATAAATCTTAACTAAACAATACCGTAACGACTATGGATGCTTTCGAACCATGTTATCTGCTTGCTATAAGAAACCTGAAGGCACCAGCAAATAATATAGAAATTGGGGATTTTCAGGAGATTGTCGAGACTTTTATTTTTGTATTTGTATTTTGGACCTAGTATTTTGAGAAGTATTGAATTGATTGTTTTACTTTGATAATAATTTGGTAATCTTTGGTACCAGTTATGATAACTCCTAATAAGTAAAATCTAATATACAAGAGGCATCTGTTTACTTTTTTTCTCCTAATTGTATGTAAATCTTGTTTCAAATAAGCTGGTACCTAGACGAAATGAAACCTGGCACGATAATATTAACAAATCCGAAGATTGTGGTACAGGATGATTACCTCTTCCCCTGCACGCAGGCATATTCTTGAGCTTGTTAAATGGTGAAGATAGAGGTCACCTGTGGTATAGTGCTTGGCATAACAACATTTAATGCCCAAGATCGCGGGTTCACAGCCCAGCAGGTGGCCTTAGGATTTTTTAAAGGGAGTAAAAACATCCTTGGTTATGGGTACGTAGGCTTGATATTGGAGTAGACGTACAATGAAAGTCCCGAGGTGCTTATTAAAGACCCCCTACACCAGTAAGACCAAAAGTCAGGACTCCCGATGTAGTATCGTCTGATTAGCCACAGCAACATAAGTTGACGTTAAATGAAACAAACAAATAAATGATAAAGATGCCTAGCATACCTCTAGGGATACTGGCGGAATATTTCTGGAGATTTATATACAAGAAATCAAGAGTAGAATAAGCAATGAAAGAAATACATGCTATAGAGTATCCTGATCTTTCCTTTTACCCCAAAATGACTTCTTCGGCAAGGAAAAGAGTCGAATTTCTACTGGATTTGTCTTAATTGAATGATTTTATGTCTCTGAATATTGTTGAGATATGCAATATGCAATAATCACCGAAAGTCTTAAATCTTTCTTAGATAATCATCATTACGGTTTCACAAAATATGTCAAATACATGTTGAAGTACATCGTCAGGTTTCATTAACAGATCTAAAGATCTCAATTTATTAAACGAAATTCAAACGATTTATTCCAGAAACTTGAGCTGACTATTGACCTGTATTTTTAAATCTTTGAGGTAAAATTCGTACTACCTTAAATGAATAATTATTACAATCCGTTAATTATATTAATAAAATAGAACGTTTTCCTGTTGAAATTTTTCCAATATTCATGGACTGATGAACCATCAAATAATTTTTAATAATTTATGTTATAAGTGGGAAAACACTTAATTCTTTAAAATTGTTTATTTATACTATTACTAGTATTGCGATTGCGTTAGAAAGGTTACATTAAAAATTAATAACTGGGCGGCAATGTTTTCACAACAGTTAGTATGAATTCGTGGGCATTTTGAAGATAGTGACAGTTGTTATCAATGCTCTTTGATTGTGTTTCCTAGTTTTATTATTATTTTGTAATGTCTGTGTTTAGCCCAGATAAGGTACATTTGTTACAAAAACTATCAGTTCATAACGGTGATGTTACTAGTTGTGATTTCAGTAATCATTTATGCCTAGCTACAGGTTCAGGGTAAATATTGGTTGTTATGTATTGTGTGTATCTCTTGAATTCTCTATTTAATTTTGGGATAAAACATCGTTTTCAGTGATAAAAAAGTTGTGGTTTGTGAATGGAAAAAAGATTTAGGTTTTGTTGAAGCTAGTTATTCACCACTAATTGGTCACAAGTATTCTATTACTTGTGTGAGATTTTCCTCTACTCATCTTCTGGCTACAACATCAGTTGACGGGCATACTATTATTTGGGATATAAAGGTAGGAATATTTTATAGTAATACTTGATATTGTTTAATGAGTATTTCAGAAGCAATTTTTTTGGTAAATATATGCATGTTTTACTGTATGTATAATTTCAGAATGGCAAAAGCATCCATACGCTTGTTCAAGCCAGTGGTTTAGGTGTTAGGGTCGTATCATTTTCTGCAGATGCAACTATGCTAGTAAGCGCTGGCGAAGGGGGTACATTTTGTCTATGGTCGATTCAACCGAATTCAGTCTCCCTTTTAAGGTAGCAAAGTAATTATATGTATTCTAATGCTCCAATGTTCTAATTATGTATAAGACTAATATTTTAAAATTTTTCAACAGATCTGTCAGTGGTCATGATGATGAAAGTATTCAAGGAACTGCATTTTCTCCTGATAAGAATTTGCTAGTGACAGGAGATGTCACAGGTATTTATTATTTATAGTTCTCTTTGCTGAGATAATAAACAAGTTATTGTAACAAATAAAAAACAATAATGTATAAAAATATGTTACTCTTTTTAGTATTAATTATGTATTTATGTTTAGGCAGTTATAAAATCTGGTCGGTGGAACATTTGAAAGATAATCAGGATACAAGTCTCGTTCTTGTCAGAGATGCTCATGATTTAGGAATCAATTGTATGGAATTTTCTCCTCTGCACACTGTCTACACTAGTAAGCTTTAAATTTTATCTTATGTTTTATTTATTTCCAATTCACTGGTTGTCTCAATAATTATTAATTTTATCTGATAAATGATAGTTTTTATAGCACCATTAATAAATCATACTGTGTTGGTTTTTTATTACAAAATCATCATGATATTCATATATACTATTTGTATTGCATAATTTGGTGCAAGGTCTGCTGAATCTCTTGTGTACCAGAGAAATTGAATTGTGGTTTATTCCTTCCAAGAATTTATTGATA
Organism: Arma custos; assembly: GCA_037127475.1. Taxonomy (NCBI): domain Eukaryota; kingdom Metazoa; phylum Arthropoda; class Insecta; order Hemiptera; family Pentatomidae; genus Arma; species Arma custos. The sequence goes on along the minus strand of CM073762.1, from coordinate 15,045,320 downwards.
TTGAAGGGATCAAATTGATATTAATAATGAATGTCCTCACATGTGTGACTGTGAAAAAAAGCTGTCTTAACAAGTTATGGTTAACAAGTTTTTTTATTATTTTTTGGTTTAATGGTACCAAAATAATTTAAATTTTCCCCAATCTATATAAATAGTTGAGATATGGTCTTGAAATCATGTAACGGATGCTCTCTCCTAGAAAAGCTGAGGACATTTTTTAAAAGTATTTTTTAATTATGATATCAAAGGAATAAAATATAAATTGATATTAGTTTTATTTATTGTGGATTTGGCCCACCACAAATAATAATTTAAATTATGAACCAGCAGACTTTTGGCATATTGTAGTGTGGCAACAATATGTGTGGCTACCAATTCCTCAATAAACAGAATTTGAGTCGGATAAGCTTTTTACAAATAAAAATATTTTTACTTCTAAAATTATAAACGATTACTTGACTTTCTTCTATAGATGTCCATCCTTATTATAAAAGTTATTTTAAGTAATCAAGTCTTTTAAATACACTTTTTTTCCTTTTATAATACAATTGTCAGCAGAGAGCAATAATAGAATTTTTGGAACTTAATATGTGTTTAATTTTTATCAAAGACCATATTTAAGTTATAATTTATTTTAATGTATTATGTATATTCTAATGTATTCAATTTTACTGTTGACAACTTTGATTGTAATAATTACAGATGACGATGGTCTAACACAATGTGATTACACAATGCTAAGTTGTGGAAATGACCACAACATTGCTATTTGGGCTGTTATTTTAATATCTGGTGGGAAATCAGCTGGAGAAAAACTGTGCTATTCAACATTGCAAAAGCGCTTATATGGTCATTCATCAGCTGTGAGTCAGATTAGGATTTCTCTCGATGGGAGTCTTTTAGCGTCCACATCAATTGACAAAACCATTAGATTATGGCAGGTAATTACGCTTATGAATATAATCGGAGCATTAGAGACAATATCTTTTTATTTTAATGTTATGCTCAATAAATGAATAAGTATTTTATTTTATCATAATGGAAAAGGTATTAAGTCAAAAAATCATGTTTCAGGTAGTCATTATTAATCATGCCAATAGGATAGAGAGAGGAGTAATGAAAAGAGGAGTATTTTAGTTTTCTATGAATTATTAGTGTTTTCAAATTGAAACTTTCAATTTTAGTTTCAAAACATTTTTTTTTCTTCTCCTGTATAATTACTGTTTCATGACTTATACCTTTCCATGTCAACCCATCAAACTATTAAATTAATAATATTATTTTTATTTCTATTAATAACTTAAATGTTAATTTTTAAGCTATCAAATGAAAAATGTGTTAAAATTTTGGGAGGCCATTCAAGATATGTTACTTCTGCTGCATTTTCATCTGATTCATCACTTTTGGTTACTGGTATATATATTTTTTAAATCCTCAATTTTATTCTGTTAAAGTTAAGGTCGGTCTTATTAAAATTATTTTCTAGGTTCTAATGATAGAATGGTTTATGTATGGGATTTAACTGGCCAATTTGAAATCAATTCAGAAATGCCCACAATGAGTTTATCTCCTACTTTTTTTACAGTAATTATATTTATAATGCATTATAACTTTATATATTTTTAAATTTTGATTATATTAAATTATTTCCTTGTAGAGATTGGTAATTATTGTTATTGTTATTTTTTAATTGAAGCAGAATGAAGAAACCGATAATGAAGAAAAGGATGACATGATAGATGGTGTACAGTTAGTCGAAAAACTTGTGACACACTCTAGTGCTGTCAATAGTTGTCATTTTGGACATTCATTGTTTATTTCGGCTGGCAGGTAAATCAGATTGATTCTTATTTTTTTTTAAAATTACAGTCATTTCATTATTAATGGGACTATTTTTGAAATATTTACTTTCTCTATGAGATTGGTAAAAATATCCCTGTATTCAATAAACTAGATAAATAATTAAACATAGGAACTAATTTCAAATAATAATATAAAAAATTGTAACTAATGAATTGACCATCACAAAATATTTATTTATTTATGATCGAACAAAAGTATTTTTTTTTAAATTTATTTTGTTGATATTTACAACTATAATAATATTATAATAAGTAAATCTGCTAATATGTATAACATGACATGAAAAACACTTGTGGAGAAACTACCCATCGGTAGCACTCCAATAAAGTTCTAAAGTAGCTGGTATCGAGGCCATCTTCTTTTGAGATGCCTCGGAGGGTTATCAGGAATGGTATGGGAAGCAAGTTGAGAGACTAGCGGATTCAATTGTGTATGGAGCTTGTCATGGAAGGATAGGTATCTAGTTTGGGCCAAATCAGTTACATATGGGATATTAAGATCATGATAGATGAGTTTGTTTGTGACATAATAAGGAGCATTAAGGATTTTACAAAGGATTTTGGATTGCAAGGATTGGATATGAGATGAATTGGATGGTTTAGTAGAGCCCCAAAGCTCAACTCCGTATGTCCGAATAGGCCTGATAACTGTGTATAAAATTATAAATCCGAAATACAAAAGTTAAGTAATCAGAAGAAATAAATGATAAAGGATCAAAGAATCCTTGTAGAAAAGAAATCAAAATTATGTGTTCTGATATCCTTATAAAGAAAGATGCATCTCTGTTAACGAAATAGTAAATTGAAATGTTACCGTCAAAGTAGGAAGTGTGATTTCGATATTTCATTAGAGTATTCTATTTCATTTTATCATTTCATGATATCAAATGAAGATGTATCCTAGGAGCTAGGAGATTAGGAGATGCTCACTCTTAATTATGTTGTTACTAGAAGAATTATTTTTAACTTTAACTTGAAACTTATTTTTTAAGTAAGATTCATTATATATCGGAGTTGAATTACTTTAAGACATTGAAATCAGCATGAGATTAAAAACAAATCTTAAATGTTTTTCATTACTCGTTCAAAAAGATGACTTCCTGATCAGAAAGGCTGTGCAAAATATAGTATGTTAATAATTTTTGTTTTCTACGTTTTTAATTTATTTTTTTTAAATGTTCATCTTTATATTTTATTTGGTAACTTAAAAAAATGGGAGTTGCTAAGCTGAAGGTTCCAGGTTTAAATCCAGATGTGACAGTAAATTATTTAGTCAGTTAACAGCCGTGGAACAGACTAAATAATTTACCTTTACTGAAGGGAACAGATCCTTCTGGGGCTCACTCGGCCTCTATAAAGTGGTACCACCCTTAATTGGGAGAAAAACCTGGCAGTTGAGCGTGATCTCGGACAAATCACCTGCTCAACCCCTGAAAAAATAGTCCACCATGTACTGAACCCTTCATGGGTCGTAATGGTACACTTTTAATGTATATAAATAATTTTTTCAGATTTATAAAATTATTTTATTTTTAGTGTATTTTTTATAATAGATTAAAATTCTATCTCCTTATCACTTAAATGAGCACTTGTTATACTGTCCATTTGATTTGAACTAGTGAATGATATTATTCTTTTCTTTAAAAAAAAAAAAAAAATTAAAGTCTATTTATTTTTTATAGAGCCAATATATTTAGTTACCCTTTGAAAATTTGATCCAAATAAATTTTACATACTTATTAAAGTGATATGAGTTCTATATTAACTGGTATGCTTTTAAATGATAGAAACTTTATATTTCTGCATTAACAGCGATAGGAAAATATCAATTTGGAAATGGTTTGAGAAAACATTCACCCTATCCAAGGTAATTAATGAAGCGCATAGATTTACCATTCATCAGGTAGAACTCAGTCCGAATGAAAAAACTATAGTTTCTGCTTCTCTGGACGGGACTGCAATCATTTGGGATTCTGATGTAAGTAATTAGTTAATTTAGAAGAAACCATTACATGCACTATATTTTTAAGTTATTTAAATTACTCTAAGGCGTCATCAGGACATAAATTAAAAAAAAAAAAAAAATTGATGTCAATTAAGATTAAATGCTGGACATCTAACATTTGGGAGCAGAGTGTCTTAGTGGTTGAGCACTGAGTTGCCATGCTGGAAATCCTGGTACAAATCCTGCTGCCGACAGGTTTTTTATTTAGTCTGTTTGCAGCAGGAGTTGGATCATATGGGATCTAGGACCCTCCTGAGGCTCACCCAGTCTCTATAAAATGTTTAAAAAATAGGGTACCCAAAAAAGGGGCGAAAATCTGGCGGTCGGCTATGATCTAGGACAAAAATTACCTCCCTGCAGAACTGTTGTCCATGAAACATTAGTCTCTACCATGCACCGAACCCTAGACCAATTGACCGGTTGTAGTGGTACAGGTTTTTTTTCCATCTAACATCTACAGTCCAAATAAACTAATTAATCAGAGATAGAAACTTCACTCCGAGACATTCAACAGTATTTTATTGAAAGTCTTAGTTGGAAGTTGATCTCTTTGATTGATGAGTTTATTTAGACTGTTGATGGGAGATATGGTATATTTAGTCTTCATGAAAGTTTATTTATTTTTTTTAATTGTTTGGTAAGTTGCTTTCCAGTATTTCAGAGGCTTAAGGCTTTGTTTTCTGAGCTTTCCAATTGCACGTGATCTTTTATGCCTCTTTTAATAATACATCATTTTTAATTATTTGAATTCAATCTCAAGTCTGACATTCATTTTATCAGAAGCCTACCAATTCAACTTTATTATGGTACTGATTTTGTTTTAAATTAAATCCGACATATTGATGATTTTTTTCTTATAACAAAAGATTACCTTATTACATTAGAGTACCACATTTATTCATTTATTCTTGTTTATTCAGATTCCTATTTTTCAAACTCACAATCATAAATAATAAAAAATATAAGTTTTATTATTATTTTTTATTTTATTTTTTCTAGAGTGGAGAGGTTGAGAAATCAGGTTTTCATATCAGTGGTTCTGGCATTCGTTGTGCTCGATTTTCACCTGATGGAGAACTCCTGGCGGTCGGTAGTGATGATGATAAGTTATCTCTGTATTCTGTTCCTTCTTTTGAAGAAATAGGGTATTCTTTTTTCATTCTGAAATATATTAATATAAATTTTGATGCTTTTCAAAAAATATACCGTAGAAATAATATTGTAAATTAATTTATTTAGGTCTACTACTTGTGATGATAGTGGTGTCGTTTGCTTAGCATTCAGCCCAGGATCTGACATTTTGATAGCAGGTACAAGTGATGGTCATGTGCACTGTTTTTCAACAAAGCCATTTTGCTCTTCTCTGTTGTTTCTGATTGAAAACGTCCACGATCTTGGTGTTACTACTGTAGATTTTGCAGCAATATCTCACATGCTTAACATAGGTAAGTAAATACAATATTTTATTTAAATTTTGAACAAAGTTGTACAATTTTTAAGTTAATTTAAGAATTATTATTGAGATAAAATGAATTGTGATTCTTAATTATTTCTCGCATTATTATTATAATACATCCTATTGTTTTTTGTAGTTGTTATTACACGGCAACTTATTGTTAGATTTGCTGGTGAAATCTTTTATCAATTTTAAAATATTTAAACCATTTGCCTTATTTTTTAAAAATGTATTTATTGATATTTACTACTGTATTACAATAATACAATAAGTAAATAGGCTAAGTAATACATAATGACAAGTAGAGAAACTACCCACTGGTAGTACTCAAATCACAAGGTTGAACTTGGCCAACTGCTAAGAAGGTCACGTGACCATCTTCTTTTCAGACGCCTCGGAGGATTATCGGGAATTGAAGAGGAAGAAGCTTGGGTTGGAATGAGAAGAGTGGGAATGAAGTTTTTTATGAAAGGATAGATACCGGGTCCGGGCCAAAACAGCAACAAATGGTACATTAAGGTCATTATGGATGACTTTATTCTTAACAAAATAAGGAGCATTGAGGATTTTACAAAGGATTTTGGATTGTAGGGATTTGATACAAGAGCGATTCGATGGCCTTATTAAGTTTCAAATGTTTAATCTAATCTATATTGCACCTTTCTCCTCTCTCATTATTTATTTTTATTTTTAACAAACCCTTTGTTTAATTTCATGAAATATGTCGTACATTTTTGGTAGTAAAATTATTTACATTGATAGGCGAAACTTGCAAAGACAAATATGAAATGGTTTCCGGCGGTATGGACTGTCTGGTCAAAGTATGGAATATGAAAGTGGCTGACAGATCTATGATGCCCGTCTGGTCTCTTTCAGGTATATTATTTTTAAGTTATATTTTACCATACGCCCGAATTAGTCTTGATTTTGTAATATAGTACCATCCATTTATTTTTATTAAAATTGTATTAATTTCTTAATTTAAAGTACTTTCTGAGTTTAATTTTGCTATTTTAGGACATGGAGGAAATATAACGTGTGTAAGATATTCGCCAAAACTAGCAGAATTGTTAGCGTCAACTTCCACCGATAAAACATGTAGGATTTGGGATTCTGTAAGTATTCTGAGTTTTAGACCTGATATTTAAAATTATTTTATATAAAATACAGTATTATGAATAAAATAACAAACTTATAAGAGGCAGATTGAACTGTATTTGTATGGGTTTTATTATTATTATTTTTTTATGTAATTCAATCTGTGTCTTGCTGGCAGGCAGCAATCATCAAGTTTACTCACTGTTTCAAAATTGGCATAACAAATATTTTTTAAATAATATTACAGTTTTGTTGTTAATAAATAATTTTTGATTCAGTATTCAGGGAACTGTCTTCACATCGTTGAAAATCATGATAGCATCATGACTTGCTGTGCTTTTTCACCTGATGCTACTCTACTCGCAACAGGTATGATTTATATTTTAAAGATCAACGTTAATGCTTATATATTGATATATTTAATTCCAATAAACTCCATATTTTTTTTTTAAAATATCTGTGACAGTTTATACAATACACTTATTTCAACCAATGTATTACCTTATTTTTAATTAAATAAAATAGATTTTTAAATTACAATGGAGATGTTTTTTATTATTTTCATAAGATACCAGCTGAATTATTCAACACTGCTTGTACAATATTAAGCAAATTGGTATCATTTAGAGGAATTTGATTTTGATTTTTTTTTTATCAGGTTGATTCAATGGGGAATCAGGTGGTTTTGTTGCTGGGTCAGAATGATTCATCTGATAATCATTCAGATCCATGATTGTAGATAATATATCACTAAAGAATCAAGAAGCCTATAAGAAAATTAAATATTAAGCTTCATTAAAGTCGGCCAATTGGCCATATTATTATTAATTGTATAGCTTATGCAATTATAAAAAAATCATTCACTACCTTTAAATTCATTTATAAATCTAAGTACTTTTAAGATACTAAATTGTAGATTACAGAATCAACATCAGACATTTTATAAACAAATATTAGAAATGTATCTTTCTATTGTTTTGTTAAAATCTAAAGCATGTTTCTGTTCTACAGGATCTATGGATAAAAGTATATCTATTTGGGAGTTACCAAAAAACCTCTCGTTCCAATTATTTGTGTCGAGCAGACTGAATCCAAGCCAGCCTTCTCAGGTAAATAGGTGTCTTCTAATTTATTAATCCAACAGTAAAACCTGTTAACAGTTATAGATTGTCAGTTAGGTTTAGGATCCTAAGGTGAGAGGTTGTGTAGAGAGCTCTAGAGGATTAACCGAGCTACCTACTACCACAGATAAGAAAACTTTCAATTCCTTTCTTTATTATTCTATATCTTCTATTATATAATTTTATTTTATTTTGCTTCTTCTACTTTTGTTAAAGTTAAATTCGTTAGTATGGATGAGTCATTTCTTAGCTCGAATAAACGGCGTAAACATGGTCGGATTAAAACACCAACAGACCCGATACAATTAAGTGAGATTTCAGGAAATGCACCCACTTATTTGTTGGTTAATAGAGAAGGAGATGAGGGTTTCCAAAAGGTATCCCCATTTTTTGATAAAGCCATACATCAAAAAAATATTTATACCAGCTGTTATCTCCTTAGTTATGTCCAAAGAGGTCTAACATCTTATGTTACAATAATATATAAACATAAACAATTAATCATTTGTCGTTTCCATACTTTTACATTGCCTCCACACTTGATTCAATTTGAAATATTGTGAATCCTTATTTAGTGATGAGCATATTCTGCTTTGTAATGTAGGTTTTGTAAAAGAAATAGATAAACACATGTTAATATAAAATATAACTTCAAACTAGAAAAGTTTGCACAGACAATATCATGGCTTCTGTTAATAAATAAATATAGTATTAATTTTTTTAATTATAAGTCTTCTATAATTAAATAATTATATTTAGATGGCTGATTAAAATAATATAAATGCAATCATATCTCAATATAGATAAGAAATTTATTGTTATTATTAAAACAATAATATAAGTATGATAAAAGCAGACGAACTAATTGTGAGGAATGGACCAATCAGCTTACAGTCGGATCATCTTGACTCTTTAGCAAATAACATGTTCTATCGGCTAGTTATTTATATATAAATATGATTTTTATTTTAAGGAACTTCTGTCAGGCTGGTTGGAACGGAGTGGCATTTCTCCGTCAGTAGAGATAACCAGTTCAGATATAATGGAAGCTCCTATTGGAGAATTATTGGACAAAATAGGAATTGGTAATTGGCTATATTTTTTTACTTATTAATTTTCTCAATTAATCTGTGTATCTAAAACATAACATGGTAATATAAATTTTGTAGTTGAAGAGGGCAGAAGAGCAGACCTTGAAAGGTTAATAAAATCTCTGCGTGAAGAGCCACCTCATGACTTTATATGTCCTATCACTCATCATATTATGCGAGATCCAGTTATGGCTCCAGGTGAATTTATCTTTTTTCTGTCTTATTATTACATCATTATTTCAACTCTCCTAATACCAGGTGAAAATAGTTACACATAATACGAAGTGGGGTTCCTGGAGGACCCCATTTTTTCTGCCATCAGCTACGGTGATATCATCCATCTAAGAGCCACATGTCAGATGGCGGCTTCTATCCGACACAAGGCTTTATCGGAGGATGTGGATAAAAGCCATGTTGGCCACTTAACTTCATTACATTAGTACAACCCACTAATGTTTACAATTATTGTACATGGAAAAGTCCAAATCCTCTCAAGTCCTTGGAGCTAAACTGCTCTATGAGACCGGAGACGTCCGCGATTCTCCGGCACTCTCAAAATGTATAATTTTATTTATTTTGAAAATAACTCATTTTAGTGAACAACAAACATGTTTCGAGAGAAAGTAAGTCACCAACTTACAATGAATGCATGAATAAGTTGTGGTTCTGGGCTTTTTACAAATATATTTATTGCAAACATTACAGATATGGTTTACTTTAGTGTCATTTTTTCTTGAGAATAAGTAATACCTTGCCCTCTTTTCACGTAACCTTTTCTGAATCATGGGTGCAAAAATCGTTGATAAGCCTTTTTCCATTCCAGATGTAGATCAATCCAAAGACAAGTGTACTTACTGCAACAATATCAATATATCAGGTTTATAAAAAGGGCGAAAGGCCTCCTTTTGCCACTGAGAGGTATGCTCACTTATCATTCTGTCAATATTTTCCACTCTTCATTTCGTGTCATTGTAATGGCCAATGATGTCAAGCTTTTTCTCAATATCGTTTTCGAGGATGTTTCCACTGTGATAATAAGCAAATGACAGAAATTCTAGAGTCCTGAAAAATCTACCCCCCCCCCCTACTCTTTCTCTCTCTGTTTAATAGGTGCCTAATTCATCTGAGAAATATCAAGGAACTGACTCACCTCAAAGAATTCATAGATTCTGAACAAAGAATGCAAAAGAGAAAGAAAGAGAGAGATTCCAATGAAAGAACATAAAAGCTTGAACATCCAGAAAATATTTACTTAACAATAATGATAAATATTTATGGCGGTAATTGGAACCCACACCGGCAAACTGACCCTGTAAATACAAATATTCTTCTACGAAATTATATAAAGAGCCTGAAAAGGCACAGTCTGTGACTTCGGCGATCTGAAATAAGGCTACCAGTAACTACCAGGTGGGGTCGTTCTGGAAGCCCATCCTCGTTTTTTGGAAAAAAATTAATCCATAGTGATTTATTTTGTGCATGAAATTCGTTAAGGCTCTACTCTTCGTGTTACAGATAGTCTAAGGATAAATGTCCTAGACCCTCGTGAACATAACTTTGCTTTTGATTTAAGGAGAGTCAAAAATATGAGCTTGTGGTCGTTAGCGACCTCACCTGGTATTAGGAGGGTTAAAAATAAATTTAGCTGTTTTAAGAAAATTTGGGCTCCCAAGCTTTGTAAATACGATATATTTTATTTAATTAAAAAAATTCTTAACATTTATAAGGTTTTTCCTTGAAACTATTTGCTATATGTAAAAAAATTCTTCATCATCTGGAGTAGTAACTCTTGGTAGAATAGTTTGAAAAAATAAACAATCAGAATTATTTTGTAGAACGGAGATAGTTGGGGGGTGCAGTAAAAAAAAAAACACTGAATAAGTCTAGTACTTATTCAGTGTTTTTTTTTTACTGCACCCCCCAACTATCTCCGTTCTACATTTGATCATCCAGTCAACTATTTTCCTCTCATACAGAATTATTTTGATGTTTGATCTCAATTTCCTCAACTTTTTCATCCTTGGTTTCCCAATTTCTTCCAGTTCCTTACTTTTAAATTTGAGTTATACTATTGATTTACCTGATTAAATATAATTTTCTTCCCCACTTTTAGATGAACTTTTCGGGCAAACACTATATACTTCCTATATAAGTATATATAAAATGTTCTGAAATAAAATCACTATTATTTAAATGAGGTGTTGTAGGTTTCTTTTTCAGTTCTCAGGAATGATTGATTTTAATGAAATGTTAATTTAAAGACAGTGGTTTTCATGAAATAGTGAATACAAATTTAAAAAATTCTATTTCAATTCTTAAATTATTTTGATAGTTTAAATATAACGAGAAAAAAAAAAATGAGGTTTCAAAATATCTAAGGTATTAAGCTGACAGATGAAATAAGATGGGTCTACATTTGTAGATATTGATGTGGACAACAATATTAATTTAAGTCCAAATGAATCTTAATTGGGTTTTGGTGTTAAAGCTCTAAAATCTACCATTTTTGTAATAATCTATGATATAGGGCAACACGTGAAATATGAGGTTACTATTATGTGATCGTCTTGAAAACTTTTTTTCAATGGAAACAAGTTGACTGGGTTCAAATACTTTTAATGATTTATAAATTATTCTGTTAATTAAATTTGATAATCAGGCTAAATATTTTATGTTTGTGGATTATTAATTCACGCCATTGTAATCAATTCATAGTTGTAATTAAATTAGACTTAAGTTTCTTATTTTAAATATTAAATTACTGTAATTTTCTTTTTTTTAGATGGTTACAGGTATGAAAGAACAGCGATTGAGGCATGGATAGGCAGCGGGGAGAGGCGGAGTCCTATGACGAATGAAGATTTTGATTCTATTACACTTAAGCCTGATGTCGAAATGAAGAACAGAATAAGAGAGTATTTAAGAGAATAGCGATGGTATCGTTTTAGCAATTCTGTTTGCCTTCACTCTTAGTTTAGGAGTCACCATCATTGTTCTATTTATACATACATCACACACGAAATGTAATGCCATCGTGGTTTGAAAATATTTTTAGCGTGTGTTCCCTTGCAAAACAAATATTGTTACCTCAGATTATTAGTTGTTTTTTTCCTTCATTGGACGTATATCAGATATAGTATAATCTTTAAGCATCATTAATACGTTTTAATATTAAACAAATGAGATCAAATATTTTTTTACATAAATAATAGTGTTAAAAGTTGAAGAAACAGAGACTTGTTTTCAGAATATCGTTATTGTATTAAGAAGAATCTGTTCACTCAAGATAAGGATTACTTTATTTATAATAGTCTTTTAGATTTTCATTACAATTTACTGAATTTATTAGAAAAACAAATGCATTATTCCCTTTTTTAATTAATAACTGAATCGAATACCTCGATATTAGAGAATTGTTAATTATATTTGGATAGTGAATGTATATTTTTTATAAATGTTACTAACCAATTGTTTCAGTCGTTGTTTATTAATTAGTTAGAGATATATTAAAATATGAAATTAAAAATTTATATTAGCTTATTCACTAATTTTCTAGATGATAAAAAAGATGAGACATAGTAATCAACCATTACTTATAAATGAAGAAACCTGTTCTAGGTAACAGTTTCAAATATGCTGAACATGATAGGCTTTTTAAAATGAGAAGATTTTAATTTAATTGCAAAATCAAATTTATTTGCCTACTTTTCAGTCTGAAATAATTAAAATATATCTATTATATTTTATCTATTGAAATTTAACAATTTTTTTTTTAATGAAGCATAGTATAAATTTGTCGGGGGTAAAAATATTAATTTAAATTTGTGTAAAGGTGATAGTTGGGGGGTGCAGTCAGAAAGAACACTGAATAAGTAATAAACTTATAATTATGTGCCGACGTTTCGACCTACAGTGTAGGTCATCTTCAGGGCTATTTTGGAGAGAGAAGCCTGCTGACTCATTCATCTCATATAATTTAAATTTATTCAGATTTAATTTATCACCTTGTTCGGTCAAACTTACTGTACTAAAACATTCATATTTTCTCTGGCCAATTCCAATGTAAATACATAGACCTTATCAAATACCATTTTCATTTTGGAAAAAAACATTTTCAAGTCATTTATTTAAATATATTGTAAAAAAGTAATTATTAAAATTGTATAAGTCTTAATATTACCGATAAAAAGAAAAAATACTATTCTAAAATTTTTTAAACTTTGATCAACATTAAATTTATAAAAAAAAATATGCATGTAAAAAAGCCTTATATATATCTACATATCGAAAATGAAAATGACCTATTTTTATACTTTTTATTGTATTTGCTCATATTGTCGTTTTATGAAAATAGCAAGAAGTTATTTTGAAATAACTTTATGAAAACTTTTTTTTATGTATATATATATTTTTTATTTATTGTTCTTTTTGATTATTTAATTTTTTTTTTTTTATTAACACATTAAAGGCGGGAGTCGTATTAGTACGGTAGTGGGGCGGTCGCCGCTTAGCATACTTTCGTCAAGATCCCCCGCCTTTAATGTGTTAAGAGAACTTTATATATATATATATGCAGATAATAGTGTTACAGATTAAAAAATGATATTTGTGTCTTTTTGCTTACCAGATGTTTTAGCTTTTTGAGAAAAGCTTTTTAAATATCTTTGCAAACAAGGGACCAAAATAAATCTCCGATTTGATCCAGTATTAAGAAAATTTGTTTACTTTACTTATTAAAACAAATTTGTATATTTTTATTTTCCTAAGTTTGTTCGGAATGAAAAAAGGAGTTTTACTTTGTAAATAATTAAATTTTTTTGTGTATATGATGAATTGAGTGAGATTTTTTATGGAAAATTGATTGTTATTTCAGTTGGTTTAACTTGATTAGAGTTGTAATTAGTTTAATTGATGCATAAAATGTAAAAGGCAATAAAAAACGTATTCCCTCTTTGTTAGGGTTTTTCTCTCTAACCATGAGTTAGATGAATAGAGGTGATATCTTTTAACTTAGAATTCAGACAAAAGAAACAGTCTATTTTTATTAATACATTTTTTTTGTGCTAGAAGACAAAGAATAAATCATTGCTAGAATATTTTCAAAGTTTAATTTGAGGAATCGACTTTGGCTACTGGTCTAGCTTCTTTTCAAGTCCAGTTTTAGTCTTTCTCCGTTTAAATTTATTTATTATTTTGTTTTAGGAGTTATTTTGTCAGTTTTAAAGCATCCAAAAAAATTTCAATCTCTAATTTTGGGGTGATTCATTTCTTTAAAATTTCTGATGCTGAAAATTCGAGGACGTAAATTACTTACTAATTATTGAATAATATATAAAAAATATTTTAGACTATAGTTGCTCCTTGAGTCTTGTTAAAAAAATTAACAGGTTATGTGCAATCTTCGCCCTTTATAAATTTTAAAGGTAGGCTTAAAAACTAGACATTTAATCTCACTTTATTTTTTTTTAATTAAAATTTGAAACAATTTTAACTTTTATATTCCTATAGCTCACCGTGGACCTTATTGTGGTCTGCCTGTTTTCACTTTTCTTCTTTCAAGTTTGATTCTTGTTACCACTTTTCATATTTCTAATTTGAAATTTTGCACTATGGAAATATAATTAAAGAATTTTGTGTGTTTTTAAAGAGTGATTTATCAATTAATTACTAATAGTGATTAGTATTCTTTGTTTTTATTTCAGTTTTATTTACTGTTAGGTTCCATTAAATATTAAATTTACGAAATAAAATTTTTAATTCCTCATCGAGACTGTTCTAAGCATTCAAGTTGACGTATCTTCGCTGGATAAATAAATGATGTATAATTTTATTTTTAATTTACCGATGAAGTTCCATATTAAACAGTAAATTAATTTTAATTATTATATTTTGTTGATCCACTCTTAGTAATTATATACAATAACAAAACATGAGTCTGGAAACAGCTTTAACTTTAGATATACTGTTGTCAATTTCTGTAATCTTCTTTATAAAATTTAATTTAAATATATCACCTTGTGTAATTTGATTGTTGTTATGTGTCATTGTGGCAATCATTATTTATTAAGTCTAATTGTTTTATTTTATTTTGATTATCAACAATTTCAAAATCTTCAATATAAAAGAGGTGCCATGATTAACTCTCATTGCATAAGTTATGTTTTACTAGAATGATTTTAATTATTCTTATCATCTAATTGGTAAGACTTGAGATCTATTTGTTAACTATATGTTATTTCATTTTACCTTATTATAAGTCAAAATCTTGTGTTGTTGTGATTATAGTTATAGCACACATTAAAATGTCACTGTCAGTACTTTATTTTATCTCATTAAATCTTAGTTCATATTTTTGCGATTTCATGGTAGACTGTGGTCGAGTTTTAATGCTAATGTCATGTGTTGTTTTTGTTTCAATCTTTAGCCTATGAAAATATGAAAAATTCCACTGATTACATTTATATAAGAATCGTTAACATGATGAATTTAATTTTGTGACGAAGTAGTTTATTACAGTCGACTTTAAAACTCGCAAACATGAAGTGAATAAATAATTAGTTAAAGTGTTAAACATGGAATAAAAAATCAATTTTTCAAATTAGGAGTAAATAACTGTTTTATTTACTTTACTTTATTTATTTTATTTACTTTATATTGTCTGCATACAACTAAACCTAATAATTAATTTAAAACATTTTTATCATCAATGACAATGGAAAAAATGACAAGTTATTGCTATTAATACAAACATAAAACAACTGTTTTGTTAATGCTTATTATCAATTTTTCTTTAATATGTAACCGTTTAAACCCTATATCAGCAAATATTAAAACTTGATTTAATAAATTTTAGTTGTATGCCAATGATAGCCATGGAAAAAGTAAACTGTATTGGTTCCATCAGTTGTTTTTTAAATGAATAAAAAAATTAAACATGTAGAAATAATTAAACTTTGACTAATTATTATAATTTATTCTTTTTAATCAAGACAAATTATAAAATTAAATTTAAATTCCATTCCTTTGTTTATTTTTATGATTGCGTGGACTGTGCCATATCCTGTTTTTGAACTGATTATTTATATTGTTTTGTAAATAAAATATAAAATTTTATCACTTTTTTGTTCATTATTTATTACATATATTTATAATGGTATTACTAATTCATCTGTTTGTTATTATTATAGATAAATATGCCTTTTGCAATTATGGATGGATAGTAATAATAATTAAATATAATATATTTGAGCATTTGTATAAAACAAGTAGTTTTTATCTTAATACAAAAATGCAATAAACTTGAAAAGCCTTAATACAGTTAAAGAATGTTGTAAATGTATATATGTTAAAATTATTATAAGAATATAAATTATTATATATCCATAATGAATCACTTTTACACTATAGTGTATTTATTTAATCATTAACTTAATGATATAAGTTATCACTAGTCTTTTGATTCGATTTGTTGTTGTATGATATGATTGTTATTTTTTTAATTCTGTGATATTTTGTTTATTATGAGTTTTATGTGAAATCTAAGTGCCTTATAAATTTGTAATTTAAAGTGCATTGAATATAATAGAGTTTAAAATCATGTATCGATATACACAACTGCAGTAGCAGTTAAAACATATAATCAGAACTTATTATATTGGAAATTGTGACTGTATAATTTTTTACTTAGTGCTCTATTATCACGCTTGTTATATTATTTTTTGTCAATAAAAGTTGTTGACAAATATAGTTGTTTTTCTATTGACCTTGATAATATATGTGGAAGAGAGTGGTCCGAGTAGAGGTCACAATGACTTTCTCACAGAATTGGAGAAAAAGTTTTTCTCCAATTCTACGAGAAATTCATTGTGACCTCTACCCGGACCACTTTCTTCCACATAGTTGTTTTTCTTTTGAACTATGCATTGCTTTTTCAGTCTATGAAGTGTTTAATAAAATTATAATATGGCATTGTAAGATGTGATTACTTTGTAATTAACCGTTTTCTCTCATATGTATTTTTTTTCTGCATAGAACTATCATCGAAAATGACATACTTGTGTAATATCTCACCTCAACAATATAATTTTTTTTTTGTAATTACCATAGAAAAAGTCAAAAATGAGATAAAATATATCAGACTACCATGCCACTCTGGTAAGGTAACAAGAAAAAATTGACCTCAAAATCTGCTTTCACATTAAAAATACAAATGAATATTACATATTATTTTCCAAATATTTATTCAACTTTCATTGGTTTGATGAAAAATTAAATTAATTTAGTAGGAAAAGGATAAATTAATTTATAAATTACACTATTTTAAAAATTGTGTTTAATTCAATAGAAAAAACGCCTATCTCAAAAGAATAATTTGTTTAAAATTCAATTTCTTTGTATATCCTAAAATAGATAAGTAAACAATAATGTGGAAGGTAATATACTGTTAGTGATAACACTAAGTGCACGATGATGGATCGAGCTTTGAAGGAATATAATACAAATGTTTTCTACATCTATTTATAATAAAAATACACTAAGTACTAACTGTAGGGAAATTTATACAGCAAACGATAAGTTTATAAAATTTGAAATTCAATACTATTATCATTTTATTTTTAAATAATTGATAGTTACTGAAATGATATGACAGTTACATTAACATCGATGTAAACGAGTATTAAGCGTAGCTTTATATTTTAATACAGTTATTTCTATAATGGTTAGCCTTGCATTGGAAAGCAATTAAAAAGAATATTTTATAAAATTTTAGAAATTCAATTTATTCTAAGTTAAATCAAAGCAGAATGGATAAGCATTATTTGGCAGCAGAGCTATCGATATATCGAAATAGATAATTTTAAAGTTTAAGCTTATGTGAAAGGAGATACTCGGGAAGTTAAAAATTGTACCAAGTGGAACTTGAACTTATAAGTTTTAGTTGTTAATTATGTAAATAATATAAATCTGTTCTAATTATGAAGTACTTCAGATTATTGAGAAAGAATTTGAAAATTGGTAATAAATGTTTGAATCTGAATGCTCTTTCTTAAATTTTTATTATTTTATACTTAAAACTTCACTTAACAGTCTAGTTTGTCAGATACCCTTATCTATAATTAAGTAGAATAACTAACAACTGCTTATCAACTTATGTACTCTTTAAGCTTTTTTATTTTAAATATATATTTTTTAATTGGCTTTAGAAACTGCTTGGATATATAAGATTAACTGTTAATATTAAATATCAAATTCCAAAGTTAATATTGTGTATTTGCTTGAAGAATCATGTTGTCAAAGATGAATGTGATACCTGAAAAAATATCATTAATTGTTGTCATAGGTATTAGCTTATGAAAATATTTGTTAATTCTGCCAATTTTTTTGACAGTCCAATTATGGTTTATGTTTTGAGTTAACTGTCAAAGAAAAATGAATTTTGTTACAAATTCCAATACTTTTAAGAGTTATATGTCCTGTTTTTGAGTTTCACAATTTATTTAAAGAATTGTTTAACTTTAAAGTGTTAGTTATCTATTAAAAGTGTCTGAAAGAATTTAAATTGGAATAATGCTAAGAAATCAAAATTAGAAACCTTTACCTGTTTAAGTATTTATTAAAGGCGTAAAGATGTAGTCTCCAAAAGTATGCCAGGAAGCCGAATTCATGAATTCGAAGGAAGCAGAATTTAAAATTATACATATAGAGGAGGATATCTTACAAAGTGGCTTGTCTAATATTATTTATAGGAAGATTACCCCTCCTTGTTTGAGCATGTTATTCTGGTCTATGCTCTGTCCGCAATGTTTTTTAGGCTATAGATGCAACAAAGAGTTAATCATTAGCCATATTATTGTTATGCTGGTTGTAAAGTGACCAAAAGCAAAAATGTAGTACTTAGATGTTATAATTCTATGTTTTATTTTCAGAATGGTTTGGAAAAAATAATTATTGTAGTACAAACAAATTGACTTTTAAACGTGTATTGATCCTCAATAAGAGAACTAGGTTTGAGCTTGAAAAAGCATTATGGCCTGACATTACTGAAGATCTGCTTGAACAAATAATTAAAAAAAGAGGTTCAGATCTTGATAGAATCGTTAAGCAACATAAACAGCATAATGATTTTTATGAGAGGATAGCATGCTGTTTTAAAAATCATGGCGTCGAAGTAGAAACAGTTAATAGGTATGTATATCTGAAAATATATCTATATTTAACTTTGCTTAAGTTAATGGCTGATAATTTGTGATTTAATACACAATATTGAACTGTTAGGATGTTTTATATTTCAGTATAATTTTTTATTAAAATTGTTTAACACTATTGAAAAAGGCTGGTTGAATTTTCTTTAAAAATTTAGCTCTTGTTTGTCTTACACTATCATGATAATACTTTATTTTAATTAGGTGAATTACTATTCTGCCATTTTATTTAATTATTACTTGCTGCTGGGAGAGCGGGGTTGTTTGGCAGCACTTTAATTAATGAAAGTATTTATTGTATATTTATTTTGATATTTTCAGTATTGTGAAGGGGGATAGAAACATGTTTGTTAGAATGCAAAGTAACCGTAGAATATAAAAATTTGGAGCTCACTCATCCTCTGCCAAATGGGTTCCCTTATCATCATCATAATCTTTTATCATCGCCTACCGTCTAAGCAGTGCGAGGAGATGCTTTGTAGAACTTGACCCAGTTGTCTCTGTTCTGTACTATCACATTTCTTCCATTCCAATCCATTTCTCTTTTCCTAAAAGCTTTCTTCACCCTATCTTTCCAATACAGTCTTTCCCTCTCTTGCCCCCTACTCTTGCATTATATCCACATTTTGATTGGCTTGACACCATATGTAACAGTTGTTCAAACCATCTGAGCCACTTCCGCTCTTTTAGTTCAGTGAATGGAACTGTTTTGAAATGTGTCCTTATTGTTTTGTTATGCACTTGATCTCTTCTGGTCTTCCCTTCCGCTTTCCTAAGAAACCTCATTTCGGCAGCCTGAAGCCTTGATTTGGGCTTGGTTGTCATAACTTCCAAAGGTACAAGAAGCCTCTTTTCACTGTGTTGAACATGAACCTGGGTGAACTTGACCAAATTATCATCACAACCTCTGGCTTAGAAGCAGTACAATTCCTGTTATATACTGAGCCTGAGACCCAGAGTTTTCCCTCTCTGGGTATTTCCCCCATTTAAGGGTATCCACTTTATAGAAGAGGGTGAGCTACTTGAGGATCTGTCGATCCCACAGGATCGATCTGTCAGTTTACAGAATAAATAATTTATCTACCATACCTGGTTTATGTAACTTGTTATCCATGTTAAGTGCATTACAAATTTATTTTAAAACATATTTATGTTTCATTTTTTACTAAAAATGTGAGTGCATGATATCTTGCATTTGCTTGATTACAAATCGATAAAATGCTGAGAGCTATAAATGATAACAGTTGTTTCATTTTAGAACATCTTATAGCGAAAAAGAAGTAGAATGGGCAGATTTGATCGTAATAGCAGGTGGAGACGGAACATTCCTCCTAGGAGCTAGTGTTATTCGTGATAGAAATAAACCGATTGTCGGTTTTAATACAAATCCAGGCTGTTCTGAAGGATATCTCTGCCTTCCGAAAAAATATTCTTTCGATGTCGACACAGCTGTTAAAAAAATTTTAAAGGTTAGAAAATCAATTATTTTAATAACTAATTTTTCTTGTTATAATTAACCAGTGACTTAGTTTTGTTAATAAATAAAATTTATTATAGTTATAGTTTTTATCAAAGCATGTTGCATTTAAAATGTGTTATAAAAGAATTCAGTAAAAATTCAATTTAATCTTAAAATAATAACTAAATTAAAATATTTTTAGATTTAAAAAAATAAATGCAGTGTTACTTATAACAAAAATTATTACATAAAATAATAAATATATATGACAAGATAGAACAAGGTTGATAAATAAATAGATAGTAATTTTTGAAGAAATTAATAATTCATTTAGAAAAAAAATCAATATAAAAAAATATTAGTCATGATAAGGGTTAACTAGTTTGGTAATCTTCAAACAGTTTTTTATGGAATACTTGTTTATTATAGTTTATTTAACTATTATTTTGTGATACGCAGGATGTTTAAGGCTTAATTAAAATGTTTGTTTTGTTTGTTCGTTTATTTAACATCACTTTATTCTGCTATAGCTAATCAGACGATGCTGCAGAGGAAGCTCTAAATTTTGCCTATCCTGGTTTAATTAAGATAAGGATTTTTAACGAGTACTGATATCTTACAAGCTCGGGACCCCCGTTTAATCCTTCCAAAGGATGGTATATCTAAGTTAATTTTTACTCCCTTTAAAAAATCCTAGGACCACCTGCCGGGCAATGAACCCATGATCTTGGGTGTAGTAGGTTGTTATGCTAATCACTGCACCATATGTTGCTCCACTTGATTAAAATGTGCAGTTTCTGTATTTATGGAGTGAAACTTTGTGGGGGACCTTGAAGTCTCTTAATTTTCTCCAACACTTAAAACTGTAGAATTTCCTATGGAATGGCGTAAATTTTATAATAGATTTAATAGATACAATTCATCTATATCAATAAAAATATAGAAGTGCTGCTTTTGAAAAGTCCATTTTTGAATACTCGAACATTTATGGAAATATTAACAATGCCAAATCCTTAGTAATAAAATATTAATTGCAAGTAATAAGGTCATTGTGATTCATGGGTTTATTTGTTTTTCATTGAGAACAACATTGCAAAATCACAAAGTATTGTGTTTAATTTACTCTGATAAATGGTAATCTAAAACATACTACCCTTGAGAACTCTTTCAGCAAAAAGTTGATGTGGGTACTTTTTTAAAAAAGAATCATCTCAGTTGATTTATTGGTTAGGAAGGAGTTCATTTTATAGCTAATTTAATTTAATCGGATGATGCTACAGTGGGAGTCCTATATTTGGCTATTCAGGTAAAATTAGGTAGGGATCTTTAACGAGTACCTGACACCGCACAGGCTCGAGAGCCCACTTTACCTCTCTCAGCCTGCTGGGCTCATGTTGGGCATAATAGGTTCTTACCCACTAGACCACTTTTTTCAAGTTATGTAAAATTCTTTTCCATAGTGTGGTGAGCACCAGTTATACTCGTATATGTTTATATTATCTGTTTATTTATAATTATATTTATGTTTATACAGATAAGCTCTAAGAAGTATATTGGTTATAGTTTGAAATGTAATCTTATTTTCTTTTCAGAATGACTTCAATTGGTTGTTAAGGAATAGGATTGAAGTTGAAGTGTTTGGACCGAATGCTTTAGATGAAGTTTTTATAATAGATAATACGAAAAAATCATGGTATGTGATCAATTTTAATTATTTCAAATTGGTTCATTCACTGACAATCGTCCAGATCCAGTCATAAGATAGCGCTTTCCTCCCCCCCTACATCTTAATCTGCCCCTAGGCATTTATTGTCTTTTTAAATATTTTTTTGTTACTATGCCAACCAACTTTACAAGCCCATATCAGCTGTTGCAATACTTTCACCTCATTATTTATTAACCAATTGTCAAACAGCTTGGAAGGAGGCAGAAAAAAAGAGCCTTTTTTAATAACACTAATGAATTACTAAATTTTATTAATATTTGTCGAATGGTAAATATTTGCTTTCTAGTTGAATCGTCTGAAATCACATTTTTAGTTGATTTTCTTAATTTGTTTTTCCTGTTTTTAAAATATTTTTATTTACATATACTTATTCATTATTATTTTTAAAAATGCATTTATAAGTATAACACAAAATTCTATTGATAAATGATAAACTTAATTCACATTGACAAACTTGTTATGATACTTGTATGTACAAAATAAGCATTTGTGAACTATTTCTCAAAGAACATCCTTCTGTAACAGGCAAACCTGTGGCTTTTCCATGTTGTGTTTCATTCATAAAATAATAAAAATTAGGAGCCTTTTCAGTCACAAGTATTGTCTCATATTATTAAACTTTTCAAAAAATTAAATTGAAGCAATTTTATTTTATTTTTACAGCATTCCAGAGTACAAAAAATCTAAAACTATAGGTCTGAAAAGTGTCTCAAAAGTTTCCTCAAGAGTTTTGCCATCCCTTGCTCTTAATGAAGTAAGTCTATTAATAATTTTTGTTTTTTAACTTAATTTTGTTGAAGAAAAAAATTTATTGATTTATTGCTTTCAGTATTTAACATAAACCATTATATTTTTTATAATTATATTATGTTTCTTTGTTGTTATAAAACTTTTTTATTTTTTCATTAATAGATTTTCATGGGTGAAAATGTCTCTTCTCAGACCTCAAGTTTGTTAATTCACCCAGAAGGACTTGCTAAAACGATTGTTAAGTGTTCTGGACTTTGTGTCTCGACTGGTACTGGTTCGACCAGTTGGCACATGTCCATCAACAGGCTTACAGAAGAAAAGGTAACTAACTACTTACTTAACTTTCTTGTAATAGCATATAGTGAATCTTCCACAAGGTAACTTTTTTTTTAATAATGTTGTATTTTCGATAAAGTCATTGCTTTTTTGATGTGTATGCCTAATGGCGCGTTTGGCGAGTGTGATGCGAAAACTTCAAGCAGGCTGTGCTTCTCGTTAAATTCATTATTTAATTGAACATTAAATGTGCTCAAATTTAAGTTATTTTCGTATTGCTAAGATTCTAATCTCGTAGAATACGTTCGAATCGTAATATATTTTTCAAGGGGTCTATAAAAGACACCTATCCTTCCATTCAATTTTGCAGTGTTGTGTGCTGTTCTTGCTTAGCTTGTGCCTTACGCTGACGAGGTCCGTATGTATCTAGTGGAATCAACCTCAACAGCCAAATGGGCAGCCTTGCGCTGGCAAGAGACCCCCCCCCACACCATGGCTGCATCAACTGAAGACCTGATGGACCTAGAGGAAGTACAAGGCTCAAAGAGAAAGAGGACCATCAAAAGAAAGGCTGCAGTGGACATCTTATCTACCGGTCTCCAACCGTTTCGAGCCCATTGTGCCCATCACAGCAGACACAACCTGAGGGGTCTCCGAGACAAAAGCCCCCTGCCTCTTATTATCATCAAGCACCTGGCCTCTCAACCAAGCCTTCACGAGAACCTAACGGATTTCCGGGGTGATTCCAGCACCCATACGACCCTCACGGAGGTGAGGCTGTGCTTCAAGTATGCATCCCTCAAAAGACTGCAGAGTTTCCAGAACTCCGTCCTTAGGCGAATAGTCTGGGGGACTTCACTTGAAAGGGCACGGAACAACATTATCCGTGAGGAACTGAGACTACCCACAGTGCCTGAGTACATCAGCCGGGGGCACATCAAATTTTTCGATGGGCTAAAGGCGTCTACTAATCCACTGTTTAACACAATATAACCCTCTCCCAGGCCTGGGAGATGGCAAGGCGTACTCCCCTGGTAGACGTTGTCATCGAGGGAGGGGGCCTGGACTCTGCAGTCTAAACCCCCTCAATC
Source organism: Arma custos (assembly GCA_037127475.1). Lineage (NCBI taxonomy): Eukaryota > Metazoa > Arthropoda > Insecta > Hemiptera > Pentatomidae > Arma > Arma custos. Next base: position 15,021,183 of record CM073762.1, on the reverse strand, counting down.
CCATTCCCCATTCCTATCCCTTCACCCTTCCTCATCCTTTTCCTACCTTTCCATTTCCCATCCCTTTCCTCTCCTATCCCACGAGCGATGCCCGAAAATGGACTCTCTCGATTGTAAAAGCCAAGGCAAAGGCACAGCCACAAAATAAAAGCCCCCGCACACAGCGGAAAGAGCACAATTGCCTTATAATACCTTAGGGTAAAAGAAGGCTCGAGCTTAAAACAAAGTTAATCACTTTTACCTGTATTATTTAATTTAACTCTTAATTATGTTATTAGAAAAGCGATACATATCCTAAAAGGTTTGAATTTGAATATGAATAGTAAAGTAACCTTTCTTGAATATGCGAACAATTTACTTAGGGTGTTGTGTATTTTAAGAATAGAAAATTACGCATTGAATTAATGAACTCTTGATCACTTAAACAATCATTTTAGAATAATTTCAGTATTATTCTTTTATTTTATTTTAATTTTGATAATAATTAACAACTATGTTGTCTGTTTCAAATAATTAACAACTATGTTGTCTGTTTCAGGTTAAGATGGTTATGAAACTAACTGGTCAATCAGTAACGAATGATGATGACATAGCTTGCATCACTCAAAAATACAACTCATCTCTTAGATTTTCTCCAGGTAAAGTGATAATTAATAGTTTATGGCTACTTATTAAATGATAACGGTTGGGGTTTAATTTTACTTTTGTACGTTAAAGAAGTGTTTAAGTTTTTAATTATTAATGCTTCATCTATAATGAGGGTTTTTTATTTTCTTAATGGATTAATCACCTTCTGTTGTTTAACCCTCCTAATACCTGGTGAAAAAAGTTACACGTAATACCAGTTGGGGTCGCTGGAGGACCCCATCGTTTTTTGCCATCAGCGACGATGGCATCCATCCAAGAGCCATCGCTTGTAATTCTGATAGAAAGTGACTGTAAAAAAGCAATAGCAATCATTTTTGAACCATCGAAATGTATAATTTTATTTATTTTGAAAATAATTCATTTTAGTGAATAACAAACATGTTACAAGAGAACCTAAATTACCTACTTACAATGAAGGCGTGAATATGCTGTGGTTCTGTGCTCTTTACAAATATTTTTATTGCAAACATTACAAACAAGGTTTACTTTAGTGTCATTTTTTCTTGAGCACAAGTACCTTGCCCTCTTTTCACGAAACCTTTTCTGAATCATGGGTGCAGCGATTTTTTTTCTGAGTTCAACTAAAAACAATCGTTGTTGATAAGCCTTTTTCCATTCCAGATGTAGATCAATCCAAAGGCGAATCCATTTACTGCATCACTATCTATAAGATTCATAAAAAGTGCGAAAGGCCAACTTTTAGTTTGCCGCTGACAGGTATACTCACTTATTCTGTCTGTTGTAATGGGCAATGATCTCAGGCTTTTTCTTAATATCATTTTCGAGGCTGTTTTTGCTGTGATAATTAGCAAATGACCGAAATTCTGATAGTAGAGTTCTGAAAAATCTACACCCCTACTCTTTCTCTCTCTGTTTAATAGGTACCTAATTCATCTGAGAAATATCAAGGAACTGACTCACCTAAAAAAATTCATAGATTCTGAACAAAGGATGCAAAATAGAAAGAAAGAGAGAGATTTCCATCGAAAGTACACAAAAGCTTGAACATCCAGAAAATATTTACTTAACAATAATGATAAATATTTATGGCGGAAATTGGAACCCACGCAGGCAAACTGACTGTGTAAATACAAATATTCTTCTAGGAAATTATATAAAGAGCCTGAAAAGGCACAGCCTGTGACTTCGGCGATCTGAAATAAGGCTACCAGTAACTACTAGGTGGGGTCGTTCTGGGAGCCCATCCTCGTTTTTTGGAAAAACATTAATCCGCAGTGATTTATTTTGAGCATGAAATTCGTTAGATTTCTGCTCTTCGTGTTACATATAGTCTAAGGATGAATGTCCTAGACGCTCGTGAGCATAACTTTGTTTTTGACTTAAGGAGAGTCAAAAATATGAGCTTGGGGTCGTTAGCGACCCCACCTGGTATTAGGAGGGTTAAAAAAAATAAATAAAGTAACATAGGTAAAAGACTATATAGGTAAAGCAACATAAGTGAAAGACTATTATTCTTTTTGTCTTTTAACTTTGATATAATATTTACAAAAACATTCTATATTTTCCCTTATCTTCATAAATTACTTGAAAGGGTGTATAAAATCTTAACACGTTCCGTGCGTTGCGGGGTCAATTGACCCCGTGTGGAACTTTCCACTAGTGCTGAGCCTGTAAGAGGTAAACTTTCAAAAATGTTCGAACCTGTTTCAGCTTTTGATTTTTTCAAAGGGTTGAAACTAATATGGCTATATGTTATAAACTTCAAAATTCGATAAAAAATAGAACAGGGTTAAATGACCCCGGGCCGCACTGAGGTTTAAAATTAGACCTCTAGTCAAAAGACCCCGTGCTATTTTTTTCGAAAAATGACGAGTCACTCACTCCCCTCTACTTTTGAGACGGCCCTTTATTGTGCTTTCCCCTCGTGCTACTTTTCTCGGAAATGACAAGTCATTCGCTTCCTTCCCCTTTTTGTCCCTTGTGATGATCCCTTTTTGGCACGCTTTTCGTATTTAACTGTTGGAAATATAACCTAAAGATTATAACCTCGTTAATAGAAGAGTTATAAAAATTCGGTTATATCCATTATAACTCCCAATTATAATCGGTTTTCAAAACCGAATCTAAGTTAAAAGCACACTATAAACGTGAGTTATAAATAACGAATGGGGCTAATGTCCTGCTGTTGTGGTATACTGACCTAAACCTATGAAGTGGGAAAACAATTGATTTTCCTAAATTAATCAATTTTCAGCAAGCTGAATACGTTTAAACTAAGGAAAGAACACGGGGCCGATTGACCCCGTGACACACTTGTAGATAGTTACTGCACGGGGTTAATTGACCCCGTGTCGCACTTGTGGATGATTACGGATTTGCACTGAACGTGTTAAAAATGAAATGGTGGGTCATAATAGTAATTTCTTAGCATGATCATGGAAAGAAGCTTCATGCTTAATCTTAAAAAAAAATTTTAAAGAACAAGCCTAAAGTTTCACTGAAAACCGGATATAGCGTATACAGATTTTATTTAATTAATTTTGTGTATCTTGATTTAAACAAAAATACACAAAATCTTAAATTTGAGAACGGAATTACAATTTTTTTTTCCCAGGGTCTGACTATTCTCATCAAAATGAACTGTTCTTCTTGAATTTATTTTTTCTGTATCTTAGGAAAATTTTAAAAATAAATTTAAATTTAATTGAAATATTGAATTTTTTTTTGTCTGCCATATGAAGAAGGGTAATTTTGATAGGCTTTTTATATGTAATATTAAAAAAAAAAAGTTTCAGAAACCAAGAGATCTTCCGTGTTCCTGGGCCCTTGACAGCACATTGCATTGAGAAAAGCAAAACAACTGCAGTCACTCGGGCCCAGAGGTGAGTAAATACAAAATATTCAAGTGGCAGTGATATAGATCGCCACGTGCCCAGCGGAATGTCATGTATTGGTCACAATGACTGCCATGGTAGTTAAAATGTTGACTGTTAATTGATTGTTTTCTTATAGGTATATTATATAAAATCTAACTAATGTATTCTTTTTCAGATGACAAACGCCTTTATTGGAGTTTGAGGGAACCTATTTACAGTTCAGTGTTCCCTGATCCGCCTGGCTTCCCGTCTGGTGGCTTTTCAAGTTATGTTTCTGTTGGTTCTCGTTGTTTTTCAGGATGTTTGGTTGTGGATGGTACGCATTGGTATCCATTTCATGATGGAACTGTGGCTAAACTGTATTCGAGCCCTGATAAATGTCTTAGAACAATAGTTTTCGATTGAAGATAACAAGTGATTACAACCTATCTTATCAATACTAATAACAATAATACATTATTTTATCATATCATTTAAATTTTAATATTTATTTATTATAATTAATCAATTTTGCCTGCTGCGTTGTCCCAGCATACTGAAGGGGCTCTGTTTCTATTAGTTTACAGAACAGATGAAATCAAATGAATTTTAGACTGAATATATTTGAACTGCGATAAATGCCTTAGAACAATATTTTTAAACGAGCATAGAAGAGTATTACCACTTATATTTATTTAATATCAATTATAAAATTGTATTGAATGCCATGTGATTTAGTTATGTATAATGAATTAAATATGATTTGTTTTATATAAGAATATAATTATTATTATTATCAAATTATTATATTAATTAATTATTATATCAAATTATTATATTTTATCAAATTTTAAATATAGTTATTTCTTGTTAAATCAATGAAGGAAATCAAATCTGTTATTAGAATGAAAATTGAATCCTTGTTTTTTATTTATTTCTCTATAATCGATAAGCTTGCATTTTTAAATATTTATTATATACATTGTTAAGTATGATTTTAGGGAATAGGCATAAAAAGAAAACATTTCTAGTTGTCAAAATAAAACTACCTATTATTTACTACATATAATATAGAAAACAGTTTTATTTGTTTTAAGTTTGGATACATCACTGTTTTAATTTTGTGTATGTATTGAAAGTCTGGTGAGCTGGATATGTTTTTTAGGTCTTAATAAATCTATTAAGAGTAAGATTATTTGTTGTATTAGAACCAAAGAGAGAATATTCATGTTTTTGGAGACAGTGAATAATGATCGATACACAAGACTTAATAATCTGATTCAAGGTCTGAATTATTTATGTCTACTTAGGAAATTTTATAAATGTAACTCCAATTTGAAAATTTAAATCTTACTTTTAACTTATCTTTTAATGCAAGCTGATTGTTAAAGGTAAAATATTATAATGGTTGTGATTTTATTAAATATATTTTATTTGTATCACAGTGAAAGTAAATAAATGTTTTTATTTTAACTATCGTATGCCTGTCCTAGTTATATTATTTATAATTTATAAACTCTATATTAATTCTCTTTTAGGGTATTATACTTTATCTGAGCTTTGTGAGACTAATATTTTAGACAACTAATATAAAACTTATATAATACATAGGCTATTTTAAATATTAATTTAAAAAAAATGTATTTATTTATTTATTACTGGGTTCTACAGTCCTTGAAGAACCTTGGCCTTTGCTAATTTCTTCTGCCATTCGCCTCTGTCCGCCATAAGACGCCTCCAGCGGTTCATACCCATCGCGTTCAGGTCACCCTCCACATCGTTGAGCCACCTGAGACGGGGTCTCCCTCTTAACCCTTTATTGGTCAATGTGCACTGTAATGCACATAAATAATCTTTATTTATTATTTTCTCCACTATTTTAGCCTAGGTGTTCAGCTTACTCGTAATATCTGCTTGTACACCTTTAAACAAACAGATGTTATGATTAAGCTGTACACCTAGGCTAAAATAGTGGAGAAAATAATGAATAAAGATTAGTTGCATGAGATTGCACATTGACCAATAAAGAGTAAATCTTGAACCATTATTTGGTATTTCGTACATCATATCCTTCTTGGAATTCTAATTTATTGAAATATACAACTGTTTTATAATACTGCAACGCGTAAATAGAATTAATGGTATGTAATTAAATGAGATTCAGGCAAATAGATAAACTACCCATTGGTAGTACTTCAGAACTTAAAATATCAGAAGGTCATCTTCTTTTCAGATGGCTCAGAAGATAATCAGGGAATTGAGGAGGTATCTAGGTTTGAAGCTAGATAGCCCATCAACAACAACACTAGCTGTACAACCCAGTACGGGTCTTGGCCGCATCAAGGCGTCGCCTCCACTCTTCTCTGTCCGATGCCAAGGTCCTCCAAGCTCTGGATCCAACAATGCTACCTGCATCCTTCTCGACCTCGTCTGCCCATCTTAATCGTGGCCGTCCACATTTCCTTTTTCCGTCAACGTACCCAAATAACATTCTCTTATGAGTAGTGTTGTCCTCCATTTTGGCCTCATGTCCAGCCCATTAAGCCTAGCTATTCTTATATACTATATACTGAACCACGTCTAGCTCCTGATACATCCGATATGTCTCTGCATTCTGCATGAGTCTAAATGCTAACCACTAGACCACAGATGATTCCCCTAATAGTTCATCATAATGCGAAATCTGAAGTAATTTTCTAGTGTTACTAAAGCATTCAATGTCATCAGCTGGTTAAAATAAAAAATTGTACAACTACAGAATGGTGCCACCTTAATATTGGTCCCACTCTATAACTATCTAGCTGAATTTGAGATAACTATTTGATTTAATTAAAATATTCGTGACCATTGTATTTGATACTATTATAAATGTAAAAAGCAATAATACTTTCAAATTATATCCAACGAAAACAGTAATAATTTTAATAATTAGTTAATTATCATGAGGCTATACCACCCTGAAGTTGTACATAAATCAATAAAAAGACAAAATTTTTATTTAGCAATTTTATTACTATACACATACACATAAAATTTTAACATAATTGTTCTTTTCAATACTTTTGCTTTCATTAAATTTAAAGGTAAAAATACTTTGTCAGTTACATTCAACAGAATATAAAAAGGTTTATCAACAAGTGAATATCGGAACATTTATAAAACAGAGATATTGAATAAAATAATGCGTGTTAAGCTATTGCCACATCAAAATATCATATTTGATAATAAAATAGTTTCAATCAAATGAAAAAAGAGATAGCAATAACTAACACTAACTGCATATCAAATTAATTACACTGAGTCTTTAAAGAGTACAAATACAGACCTTCATAAAATATAATAATAACAGTTGTCAATAAAAAAAAAATCCTATGCAGTTTAACAAACATAACTGAGACATTTATTGAAGTTCTTGAAGATAAATTAAAAATGTCTTGTTTTTTATATTCATTATTTATAAGTCATTGTGGAAAATGATAAGAATAATTAATAGAATCGGAAGAAAATAATGAAAGAATTACAAGTTTATAACATTCTCTACACACATAATTTTTTCTTTAATGTGAATCGGATTAGTATAATATTGAAGGAAACATATTTTAATGAGCAAAAAGAGGAAACAATGTATTACAACACCGAGGAACAATTTAATTTACAAATAACACACAAATTTACATTACTTATATGATAACTTTCTTAAACATTATATTTGTTACACATTGTATTCATTATAAATTGTAATTCGTGTTAAAAGCTTGTCATGTCGATATTGATAATTAAAAAGCAGTTACTAAATGAATTGAACACACATTATAAACATATAGTTGATTTTAATAAAACATCATTCTCAGTTATGCATTAATAAACATTTTTTTTTATCCTTAATTCTGAAACAAATATTTACCCTCACATTTCACAAAATGATAGTATTTCTAAATAACTTTCAATTAAATTAATTCTTTGTTGAAAAGATTTGGATTGTGAACCATTTATATTCTGTGAAAACTAGGCCTAAACAATTTAAATAACAATAAAAAAGTAATTTCACTAATAATATTTTAAAAACGATTTACTTCTCTTAAAGATTACTCACTCGTATAGTACACTTAGTCAATTTATCTCATCACACAATGCATAATAAAATTAAAATAGGTAAATTAAAATAAAGAATTACAATAAATCATAAGAATTATCACAGTCATTAAAAAACCTTTGCATTAATAAATCTAATCATAAAAAATTGACTACAGCCACTGCTTTAAAAATATATATGAATATAAACTCTATATGTTATAAAGGGTTGTTACGTTTATGTTATTGGTGCATCATCGTCTTGCAAAGATGTTACAAAGACTGTATTATAACGCCTCACACGGAATTGATACAATTTCTCAACTAGTTTGAGACGTTTGATCAAAAAGAAAATAGCACCAGCTAAAGCTAAAATCATACAAGGTATGACGATCCAGAGAGCAATAGAACTTCCTAAAACAAACAAAAAAAAAACAAATATAAACAATTACAAAATACATAATTTAATGGTTATTTAGAGCGGTTCCGTTGATGTTGATTTGATTTTTTTTTTATAATAATAAAGAAGCAGCATTCTACTGATCATTAAAATTTTAATAAAATCCTTTAGAACCTTAAGTATTATTCATTTTATTTATTATTGTACCTCTTTTTTTTAATTATTGATATAAGTTGTAACAAAAAAAAATAAGATGACAATAAATAAACACCTAACACAGCATTCTTCCAGATAGGCATTCATTCATCGAAAATAACTAAAACAGCGAAAAGATTGAAATAATGAACATTTGTTTTTCTCTTGAATTTACAAAAGAATTTCTCTAATAAAAAATAATTAATTGGATATTTTTGTGTATACATATTGGTCAATGATTCCTTAATTAATATGATGAAAACTGTGGTGAATCCTATCATGAGGCAATAATCTTCACATCCTTCTATCAACAGACTTCTCTCAAATTTCTAATTACATCTTAACATTAAATATTATAGTTAAGATGTGTCCCTTAAATACTTGTAAATAACAAATAGTAACATGCTAAATGAAAATCATTAACGCCAAGGGAGACATTCTGATATATTAGAGGTCTGACTTTTTAATAATAAAAGAATCATTATTTTTAATTAACAGTTGAAGAAAGAGAAGGTGAACAATTTTATATATACCGTAGAAGTGCTATACATATTTCTTTTATGCTAGCATAATTAACCTCGTAAGCAGTGAATCAGCAAATATATACATAAAAATACTTTACACTTTCAATACAGGAAAATTCAAAATTCAATAACGAATTCTAATTAAGCTCTTCACACTGACAGAAAAAAAACGAGTTTACTTGAAATCATACCTCCACTAACTACTGGATGGTCATCATCAACAGAATCATCTGATGATGGAACAACAATCGGTACACATTTTCCATTTTCAGATTTGAATGATTGCTTGCAATGACAAACACCTAAATAATCCTTTTCTTGTAGGCATTCTGAGTTTTCACCACAAGGATTATTAAATACATCATCCAACCTGCATGATTCTTCTGAAAATTGAACGGTTTCATTTAAACATTTTGTTGGTGAGCCTACTGACTTCTTTGTCAGGGACAACTTACCTCCAAAACAAAATATGTAAAAATGGAAAAAATAAAGTAGCCACGAAATAATAAAAACAAAACTGCTATTGTTAAATCGTAAATTCATTTTAGTAAAAAGTCATCAATTAAATATTTAATGAAATAAGTGCTGATTGTGGCATACACACATATGAACTTAAAATAGGAAACAACCAATTAAATAGCATACAACATCAAACGCATATCAGTACACAAGCTGTTATCTATTTAGTGATTGAAGTTATCTTCTTTCAATAGTCGTGCCTACTAGATGAAGTTTATTTTTGTAAAAATATATCAAATAATAATATGATGCATGAAATTTATGTCAAATAAATTTGTTCATTACGATTCTGTTATTTGAAATTAATATAAATCCAAACTGAACTTGAAAAGGTTAATGAATTTTCAGATTAGATGTCGGTATCCATGTAGGTAACATCTGCCATGTTCGTTGGGTTTATCCAGATCAACTATTGTATCTGATATTAACAGTTTACTTTCTGAGAATGTTAAACAATTATATTATGTTTTATTAATTATTTTATTTATGACTCGAAGTGTTTTCGCCATCGTATATAGTAGAATATATCTGTAATTTTTAAAAAATAAACAGCCATCGTTCGCCTACCTTTTAATTATTTATTGCTTCAGTTGTAAAAACTTGAATATCAGCCAATTTACATGGCTATATGAAGTCTCCGACGTATTTTCTGTTGCTTGATGGAATAGAGACATGTTTTCTTCAATTAAGAGTGAATCCATAGTTTCAGTATCGCCAGAGACAGTACAATCTGATTATTTCTTTGAAAATGTTTAGTGTTTATTTTAACGTAGTGTAGTGCAGTTTTGGATATTCCTTAACTTTTGTTATAAAGCAATAGAAAGTTTTATGCAGATGTTAAAGAAAGAACATTAATGGAACAAAATGTCAGCAAAAGGTATGGATGGATTTTTGGGCCTTCTGTCCACAACAGATACAAAACAAAAGCTCGTTATTGGGCAGGATCTTTTGAACTATTTGCAGAATGGATCATCGATAGAATGTTCTGATATTGGCACAGTAGTTGACAGCCTTCTGCCATGGATTCAGAGCAGCAATTTCAAGGTAGTTCTTGATTTTTTAATATTATTTATCTCCTGAGTAAAAATTGTTCCAGTAGACGAGTTTTAGACAATTATTAATCATATATATGTATATATCCATCCTTTGAAATTCTTTATAACTTCTGTCAAACTTGATAGTATCTGTTTACTGATTTCATCCATAGTTTAAAATTGTTATATCAAAAGTTAATATCCTCAAATTTACATTTTAGTTGCACCATTTAGTTACATATTCATAATTTGCTTTCGTAATCATATTTTTTCAACCTATTGAGATTTGAAAGATTAATTTTTGTTGTTGATCTAAATGGATTCCTTATAGTACATCAGTTCAGTCCTGCTAGTTATTCATTCATAATTTTTCAATTAAAGATTTACCCCCTTTTAATATTCTAGTATTTAAAAAAAGGAAAATCTAATCTAATTATACTGTGTCCTAATAACTTTAATCGTATTATAGATTTATTTGTTTCTTTATTTTTTATCTTATCATCACCAACACTAACATTTGTTCGCATGTTCAAAAATAATCTTCAGTTTTACTGATAGTGAATCAATTTTTAAATGATAGTGATCAAGTTTTTAAATGATAATTAATGTTTGATGTGGAGTGAAAACTACATAATTATTATTGTGGTAGTGAAACTAAAATGTTAAGGCATATTTGGGTATATAAATTTTCTCTTGAGTGGACATGTGTAGAGAGAAAATAATAGTTTGTATTTTCAAATAAATCACTATATTTCTGTCTATATCAGAGTGGTTCCTCATAAACTTTTACTTTTCTTGTTAATTATTTATTCTTTACAAAATGAAATTAATTATTGAAATGTCATCACTGAAGAGTGGATTTTACCATCTTACCAGAGCTATAATTAAAAGAAAGTTGGTCTATAATTTGCTTTATTAATAATAATTTTTGAATTACCATCTGTAATCAGTAACTGATTACATCTTCAGTTTTTTAATTTAATATTATTATTATTTTAAATTTAGTATTGTTATTTAAAAAAAATAATTGTTTTTGTGTTGTGATTTTTATTGCCTGAGGAATGTAGGGAAAGTGGGAGTCTGTGTGCAGCCCACTTCTTTAATTTTTCTGTTGATTAACAGGATGATATTTCAAGGATGTTTTGAATTGTATCTTATCACTTTTATTGTGTTTATCTTTACAAGCTTTGATGATATAACTTTCTGAATTGATTTTTTTTTTTTAACTTTTTTTCATTATTGTTATAAATAATATCCGCCAACTCTGAACTTATATAGTAATATATTAAAATTACTGAATTTGTATTTCTTTCAAATATGTTAGTTATTGTCTGAAATCATATGTATGTACCAACGAAGGAAAAACAACAACACGAGTTTCCATGAAATCATTGATGTTATTCATTAAACATATACATTATATATAGTACTAGACCCAATATACGGGGCATTTTTATTATTTCACATTAATTTATAATACTACATTCAGTAGTTTATGATAACAATTTATTTCTTAAATTTGATTTTTAAAGTGATTGATTGATAATGCCGATTAGGCGTGCCCCTGTTTATTCTGGATAAGAGGGGGGAGGGGGGAGAAAAAGTTGAATGTTACAGAAGTGGTTCAATTTTTGCTTCCTTTTTTTTTAGGTTTACCTATTTCCCCGACTTACTGATAAAATATTAAATTAGATATTTTCTTATTCATGACTACTTACTTTTTCTATATCATTTAATCAGTTTTTCATTTAAAAAAATCATTTAAAATAAATTAAATTTATAAAAAGAAAACGCTAAAAATATTGTATTGAATAATTTAACCTATAACTTAATAACCGTTACCTTTGTTTTGTCATCTTTATTTGTTAAGATCTTGATTATTGTTAAGATGGTAGGAATGGGATATAAAACAATGCAATTTTTTATTTCATTAAAAACAAGCTACAATTTTGAATTTGGTATAAATTGTTCTAATATTTTCAATGGTTCTTGCAAGAAATTTGTCTGTGGTTCAGATTCAAGTTCATCATACTCTTCCAGTTCAGATTGAAAACATAGATTATTAATTTTATTTTTTAATGTGTACAATCACCATAAACTGATTTTTCATCCTGTTCTCTAATTTTCTGAAATACTCATCCTATTCTTTCATCATTTGATGAACTTTTTCCATGATTGACGGTTTATTATGACAGGCGATTACCTCAGAGAAGATTCACAGATAATTTTGGGAGAAGGTTCATTGTTCAGTCACCTATGATAATTAATTTTTCTTTTGCAAGCTAAATTTAAAGCAAACAGCAACCAATTTACCAGACCCTAACAGGAGTGGCTCTGTGGTAGAGCAGTGAATTGCTATGCTTAGTGGGCGGGCATGGATCCTATGGGATCTAGGACAAGGATCTGGCAGTCGAGAGTGATCTATGGCAAATCACCTCCTTGCACAACTTGTCCAAATTGTCCAAGAAACAGTACAGTCCTTTCTACCTACTGTTTTTTTTATTGAACTCAAGACCATTTATGAGTAGTAGTGGGACAGTTTTTTTTTTTTTTTAACTCTCCACTATAACCGATCTTTTCTTGATACACCTCTGGAACTTTCTCAGCAGTTGGAATTTCGTCTCTATCCTGTAACTCAAAAACTGTGCTTCTAAATTCCAACTTCCTTCACTCAGATGAGTTCCGGGATTAGATTGTAGAGGCGTCCAAAATGCGGATTTTTTTTTTCTGCTTTTGCTCACATCTGAACAAATTTCAATCTCACTATCCAAACCTTCGCGGTCGTCTTTTATATTTCGGATAACATTTGGATCGTTTAAACTCGCTTACGATTTCCAAAACATTAGCGATGAAATTATTAGTCTGCCAACTTAGATCATATCTATTCAACCCTAAGAAATTTCTAGGCTTTCTGGTTGATTTTCAGATATATTTATCGATTTTCCAGGTGAATCCATTTTAATAATTGTTTTATCTATTGTGTGATAAGATAGCAGTTCGTAATAATTATTTCAAGTAACATCATAGGTATAAATAACGTACATCCTGGCATGCTCATTATAGACTGCCTCCACTGAGAGACCGCTCTAGGCACGAAATATAAATCGGGTGATGTTTTTCACGCCTCTGCTGCCAGTTCGTGCAGCCTACTTACTAATGACTTGTCTTGTAATCAATCTAATGCTTCTTTTCATGCCACCGATTTGCAAGTTTCGTTCCGATTTGGTAGTGTAGTGGAAACTAACATGTATAATTTGCAGGTATCTGTTCCGCAGGTTGTCGCTTCGAGTTGAGTTATCAAAAACTTGTAACTATCAATAGACAATATAAAAGGAAACCAAGTTTATTTAAAATACTTCATTACTTCAAATAACTCTTATAGTAAGGATGTACAACCGTGGAAGAAATTTAATTAATTAACATGTTTTTTGTTTTAGAATTTAAAAGGTATCTGTTCCATAGGTTGTCGCTTCGAGTTGAGTTACAACAACTTTTAACTCTTTATTGGTTTCATTTTTTGTATTTTCCAAAAATATAAGTCATCTTGAGCTTCAATATGGGAAAAAGAATGTAATTATGGTTAGTGAGTAGATTTCGGTATTCATGTCATCATGAAATAGATAGAAGTTTCAACTGACATTTCGAAGTAAAGATGATATATGTTTGTTGAAATATTCATTTCTAGAATTGAATTGATTACCGAAGTACATTTACCATAATCAGATTCTCTTTTCCATACTTAACCTCATGATAACTTGTATTTCTGGTTAATTTTTTGTAACTCAACTTGAAGCGACAACCTGCGGAATAATTATCTCTTATTCTAGCCAGCACATTTGGAAAAATAGTATTTTGTTTCTGTAAGCAAAGATATGTTAGCTCAGTTGGTTGAGTTGCTGAGCCGCATGCCGATTCGATTCCGGCTGTAGCAGATAAATTATATTTGAACTGTAAACAGCCTTAGTTCAACACTGTAGGGACTGCAGACCCTCCTGGAGCTCACTCATCCTCTATTATGTGGATACCCTAGATAGGGGGAGGAGGAACACTTGGCGGTTAGACGCGATCTCGGCCAAATATTCTCCCTGTGCAACTCCTGCGTTGGGTAATTGACAGAAGATTTGAATTGGAGGAGACTGTAAATATATAAAAGATTTTGCGAGTTAATGGATTGGTATAGAAAAGCACTAAGGAAATATTGTCTACGAATGGGAGGGAAGAGCCACTTTCACTCATCTTAGTGATGTGACACCCGTGATCGCCTCGGAGTACCAAGGACAAATCTTAGAGCGCAGTTCATTATTCGCTTTAAGCAGCCTTCAAGCATTTTCGAGAGGCCCCGTTTACCACGCTACAGAAGTCAAAGTGGGGGGAGATGAGGGATGATACGAGTTGCTTATGGGTAGATTGTGTTAGGAGATGTCGAGATCGATGGAATAACTTCAGGGAACTAATTGACCGTCGGGATATTGTGGTGATATGGAGTTTCCAGGAAAGGTATTGGTCAAGTGATGCCTAGGTTTTTGACAGAGGAGTTGAAACTGAATGAGGTGGTCGTTTAGAATTAATGTTACGGGGGTGGGGATAGCTGTAAGGAGGAAGTTGGAACCTAGAACAATGGCCTGGGTATATATGTGTGTATATATATATATATATATATATTATAGCAACTTGTTACTTTTTATTTTTTATTTTAAGATCACGGGAATATCATTACTTTTCCTTTTTCACTTTGTCCTTTTTTCCCAGTATTTGCTCATTTCGGTGTCCTTTTGCTTTCTTTCCTTCGACAACTCACTACCCTTCCGTTTTTCTTTATTTTCCGCAAGAACCTTGATTTCTTTTAATTTTTTTTCCCGTATTGTTCTCTATCTAGGCAGTCGTTTTCAGTTATTTTTAATCTTTCTGTTTCCTCTCTCTTTTGTTTTACACACTCTCCTATACTCTTGTATTCACGGATTTTGTCAAAGACTTTCTTGTTTAGTCTCCCAGGTCCATTCTCACCAGGTGTCCTTGGAATCTTTGTCTTCTGATTCTTATTTCGGTTTCGAGGTCTTCACCTCCCTGTAGATTTCCAGGTTGGACCCTAACCTGTAGCCTTCCTCTGCTTTCTCGGGGCCATATATTCGCCTCAAGATCCTTCTCTCTATTTTTAATAATTTTTCTAAATATTGTGTCCATCCCGTACAAAATTACTGTTTTTTCACTATGTTGCAGTATCTTATTTTATATTTCGTATCTTGTAATATCATTTGAAAAAAAATTATAATGTGTTTATGTAAGGTCTGAATAATGTCCTCAAAGTGGTGATATATTTCAGTCAAAATGTCGGTATGTTTTATAAGTTTTTTCGTGGTTTTCAAGTATAGCGCACCCCTAATGCATCTGAAGATTGAATTATATTAATGATAATTAAATCAAATTTAGGACTATTGGGAGTGGAGTAGCTCAGTGTGTAGAGCTCTGAGTTGCTATTGTGAAAATTCCAGGTTTAAATCCAGCTGCGGCTGATAGATTAATCTCAGAAGAGAACTCTTGGGGATCTGTAGACCCTCCTATGGCTCACTCAGCCTCCATAAAATGGCTATCCTTAATTGGAGAAAACAGTCGAGCGTGATCTAGGGTTATATAGCTCCCTGCACAATCATTGGGTTAAAAACCGTAGTCTCCACCATGTACTGAGCCCATGATCCTTGATGGGTTGTATTGTGACAGTTTTTTTTTCGTTAGTCTGTTTGGTATCATATAGAGTTATAAATTCTGTTCCGCCTTTTAAGTTATAAATTCTGTAGCGTATGATTACTAGGAGATCGGTGCCTTTGTGGGGTGGGTATCTAATCCGTTTGTGCCTACTCATCCGGCAGAAGATGATAAAACAATCTCCTTGTAGCTGTTGTGTAGCCATACAAATGCTATAGATCCTTTTGTATACAAAACACCGTTTTTTTTACAATTGGTAATAACCAAGCGATAACTCTGATGACATGGTCATTTCATTTATTAAATGAGTTGATAAGGATTATAAGCTATCACTGCTGCATATGTTTTTTTCTTTCAAATGAATGGAACGGGTGTTTTTAATATTTATTTGAAGATGCAGATGTCATACAGAGGTTTTTTTTGTTGTTTTTTTTCTCTTTATATTTCCATCCACACCTGTCAAATACAAGTAATTGACAATCAGCAGATTGCCTGACTGAAAAAAATACAAAATGACATGGAAGGCACGACGAAGAACAGTACCCAGCGGTACCTCTCCATTGGCTTGCTTTAATTTTCTACTGTAATAGATCTCTCATCCACGTCCTTTTTATTCTCCTCCTAGTGTTCTCAGGCATGAGAGTAGTGGCCATTTGTTGTATGAATAGGTTTGGGTGTCCGTATAGTTTTTCTTGAAAGCGTTTGTAGTACGTTGGTATGTGTTCCTCAACCGTTTGTATTTTTAAGTCAGTATGCAGAGTTTTGTTATTGACGTACCGTGGTGCATTAGTGATAAGTCTAAATACTTTTGACTGAAAAGTTTGCAGTCGTTTTCTGTGAGTCTGTTTAGTGATGCCGTAAATTTGTAAAGCATATGTCCAAACTGGTTTTAGTAAGTAAGTGTGCGTATTTAATTTCTGTCTTAAATCTAATTTGAGTTTGTGGTTTAGTGATTGGCGTTTCATCTTAACGTGAGGACCCCATGTCATTCTCCTATCAAATGCGAGTCCAAGGTATTATACAGAGTTTGTTTTCAATATTTATGCTTATAGAAGTATTTCGTAGTTTTTTTATTGGAATTTAACTCCCTACCCTACTTCTGTTAAGTCAAAAATGACGGGTTATTCCTACAGATTAACAACCTTTCTAACCAGAGTGGAAAGTTCGAGATTCATTCCATAATACGCCCGGGTCGGATTTGAGCTAGCTTCGAAGAAGTTACTCGACGACAATGTCCCATACATACAATTTTTGTATTACTAATTTTCACATACTAAGTTAAACGATTTCGGCATGTCACGGATGGAGTTACTGTTGGAAGTATTAACTATAGTCTCACAATTTAGAAAATGACCTGGCCAGAAGTTTCCCTTGGTCAGCCGCTCATCGGTAAGCTACCCTTCCTCCACTACCTATCTCGCTTCACTGGCCCTTTGTCCTCATCATGACAATAATTATATTTTAATAGAATAGAATACATGGCAAAAAATTCTAAGGCTGTAATTAAAGCTGAAATAAATCAGCGCCGGGGAGGAGGGAATTCGTACTCCACTTCTTTGAGGAGGATATAACCTGGATAACCGATGATACGTTAGAACGCTGGTAACCAATGGCAACCCACCTCTCCAGCTCCGCCTCTGATTTCATAATAGAATCGGTAATTCTAAATGGTCAGGCTATACCCTATAGAGATTATACCATGGTAATTTTTCGTTCTTAATTGTTAAGTACCCCGAAACTCATTGAAAATTCTATTATTTTACTAAGCCCAAGATTGCCGGTTCGTAGCCATGGAGGTGGCCCTAGGATTTTTTAAAGGGAGTAAGAAATCCTTAGTTACCCCGTCCTTCGGAAGGGATGTTAAACGTGGGTCCCGAGCCTGTACGATGTCAGGTACTCGTTAAAAATCTCTATCCTAATTAAACCTGGATAATTAAAATTTAGAGCTCCCACTGTAGCATCGTTCGTTGAGCCATATCAGCATTAAGTGACGTTAAATGAACAAACTAAACTCATTGAAAATTCTCTGTTAATTCTAGAAATAATTAAAAGAACCCTTTAATTTCTATCCTATAGGATTCTGTGCTCAACATCTGGTGGTTTCCAGTTTTACTTCTTTTTTAAATAAGGGTGTGTTGAATAGTAAAGTTCATGAGCTATCTTTTGAAAGTTCTCATCTGGTTCAGTCTTAGCAAGGTTCATTAGTGAGCGTATTTATAGCCTCCACTAAATTAATGAGAAGATTGGTTCAAAACTACACTGGAGCACCTTTTTTTTTTAGATTAATTTATTGATATTTACAATTGTAATTATATTAAAAACACTTGTGGAGAAACTACCCATCGGTAGCGCTCCAATAAAGTTCTATAGTAGAGGGTCTCGTGGCCAACTTCTTTTCAGACGCCTCGGAGGGTTATCAGGAATAGAATGGGAAGCAAGTCGAGAGACTAGCGGATTCCAGTGTGTATGTATGGAGCTTGTCATGGAAGGATAGGTATCGAGTTGGACCAAATCAGCAACATATGGGATATTAAGATCATGATGGATGAGTTTGTTTGTGACATTTGGCATTGAGGATTTAACGAAGGATTTTGGATTGTACGGATTGGATACGTGACGAATTGGATGGTTTAGTAGAGGCAGAAAGCTCAACTCCGTACGTCCAAATAGGCCTGATAACTGTCATGTAAATGAGTCTTTTGTAATTAATTCGGAGCTTAGAACGTTTGTCCAGTAAATGTTGAAGTAGGCGAAAACGTCGAGCAGTTTCTTGTCTTTTCAGTCTTGTATGAGGAGGAGCATCTATTCAGTTTATTCCAATTTATTAGTTGGTTGCAATAACAATTTTTGGTTATTGAAGTTTCTGCCTCTAAATAGCGCCTGCAAGACTCTGAAGGTCAGACAAATGTGGTTTTGTTATGACTACTACTGATCTCACCATATTACTGCAAGTATTGTGAGATTGCACATGGATTAATTGGTGGTAACTCTCATGAAAAGTAATGATAATGATGTTGAGGAATCAATTAATTTGAAAAAAAAAAAACTTCTGCCCCGCCTAGACAGTCTTTTACGTTAGGCGTGACTACTGTCTTTCTAAAGATTGTGGCGTTCGTGGCCAATAATGGACTCATTTCCGTCTTAGAAACTACAAAACTTTTTTTTATCATAATTTACTAAAATACGATCAATGGAAAACTGTGTGGTTCATGGCTAGTCCTGTTCCGTAAAATATTGAAAAAATGTTGATTAAAAGTCCTTCTACACGGTCGGGACCGACCGCCGACCATCTTTACCTTGGTCGGGTCGACCAATTTTTGTATTCGTCAATTTTCAATTTTCAATTAGGAGTTGACACGCAATAATGACTTAAATGTAACTATCATGTGTATACTTAAAATAATAATAATAATTCAATTATGTTAATTAAAATGACCGGTCTTAATTTATTTAACATTACGATAGGCGCGCGTATCTGTCAGATATGCTGTGGAAATGTTAATCTAACTTTCTTTGATCCTTGTCGGTTGTAATATTTCCCTCTTCTCACGACCCGACCAAACCACAGTCTTGGCCGAAAATTCCTACAATAAATAGTTAGGTTACAGTGTTGTGGATCTGATGAGGAAAAAGTAAATTCAAATAGTTTTTTATATTTATACCTCATTTTTAAATATGCAATGTAAATTTTTTATCCATTGGTAATTTAAACAAACATATTAATTGATTTTTCAATTGATCCAAACTATTGCAGACCATCCTATGACTAGTAGATTTTTTTTTCAGATAAGCGCGACCTTTAATCATTGCATCAGTCTTTTAATTTTCTACTTCTTGCAAATTTGTATTTTATTTCAGTGTGCTATCTTATTTAATATTATTATAGCCGACAAAAATATTTTAAAATTGAATAATGCTTTAGACGTGAAAGCTCTGCTAAATGCAATAATATGTGATAAAGACGATGAAATTGATCAAGTTATCGCGACTTTCCTGGTAATAATTGTTAAGTATTTTTTGATGTAGCTTGTCGTTTTTAAACTGTAAATTTGTATTTTTTCTGAGTTTTTGGGGAATAAACTTTTATTTCCATCTTCTTTCGACCCAATCCTACCACAGTCTTGACCGAAAAATAAATAGTTAGGTTAAAAGAAAGGTTTTGTATCTCAGGAATACGAGTCCATTCAAGCCATTTTTTAAAAATATTTTATTTTTAATTATTTCCTATAAAATTGGTAATTTAAACTAGCATATAAATTGAATTTGCACTTTATTTAAACTATTACTGAAGTTAGATTTTTATATGCCAGATAAGCGCGAATTTTAATTATTGTATCTGTTTTTACTTTTATATTTCTTGAACATGTTTATTTCATTTCAGTGCGCTATTTTATTTTATGTCATTATAGCCGAAAAAAAGCCTTTTAATTTAAATAATGCTTTGAACGTGAAAGCTGAATGAAATTATCTGTGATACCGATTATAATATTGTTCCAAATAAACCGGGATTCCTAGAAATAATTTTAAAGTATAATTTCATGTATCTTGTCATTTTTAAAATGTAATTATGTATTTTTTCTGAGTTCCTTGAGAAGATGTATATAAAAAAACCGTTCCATATAACATGTTTATTTTAAAATCTACTTTTATTGTAATTTTTTAATATATTTATTTTTTTTGAGAAACGCGAGTAAACTGCATTAATTCTTCATGAATACACAAGATTTAAAATAGGTTGTTTTTTGATTTTCACTATTTCCTTCATTTATCGCATTTGTAATTTTTTTACTGAAATTTGAAAAAAAATATCATGTATTCATTGATTTTGGGAAATGCAAGAAGCTTGATACTAGCAAGTATAAATATTTTATTTTGTATTTATTAATGAATTTTTAAATCAAGTAAACCGTATGACCAGATGCCAGTGTAATAGCGTAAGGAAAACCATTTCAGTGCTTGTGGATTAATAACGTATTGCCATATTTTATTTTATTAATAACGTTTATGTTTTCGCGTTCTTTCATTTTTAATAAGCATAAAGCAAGAACTCATTCTGCGCCAAGCAATGCTCTCCATGGTGTATTGACTAAGACTGGTCTACAAACTGAAATAGTAGTGTGGACGCTAGACGAGACTAAGGCCCGGCGCATGTCAATCTTAATGAGTTCATGTAATTCACTAAACTTCTTCCGGCTGAGCCGAAAACTATTTTTAAAAACAGTATCAGGAACTTCCTAAAACAGGTTGAACAGTATGTTTTCCTTCCAGCTAAATAAATATTTTTCCTTCTCCTCCTATTCACTAAGGAATATAGTACAACCATTTCTTCATGTTCTGACTTGGATTCTAAATCCTGGAGGTGTTCTGACGCTGACATCACGAAACCTGGGAGACAACAACTGGGTTCAATATGCGGTACTCGACCCATCCCACGGTCTGGGCTATGCGTCGGGTGGGCGTGTGCTGTGCGTGGGCTGGGTCCAATATGCGCCGGGCCTAATCCGGCTGCTCCTAGACCGTTGCTGAGACGGACTAAGGTTTGTCTCGTCTATTGCCTAGCAAATGTCTCATAGTGTGGACGTAGCTTAAGACTCTAGAATATAGAACAAATATGTTGGAGACCAAACATTGAACAAGGGCAGTGTTGACTAAGCACGCTAAATTGTTTTTTCCACTACTTTGTTGGAAGCATTCTTCGAAATGACATTTTATATGCTTCTTTTCAAAACCTCTGTTACACTCATTACCTAACTAATTCATTTTTCTTCCAAGTTCCCCAACCCGTAAAATGGTTGTTTTCATTATGTCCAAGAAATTTATAACTGAGCTACTAATTAAAATCTTTCAAAAATTGAAGTATTAAAATTCTAGAAAATTTTTCGATTTCTAGTTGCGTGAAATCGAACATTTTTGACGTTGAAATGACCCAAAAATGATAATGGCGTACTCAATTCGATTCGGAATCTTTTGTTTATTTACTAAAGAGAATAAACTCTTATTTTAATAAAAATCGTCCTTACTATTTGATTCATTGGATCACTCTGTTGAAATAATATTAAATCTCGTTAACGAGTGCTTCGAAAAATATTTTTACTTATGTAAAAGATTAGGAACGAACCGTGCTGAATCCCTTTTCCGCAATGCAAGATCAACTTCAAAGTCAAAACCTTTCTCGTAGTAATCTAATCCATAATGTAGGGTATACAGGAGGCATCCAGGAATAAATGAAGCCGGAATTAAATATATTACTTTCTCAACTGTACGTTAGGTTCTTCGTTTGATATTATTCCACTCAGTTCTTCGTATAACTCTCCTCTTGCGTCAATGGCTACGTCCATCCACTTTGTATTTTTTTTCTGTTTTCAAACCTTGTTTCGAAGTTTATCTAAAGAGGATTTAAATGTTGAATACAGCAAAACGAGACATACTTATTCAATTTAATTCGATGTTTCGAAGTGGCTGAAAATCGAGTTCAAAAGTACCATTACAAATATAGGAACTCAATTCATAAATAAGTTTGATAAATTCTTGTTTTTAGGTTTCTGGGCAGTTGTTGCGAAATGAATAATTTTGCTGAAAAATAACAAGGAGGCTTATTTTTATCTTATTTTGAATTATGTTTCTTCTAACCTCTCCTAGGCGTTCAATAATATCCTCAAGAAGGGAAATTTATGTAATTCACATATACTGATTCTTTTACATCATATTGAAGGATTGTGCAATATATTGAGTCAATCGAAAACAATTTTATTTTTAACATGCATTTATGAATTGAGTTCCTATATTTGTAATGGTACTTTTGAATTCGATTTTCAGCCACATCGAAACATCGAATTAAATTGAATCATTACAGACATCTTAAGGGCCGATGACTATACAATAATTGAATAAGTAAGTCTCGTTATACTGACCAGGATCTTCCGGATTAGACATTTTTCATATCAGAATACACGCTAGTACATAAATATTAAGACCGTGGAAAAATTCCAAGGAAAAGCCCTTAAGTCTCCAAACTAAAACAGAAATTTAAAATACATTTTTTTTTTAGTTTTTAATTTCTGTTTTAGTTTGGAGACTTAAGGGCTTTTCGTTGGAATTTTTCCACGGTCTTAACATTTATGTAAGGTCTAATTTTACCTTTCCCTTTTCAATATTAATATATTTTGTTGAATAGCCATAAGTCCACTGGTTTCTTGATGATGTTCTTTTTCTTTTTTTCTTCCACTTTAACTTCCATTTTTTCATATGGTCTTTTGTCTTATGTTCTTGTGTATTTTACTATTATTTATTTTATTTTTTCGTGTTGTGCTTTTTGAAGTTTGGTGAGTGTATATTGAATTTTCAATTTCTGAAGTATTTATCAGTTGTTTTTATCTAACCATATCCAGCTGGGGTCGAGTAACCTTCCATATGATTCATTAGTTGCATTTGAGGCTTGGAGGTGGTGGGATGTTTCTTGGGTGGATTATTCATGTTTTGTTTTGCTGTTATTCTCTTTCTGCCCTGAGGCTGCCTGAATGGGCGAAATATTGGACAGATACTTTAATTTCTGTTTTAGTTTGGAGACTTAAAGGGCTTAATAAATAATAATAAGTGTACTTAATATATAACATAAATAAAAATATTAAATACCTAAGCTTTATAAATGCCACCCATTTACTACCTGAAAAAAACAGCTGTTTCCGATTTCCTCATTCTTACATGATTAAACATTTCGATATCGATTCCACAGAAAAAATTATAAATTTCCTTCGAGAGTTATAGGGATTATCTCTGATAAATTTTGGAGTATTCCGCATTTCGACTAGACTAAATTAGCATTTATTGCACGTAGGGAGGAATAACACTTAACCATTAATTCAGAAAATAGTTTACTAATGATCACCCAAACGATGCTTAATTTCAATAACAAAATGAAAAGAAAAACAAGGATGTTTACAAACAAAATAATTTTACAGAGTGTGTGGTTTTTATAGGTTCAACAACCTCAATTTCTCTGGGCTAATATAATTATTATTCTTGGCATATTGATTTTCCAGGTTCCTGATCCACAGAGGAACCGACCGTTCAAAGAGGCTCGTTTGAAGCTTCATTAATAATAGTTATCGACAAGGATCGATTCCTTCTAAAGAATCTTAACCCTTTTTGTCACGGAAGAATTGATGTTCCTTAAATTCGCTCAACTAAAATAAAAAATCTTTAAAATTTTGGAAGAAAACAGAATTAGTATTTTTATATATTTAAAAAGAAAATTGTTCCTGTAATAAACAAACGAAAACAACTAGTTTGTTTTGTTATTTATCCATTTTTTTTCAATTGCCTGATCTTCAATAATTCATTATATTTGTCAATATATTCGTAATTAAATAAGTAAATACGGTTAATCCCTAATCTAAGAGTATACTATATTAATGCAAGATTTTTTTTCGATCGACGAGGTCCAAGTTTGTTTAAACTGTACTTTTCTTCTCTTCAATATCTCTTACATTCATTCCCCATCTCTTTGTTGTCTTTCGTGTGCCCTAATTGCGCCTGCTGGCTTTTTGGTCTTTCTTGAAAGCCCTGAGCATTCTCTAGTTGCGTGAATTCCCTTCAATGCCATCCGGAGAGACCTCTTCAATCTCCTTAATTTATCGGTTGGCCATTTTAAGTTTTTCAAGATACGTGAATACGCCTTTGATCATTCTGCTTGGGTATATTCTTTGTAGTTGTCCATAGAATTGGTTATTGTATATATTTTTATCTGTCACATTTTGTCTATACCCAAGCAACGGTGAAGATGTGCCCAAGATGATTAAGTAAAATTTATTTTAAATTAAACATTTTTCATGATTATAACTACTAATAATATAGAGAGGAAAATAGTTGACTGGAAGATCTAATGAAGGAGATGATTAGTCTGGGAGTATAGTAAAAAATAATACTAAATAAGATAAACTTATATACTCTTTTAGGTTTCCACGGCCACTATTATTACAAAAGACTTTGACTTTGTTGATTTCTTCTGGTTTAGATCGTGTTGTTAAATTTTTCGTGAGCCATGTTGCTGACTTCTTCAGGGCTGAAATGAGAATCTTAATTAATCTTATCTTAAGATAAACTTATTTAGTGTTATTTTTTACTGCACCCCCAGACTAATCACCCCCTTCATAATAATATACATCGTTAGGGATACATCGTGTAATATATTAATGTTGAAGTGATAATGTTATCATCATATTCTATTTCCTTTCTACAATGTACCGCTGCACAGTGTACTATATGTCAATATAATGAAGTAATTATATGTATTATATCAAGTAAATTATAATAATATAGTCGGCAGAGGCTAAAGCCTTAGCTATTATAATTCGTGGTAATATTTTATTGTACCAACATGTTTCACACTCGGAGTTACAATAAAGAAATCTTCATTAGCACTTTGTGAATCGGCCGTTGTAGGGAAAACAGCCTGACCCATTCACACGATAATAATTTCTCTTTTAAATAATGCATGCTTTTCTACCTTACGCATATCATTCCGAACCTAATGTAAAATATTCAATAATTGTTGTAATTAATAAGTTCTTTTTTCGTTCAATACTTACTCTCTTAGGTACGAGTCAGATAACTAAAGTTATACACATGTTGAACCATTATTTCGTAAAATATGAATACTTAAAGAAATATGAATGAAATCTTATCTGTGAAGGTTATAGTCCCTACTCTATGCCCTTTTTTCTATTGTATTTAATAAAGGTATTTTTATAATTTTCTATGAAAAACAAAAAAAAACTACCGGAATGGTTCTTGGGTTCACTACTTTGTAGAGACTGCTGTTTCTAAGCCAAGGTTTGTGCTGGCAGTTGGTTCGGCTAAAATCAATCGAATTAAGGTTACATATCGATTTTATAGAGATAGGGCTTGCCCCAGGAGGGTCTTCCGATGCTACTCGGTCGATTCACAGCTTTTAACAAAATAGATAAATTATCTGCTGCAGCCGGTTTCGAACTGGGGAGATATCTATAGATTTCTAACTAAGCACCCTGCACACTGAGCTAATACGTTATCAGAAATTCAAAACTATTCTGAATAAACTATACACAGAAAACTATCTGTATTTACAATTTAAAAAAACAATCTTATAATATAGGTTTTGGGTTTAATTTCTTTGAAATGGGTAAATCTTGCATACCGATTGTACTTGTCTTTACTATTGTTATCAGTTTAAACTAGGTTTATTAATTGTATTTAGCATTTAATTATATTTCTGAAATCAGGCACGTTCAATGATATAATGTTTAAATATCATCTTCCATTATCGGATTATAAAGATGATTTTATCCATGGCACTATTTCCTTCGCGTTGTTTGTTTGGCTGCGTACCACCTGGAACGTCCTTGCGTACTACGGTCAAGGAATCTTCGGCCTAGAAGCTAAAAATAAGTTCTATGCGAATAGGGCAAGCGAGTTCAAGTGCTTTTTTTGCACTTAATATCTATATTGACACGTAAGTTCCGCTGCAGATATTTTGTTTTCAAATACTTGCAGCGTTGAATTTTGTCGGAATATGCCGTGGTTTTTAATTTATTGTGTTTTAAAAAAACAAAATCAGTTTATGGCGTGGTTCGGCCAATTAAGGTAATACAGGTGGGGTGTTACTGTACCTTTTGGCGTTTCAAAATAACCAGTCCAGCGTTGAGGTCACAGTTTTCAAACCAGTTGATAAATAAAATTGAAGAGCAAAGGAATATAAATATATAATTAATACCAGGATAGGGAAGTTAAAATAAATACTATATTTTATTTACATAAACAAAAGATATTATGGCACAACTCCAGAGTGCTGCTGACTCATCAATTCCAGCTGTACTATTTATGTTTCTAAACCAATGTTTGTGAAAGAATGTGTTATGTTTGAGATCACGCTTAACCACCTGTTTTTTTCTACAATTTAGAGTACCCTTGGGAGATCCCACAGAGTCGATTCATGACTGTTAACAGAATAAATAATTTACAATTTTATTTATTGGTATTTTAATTAAATCACGGCTTTTTATTTTCTCACTCTCGCACAAGAAATACACCCCCCCCCCTCCTCCCTCCCGCAAGGAATCCCATTCAGTGAAGATCGGATCCTAT
Source organism: Arma custos (assembly GCA_037127475.1). Classification (NCBI taxonomy): domain Eukaryota; kingdom Metazoa; phylum Arthropoda; class Insecta; order Hemiptera; family Pentatomidae; genus Arma; species Arma custos. Next base: position 14,994,155 of record CM073762.1, on the reverse strand, counting down.
CTATAATAAGTTATTACTAATTTTAAGACTAATTAAGACAATTCAATAGGAGAAAGGAAATCACCAGGGTCCATAAATTAAAATTATAATTAATAATTATTATTATTAGGGCCGTTTAATCGTAAGAATCCGACCTGACTATATCAGTTCCTTTCTAATTTCTAATTCAGGCATACCTTATCTCTATGCTTAATTTCTTTCGAAAACTTAAAGATCTTCGGTTTTTATTAGGGATGACGGCAACTTGCTTTCTAAATAAATAATCTAGAAACCCAATAGTTTTTTGTTTCGCCATTCATATAAATCGACATGAAAAGAGATAGAAAAGCATTCCTAAGTGGGGAGCAATTCGATTTGCGGTTTTGGTTTTTTTATTGCGCTAATAGTTGACATTGTTACCTTATACAACAGATATGCCTGCCAAATTTTAGTTCCATTTTTTTTTAATTCAAAAACATGCATTCCTCTTATTAGAATAATGAAATTAATAGTCTTGGAATGAATGTATTTCTTACTAAACCTAGTGCTGAGAATGAATTGTACGGAGACAAAATATTTTGTTCACATTTGACCCCAAACATAATCCATTTCCTAGAATCCATGTAAGCAAGCAAATACATTTATAAAAGCAGAGGAAGCAAGAATCCTTGTTTCTTAAGAAGACAATGAAAGGAGGAAACCAAGTAGAAGGAAGATGTAGTTTATTATTTTCTACAAAATCGAGGAACTGGAATGTATTCCTAGCTGTTATCTTCAACTCTTAGTAATCAGGAAAACATAAATTATTCCTGAAATTTCCAGTAGTGTTTTGGAGAATTGAACAATAACAATAGGATGTGCCAATTTTGGTTTTGTTTAGAACGCATAACAAAATTTGGAAATTTCCTATGGCCAAACAAAATGCAAGAATAAAAAAAGGTATCTGTTCCACAGGTTGTCACTTCGAGTTGAGTTACAACAAGTTTGTTTGTTCATTTAACGTCACTTTATGCTGATATGGCTAATCGGATGATGCTACAGTGGGAGCTCTAAATTTTGCCTATTCAGGTTTAATTAGGATAGGGATTTGTAACGAGTACCTGACATCGTACAGGCTCGGGACCCCGTTTAACGTCCCTTCGGAAGGACGGCGTAACTTACATAAGTTACAACAAGTTATCATGAGCTTTTGATGAAAAAGAAAATGTATTTATGGATAATGAATAGATTTCGGTAATCATTTCATCAAGAAATAAAGGTTTCAACCAACATTTCAAAAAATTATAGATGATATATGTTTGTTGAAACGTTCATTTCTAGATGAAATGATTATCGAAGTATACACATTTCCCTTAATAATATTATTTTCCATACTAAAGCTCATGATGACTTGTATTTTTCGAAAATATTTAAAGGTAAAAGAATGAAAAGTTGAAACTTGTGTCTCAACCTGAAGTGACAACCTGCGGAATAATTAACAACAACAAAAATTTGGAATCTCAGGTAAGCGAAATACTTCCTGACTTAAAGAAGCATTACAATTTTAACTAATCTTAAAAAGTTTGTAAAATACTTTAGTAAATATTTGTGAATTAATTATTGATATAAACTGGTACAAAAAACAATTGTGTTCAACAAATGGAAGAAAGTACTTCACTGTGGTATAAGAATAGTATTCTTCATCCTCATCCAATTGCTGGGGTTTATAAGAGCATATGTTTTTTTTTAAGTTCTAGTAAAGAACAAGCTGAAGAAGTTCCATCATGGTACTAGTACATGCTCTTTAGTGCCAGTTTGTAATTTTATTATTAACTAATTGATCTAATTTATTAAAATTAAACCTCCCTTAAAAAATTTAATATATGATATTGTGTTAGCGAAATTAATTATTTGTTTTATTTTCAGGTGTCACAAATGGGGCTGGACCTAATGACAGAACTAATGCGGAGGATGGAAGGCTATTTCAAACCATATATTCCAACTGTCATACCTCCTGTCGTCGACCGACTAGGTAATGTCAAATAAAAGTTAATACATTTTTAAAATATTTATTTATTGAAATTTACAACTGCATTATAATAATGCAAGTAAATGGAATGAATGACATGTAATAGCATGAGATGAAGGTAAGTAGAGAAACTACACCCTGGCGGGGTGGCACTCAGCCATTAAAATTTCTTTGTTATGTCATATTCTGATCTTTTTCTTCATGTAATAAATTATTATGTTAAATTAACTTGTTATCGTATTTAATATTATATTTAAATTGAATTTTTCAATGTAATATCTATGTAAGAGAAGTTAAGAGCTAAGGTAGGTAGTTTTAGTCCAGAAATATTTATTTTGAGAAACAGATACTAGAATTATATTGTACTTATTTTAGTCCTAATGTTGTGCTGGTCACCTATTGAATTTCGATATGAGGTGTAATTCAAAGTAAAATTGTTCACAAATAATTTTTTTTTTAAATATTTGAATTAAATAAATATAATGTAACTTGGAAAACCAGAAGATTTAGCTGACATGTGAATCTTGAATATAAGATTTGATTTACCTTAGTAATTCTTTCTACAGTTTTTCCTTCTAGATCGTATTTCTGGTCTCAGCTTAAGATTGTCGAAAAAAATACTGACATCACATTGGCTTTCAATGGTCCATTTTAAAATAAGTCAATTTATTTTAAAAGATTATTTCTATACAAGCGTCATTTATCGATACAATTGTTGGATATTTATTATAATTTTAATGTTTATTATTTATAAGAAGCTTTAGTCCTTTCATTTTATTTATTTGTTCTAGGTTTACATTAAATAACAATTCTACGCTGAGGGGACCTTTCAATTGAAATGCTTTCTATAACATTTTCATATATTCAAACAATACTTAATGCTATAGAATGATATTTATTTGAGATGGCTGAGTTCATATATGAATCGCTTTCTGTAGAAAGACGACTCACTTTTCTAAATTTTAGAAGGGAGACAGAAAGAGGGATCTTGTCCTGAACTAGTTACCTATCTGCATTAAGCAAAGTATTGAAGGTGTCGTCAAGACTGTGCTATTTTGAAATCAAGTGTCCTTTATGTGGTAAATGTTTGGTTCTGTCCTGGGTAAACGATAAAAGTTTTAAAAACAAAAATCTCAAAAGTTGGACAAGTTGCCTTTCTGCAGTAAGTGATTCATATTGGTAATAATCAGTCATGTTTTGTTACTTATATTTCAATTAAATTAAACTGCTGAATTTGACCCAACTGAAGAGGTCATTGAGATATAGCCATAATTTGTACTATGGAAACTATTGCTTGCAACTTTGTGACTCAGGATGACTACTTCCATGCTACTTTTACTCCTGGAATTTATAAATTGCTGTAATAAAACATCATTATGTAACCACATTTCTGTTATACAGTAAAACCTCTATTAACGGACACCCTAAATAGCGGTCACTCCCCATTACCGGACGATTTTTTTGCACCAATATTTTAATACAATTTTTAAGGTATTTGAACCTCTATTTAACGAAACCTCTCATTAACGGTCACGGACAGGCTGTGTTGGTTATAAATCGACTAAAAAAACCTCTAAAAGACGGACAGTATGACTATCCATTTCCCGTTTCTCGGAAACAATTAGTTGTTTCCGGTCTAAGAAAACAGGGACAGCTGTGTTTACTTTTGAGTAAAGGTTTTCCACATAAATACTTTTTTTTTTTTATTCTCGAACTTGCTTTATTAAAAGCCTTATTTTAGTTCTGTTCTAACCCTCGTGGTAGGCGGCTGAAAATGTCTCCCTCACGTAAGAGACTCACTTTAGAACAAAAAATAAATGTAATCGACGTTTATGACTGTGAAAAGTCAATTGTACGTGCGCAAGCGGAAAGACTCAATATTGGTAGGGCACAAGTTTCGGGAACACTCAAAAACCGTGCGGTGTTTTTTTTGTTTTATTTTACTTACCTTTTAAACACATGGGAAATTGAATAAGAGAGAATTAATTTGTACAAATACATATTTATGAAAAAATAAAACCACCCTTTAAAGGACACTTTTAAATAACGGACAAAAATATTTGCACCATGGCTGTCCGTTAATTCGAGGTTTTACTGTATCAACAAGAAAACAATTATAAATAAATTATGGATTATTTAACACTTTTTTCATTTTGAGTTTTCAAATGAAAAATTGAATTCATTGGTTTTCAACCCATCTTATTTGCCAGTTTATCTTATCTATATCTTTTAGTATTATTATAAATTTATTTTTCTTTTCAGCACTACTGGTTGGTATGGCTTAACCAGACCATGGTTAAGCTTAATCGTCTTATTTATCGATATTTAAAAATTTTTTTACAATACTAGCAGCTCCTATTAATACTGATTTTTGTAGTAGTTCAACTACCTTGTTCAGTTCAAGGATTTTCAAGGATTTTATTGTTTCCTCTGGAATAAGGCCATTTGTATAAACTACAAGTACTGGTTGTACTTCAACCTTCACCAGCCTATAAAGATGCTTCAACTCTTCGCTAAGCTCCTGATATTTCCGAACTTTGCTGCCTTGTCAAAAGCATGATGTCAGGTCTGTTGTGAGATATATAGTGGTCTGTTATCATCGTATGGTCCCAATATAATTTAACATTACCACTTTCTAATAATGCTTGAGGATGATATCTGTAGAAAGGTTGGTGATCTTTAATTAGATCACAACTTTTAGCAATTGCTTGATGAATGACCTTCGCTGCATTATTGTGTCTTTGAAGGTATTCTTTTCCCACTAGTATTTGAAAGCCTGAGATCACATGTTTGGATTCATTTGTAGATTTGCAAAGACGACGCTTATCATCAATGGCCTCTTGTAAGATATACTTCCTATACGAACGAGTTGCCATTATTTGGTCTTGTATAGCTAAATGGAACCCTTCCGTCTCTGGAAAGATACTTCCATTTTCTAACCATTGGACAGATGCTGGTAAATTTATTCTAAAAGTTTTTAAGGCGTTGAAAAATCTGCCTTGAAGTTGTTTACATTTCCAAGACTCGTTAAGGCTCTGTACAGTTAGGTTCTCGCTTGGTTCCTCCCGAAGCAAGTTTAGTGCCGTATATCCATGGTCAAGCCTTGCAATCGCAGATAATACTGGTGAAGTGCTGCTCGTGACATACGGCTTAAGTTGTGTTTCCTGTTCTCTGCACGATTTTAATAGACTAGTGAGACCTCTTCCTCCTTGTTTTCTGGCGATATACAGTCATGGGACTGAGGATTTGGATGACGTTGCCTCGATTTCACCATATGCGTTCTAATGAAACGGTCCATTCTTTTAAGATCGGTATCTGACCATTTTTCGTGACCGCTGAGATAGCCCTTGTATTCAAGGACCCTGTTTCTTTAAAGTCCTTCTTGAACTTCAGAAGCTGCATGATACCCAGATATCTCCATGATTCAGTTTTTTTTATTTTATTATTATTATTTATTTTAGTCTACCATGCCAGAAATAAAAGGTGTGTTGATGTTACTATGTTTATTTTTATACATGTATGAATTCTATTACAAAACCAATAAATTATTGTTTTATGATTTATCAGGTGACAGTAAGGAATTAGTCCGTGATCGCTGCCAGCTTCTATTGAGTACATTAATGGAAGTGGGTGCTATCACTCCACAACATCTGTGGGATCGGCTAGCCCCTGCCTTTGCCCATAAGAATTCGAATGTACGAGATGAAATAATGAAATGCCTCACTACAACATTAAATCAGTATGTACTATACTTACAAATATTTTTCTTGTTGCTTGTTTATTCATTCAACATCACTTTACGCTGAATTACCAAAGACTTTTTACTCCCTTTTAAAGTATCCTAGGGCCACCTACCAGGCTGCAGTCCCGTGATTTTGGTCATGTTAGGTTGAAAAAGAACTTCTTAAGCCTTAACAGTTTAGTATGGTGAAAAATGCTCTGGTTGTTCCCATGCAGGCCATTATTTGAATTCAGTAGAGCCTCCTATTGTGGGATATCATCAAATACTACTTCCACATTTCCATATTGAATTCTATGTGAAATTATTAACTAAGTTCACCAATGTCTAAGATTCTTGAGTTTAAGCCCAATAGTTGACTATCTTTGATTTGGTAGATCTGAAAAATTACTGAATCATCAACTTTTGTTTCACAATTTAACTCACCCTTCACCCTTTACTGGCCAGAGCAAGTGAGTGAGTCATGAAATTTTTCTAGTGTTTCTAGATTGTACTGGCCAGAGCAAGTGAGTCATGAAATTTTTCTAGTGTTTCTAGATTGTTTCAATGACGAGTGATATGCTCCAGGTCTTTGATTAATGATTTATTAGTTATGTAAAAGGGACATTAAGTAATACAATAAAGGAGTTTTGACTGGTAGATTTGAATTGTCTGTCTGTAGGTGACATTTTTTGCATTAGGTCCACACTTGCGTGGCTTAAGTTCATATCGTTTAAGCAGTATGTTGTATATAATTATTCCATTAGTTAGTGATAGTGTATTTTTATTGTAAGTTAGTCTTAGAAGTGAGAGTCAGTTTGTGCATATAAAACTACTTTAAAATAATAATAATATTAAAAATAAATAAAAGTGCTCAAGTATATCATGTTAAATACCTTTAGTTTATAAAACATAATTCATTTTATCAACATTTTTTTTTTTTTTAAATTTATTTATTGATATTTACAACTGTATTACAATTTATCAACATTAAATTTAGTTATTTTATCAACATTAAATTCCTCTAATCTTTATCATATTTTTGTTTTTAGACATGGGGCAAATACAGTGTGTGTTTCCCGTTTGGTGCCATCGCTAGTCAAGTTGTTGTCTGATCCAAACGCTGCTGTAAGGGAAACCGCTTCGAACACTTTGGCTAATGTTTATAGGCATGTTGGCGAACGACTTAGGGCAGACCTAGTAAAGAAACATCAGTTGCCACCTACCAAGTATGTTATTGTTTATTGTATATATTTGCTATCAAAATAATATATACAGTTATTAGAGGTATAATGCAAATCTTGTGTAAGTTAAGAAAAGCATGATTATGGTTGATAAGCTAGCAAGTAACTTTTAAATAGTAAGTAAGCCATAAAGTCTTTTAGTATTTGAATAAATGTATTTTCATAAATTTTAATACAGTGGCCCAATTTAATCTGTAAAATATTCTTAGTTCATTATTACTATGACTTATAAGGCTATGACTTATAAGGCAGATTTAATATGAACCGCAGAAAAGCAATTAGTTCACTTTTCTAAATTTTACAAGAGAGACAAAAAAAGGATCTTGTCTTAGACAAGTTACTGATATAAAGTAAACAAAATATTTAAGGTGTTTTTCTTTCTGTAGTAAGGATTGTGTTCTTTGTATGATAAAACTTTTAAGTTTTAAAAAGAAAAATTTCAGAATATGAATTAGTTGTCTTTCTACAATTAGCAATTAATATATGTTTTTACTTACCTAAAAGATACCTTTGCTAGTTGCAGGTTTTTATTGTATTCATTATTATTATTTTAATATTGCACGTAATAACGAGTTATGTAGTAATCGAATGCATAATATCTATTAATTATAAATTTTGTTTTTTTCCCATATTTTTTAATAAAAAGATATGCATGAATCGAATGTGCACACACAAGGGATCATTAAATATGTAATAATCTTGGAGTTTCATAAGGGCACGTTTCCATTTAATTTGCATTAACTGAATTTAAACCTTCAATTATTTCCCATCAATGCTATACAAACCTTTCTTTTTTATTTTTCCAGATGCGTTTAAAGTTTGTACCAAAAGGGAACAAATATATTTCCAATAAAATTTTGTTAAATTGAATTTCCTAGATTATATAGATGCGATTTTGTATAAGTTTCTCAATTAATATATTTATGGTTCATTCTTATAAAAATATTTTTTATTTATTAAACTGGACATCATTCTTTATTTTTTTTCTCTTACCCTAATATATTTATGGTATAAATATTTTTTATGGTATATTGTATCTTTTTTATTATTATTATTATTTTATAAATATATAACTTTTTTCCAGAGCTCCCAACCTGATGGCTAAACTGGATGAAATTAAAGCTGCTGGAGATTTTTTCCCCACTGCACATCATCCGACTAGTAAGTTCTGTTTATTTTTCTTAATAATATATTTATTTATTTTAATAATTTGCTCAAGGATTAACTTTGAGAAGGATATTTTTTCTAAATGTTATTAAATCTGTTAAAATAACTTAAAAGTTGTATATTTAATTTAAGGCTCAGAAAATCGTAGTTTAGAAAATTATCTTAAAAATTCATGTACATGATTGACAGTCATAGGAATTATAAAAATTAATCATTTTTATAAAATTAAAATTAATCATTTTTATAATTCCAAACAAAATAAACAAAAATTACTTTATAATTATAATAAAATAGAGAAGGATAAATAAATACAATGAAACATTGGTTGGTTTGGTTTGTTAGTACTGGCTCAGATCAAGTTTCTTTCATATTTTGTTTCAACTTATGCTAGGGCTTCATTTCTTAAGGTAGTAATTCTTTAATTTAATTTTATATATATTATATAAATTACATTGTAGATATATTTTATCACACTTAAAACCACAAAGGGATTGTTATCCATGCAAATGTAGATTATTTTGTATTATTGAGGACCCACACTTGCTGAGGTTTCTTTCTCAGAAACAAAAATCAACTATATATTTGTTTTTCAAATTATTTCCCTCATTTTTGTCCTAAAAAGAGTTGTGAAGAAAAAGGTTGTGTTGATTTTATCCTGGTGAGTTCTGAGGCCCTAAATTCGCCCATTCCCCAATACGGCAGATTTTCAAAACATTTTCAAGGGTGACAATTGAAATGGAAACAGTTACAATTGAAATAAAAAGGGTGAAAATTTAGTTGTAAAGCATTACATTAGCGGAAAGGGTTGTCTGTGACTGTGACTTGGAAAGGGTATCATTTGATTTGTAAAAAGCTATAGTTGACTTGGAAAAGGTTTTAATAGACTTGGAAATGCTATACATTAATTAATAATTGATGATTACCATATGTTAATCATCCACTTTAATTATTAATGATCCATTATTCATTTAATTATTATAATAAGATCATTAACAATTAATACCACTTATTCTAAAATTACTCAGAAATATCTCTTAAATGTTTAGGAAAGACTTAAGATCAAAATTTTTTATTACATTTCACCTTTAGCACCTGCCACCTGCCTATCTTTACAGGCAGATTAGCTTGTTGCATTTTTTATCATAAAAATTCAGAATGAGCTTGAGATGAGTAATTTTCATATTCATTGACATCACCTTTACTACATTATTAACCTATCAGTATGTACAGTGTATACATTAGCAAGCAAAGTCCTTGGGCTATAAAATAAGAGTCATTTCTGTTGTTGATTTTAGCTGGTGTCATTATTCCCATAAAACTCCAGGTTCAAACATGATACAACTCAAAATATTATTTTGATATAAAAAAAAACATTTTGGAAATGGAATATCTAATTGCTTATGAATTAAAAAACTTCAACCAATACAATTGCTACTGAAGGCTTAACTTAAAAATGTCAACTTTTTTAGTTATTTAGTTGTTCTTTTGAAGGAGCTTTAAATGTTCTTTTTAAAAAACATTAGATTAGAGTCAGTTATTAGATTTGGTATGGAATACTGTTAATAAATTGTTTTCTAATATTCATTTATTTCCTTACCTTAATATTCATTTGAATTAAGGAAAACTCTAGCATTGTTTATGATATAATTTTCACACATACTAATTAATTAATTTAAATATATGATTTATTTTGAAGTTTTTTTATTTATATTATAGTAAAGTATAGGGTTATTATTATACTATATTGAAGTGTTAGATAGTATTTTTTTATATTTGCCATTGAAATTCTGTTACCGACACCTGGTGTTAGACAATTAGTGTATCTTGAGAAAGGTGATACTATGAATGGTGGTGGGAGTGGGGATGGAGCATAGGATGTTGGCTCAGTCCTGCCCTGACTATCAATATGTTAGTGGCGCACCACTCACATCCTAATTGTCATGATCGACTGGGGGCCCGATGCTGACTGGATACTCAAATGGGATTTTGTCATTAGGATCAATGAGCGTCTCGATGGTCAGATTTTATTCTCGATTCTTTAGTGTTTTGTTTTTCATTATTTATTGGTGCTTGGTTACGATTTGATAATTTTTAAAAGTTTAAAAAACAACAAATTATTATTTTATAATAAAAAATTGTTAACAAGTTTGTATTGTTTTGATTTAAAAAGTATCCTTAATTTTAATAGATATAAATTCAGTTTATCTTGGAATAGTGAATCCATAAAATGATATTTGATTAAATGTTTCAAAATCCAAATCCTTCTTATAAACATGCTACACATAAAAAATGTCAAAAATACTATACATGTGCTACTTGTATATAATATATTAGATATTGCTGATATTGTGTGTGTTATTCGATGTAACAGAAACCCTACATGATAAGAATACTAAATACTATTTATAATTTTTTGTTAGATTTGCCCGGGCCGGGGTAAATCTTTTCTCTTCAAAATAAAAATATTTAAATACTATTCATTTGCTCCGTATATAATTTATTATATATTACCATAATTGTGTTGTATATAAGAATATAGAATAATTATGGGCCAATTATGATAATTATTTAATTAATTTAATTAACACAGTCATATCTATAAGAAATTTCTATTATAATTTTTAACATTCATTATATTTAACCGCATAATCCACAGAAATATGGAATGAGTACTTCATTGGAGGAAATCAAATTTGTATAATTTTATTGTAAAATATTTACAAATTACATAAATGTGTCATAATTATTTAGTTTTCAACCTCTCTTTGATATTCATAAATTTCCCATTTCCCTATTGGTCTAGCCATCGAGGAAAGTACTGACTATTATTCCCTTACAGGAAGGCCCGTGTAAGATAAAGAAGATGCGGGAAAAAAATTATGAACAAATTCGTAAAATTCTTTTATTAAAGAAATAAACTAAATAACTTTCATTTTTACTATCTCTATTGTAAGATTAATTTTTTATGTTCCATTTCATATTCAATTTTCATTATTTTCTTTTTTGAGCATAAAAATTGTATCTAAAAATAGTCTACAATTATTTTCAGAATATTTATTGATATCTGAGATTTCGTTTATTTTGTTATTTGTTCATTTATCATTGAAAATTTTTGGTTTTTACTTTTGTTCCATTTTTTATTCCTAGTATTTTTTATCCTGAGAATAATTACTTGTTTTATATTTTAATTTTTAATTATTTATGCAAACATAGTTAATAAATCGTTTTATTTAAAGAGTCTTACTGAATATAGTAAATATTTTTCTCAGGTTACTACATTTTTTCTCTCCTTATTTTATGTGTTTTATAAAAAAGGAAATATCGTAAAAAAAAATAAAATAGTTGCTAAAACTTGTTTTGAAGAATTTCATGTAATGGTATTATTTGGTAGTACGAGTGGTGTCTATTACATAACGGAAAGTATCTTCTTGGGGTATATAATGAGCCATTGATTTTGTCACTTGACTGAGTTTCTTTTACAATTTGTTATTTAGCATGTAAGTATATCTAAGAACATTGTTTTTCTCTTGTGGAATTTTTTTTTTTATGTAGTTATTAGTTATCAATGGATTTTGTTAAGGCGTTAAGGATTTAAATAAGGCGTTTGATAAAACAATTTATTAGTCTGTCATTGTCAAATGCTTCCATTCTTCAGAAGAAAAAAAAATTAGTAATAATATAGCAAAAATAATTAAAATTAAACCTATACAAATATAGTAATACCATGTAGTTTTAAGGCTAATGAACTAAATTATTCCACCAATAAACTTTCAATTCATTTAAACAATAACATCAAATAAAAAAAGGTTTCACTAAGTAGATTTTTTTTTAAAGGCAAGATTAAATATTAAAGAAAATATTGTCTGGGTTGCGTTAAAAAAAACAAAGTCAAATCATAAAAAAAATATAAATAAAAATCTGATGTTTTGAATCATTTTACGGGTCAGGTTTTCAATATTGATTTATAGTAAAAAATATAAAATAAAAAAAAAGTTAGGTGTCTAAGTTTAAAATTGAATTGAAAAAAAAATTAAAGATGTATGCCGAGGAAGATTATTTTAATAAATATTTTTATAATTTTAAATTTTATTTTCTAGGTTTGTTGGATGAAGATGAAACAGATAGGAGTGCGGTAAGTAGTGAGAAAATTCCCATTGTCTTTTTTAATCAATTAATTTCTTGGGAACCATTATTATCTCTTTCAATGTTTTGTTGTTGTTTTTTTTTCTTTATAATTATTAGATATCGGTTTCGAAATTATTATCAATTATCTTCATCAACAAAGAATACCAAATTAATTTTTTTAAACATTTTAAATTTTATACCATATTAAATTGTAATTTACCCTTTTAAAGAAGAGCTTTGAGGTGAAATTCCTCTTGTATCAGATCCTTACAATTCAAAATCCTTAATGCTCATTACTTTATTATGAATAAAGTCATCAATAATGACCTTAATGTCCCATTTGTTGGTGATTTTTCCCGAAACCAATATCGACCCTTTGATGATAAATTTTATTTTCAGTCGAACCCACTAGTTTCATACCTGGCTACCACTTCAATTACCCAATTCAATTCTTTGAAGTGTCCGAAAGTAACATGGTCTTGTGACCTTCTAAGTTGAATTTGTGATTTGAGCTCTACCAGTGGGTAATTTCTTAACTTGCTTTTATCTCATACCATTAAATATCATCCATTCTATTTACTTCTTATATTATTATAGCACAGTTATAAATTTCAATAAATAAATTATTTTTTAAATATTTTTTATGTTAAGGAAATAATGTATAAAATTTCTAATGCAAGCAATAAACTGAAATATTGAAGCATCAAACAAATTTCAGTTCAATTGTGAAACTACCTGAAATGGTTGACTTTTTTTTATTTCTCTTCACATGGTAAGGGTGTTATAAAATCATGTTGAAAATCACCTATAAAGATTTTTTTCATAAGCAATTGCATCTGTTATTTTTTATGTAATTTTAAATTTTAATTTGATTGAGATTTACTTTTTTAGTTCGATTGGTATAAAAGGAAACTTTTTTTTTTGTAAACGTGCCATGTATGTATGTAAAATAAAATTTCATTCCTCATGATACAATTTTATTTTAAGTGCCTGTTTCTTTTGGTTTCATGTCTAATATAAGTAATGCCTGTGCACAGACTTTGATGAAAAAATACTCGTCGAGTATAAAATGAGAGGTTTCGTGATGAAATTATGTTTTTTTTTGTTTTTTTGACACAGGTGAAATAAAATGCTTGATACTGTTTCAGCCGCCATCAGCTAGCAAACGATCAGCGAGCGTTACTCGGAAAAATGTACCCACATCCGCTTCAAAGCCTTCGTCCCACATGCCAGGTCTGTTAATGTTAAACGTTAGATAGAATAGAAATGGTTGCGTTTGAATTGCGATCAGTGTGTGTGTGCATGATTTAGCCATAATTAGAGTATTTTATTTATCCGGCTAAAGTATTCTTTGAACTAATACTTTTTTTTAATTTAATCTATTTCATTTGTTTGTTATGTAATGGAGTAAGTATATACTATTTTTTGCTTGCTATGCCTAATGAAGCTAGTGCTTAGCAAAAATATATTTTGGCTCATTGATTGTTTTCATTAAAAAAAAAATAACCTTTTTTAAAAACAAAAAAATGAAAAACTTAAAAATCATTTCTATTAATATTTTCAACTGATATGATGATGTCGGATGAAGTTCTTTTTAATTTTATGCACAGTTGATGAATTTAAAAGTGGAATGGCTGCATCTATTTTAATATTATTGACTACTACTTCAGGGAATTCTACGACACCATTTAATATCATTTCTGTCTGCATCTTTTATCAGTATTTGATTTCAATTAATTGTATAAATAACTTTTTTATAATAATTTTAAATATAGTTTGTTATCTCTTTTCAAGCGGTTTAGTGTTTAGATAGAATTCCATTTTATTATAACCTCTACGATTTTTTTTTTTATCTTTTCCGCAAGCAGCCCCCTCTTCTTGTACTGCTACCCCGAGTTCAGTACCAAATTCAGCATCGAAATTCAGCCGGACTGGTTCCCTGAGAAAGCCGAGTGCAGGTAATTTTTCTTTCAATATATAGATGAAACTTTCGGTGGTTGGTTTTTTTTTTCTATTTTGGTTCTCAAAAGCAATATTTTTCAAAGTCATTTTTTTTTTACTAACAACATAGACTATTAATTGTTATCAAAGCATTTTTTATATGTATTATTTTTTGTCCAATCATGTTTTGTTTTTTTATGTGAACTGAACGAATTGATAGAGTGGAAACAATTACATTCTTCCTCCAAATCAATAAATTTGCATGTTAGTTTGTTTTAAAAAAAAAAAATTAGGTTTTATACTACTGTATTGTACTACTGGTTAAGAATATAAAGTTGCCTTGATAAATTTTTTTTAATGAGTAACTTTTTGTTAAAACATAATTTATTAAATGCTGTAATTTTAAATATTATGTTAACCTCATAATATGTCTAATCATGAGTGGGTGCAGGTCCATCAATGAAATGGACTGATATCCAGTTTAATACATTGTCTGAGTTCTGTTCAAATGGCGTGCCCTTATTGGAGATCTGCCAGAAGTGAATCCTGGTCGAAGGTCGTTGAAGAATTAGGCTATCTGTCTCTCCACTTTCTAAAACCAAAGAAAACAAACTTGAAATATATATTCAATTTGGGGCCCATTCCTCCGTGTAAATTTTGTAGGCTACAATTAAAATAAATCTATGTCGAAAATCTTGTCATGCCTCATCATATTTTAATATTATTTGTTACCTTCTCTACAGTAAATAGCTAATGCAGTTTTAAATTAAATGTTCTAGAAAAGAACAATATAAAGAATATTGTTAATGGAGCAGCGACTCTGAAGAAAACAAAAATATTACTTCAATAAAAACTTATTCTAGTTTTGTTGCCAGTGCATTATAAACAATAAAACATATCCAGAGTATTATTTTTTGTAGATTGTTATATTTTGTATATTGTTGTATTTGTTGGTTCAAATGTATTTTTCCTTTGATGATCATATAGGTATTCTTTTGTATTTTTTTCATTTATTTATACTCTTGTGTGACTCATTATATATAAGTGGTGGAAATCTGTTTGCCTTGTTGAAAAACTGCTTTGATATTTTTTGTAATCCTGCTTAGCAATTTTGTCTGCATGATTTTGCTATTTGACTTAATAAATATGTACTAACAAAAATTCTTTCAGGTTTTTTGTCAAATTTTTTTTTATTATATTCATAATCTGAAAAAAATGATTTCTACTTATATAAATCTGTCTGCTATTGATGCGCAAACATACATTAATTGTATAAGCTATTTAGAGAAAATAATTTATTTTTAGTATGTTAAAATTCTAATAATATTTTTTTAAATAAATTAAATTAATATTGGATTGATGTTTAGGTGGGTCGGGTTCTGCCGGCGCAGTGGACGAAGATAGCTTCATTAAAGCGTTCCATGATGTACCTACCGTTCAAATATTCAGTGGTAAAGACTTGGACAGTACACTCAATAAAATTAAAGCTATCATAGCAGACCCAAACCAAGAGTGGAATAAGCGCGTGGATGCTGTTAGTAGATATTAAAACAATTTTTGTATTTTACCTTTTTTTGATGTTTTGTTTTGTTTTTTAATTTAATCTATATTTTTGTTTAGATTAAAAAGATTCGTTCGCTCCTGATAGCAGGTGCTACCAGTTATGAAGACTTTTATAGTCATTTAAGGCTACTTGATGTTCCATTAGAAATATCTGTTAAGGAATTAAGGTATTAATTCATCATATAATCATATTATGTATTAAATAATTTGGTGTTCCTCTGGGAAAGTGCATATGGCATAAATAATTATTCAGGAAAAAAACTTGTTAAAACCCCCCCTTTTTTTTCTTCCTTTTTTTTAAGCTATTAATTTCCTTTAGGGCACCTTTTTACATTTTGCTGAACAACTAGCTATGTGTAAGATTACTAAAAGTGTAAGTGGAATTAGATAAATATCATAGTCATTTTTTTCAGAAGATTCCAAAAGCTCTCAAATGAAATCATATAAACATTATACATCCATTTAGGCATTGTAAACATGATATATTGTATATATATTTGATATATTTTCAATATCTATATTCCATATATGCATATTGCATGTGATTTTTAAAAAATCACTTAGTGGTAGAGCGCTGAGTTGCCGTGCAGAAGGTCCCAGGTTCAAATCCGGCTGTGGCAGATAATTTATTTTAATCTGTTAGCAGGGAATGGATCTTATAGGATCTGGAGACCCTTCTAGTGCTCAACCGGCATCTATAACGTAGGTACCAAAAATAGGGAGATTATCCTTGTGGTTTAGTGTGATCTGAGACAAATCACCTCCCTACACTACATTATAGTCTCTACCATGTACTGAACCCAAGACTCTTCATGGGGTTGTAGTGTTACAGGTTTTTAAAATATTATTTTGGTTATAATTCTTAATATATTGGCTAGTTGTTTACTAGTTTCCCAGGGGAGTTCCTAAATTATTTAATTATTAAATTTAGAAAAAATATAATTTTCTCTCATAATCACTGGCTATCATATAT
Organism: Arma custos; assembly: GCA_037127475.1. Classification (NCBI taxonomy): domain Eukaryota; kingdom Metazoa; phylum Arthropoda; class Insecta; order Hemiptera; family Pentatomidae; genus Arma; species Arma custos. Next base: position 14,977,437 of record CM073762.1, on the reverse strand, counting down.
TGCTGATTGGCAATTTGATCTTGGTATATTTATTACTTTATTCTACTCTTTTTCCTTGTAGATCTCAGGTGGTAAGGGAAGCGTGTGTTACTTTAGCATTTATGTCTCAACACCTGACGAACAAATTTGAACATATAGCCGAAAATCTTGTTCCAGTTCTAATAAATTTAATACAAAATTCAGCTAAGGTATGTTTGTAATATTTTCATTAAAAATTACAGTTCTTCTATTTTTATCGGTTATAATCATTCAATATTTTTTAGTTTAATCTTATACAATATAATACACGTCTAAACAATTATTTCTATTTTTAATTTCTCTATTTTAGTTTTCAATTACACTTTCAAATCATAGTTCAAATCTTATTTAATATTTTTAGTTACAAATCAATGTCTTATATGATTTAAGTTGCCCTGAATTGAAAGAATAATATTTTGGACAATAATAAATAAATAAATTGTCTTATAGATGTAGATGAATATGTTATTATTAGAATAGTAAAGTCACTTTTAATAAAATGATTCTTTTTTTAAATTAAAACCTATTGGTCATCAATGCCAATATACATATATATATATATATATATATATATATATATATATATCAATAAAGTGATAAAATATTGTGTAGAACTTGTTATAAAAATAAGAAATGAATCATTTACAGCAGAATTGATAGCAATTGAATTTGTAGCTATTTCAGAAACATATTATAATTTTCTGTGTTTTGGAAACAATAGAATGTTGGAAACCTGCATATTTAAATTAATGAGCTTTATTTTAAAATATGCTCCACAAAAATCAATAAGGAATTTTTAAATATTTTTATTTTGAAGAGAAAATAATCACCATCAAAAGAACAATAAATAAAAAATAAATTATAAGAATAAGGATATTGTTTATTATGGTAGTATATACTTTACCTATCATTTATATTATTATATACTTAATAACTACATTAATATTTAATGTAGTATTATGTCTAATAAATATTAATGCTTTTTATAATAAAAATAATATTAAAATGCTAGGCAAAATAAACACAACAAAATTAGTGGTATCCTTATTAATTTCTGCACAGTTCATAGGGAATATAAAATCGAAAATATAACTGTTAAATGTTGAGGCACTTTGTCATGATCATTATTTCTACTAACCTAATCTTTAGATAATTTATGAACGAAATCAATTAAGGAGAATGAATACATTTTCTGTAAAATTATGTTTTATATTTTTTTCATGGAATTGAGTTAAACATTTTTCCTATTTTACACAGGTGATAGCTAGCGCTGGCCAAGTATGCATCGGCTTCATTGTTCGCTATACCCATTCTAGTCGACTGGTACCACACATCTGCTCAGGATTGTCATCGAAATCTCGCGAGATAAGGAGAGCTGCATGCAAGTTCCTTCATATAATCCTCTCTACCTGGTCCAATCATATTCTTACCAAGCACTCTGCCTTACTACAAAGTGCGATAGCCTCTGCTATAGCCGACGCGGATCAGGAAGTCCGTGGAACTGCGAGGAAGTAAGATAATTCACTCAGTAATTCTATTAATATTTGTTCAAATACTTCAATACTTTCAGTGCTTTCAAGTAAGAAGATATTAAAAATATCCAGTAAAAAACAACAAATTTCTTAACAATATCAAATTTCAAATTGTATCTTTACTCTATAGTAGTTGGAATATGTTTTTTTTGAAACTTCTCATGTATTTTATTCCATCCTAACGAGTCAATATTTATTGTTTTAAATAATTATTATCACATTATCTATTTGCTTCTAGGGCTTACTGGGCATTTAAAGATCAGTTTCCAAACCTCGCTGAAAGTCTATTGGACAACTTGGATGCAAATTACAAACGGAGTCTTCACTCTGATATGTCCAATTCCAGTTCTTCCAATTCCCTTCATCATCAGCCGACCTCTATCACTCGAAGACAAGGTACTAGCATTCTTCAATTAAGATTTACACATTTAAACATGATTTTTAAAAATTACACCATTCTCGTGTTTGTTTGTTTTTTAATTAAGAAAAGTAGTTTCATTACAATACCTAAGGGAGGTAGGTGAGGAAGTCCAAAAAAATGGCCTAGAACAGGAACTGATCGACCTCAGGATTAGCAAATTGGATGATTACCTGACAAAGAACTTGTGTAATAAGAAATCACTGAGCATTGGAGTCAGGTCAAGACACTATGGTGCAGTGGTAAAGCCAGAAGGATTATGTACTTTAGAGACATTGGCTAAGAACAGGAGGGGACTAGTTGATCAAATAGTCAAAGGAGAATGCAGGATATTAAGGAAGATTTTCGGCAACATAGGTTAATGGACACATATTTTTGAGATCAAACAAGGAACTATACAGAAAGAAACGAACCAATCAACTAAAAGAAAAGAAAGAAAAGAAAAGACTATTGTTCTATAGATACATTTTCATAATGTCTGATAATCGCTAGATAAAGAAAGTATGGAATTTTAGAAAATCTTGGGCAAAAAGGTTTGGGTGGTTTCTAGGAATTGTAAAGAAGTTGGGAGAGGAACTCAAACGATGAAGGGGACCTCTGTTGAGAGAATGAAAGAAGGTACTGAGTGAGGGACTCAAGAGATACTGGAAGGGCATCAAATCTGGTTGAAGAACAGTTCCCAGATACAGGAAATATTGATTGTTGATTCACACTCTTTAGCGGCTCATTATTAAAATAAAAAGGTTTTATTACCAAGGCTGTTACATTCAATCTCCACAAGACCACATTATTTTCAGCCATGTACAGAGTTGATAAGAACATGTGGATCTATTGTGGACCTAATCTGAAACTTTCATGGTACTCAGATCTTTGTCGATAATTTTATTTCATACATAACTCATGGTAGTAAGGATTTTATATTTTAAAAATTGGATTCAGTTACACTAAGACTTTTTTTGAGTTTGTGGTTGTTATTTATTTTTGGAGATATTACTTTTTAGGAATAAATTGTAGTTATTTTTTGACTAAGTAATTGTTTACTCTACTTAATCAAATCGATATTACAGGAAGTGGAAGGGAGGGAGAATTTGTGAAGAGACTAAATATTTGATCAAATGTAAAGATTCTGCTTTTCATTTTTTATTAATATTAATAACCTCGTGTACTGTTATCTATCTTGTTTATCACTTTTCATAGTAAAAGTGAATATTGTTACTGACTATTTAAATATGATGCGGACTTTGTAGGAAGCACTGAAAATCTCACCAACGGAAGGAGAAGCAGTAGTTCCTCGATTCCAGCAGCTAGACGCATAGAATCAGGTTCATAAAATATACTCGTAGACTGCTTTTGTTTTTCTTATTGCACTCTTAACCTTTTCGTACTTTTGTCGTCTCTCCCTTTTTTTTTCTCTCTTCCTGTTTGGTATATCACTTCCTTGTTTTTATGCTTCCTTAGAAATGTATATTTGCAAGTATGCTGTCATATAACATACTTGCTGTGAAAGTTTTGCATGTTGTGGTTTTCATTTTTCCAGCTAATGTACTGTTTTATCATCAGAGATTTAAACACCACTTTTTTTTCTATTCTTTAGATATGCACATCAAGAAATTTATTCTTATTTACTTTTAGCTTTTTAAAAATATGAAACTTCAAATATAACATGAAGAAATTACATTTGCTTGGAGTTGTACAGGACAAAATTATATGCCATTGTCGCGTTTTTATTTTGATGAAATTGTTTCACTCTGCAGTTTGAAGTTTTATGTTGTTTTTTTTGTAATCTATTGAATTTATAAGAAAATGCTGTAGCACAGAACGGGATGGTTATGACCTAGCAACATGTTAGTACATCAGCGGTAATCCCTCTCTGTAGGTGAGGGATTGTCAGATTACAGAAGAGTACATCTATGCATCCGAGTCATGTGACTGGTGACTACACTCAGTAGAAGTCGGAGCTGCTATTTGACTCTTAATACGACAACTATCATAACATCATAAAAATAAACCTTATATGCCATTAAAAACATTCATGTAGTAATTACAGTTTATTTTTTTTATCAAGTAAATCATTGATCTTAAAAAAATTTATATATTTTACATCATAATTTCTCTGTTCCAGCAGAGTGATTTATAAGAAAGAAAAATATACGAAGTGAAGAAAAAAAATTGTATATATGTTGTATTGGGATTTATGCAATATACTAACTTATTCTGTCGATCATTATCAATAATTTTAATTTTGGTTTGTGGTTCGGTCACCATAACATTGGAAAATAGTTTTATTTAATTTTACCTTATAATAATTTTTTTTCTCATGCTTATTGGTTCTCAATAATTTGTGATTAATGAGACTGAAATGTGCGTGATTAATGATAAAAAAAAAATTTTAATTAGTAAATAAATAAACTTAAAAGTAAACTTTTAAGTTATGATTAACTTTGCCTAGTTAAATTCAGAGTTTAAATTATAACATCTTCGGCAAGGTTAATGCAATTAATTTGTCAAGTTTTATATGAATATTTTTGTGACACTGAAAATAAATTTTTGGTTTCTTATATGGCTCGTAAATAGATGATGAGTACATTTGGAATTAAATATATAATAAACCTGTGAAGTAACCACTAAAAGTAAATTTAACGATTGTAATTGAATTGGTGAGAATGAAAACAGTACATGTCCTAAAAAATCTTGTTAAGATATTCTCAATTAAAGGTTTGTTTATCTACAGAATTACAATAATGGATTTTAATAATTTTTCAACTGCCATGTTCCATACATTTAGGTTCTATTAACTGGTTGTTTGCGTTTTAAAAGAAATTGAACTGGAAATAGCATTGCAAATTAAATTTCTGGACTAGTGCTCTTTTTGTTTTTTACTGAATTCAATCAGCTTTATATAATAATAATAATTGTAATATTAATATGTAATACTAACTTTAAATTTAACATTTACTATAATGATTATAAAACATTTTTAATATCTGTCCTAATCTATAAAACATTAAAATGATACCGTACTAATGAAAAGTCCACAAAAAAAATATTCTTTATTAATTTTCTTCCTGTTCCATAGTTTTCTGTTTTAACATGAAAAAGTTATTGAAGTCTGCATTAGAAAGTAGGAGTGTATTTTATATATATATATATATATATATATATATATATATATATATATATATATATATATATATATAAAATGTATATATTAAAATGATAATAACAATAATAATAAAAGCCTTAGCAAACCCGGTGGCTCAATTTGATGCCGATAACAACAATTGCTGTTTACAAAGTAAAGTCCGCACCTAAACCCAAATCGATATGTCACTTCTAACGACATCCTCCCACTTATTGCTTGGCATAACCCTCGGGCATTTACCAGTCAGCTCGGTTCTCTGATGTTCTGATTGATTTCTAAGAATTGTTCTGGGATATATATCATCACTTTTGGTATATCTGCTATATTCTTTGCATTTTGTTGTACTGGTTTATCATAAGCTCACTTACGAAGCTTTGTTAGTTCTTAATATGAATTGTCATACCTTGGTATGAGGAGGCTTCATCTTCACTTTTCTTGTATTCTGAAATTGCATATATATTGATTCGAGTCTTGCTATCAATATACAATTTTGATCTATGGAGCAATAAAATAGACTTGATGTTCCTTTTAAATGTATGGTCTTAAAACTAATTACTGAAAGTGGTGAAGAATAAAAATACCTCTGGTATTAGAGTAAAGAGAGGTTTTAATGTTTAGTTTTGTTGTATTTATTTTTTAAACTAGACTTACCACTCTGGCCGTTTTGCGAGGCTTGGTTAATTGGACTTTTGCATCTTAAAATGCGTATCTTCTTTGGAAACTCGGATTCAAAATTTTTAACAATTGAACTATTTCATATATAAGTATATAAAAGTAAAAAAGGACATCATAAAAACTAAAAACTTAGTTAATTATATTTAACTATTTAAAGAGTATCTATAGAGTTTTTAAGTTTTATCCTCAAACGATGGGTATTTTTTTTCTACTATCACTCTTTTATTTTTTGTCTGTTACTACAACATTTATTTTCTATCCAATTTTAATTTAAAGCAAAATGAAGTTAACAAATATATTTTCAGTGATTAGTAATTTATTATTTTATTCATTTCTATTTCATTTATTTTGCCCCAACAGTTCTAGTGATACAAGTAACTTGTGTTATTATATCAATTATTAATGCCAATTTTGGTGTTTTTTCCTAACTTATAGCATGTTTTGTGCCTGTCTTTTGTTTTGAAATTAAATATTTATTTTATGTTGTCTCTGCTTTTGTTATTATTACCTTTAAAGCATCCATATAGTCAATAAGAAATAAATAAGTTTTGAATTTTTTTACCGTTTTGGTATTTGTATAAATAGCATGCCTTAAGTAGTTAGTGAACTTTTCTTTTTCTATTATTTCTTATTTTTGGGTTACGTCTTTTATGCCTCACTATTCATAATGGTTTTTCCTTTTCAGTTAGTACTATTTTTATTATATTAATAAATTCAAATCAAATAAAAACATGTTTCAAGTATAAAAATATATATGAAGGATAGATTTTGTCAGGGGGTGTAGTCAATGATAACACAAAAATAAGAATATCTTATTTTTGTGTTATCATTGACCGCACCCCCTGACAAATACTTAATTAGAATGTATGGAAGAAATAGTTGGGGGTGCAGTCAATGAAAACATCAAAATAAGTATAACTTATTTTGATGTTTTCATTAACTGCACCCCCAACTATTTCTTCCATAAATTAGAAGATACAGTCGACCAACTCTTCTCTAACTTAATTAGAATGATTCAGTCAACTATTTTTCTCTCCAAAAATATATATGGTATAATTTATTTTCTTTATATATTATAATTTTTAAATATTTTTTTTATTTTGAAGAGAAAAGATTTGTCCAGGACCAGGATCCCTGGAAAAAAATATACATATATATAGTTTTTCTGCATTAATTGCTATACTTATCCTTTTTTTTAATGTGGGCATAATTTGTACTGCGACCATACCTGGTCTATTGTGCGTCTCCTACGAAAGCGATTATTATAATCTTAACTTGGCTAAACCCACAAATTTTAGAATACTTGCAGGGTTGATTAATTCGACCTGCTTAGGGTTAGTGACTCTATCCTGACCAAAGGTTGCAAATCTTAGGTCAGCAAACATATCACATAGGCAGATAACATGATAGAGTGTTTTGTCCTCTGTACGACAATAGCGGCATGTGGGAAGGCCTGCGAGCTCCAGCATGAACATATGGGCGTTGCGTCTACAATGACCCATATATGCCGCTATAATACTATATATACCTGGCTGGGGATATTTTTATTTATTTAACTGAAAGCAGTTAACTCCCTCTGGACAAAATCCGACTTAACCACTTATTCACTGGGGCTGTAGATATTATATGAATATGTTCTAATAGAGTAACTAAAATGAAATAACAATATAATTATAATTAATAAAACAAAAACTTATTAATTTTTTAAATTAAATTATAAAAATCATATTTTTATTAAGCAAAATGATATTTTGCTTTACTGTCTAAGTTTAATTTAAGTTATGATCAAATTCTTAACGAATAAGAAAGTTTTCTCTAATAGGTCTTACTACATTTTGAATTACAAAATATCAACTTTGTATGGCTTACCATTTTTGAGTTATGCAGCTTACGAATGTACATGTAGAAGTCAAAACGACAATAGTCAACACTGATTTTGGGATGGTCTATATAAATGTTCCTATTAATATCGTAGCTGTAATTCTTCCTTTGCTTAAAAAAAATGTAGTAGTTATATGCCCTCTTGGAGAGTAAGCCATGTATTTCTCATTATTGTTTCTATTCAAACAAGAAGATTGAAATGGTATGGTCACTTGAAAAGAATGGCAGAGGACCGATGGCCAAAAATAATCTTCGAATATTGCCCTGTGGAAAGGAGGAAAAGAGGACGACCCAAAAAAAGATGGTTGCAGGATGTGGAGGAGAGCATGGCTGCAAGGGGTATTAGAGGTGGGGAGACTGGCTGGAACGACATCTATGGCGCGACCTTTTAGATACAAAAAACAACTAAGTTGTAAAAAAATGTTTAATAAAAAATACATCACTATTGGACACAAGACACTACTGTGTCTTCGCATAAGTAAATTGTTTATCCTGAAGATCTTGGTCAGGACAATTAAATATTAAATTATTTTATTGTCATCAATCCTTGAGAAGTATGCAAAGTTTCAATTAAATTAGATGTTTTGAAGTGGCCGAAAATCAAGTTCAAAAATTCAGTTACTAACATAAGACTATACAGGCAAAGCTAATAAAAGTATGTTTAAATGAGAGAATATTCCCGGCAATAAACAAAATGTTTCAAAATAAAAACTAAATATTTAATTTTTATCTTAATAATATTTTAGTCTCTTAATCACCCACAATCTTCTTATTTCTTATTTAATAATTGTTTTGAACTGCTCATTTATTTATCTCAAAAATGTGATTAACCTTTTATTTATTTTTAATTTACAATCACCGTAGTGCTAAATATTGAAACTATTAATAAACTTAAAAATTATGAATATTTGAAACTTAACACTTTTTGTAACAATCTTATTAATTTTAGAAGGTTCAAATTTGATACCAACTACTGCTTATCATTAAAATGGACTAGAAAGATTATTAGACTTTAAACGAGATATGCTGTTTTTTTTATTTATTAATTTTCTAAGCTTTTATGGTTTATGTTTTTGTTTTAAAGTGATAGATCTTTGCTAAAACATTTTTCTGATGGCTTATTATAATTATGTTTTCATTTTAAATATTCCACTTGTTATAGTTATTAATTTTATATTATTTTTTTATAAATATTAGTTTCTTCATTTCCTTATGAATATTTCCTCACTTTCTAGAAGCAGTAACTCCCCTCTCAAAGAGAATTCCCATAGGATCTCCGAGAACAGCTTCGCCGCGCTCTAATTCAGCTATAGACCTCCAAGCAGCTCAGCGAGCAAAAGCAAGAGCACAATATGCAGCTTTAGCTAGGCAAAAAGTTGGATCGAACACTAGTCTTCGTAAGCTTCATCCCTCAATTATTGCTTAGTTATATTTATTAATATTTTATTAGATATATATGTGTGTGATCCTGTTTTAACTGTTACTTTTTTTTAACTCTATAATTAAACCTTTTCTAAATGCTATTACTATATTTTATTGTAAAAATAAAGGTGATGATTTCAACACAACTTCAAAATTTCGAGAATGATAAATTTTCCATACCTCCGTACAGACTCATCATCCATAGTATTGACATAAATTAAATTTAAATACTCTTTTAGGTTTCCACGGCCACTGTTTATACAAAAGACTTCATTCAGTGGTACCTTCTGGTTTATACCGTGTCGCTAAATTTTTCGCCAACGTTTCGCCAGACATGCTGCTGACTTCTTCAGGGCAGATAAGAGAATGAATGATTCAAATGATTTAATAAATTTGTTAGACATTCTTTAGAAAAATTATTATATTTATTTATAAATTGATCATTAAGATTTAGTGATTAATTAGTTAGGATCATTTATTGCTAAAAAAAAAAATGAATTCATAGGTAAATTCTAGAAATAGACATAACTCTGTACTGGCATTTAAGTGAAAAACTGCAAGTTTTCTCTGGACTGGAAGTTATATTGTACGTAAGAAGTGATGAAGTTTGTTCATGAGGATCTTACTGATACAAAAATTTTATAAGTAGGTCGTAGGAAGACCATTGAGAGCAAACAGTACAGAACCTTAATTAACACTGTTAGAATGGAATCACCCTTATATATTTCTTCTTTTTTTTAATAAGAAGCAAAAATTTTCATAGCCTATTGCTGTTTCTACCCCCTTCTTCTTCTTTTTTTTTACCATTTATCAAAACAACATTGGTCATGGTTTTAACAACTGAGATTGTGCACTTAAGCAGCTAGTTCTGAACCAGTTCGCTTCTTACATTAAAACACTATTATTAGGGTCTGATCTATTGCACGCTTCTTGCATTAAGCTAAACTGTTTCTCTGAAGCACATTTAGATTTGATAGGATTGCCACGGCAATGATAATAGCTTTTCATTATAGAAATCTAAGAGAACCATTATGATATTGGCTGAATATCAGAGGAGCATCCATTGTAATTATTTATATGGGCCTATTAAATTTTACGATCACTGCCTTTATAGAAGTAACCTAGACACATAAGTTGAGTCGGCCCTCTAGATAGGGCAAAAAAAAAAGTCAGTAAATTTTCTATTGAAACTAGCTGGTTCTGTGGAATGTTTTACTGTTAGATTGTTTACATGCATAGTAATTGTCTACAGTTTATTTCCTCATAAGAAAAATGAGTATAACGTAATATCAGTATATTGTTTTGTATTTTTTTACAGCTCGTCCAAAAAAAACTGGTACCGAATCAGGGCCAAGTTCTTTAGCGTTTTCTCCTGAACACACCAGGCAAGGAAGGAGTAGAACGACAGGAATCAGTCAGTCACAACGTAAGTTTTATAACCTAATTATTATAATATTCACAGTACTATGACAATATTTAAAAAGCATAATTGCTGTGTTAATAATTCCAATCATGTTAGCCTTTTAGAATTGGTTTCATGAACTAGTTTTTATTTAAACTTGACATATTCGCTTCTCAAAAATAATGATTTTTTTTTGGCAAATTAAAATTTTATGGTCTGGCAATTATCCAGTCCTAAATTTTTATAAGTCAAAGAGTTGTAATAAATCACAGTAGAGCATCAATTATCCATACTGTCTTTGCGGAAAAGATAGGAGGTAGGTTTGACATGGCCATTCTTTGAAAACAAGATTTTGAAGTCTATTTTCACTAAAATTTCATTTCCTTTAAATATTATTTAATACTTACCATTAAATTAATATTATTACATTTAAATGTTTTTTGAGCCACAACCTTGATCAATCTTGCTATGATTTTTATTTTGTAGTATTGTATCTTTTATTTGTTTAGCTTAGATATTTCACAATAAAATAAAATAAATCATGGATGTGTTCACTTTTGATAACAATTTCTTCATCTTTACTGTTTTTATTTAATTTTCTTTTATTTAGGACAAATTTAATTTTTTTAAATTTATATTTATTGTTTAATAAAATAAAATAAATCATGGATGTGTTCACTTTTGATAACAATTTCTTCATCTTTACTGTTTTTATTTAATTTTCTTTTATTTAGGACAAATTTAATTTTTTTAAATTTATATTTATTGTTTGTACAGCTTCAAGTAGGTCAGGATCACCTTCATCGCGGTTGAACTATGCGACTTATTCATCTTGCTTGGGAGAGCGATCCAGGAGATCTCCATCATATTCGACCCGCTCAACTCAAGGTTCTCGAGAAACATCGCCTTCCAGATACAACCCTCTTCCTCCTCTCGGAAAACTGAGGGGTGTTCGTCCTCCTCTTTCCAGGCCTGTGATGGCTCATAAGATTTTGCAACAATCTTTGGAAGCTGAATCAGCGTTAGCAGATGCTTTAGTAAGTTTTTCTTCTCCTCTCCTTTCAAAAATCTATGACTATCTTATTAATATTAATAATATAATAATTTTTTAATCTAGAGTGTAAACGAAATTTTGATATTTTTTTCCATTATATTAAATATAAATCTCTACCTCTTAAAATCAAAAAATATATAATGGGCTAATATTAGTAACCAAATTCCTGTGACAAATACTTTAATATTAAAGTGATTTACAGATAAACAGAATTTATACCAGAAATCTAATTCTAAGGGAATGAGAAAGGTTAATTAATTATTTATTCATTTCTGTTTTTTTTTTTAATTTTAAGTTCTGTTATTATTTAATTACCGAATGCAGACCCCCAAAAAAAAACATAAATCAATTTTTAAAAGATTTAAGTTAGGTTACAAAAAATGCATTTAATAAAAATGTTTATTATTTATTAGTTCTCTACTTCAAAAATTTTGCAATGGAAATAGGCAATATTTTTGAAGTAGAGTTGGTAAAGTACCACTCAAGAGTTACAGAAGACCCGGGTTCAAATCTTGGCCAGGAAAAATCTTTTCTCTTCAAAATAAAAATAAATTCTATAAGACAATGTTTAATTTTTTTATATTATTTCTGGATTCCTATAAAAGACTTATGTCAATTGAAAAGTATTAATTAAAAAAATATAACTTCAGGAATAAAAAATTAACTTAATTTTAGCTATAAAAAAAGGTTTTCTTGTATCAAAATTATTAATTTTGTATATTTTTTAATTGAACAGTCAAGAAATCATTAAGAGCCTACAAATAAATTCAAGTTTTTTCTATAGTGTTCTAATAAAATGCTACTTTAATAAAAATAATGCTCTCTAGCAATTATTATATTTGTAAAATTCATATTATTTAATTTTATAGAATTTAAAAACTAACACAGGGTCGTCAAAACAACTTGTATTACATGGCAGTAGAAATTCATTGCACAGGATAATAATATGTTAATGCCTTAGCAATATCCTTCCAATTCAAATCCAGTAAAGCATCACCATATTAATTAATTGATAAAAAAAAAAATAATTTTGATTCATTTTAAAAATATATATTCTTCTTCAAGTGCTATCTTCGTTCTGAAGGTCAGCAATTATCAAGGCTATATAAATTTTGGATAGAGCAGATCTGAAAAACTGTTTTTTGGGGCGCACAATAGACCAAGTATGGTCTCTTGGTCTATTGGTCTAAAAAAAAAATGTTAGAAACTTACAATATCATGTGTTATTTTATTCTCTTGCTGTTGTTACTATGAAGTTCTGTTTTAGGGATACACTGATGGACGAGGCGATACTAGTGGTAGCTGTGTAACGTCACCTCGTAGGCTAAGATTGGATGACCACTCAGACGATTCTGAAACATCCAGTGTCTGTTCTGAGCGATCTTTCGAATCTTATCGGAGACCTTCTGATGTGAGTTAATTTTATTTATTTTATGATTATGGACAAGGCTTTATGTAATAATAATAAATATTGTATTATTTTAATATTTGCTAACAAATGCTCAATCTTGTGATTTTCTGAATTCAAACTTACTGTTATTTGCTTTAATTCTTGCAAGCTATCAAGCTTGAAATTCTCATTCACACTTTTTTGTAAGTTACTAACTTTATATACTTGGACTATTTTCACTGGAGTAAATATTTCGATAATTTTAACTATTAACTCCAAAATAAAGAGTTAAATCTGTGTTCGGGAATATTAAGGTTGTTGGGTTAAAATAGGTGAGTAAAACCAGGCCCAGTAAAAAAAAGTCCATAGCCTCCCTTCTCAGAGAAATAATTAAATATGAAAAGGATTCTATATAAGTTTCTATGAATACTAACTGTACTTTATCTGTTCATTTATTTATTTAACAACATTTTAATTGCACGGTATTTTGTTTTACATAAATTAAAAAAACAAATAAATGTTCTCTTTTGTTTTGGTCTTGTGTTTGAATGAGTGACTTTAGTGTTGACTAACATTTCAGTCCTACTCTTGGAGTGGTTCGCAGCAAAGGCTCTACCGAGATATGTGGGAACCAGCGATTAAGGTAAGCTTAAATTAATGTAATTGATATCTTAAGTTAGTTATTAAAATAATTTTGTATGTATTTCGAAATTTATGATTCGTATAATATTTTGTTGTTCAGTAATTAATGTTTGATGTTTTGTTTAATGCTAATTTAATAAAGTCAAATAAGATCTATTGGTTAATAATTATCACTCTGTTTCATCATAACTGTGCTCCAGACCTTATTGTGTCATAAAAACTTTGACATATTATGTTGGAATGCTGATAATTAATTGAAATAAGTTTCATTTTTTTTTTTCTGACAATCACTTTAATATTTTATACCATTCTTGAAGTTAGGTTGATTTTATTTCCTCAATGATGTCTGAAACATAAAGTTTATTTATTATTACCATCAAGTTTATTTTCAAAACATTGTACTTTGATTTCTTCTGAAGGCTAAATATAACAAGAAATTCAGACATTTTTGAAATTGAAATATATAAATAACCTTTCAACAATAACTGAGAAGCATTGAGTATTTTCTATAATATTTTTATTTTTTATAATATATAGATTTATTTTGAAGTATTATTTATTTTCCAACATGATTATTATTTTATTTTTTATAGGACATCAATGAAATAATGGAAGCTTGCGAGTCTACACATTGGTCTGATAGAAAGGATGGTTTAGTTTCATTATCTGCTTATCTTCAAGCCGGTAACACTTTGTCTCCCCACCAACTTAATAGAATCACAGAAAATTTTACAAAAATGCTCTCTGATACGCATACTAAGGTAAAATAGTAATATAAATATATATTTTGATATTACTAATCAATTTTAGATATTAAAACGTTTCTTTAAATCAATCTCTGAAATGGCCATAGTCGAGTGGTAAGGTTGTTATCGTAAAAATTACGAACTTAACTTGATCTGGATCATTTTGTTTTTCTACTGAGATGTAACATGTTAATTTTAATTTAAATTATAAGTCATTCTAAGTTTTGTACAGATAGACTGCCATTGTTACAAAATATATATTTGAAGCTGTATCAGACAAAAAATGAAGCATTATAGTTCTAGTTAGAGATGAAAATAGTTGGCTGGGTGATATAATGGAGAATGGAGACAGTTGGGGGGTGCAGTAAAAAAAAAACACCAAATAAGTCAAGACTTATTTTTATTTGTGCCGACGTTTTGACCTACTTTGTAGGTCATCTTCAGGGCTAAGAGAAAAAACAAACAAAACAAAAAAATATAAAAAACATTGAAGTACCAAGAATGTAATATCATATACAGTAAAGACAAGTAAAATAGTGACAGATATATAATTAAGGATAAAGAATATTAAATTACAGAATAAATGTACAGAAGGGTGATACTGTAAACATAATATAAAAAGAAAGAAAAATGAGAAAGTAAACGGAAAGATACAAAATGAAAAAAGATTAAAATATAAAAGGTGAGATATAAAGTTATGGATTTAGTATAATTTCAGATAAAATATAAAATTTATGATAACAGATTCCTAGAGGTAACATAAGTAAAATGTATGAAAAATGATACAGATTTTGAAGCCATTTCCTTATGTTACCTCTAGGAGTCTGTTATCATACATTTTATAATTTATCTGTAATTATACTAGGTTTTCCATAACTCTATATCTCACTTTTTATATTTTAATCTTTTTTCGTTTTGTATCTTTCCGTTTACCTTCTTATTTTTCTTTCTCTTTATATTATGTTTACATTATCACCCTACTGTACATTTATTCTGTAATTTTACTTTCAACCTTATTTTATGAACAAATTAGCCAAAATCATTATAAATTATGTGTTATTCTGATGTATAACCTATATTACTGTAAAGTTTCATCCAAATCCGTTCAGTAGTTATTGCGTGAAAGAGAGACAAACATACAAATTTTCGCATTTGTAATATAAGTAGGATTTTTTATTTTTTTTTTTTTTTGTTTAGGTTTTCTCTCTTTTCCTTGATACTGTATCGGATCTTGTCTCAACTCACTCTGCCGATCTTCATCCGTGGCTTTACATCTTGTTAACTAGGCTGTTCAATAAACTTGGAGGAGATCTGTTGTCTTCTATACAGACCAAGATTCAGAAAACCCTCGGAGTCGTCAAGTCAAGCTTCGGTCCTGAACCCCTGTTGCACTGGGCTCTCAGGTGAGTTTAATCACTTTGTGTTTATTACTTACATTGTTCCCTCAGCATAATGATACCCATATATCTAATTAATATTGATGGTGTTTAAGTATTATAATATTGTTTCTTATTTACTTTTTTACTTAATATATTTTTTATTATTTATAGATTTCTGGTAGATCCGACCCAGACTCCGAACACTCGAGTGAAGTTGGCCGTGTTGAGTTTTGTCGCTAAACTTGCTCCTGCTGCTGATCCTGCTTCTGCTTTCCCGCCCGCTTCGCCTTCTTCGTCTGGACAGTCGAAAGATGTAACTACAACTGCTCTAACAAAAATGATCGGTAATTATTTACTGCATTAATTGCTAAATATTTGCCATTAAATAGAAATGTCTGAAAGGATTATTCTGTCCTTTATTAAAATTATGATTTCAGTATTGGTAATAAACATTTCCGTTTTCTCAGTTGTAGTGGGGCTATTATTACCTATAAGTACTGTTAAGAAATATATGTTATAATTGGAAGAAACTATTGTAACCTTTAATCCCTTCGTACTGCATTGATTATCAGGTGGGGCAGATTGTTCTCCACTTTCTAGAATTTCCTTCCTGGTGTGATATGTAATATTAATGTTGTAGTACATTATCAAAAGATTATAAATTCTGATAGAATTTGTTTGTTTGTTCATTTAACGTCACTTTTATACTGATATGGCTAATCGTACAATGCTACTGTGGGAGCTCCAAATTGTCCCCTCTGATAGAATTTGTTTTCACTGATTGGTCTTAAGTGTTAACCTCAGCTTTCCCTTTTTAATTTTAATAGATCTGAAATAATCATAGAAAAATGTCCCATTTGGATAATCGTTGGTTTATTGATTTAACATCACTTTTATACTGATATGGCTAATCATATGATGCTACAGTAGGAGTCATAAATTTTGCCTATCAAGTTATAATTAGGATATGGATCTTAAATGAGTACTTGGCATTGTACAGACTTCTGAAGGACAACTAGGGATTTTTTACTCCCTTTAAAAAGATCCAAAGGCCATCTGCTGGGCTACGGACGTGCGATCTTGGGCTTACTAGGTTATAATGCTAACTACTAGACCACAGGTGACCCCTCCATTAGGATGCTGTCACAGAGACAGTGCTTGTTTGAAGGTGATAGGTTTGTTTTGTTGCAACATATAGAATTATAAAGATAACGGAAGATCCCAATTATCAAAGACTCATTCATTCTGGGATTTTTTCCAACATAAAGTTCTTAATTAAAAAGATTTTATATACCTTGCTCCAGGTTGGACCATGGGAGAAGGAATCAAACAAGGAGGAGAACTGAGACGTGGAGCTCAGGAAGCCATTCTGGCCCTTTTCAATTTGAACACTCCGCAGGTTACATTAAGGCTCTCCCAGCTCCCAAAAGAATACCAGGTTTGTGTGCTTTCTAATAATTTTTTAAAAATAAAACACCTTTCTTATTATATTTATTTTAAAGAGAAAAGATATGCCCCCGGCCTGGATTCGAACCCGGATCCTCTGTCTCTCCGTGACAGCGCTCTAACCAATAAACTGTTGTGTATATATGTTTAAAAAAAACATTAAAAGTTTAATTTATATAATTGAAAGATTCCTGATGTTTTTTTAGTCTAAGACATTTATTAACAATATTTTACTTTATTTTTTTTTACACATATGTGTTGGGATTCTGATAAATTAAAATTAATTTATAATCCTCCAAATATTCAAAACTTACATTTTCCACTAAATAGAAACTGCTTTTATTGAAAGTACTTTTAACTTGTTTCACCTTATGGTGTTTAAACTCACAACAATAGTAAATGTCATAAGATCATATCGCTGCTCCGGAAGTATAATGACACAACTGCAAAA
Organism: Arma custos; assembly: GCA_037127475.1. NCBI lineage: Eukaryota > Metazoa > Arthropoda > Insecta > Hemiptera > Pentatomidae > Arma > Arma custos. Next base: position 14,959,839 of record CM073762.1, on the reverse strand, counting down.
ATGAAATTTTACAGGACAAATAAAAAAAAAATATGTAATTCCAATTTGTCTTAATAGAATAGCCTGTAGATAGGTTTAATTCTTCTATTAGAGTAGTTTATAAACATATATGGATTATGCCGATTTACAAACTTCTAGTAAGTGCATGTATGAGCCCACCAAGACAATAAAGTCAATTCCACAAAATTTTACAGTTGCGTCATTATACTTCCGGAGCAGCGATATGACTTTCAACAATATGTATTAACATTTATTTTATTGATATATGATATAATTTTTGAAATATTTTATTTGAAAAGAAAAGATATGACCAGGACTCGAGCCCGGGTCTCCCACCTCTCCGTGGTGGCGCCTTAACCATCTCGGCTATCCTGGCTCGCTTCTCGGTCAGTTATATCTCTTCTTTCACTGATCCTATATCTCCGTGTTCTCATGGAATTAATCCATCTGCACACAACTGGCTCAATCTCCTTATACTTAAGGCCTTACTTATGGTACTGTAAGGCGTTTTGTCAATTTCAAAGAAGATGCCTACAGTTTTTTCACTCTGTTTCAAAGATTTCTCCAATCTTGACACCAGGTTAAAAAGTGCAACCTCGCAGGATTTTCCTGCTTGATTTGCAAATTGTAGCGGGTGTATGGGATTATTGACCTATACACCCTCTCTGATGTGTCTGTCTAAGATCTTCTCTAAAGTCTTCATCAAGAAGGATGAAAGACTAATTGGTCTGAAGGCTTTTGGATCACAGTTTGACCCCTTGCCTGGTTTAGCTAGGTAGCAAAGCTTGGATTCTCCACTTCAAAGGGATGTACCCCAATGTACCCCAGAGCTAGACTACCTCTAAGAAGTTCCAGAAGGTAGGTCCCAATGAACAGAAATCCTTGCTTCAGCCGGGCCAGAATTATACCATCGAGACCCCCCCCCCCCTCACCCGATTTGTAGGGCTCAAACATATCTATCGCCCCTTTTGAGGGAACTCATGTTTATGATTTTCTTGTTCTTGGCCCACTCTACACCATCTGAATTAAGGATGTGGTCAGCTGTAGTGAAAGGACACACCTCCTGGATTACACACATACAAGACATTTATTTATTAACAATATTTTACTTTATTTTTTTTTACACATACGTATTAACATTATTAACAGTCTTTTGTTCATTTATTCTCTATTTGTTAATACATATTTAATAGTGAAAAGTTATAGTAATATACTTTTTTACTAGAATCATTACATATTCGAAAATATACCAGGTATAATTGTGTAATATTGACATGTTTTATTATACAGCATTTTTCTTATATACGAGGTGGTAAAATTAACTGTTTTTATTTATCTAACTCTATTCATCAATAGAGTTAGCTATGGATGTGCTTTGTATATTTTTAAAATAATTTCTTGAATTTCGCATGATTTAGGAAGCTGCAGGAAGTTTGATTCGAATGAGGCGTGGAAGCGGAGGTGGAGGAGACTCGCTCAGCCCTGATCAGGTTTACCGTTCCCTACGCCGCACTACGGCTGAAATACAGAGTTACTCGTACGACACTAACGGAGGAAACAAAGTTGCAGATACTGCATCTCACGACTCTGGCATCAGTCAAATGTCAGATAAGCATGAAGACATTCTGTGGGGTGTAAGTCATCAATGATAATTCAATTAGCAAGTTAATCAATTTTTTATTTCAGTTCAGTTCCTAATTTTTCTAGTTTTTGTACACAAAAAAAAAAATTGTAATAGCAAAACTTATGAACTTTCAGATTTTATCAGAAATATTCATTTTGACTTGTTTTGATTTGATTTATGTACGTATTTTCATCTTCCGCATAACTCAAAAACACCCACACACAGAGAAAAGTATTGTATTTCAGTTTTAGGTAGTATCTATTGTGGACCTTCCTTTCTAGTAGCTACAGGATTGTTAATTTATTTGAAGGTCAAAGTAGATTATCAAAAAAAAATTATTTTAGAGAGGAAATTAATTGACTGGAAGATCTAATGTAAGGATGGAGATAGTTGGGGGTGCAGTCAAATTAAACACGAAATAAGTATTCACTTATTTGGTGTTTAATTTGACTGCATCCCTAACTATTTCCATCCTTACATAAAAAATTATTTTTTCTCCAAATTTCTGAACAGCTTCAGTTTTTCATCAGTAGGTTTTATGGCAAATTTGAGGCTTTTTATTTTTAACAATTGATTAAATATATCTATCGTATCTGCAATTTTCGTCAGAGAGGGAGGGATTCTTATCAGAGTATTTTAAATAAAACAAAAAAAATAAATCCAGTTTTATTACATTTTCTACTTAATCACGAATAATGGTCTAATTTTATTTAATCTCTTTAGGTAGATTATCACCAAAAATATCCCTGTTCAATATATTTTTATAATTACTTCTTAAACTATACTTCGTTTCTGATTAGGAAAATTCTTTTTGTCTTAGACAGATTGTTTATCAACATAGCTGTAACCATTAAAGAAATTGCTAAAAGAAAAGGTGTCCAACTTGCGTAAGTATTGTCAAGAAAACTTCATATCTATGGAAATGAATTGACTGCACATATGTTATATGAACTGTTTATTTTAAAAATAAAATGAGGGGAACAAAAAAGTGTGTGAAATTATTGTATTGCCTTATACAAATTTATTGTAATTTTAAAACATTTTCATAGGTATAAGTAATATCAAAGATTATTATTTTAAAAGTTATTTTGTATTTTATGATTTAATCCAAGTTTAATATCATGCTGGTGAATAACTGGTTTTATAGAACTGTGCTATGTCTTTTCTTTGTAAATAATATATTATGTTAATAAAATATGATTATTTTAGTTTACTAAATAATGAATTAATGATACTATTATTATTTATTATTTATGTATGACTCTTATTTGTTACCATGCACTTTGGCCTAAAAAGGCCCATTGTGCTCGAGTCCTAAAAATCTCTAACCTAGGTCTAGATTTCTCTGAGAAATTTTAGATAGTCTTTGAATCTTAGTTCTTAAAATTCTCCAGGGCCAAGGTCAAATGTCCTCTTTCGACTTGGTGCTTTATATTCAAAGAGGACATACCAGGGGGTTTCGTCCTCCTCTGTGCACCATCTGCACCGAGATTCTTGTTCAATGCCCAAGCGATGCATATGTTTCCTGAGTTTAAAGTGCCCAATGATGGTTTCAACCATACTTTTGAGGTCGGTTCTTTATACTAATTAATTACCTTATTCTTGTGGTCCTTCATAGTGAAAGCACCTGCAAGTATTGCCCATATTTCCGCTTGGAATACAGTGGGTATCGTGCCCAGAGCTAAGTAATGGCCTGTGCCCCGGCAACCCCTACATCAGAATCCCCAGCCAGCACCATGCTTCCCTTTGGATCCATCTGTGTACACATTTAGACCATTGGGTTGTTCAGCATTAAGTCTGAATGATTTTTTAACTCTGCCTTTCACTCAATTATATCAAAGACACTTCTGTGTCCAAAGTCGGTGGGTTTCTTAACCCCTCCTGTTTTCACTAGCGTTTAAGCTGTCTTCAATGCCTCTGCTTCAATTAGAATGTCAAGAGGTGTTCAGAATCAAGTATAGTCTCCAGTGAAGCGGTAGGGGCGGTTCTCATGGCCCCAGTGATCATGATGCATCCAAGCCGCTTTATCTTCTCTAAACTTGATTTTACCAGCTCTGTGCCACCTGTCTATTGAGCCATCAGTTAGCACGGTTCTGACTATTGCTGTGTATATCCAACGAGCCTTCTTGAAGCTAATTCCCCACTTGTTGCCGCAAAGGCTCTCCCACTGAATTCTAGTGGCTTTCTTGTTAACATTTAATTATACTAAAATTTGCATTTCGTTTTCAGATGAGTTCTCTTTCGTTATCTTCACCCACGAGGTCCGGTAAAGACTACAACGGCTTAGAAACTACTGATTCACCTACCTCACTTGGTAATGTTTTTTTTTAATGTGTTTTATCGGTGTTTAGCCTTTTTTTTTCTCTGAGTTAAATGTGTCATTTAATATATTTCTTATCTGTTAAAGAGGGTAGTAGTAGTGAAGCTGGTGATGCCTTGAGTAAACTACTGGACACTATAGAAAACAGCAGTGGAGCAGAAAGGAAAGCTGCTTTCGATCAACTCGCAACGCTTATCAGAGAGTCAGACCCTATCACATTAAATACACATTTCAGGTATGTGGTTTAGCATTGTCCATTAATTAATTTCTTTTTTTATTTAAAATCATAACTACCTATAAAATTAGTAAGTTATAGCTTTCGTTGAAATGTTCATGTTTTATGATTTGGAAAAATATTTATATGGTCTTCTGGAAACTTATTATTCAAAGCAATGCTGTTTTTTCTTTAAGGCTATTATATATTTTTATTGAGCTGCAACATACATTGTTCTTTCAAATGTAAATTGCAATTTCTTTCTCAAAATTTATTACATAACTAAATGGTTTCCCCAAAACATACATATTTTTTCTATACAATAGAAACAATAATAATAATAATGATTTTTTATAATTATTGGTCAATTTTTTCGAGTTTTAAATATTTTTATTTTTAAAGAGAAAAGATAGGCCCTCGGCCGGGATTTGACAAAGGTTCCGGATTCAAATCCTGGCCGAGGGCCTATCTTTTCTCTTTAAAAATAAAAATAATAATAATAATGTCGTCACCGAGTCTGGGCGGCCTCCAGCATTCTCCGCCAATCAGCTCTATTCTGCTCAACATCCCTCCAGCTCCTAGCATTAAGAAGGGTACGTACATCCTCTGCTACAGCTTCCATCCATCTCACGTTTGGTCTCCCTACTCTCTGTGTGCCATGGATTCCTTCTGTGAGGATCTTCTTGGGAATCCGAGTGTCCTCCATCGATGCCGTATGATCTGCCCGTCGTAGTCGGCCAAGTTTTGATTGTCCTGACATCAGAGGTCTTAAATCTCTCTGTTATATCGCTGCCTCCATATTCCGTCCACTTTTATTGGGGTGAAAATCTTCCTCAGGATTGTCCTCTCGAAAATCAAGAGCCTTTTCTCGTCTGCCTTTATTAGAGCCCAGGCCTCAGAGCCTTATGTGAGTGCCGGTTGAATCAGGGTTTTGTAGAGCAGCAGCTTTGTCCGCCTAGAGAGGAACCTGCTAGTTAGTCGCTTCCTTAGGCTATAATAGCACCTATTAGCAGAATTAATTCTTCTTTATCTCCTGAGATATGTCATTTTGTGGATTAATTTCTGTCCCTAAGTAGACGAGGCTGTCTATAGAACAAACACCCTTTTTATTAATATGATTTTCTTACTAAATTGGAGTGCTTATTTATTATTCTTGTAAAAAGAAGAGGGTATTCCATGAGCCAGTCAATATTTACTCTTTTCAATCCCTGAATCTGGTTCCCTCTGGGTGTAGCTGTTCGTACTTCGTAGTTTTTATCTATTTTGTTGGCACTTTATAAATACTTTATGATTTGTATTATGTAGCCTTCTGGCCAGGTATATATTATGTTTCTTTTACTGTCCATGTTTGTTATTTTAAAGGGACTTAGTCCCAGAATAAAGTTACTTTTGTATTCTATTCTATAACTTTTAAATTAATAATAATAATAATAATCAGCCAAATAGAATTTGTTAACATAAATAACCTTAAGTAAACATATTTATTTCTAATGACAGCTTTATAACATTGCACCATGTTCTGTTGCCAGGTCAATAACACCTCTCTTAACTCCAAAAACTTTTAAGGTGGTGAAAAAATTAAAATGATAAATTTTTATGACAATTTGAAAATTAAATAGCTTTATGAAAGGATGTTGCCAATCCATATACTTTTTTCTGTAATATTTTGTTTTATTCTGCAGGAAGATCCTCAAGGGTGTTCTGGGAAAATCCGGCTTATTAGGAGAAGCAGATTCACGATTGGGTGGATTGACCGCACTATCCGAGGTAATGAAGAGAAAGTGCCTCTGGTCCTCCCTTCAAACCTATGTCGAGCTCATCCTTTTACGGGTGATCGATGCATATTCGGATGGGAATAAAGAGGTATCCAAACTCGCCGAGCAGGCCGCACTTCTCATTATTTCAGCATTAGATCCCGCAGATGTAATTAGGGTATGTGTTATAACTTCCTCTATTTATTAACTAATTACTGATGATGTATTATTAAATTATTATTGATCTTAAGAACAATTTTTTTATGTAAAGTATTGGACCGCAATGCAAAAATCTTTTAATATCAATTTGACTTTTCTGAAGTCTGAGAATTAACTAACTTATTTACTATTCTTACACATTAGAACAGCAGTTCCCAACCAATGAGCCAGAGTATATAAAAAAAAAAATTAAATATTTTCAAGTGAAGAGAACTCTTTGGTTGAGCTATATCATGCTACAAAACTATGGAATCAATGTTTAAAAGACATAATTTTTATTTTAAAGAGAAAAGTACATCGCAAAAAAAAAAAATTGCTAGAACACGGGGACATGGGATCGGATAAGAGAATAGATTTGTCCCCTGCCGGCAGGGGGCTCTGGTTGCTAATTTGGTTCGAGCACTGTCAAGCAGAGACAGAGGATCCGGGTTCGAATCCTGGCTGGGGGCCTATCTTTTCTCTTTAAAAAAAAATTTAAAAGACATAATTAGATTCGTCTCTGGATAACTGCTCGGCAAGATTGCTAGAATTGGAGCGAGACATTTGATGGTTTTTTTTTTAACAACCTATCTGTGTGAACAGTCCTTCTCAACATTATTTCTTATATAAAATAAATTGAAATTCAGAAGTGATCTAAGACTAAAACTCTCTCAGTTTTAATGAGATATCGACTTACTTGTTGGGGACAAAAAACGTCAATAATCCTGATTGATTATCATTGTCAGTAAATAAAAGAAATTTTTTTCTATAGATTTTTCTTTTTTATATTTTAAAATATTTCAGTTTGAAAATGTAATGGTCTACTGGTGTTGTGTATTTATTGTATGTCCATATTTAGTTAGTGGGCCTCAAAGTTTTACTTTCAAAATTGGTGCTCAGCACAACTAAAAACGTTGAATTGTAGCATTATAATTTTACTTTATTCTTCAAGCATACAGTAAAATGACATTTTAATTTTTTTCTTTTGGCATAACACACCGTCACCTTCAATATTTTTAAATAATCAACTACATCTGCATAATCTTAAATAAGAAATTGCACTAATAATAACTTTGTCTATGAGATACAGGTTTGCTTTCCTTTTTATTAATATTTGATAAGACAGATGACATGTTGATAAAGTAAGTGAAAATAAAACTTTTTACTTACACTGTGTAGATGCTTCTCTAGTTAGTTTTTTTTTTTTTTTTAAGTTACAATTACTAAAAGCCCTATGTTAATTTTTGTTTTAAGTTATGAGCTAGAAATATTATATTTAATATTTAATTATTTTTATTTTTTATTCCAATTTTAGAAAAATTATTACTATGAAGGAATATAAATAATATGCTAACATTTAAACCAAACTAAGACATTGATGGCCAGTCGGTTTAACGCCTTAAATTTGGAACAATCAATCAATATTTAACTAACTTATTTTAATATGTTTACATTAAACTTTACTATTAGTGAACATATCTGCTCTAATGTAGAGGTCATTTCTGTCAAAGAAAAACATTTAAAAATTTAATCCATTCGAACTTTTTCATAAATGCTTACAATTTTTTTTTTATTTAATAATATTGAATATGAAATTATTTTTATCAATGAATATGATCTCTAAAATTAATTCTGTGAATGGAATCTTTCATAAGGGAAGTAATAAATCATTTCTCATATTTGAAGTTTTCTGTTTAAAGTCAATATAAAAACTTATGTAAAACTATTTTTAAACATTATGGTAACGTATCGTGTAGATGAGGCGAACATTTATTAATAATGTCGATTTTTATCATCTATCCTTCGAGAAAAAATTAAAATTCTACATAAACTGAATAATTGAGAGGCAAAATTTGGATTTGTTGAAAAAACCTTGTTTTATGATTAGTGGATATATTCATTTTTGATAGAAAACTTCTAACTTGGAATGTTTTAATTATTATTGTATAATTTTAAGGATAAATGCTTATAGCTAAGATATTTATACTTTGCTGTAGGTATTATTATTAGATAAATATGTTATCATACTTGTCGCTCATCAGATAAATTGAGACTATTAAAGTTATTTATATCTATTGAAACTTAAAAAGCTAAATTAATTTATCAACTGAAAATTGTTAGTTTGGCAAAACCGATTCGTTAATAAATAATTTTGTAAGTAACATAGTTTGCTTTATACTTGATCATTCAATACAGTACCTAGTGTTTTCTTTTTCTAATGGCATAAGCGTTTCTTTGTTATAATTTTTTTTTCTATAGGTATTAGTTCCTCTCATGAGAGCGGAAGAATTTCCTAAAAATCTAATGGCCATTAAAACTCTGACGAAACTAGTCGAAATGGAAACAAAAGAAGTCATTATACCTTTTCTTCCAGATATAATGCCAGGACTTGTTCAGGTAATAATTAATAACTTATTTTTAATAAATTGAAGAGATAGACTGAATCAATCTGTGTATTTTTTTGTAAATAATAGCCTGTTATTTTGGTCAAACTCTTCATGCCTATGATGATAGTATTTAATTTTCTCTTATTGTTATAAGCTACCATGCTTTTTGATAGGCCCATATTTAAAATCTCCTTATTGTTTATACTTTTTATTATAAGTAAAAAGTGTATTTCTGATTCATGAAATAATTTTATTTTCCCAAGATAAAAACTTTTATACATTTCCCTTACAGTTTTAAATAAATAAAGAAGTTTATTAATGATTCTTAAAATAGAATTTGTTGACTCATTATCAGATGGGTTTTCTTACAATATTTGGTATTTATTACGTTTCAGGCTTATGCTAACGAAGAGAGCTTGGTTAGAAAATCAACTGTGTTTTGTATGGTCGCACTTCATAACAAACTCGGAGGAGATACGCTTAAGCCATATCTTGCATCTCTTAACGCAAGCAAATTGAAGCTTTTACATTTGTACATAAATAGGACTCAAACAGATCAGTCGCCCAGTTCTCCCAAGCCTGCTGCAGCCGTGTAATGTGCCATCCCAATTATTTCGCTGATATATATTTTTATATTCATCGTAATTGCTTTGTAAAAAACTAAAATGGAAAAAAAAATAGGGAAGAAACATTTAGTAATACTTATAACATAATAACACTTTTCATTATGTGTAGTCAGTTCTCATTTGTACAGCTTATAATGCACATATATTTAATTTGTAAGTATATTTACTTTTTATTAATAAAAGTCTATCGTAACTAATGTCGACATGTATTTAATTAATTATCTTTAAGTGGATTTAATATGAACAAAGTTGGTTACATTATTTATTGACTTTTTTTTCTTGTTATATATAAGTTATAACGTTGAAAGACTAATCTATTACTTATTTTTAACATATATAAGTTCTAAACGTGGCCAATCTTTTTAAATTTGTGAACACTTACCTAAGTGAGCACTTTACATAAGTATGCTATAAGTAGAAATTGAACTGGGTAAATTTATTTTTGGCCCGAATGCTTCTCTGTTATTATATCTTTTTTTTTTTAAATCGATTAACAATTTATTCATTATAAAATTTAACTATTTACTTACTATTTGTTTAGATGATAAAAATTGTTACCTTATGCTTTTCAATGTAATTGCTACAATTGCAAATAAACCAAAAAATAGGTAAAGCTATGTGATAACTCACTATTAATCAAAATGTGAAAGAAAAAAAAATGAAATAATTTATGTTATTAAGTAGCTATTTAATAAATAAAACAAATTTTTTACTCTTAAAACGAACTTTGTTACATCATAAAATTGATTCTATAATTTTATGAAAAATCGATTAAATAAAAATTCTATTTACAATCCTTGTTATATTACTTAATCAAAACTTAAAATTTTATTTATAATTATATAAAGAAAATTAAAAAAAAAAAAACAGAAACAATTATAGATAAAGGCTTGCTGCGAAAACAATATCTCTTTTTATCATATTTATGGCCATACTGAATTTCACTTCTAGATCCTGGTTGCCTAACGTTTTCGCAGCTTGCATCAGTTGCCTCAGCAATTCTTCTAAGCGTCGCATACAGCGAATGATACTCCCTTCGAAAATTTCAGTCTGTTTACAGATTTCGTGGAAAGTAGCACCGTTACACCAAGAATAAACCGGATCCATCAAAAATGGTTTCATCTGATCTAGATAAGTATCCTCGTTGATTTCCATTTTGGCCTCCTTGGATACCTTGATGATCTTTCTTGCCATCTCTTTGGATTCTCTGAAAGGTTTAGCCAATTCTTCTGATAATTTAGTGTGAGAATTACTTTTTTCCTCGCAGACAAAACAGGAGAGAAGCGCTGCTGACTGTTGCGGTGTTAAATCATTGAAGGTGCCACTTAGTAACATCTCCGTCAATAGTAATTCGTCTGCACAACTTATTTCGCATGCTACCCTCCCCTTCAATTCTATCACATCCGTTTCAGTGCAGAATTCTAATCTTCTCAAGACACGTTTTCTACATCTCAGCTCTTCCATTTGTAAAAGCGACATGGCTTTGTCGATTTCATTAGCTACATTAACAAGCGATTCTCTCAATTCTTCTTTTTTTACATAACCTTCTAGTACTTTTTCAAAGTCTGGAATTTTATTAGCGACGTGGACTTCTAACCTTTTCTTCAATGCTGCGATTTTGTCCACTAGAAAAGTAAACCTATTATCTTCAATGTTCATATTCTTTAAAGGATCTAGAATGGGGAAATCTCCTTTGAACCTCTCTTCCACTTCTCTGTATGCCATTTGAGCAGATGCTTGATTGTCTGCTGACCTCAAATCTTTAGGCAAAACCACACAGACTGTACTCAAATCCATTATGCATTGGTGTGTTAGTGAAATGACAACCATTTTACCAACATCGTTTTTAGCGCATGGTTTGGGATTTTCTTCCGTGGATTTGGAATCGATCAAAATAAGCACATCAATGAGAATATTTTTATCGACCTTCATGGGATTGTTATTTTTCTGGTTGGCCCTTCTGTGGGACAAAACCATACCCCAGCCAAATTCAGCTTTATCTCTTCCACAAGCTTTTACTAATCTTCCAGGTCGTAAAAATGGTAACAAATGTTGTGGTTTTTGAATAAATAATTGGTATTCTGAATAGAGAGCATTTAACTCTTTTTTCAAAACAAAGTACGATTCTACAGCTTTTTCATTTTCAATGACAATTTTCGATATTTGCTCTTCGATTTCGTCATGCTGCTTTCTCAGTATAGGTAAATTTGTGTGATTCTGAAATTGAAAAAAACTGCGTTCGAGTAGATATTCAGGATTGATATCATCAACTCTGATCAAATTGAGAAGCATGTTGTACGTGAGGTGGAACGCCGAATTCAGCGGATCAGCTTTCCCTTGCATCAATGACTTTCCTTCCTCAGTAGACAAAGGTTCATCAAGCATTACGATGACAGTTCCATTGTCGTCCAATCCTCTTCTGCCAGCACGCCCGGACATTTGGATGTATTCACCAGATGTAATATGTCTGTGATTTCTTCCGTCAAACTTCTTTATGCTTGTGAAAATGACAGACTTAGCAGGCATGTTAAGGCCCATAGCAAACGTTTCAGTAGCAAATAAAGCCTTGATAAGTCCTTCCGAGAACAAAACCTCGATAGTCTCCTTGAGGATGGGAAGTAACCCTCCGTGATGGATGCCGATACCCCTTCTTAACAGAGGAAGAACATTTTCTACTTGTGGAAGACATCTGTCCTCTTCTGACAAAACATCCATTGCGTTTTGAAATATTTCATCAACAAGTTGTTTTTCTTCACTTGTGTTGAAGTCCAATTTGGCTACTTGCATGGCATATATCTCGCAATCTTTTTTACTAAAAGAAAATATTAAAGCAGGAGCCAGATTTTTTTCCATAATCATTCTAATAAGTTTTAAACAACTCGATTCTTTACCATCTGATCTTCGATTGAGCTTTGTATTTTCAAACTTCTTTCCCTGACCTGGATCCTGTACTATTTTCGAAGCTAATTCGAAATTCCTTTCATTAAATACACCTTTCTCATCAACAATAAGATGAGTACAATCACCACCAACTGGAAAAACAAAATGCTGCAAGGGGGTCGGTCTATAATCTGTATAAACAACATGACACGGCTGACTGTGAATATGTGCGACCCACTCTGCGAACTGACGTGCATTAGGTATTGTAGCAGACAAGAAGACATAATGTACATTATCAGGTAGGAGTATCAATGTTTCTTCCCATACCACACCACGTTCCTTGTCTCTCATGTAATGAATTTCATCAAATATAACCCATGAGACTTCTCTCATTACTTCAGAACCTCGATAAAGCATGTTTCTTAAGATTTCTGTTGTCATTATAAGACAACCCGCAGTAGGATTTATTGTGACATCTCCAGTGATCAGACCAACATCTTGAAATTCTTCTTGAAACTCTCGGTATTTCTGATTGCTCAATGCTTTGATTGGTGTAGTATATATCACTCTCTGTTTCAAATTCAATGACTTTATAATACTGTACTCTCCTACAACTGTTTTTCCGGAAGAAGTATGAGCCGAAACTAGTACCGATTCATTATTTTCGATGCACATAATTGCTTCTTTTTGAAATGGATCAAGAATAAATTTATACTCCTTCAGCAATTTTTTCGGTTTGATTAAAGGTTTATATTCGACATGTGGGGGAAGAGCAACTTCATGTAAACAATATTCTAAAGCTTCGACCGTATGGATTTTTATCTGAATACTGTCGAGATTAGACATGCTCATTAATCTTGCCTTCTTCAATTGAGAAGAATCGTCCATTTCATCTTGTGACTGATTTATGCTGCCATCAACTTCTAAGCTCTGTTTCTTTTTATTTGGTTCACTAGAATCTTCATCAGGTAAATGCCTTTTTTTAGACTCATTATTGCCATGAGGGTCAGAAGGTGGTGCAGAATTGGCAGGTTGTTGAAAAGCGTCAAACAGAAGATTTAAAGCATTCATTGTGAATCGATCTGGAAAAAAAAATTAAAGCATTTAAACTAGATATAAACAAAATTGAAAATAATATTTGAGGTCACAGGCAAACTTGTGTTGTCAGCCTTGTTAACTCATTTTTTAGAACAGAAAATATTTAGGAATCAATAAATAATTTTTTTTTAATAAATTGTTTCTTACATCATAATACAACTTAATAATAAACAATACTAGTAACAACAAAAATACAACCATATATCATATATAACCATGATTTTCTTGTACATGTAAGTAATATTGCATGTTCCTGAGTTTTTAAATTTATTAAAGATCTTTAATTTAATCCACCACATTAAAATTAAATAGGCATGGATGGAATAAATATACAATCAACGAAAAAAGATCGTTGCGCTAAACATGATTTATTTAAGATGACGGTTTCGATAGATGAAAGTATAAATCCAATAAAAAAATATTGTAATGATAAGAAAGAGATCAAGGCAATGATATGGAAAAGCATATCGGATGAAAGTTAAATGAAAACAAGATAGCTAGATTTTAAATAAAAAAAGTGAAGGGAGCAAATAAAGAGAAGTTTCAACCAACCTCAGAAAGAATTTCAAGCAATGAATTTCACAAAGAGGATTAAATTCTTCATTTATTATCATATTTTTAAGAGTGCATATATCGTCAATGCGCATGCTAATTATCGAATGTGAAAAAAACAAATTTTCGTTTTTGATCTACTTATCAATATCAACGCTTTAGGATCGATAATTAATATGAATTTCAAATAGAGTCATCTATAAGGCACACAACCAGATATAATGACATAGGGAAAATGTGTTTGATGATGTGCACTGATTTTGAATGAACTTTGAAACAGTTTTTCACAATCCTGAAAAGTGGTGTTTTTCTTATTCGATATTTTTCATTTTATCAACAATATTATTATTTACTCAATATAGAAAAAAAAAAGAATAGAATAAGAAATCATTTAAACGAATACTCAAACTGTTTGTATTTAAGTATATAGTATTTTAGTACTTTACGATTAAAAAGAACTTAACTCTCTTCATTTCGTTAATCATATCATCGATGCTAAAAGTATTATGAATTTTTAATTACAATATTAATGCAACTAGTTAAACATAAACAAACAACAGAAAGAAACAAATTATTTATTTCTGATACTTTAAATTCCAAACCATTAGTTAATTTGATACGTATTAGTAATCAAGTCTTAATTAATATTACAAGTAAGAAATACTATATTAGATTAGGCTTGAATTGTTAACCAGTATTGTGTTTACAATTTACATGTAACATTACAAGGTCCTAATTTAATTCTGAAGATTTTTTGCAATCTACCAAGAGAACAGATGTGGGCATAGTATAAAGATTTAAGGCATTGTAGATGTACATGACACAATTAATACAAATTGAACGTACTGTTGTTAAATATATAAAGCATATGCTTCAAACACATATTCCATAGGGATTAATATAAATTCATTATCAATAGTGAACAAATGTATATATGAAAAAGAATGTTCATTTGCCTCAGCGTAGAGAAAATATGAACCATACATTACCAAAATAATAAACAACAGACATAACTACTGGTTGAGAAGAATGAACAATTAGATTCTTTAAAGATTATGCACAGTATTTTTTAATATAATTATAAATGGGAAGCTTAACAGCAATAGCAGAATGAAATAATACAGCCTGCTTACCCAATGTAATATTGGAATGAGAACTTTGACCACTGGACAATTATTAGTTCTCAAATAAACTTATTCAAGACAAAACAGAGCCTAATTGTTAACTGAGGAAGAAAATATAAGTACTTGAAGAATCATCCAGAAACAAACAAATTTGTTTTATAAGATTTAAAGAACTAATAGTTTGAACTTCAATTGAAATTAAAGAATAACTTACATTAAAAACTCTTTGTTCCCTTATCCAATAATCAGTATTAACAATCAAAACCAAAATATCTCATCAACACTCCGAATCATACAGAAAATGCATGGTTGTAACCTGTACATGAAAACACTTCCAAGTTAGTGGTGGGGTCGAAATAACGTAACAGTCTAAAATAACGGTTACTGTGATAACGTGTTACCAGAACGAGCTCGTTATTGGAATAACTGCTTCATCGTTTCACTCGCCAATAACCAAATAGCACTTCGACATGATTTCAATAAGAGCTGAAGGCCGAGGCGTTTTCGTTCCCAATTACTGATTGAAAAAATAACAAAAAAATTCCAAGTAAATATGTTTTAAAACAATAAAACTGCCTTAGATGTTATTCATGTGCTGCTATCTACGTTATCGAATCGGTTATCGGAACTATTAAACAGTTATTGGCTTCGTTGCCTATTTTTTGCGAATATAGAAGTATTTCATTCACAATTACTGATTGAAAAATTAACGAAAAAATCGGACTTGCTAATTTGGACAAATAAATGGAAAAAATTCAAAGTAAATATGTTTTAAAACCATAAAAATGCCTTAGATGTTAGTCATGTGGCGCTGTTTACGTTATCGAATCGGTTATCGGAACTATTAAACAGTTATTGGCTTCGTTGCCTATTTTTTGCGAATATAGAAGTATTTCATTCACAATTACTGATTGAAAAATTAACGAAAAAATCAGACTTGCTAATTCGGACAAAAAATGGAAAAAATTAAAAGTAAATATGTTTTAAAACCATAAAAATGCCTTAGAAGTTATTGAAGCAGCGACATCTATTAGACGTTATCGGAACTATTAAAGAGTTATTGGCTTTGTTGCCTCTTATTTTTGCGAATATAGAAGGATTTCATTCACAATTACTGATTGAAAAATTAACAAAAAAATCAAACTTGCTAATTCGCACAAAAAATGGAAAAAATATCAAGTAAATATGTTTTAAAACCATAAAACTGCCTTAGATGTTAGTCATGAGGTTATCGGAACTATTATGCCAATATGAAATATAAAATATATATGGAACTATTCCTGCATTTCCTATATATGGAAAAGCATTGACAATGCTAATAGGCACCATAGATTTGTTTAAGAGGGTGACTAGTTATTATAGTACGAACACAAAGTTGCAAAATACAGTAATAGAGATTACTGTACAACAATAAATTATAAAATGCAATTGATGATGAAAGGATATAATGAATTTAAAATACTAATATAATGATTAGCTTTTATTAGATAATGAAGTACAAAAAGAAAGAACTACAGATAATTAATTAATACCATAGCCTAAATAATTTTACTATAAAAAAAATAAATAGTTTCTCCAAATCAAAAACAATAAATATGTGTATTATGAAGTTCGTTATGAACATCCACAAATTTAATAAACTCAATAAACAACAGAAACACAAAATATAAAATTGTTAATATTAATCAATAATGCATAAATTTGTTTTATGTTAACAGGGATATATACTGATTTAATGTAGAACATTCATATATACGACTATACCAGTACATTACAGAAGGTAAAACAGGTATTTGATCCTATTAAAGATCAAACAGAAAAATCTGCCAGCAGTATAGAACTATATTCGCTCCTTCAAAAGAACTACATATAACATAAACTCAAAATTAGGCATTTTTTAGTTAAGCTTTCAGAAGCAATTGTATTGATTGATTCAGAATTCAGAAAGAGTATATCTGATATTCCGTTTCCAACATTTTTAATAAAGTCATATTTTGAGTTGTATTATTTTTGAACTTGAAGTTTTATGGGAATAATAGCATTGAAAGAAAAAGTTTCAAGCTTTTAAAAATTTTCTAGTCGTTAGTAAAAGAATTTTGTATCAATAACCAAATTTTTTATTTTTTTAACTCACATGTAACTTTCAAATATCTCCATTGCAATATTAGGTTTTTTGAGTTATAATTAATAATTATATTAATTAAGTTCAGTTTTAAATATTTCAATTTAAAAATGATTAGTTAAATAAGAAATATATTCTAATTTTATTTGTCATTAATATATCATAAAGAATACGTTATACGTTACATTACATATTCTCATAAAAAGATGGAATGGTTATGGTTTGAATTAAATAATAATGCATTTTAAATGACTATATTATATTGTTTTTCATTTCTCTATTTTACATTTCATCTTCATATATTATTTTATTAATAAGACCAAAAAGGATTGTGATGAATGAATTATAAATATCAAGCATTTATAAACATTTTTGATTTATTCCGAAGCCGGAATAAATTAAATAAATTAGATAAATTGTTTAAAATGATAGTTCACCGATTCGCCTAAAGATAGCAGCACCAATCAAGAGAACTAAAAAAATAATAGTTTGTAAAGAATCCGCTAGAGGCCAGCACTATCCAAGCGCCTATTCCCCATGTCGAATTCAAGCTTGAAAATTTTATTTTGTATTAGGAGAGTAGGAAGTTACAGGAGCTCACTAGCTCGGTTCGGAGGAGGTCCATTAGTGCTGCCATCTCTTAGTGACAGTTACGAACTATTTTAGTTTCGAGTTCCGCCGCTAGGTAGCAGCACTTGCCGGCACCCTTAGTGTCCAAGCTAGTGAGCTCCTGTGACTTCCTACTCTCCTAATACAAAATAAAAATTTTCTTGCTAGGATCCGACTAAGGAATGCATGTCTGGATGGTGCTGGCATCTAGCGGATTCTTCTTGAACTATGAATTTTAGGTTCCTTGATTGGTGCTGCTCTCTGACAGCAGATTTAGTAACTATTTCTTTAAAATTAAGCCATAAAAGGTGAAACAATAAGAATCTTGTTTTTTGTTTTAATTTAATGCATATTCTATTCTGAAGCCTCAGGAAACCTAAATAATGCATAATTTTCGTTTCTTATTGCTTTTTTATTCCGAATCTTTTGTTTTAAAGAATTTAATCAATTATATATTATGTATACCTACTGTTCAAAATCCTTCTTTTATTTAAAATATAGAAACAAACCAGAAAAATATTTTATTCATTCCCTATACCCAATAAAACTAATATATTTATTGTAAATTACACCTTTCAGATAAAAAAGAAAATATTTTTTTAAATGTTTAGAGTAAAATTGAGGTTCTAAACTTTTTGTTAGTTTGTGAAATATTTTCTATTTAAAGGAAAATATAATCAATGAGTGTCATTACAAACAATATTTCTATTGTAAATGATGAAAGCCTAAATTAAAATAACTGCTGTTATTTTCTTAAAGGATTGCTGTTTTAAGTTGACTTTCTCACAATGTTGTGATGCTGTTTTAAATTAACATTATGATTTTCCGACTGTTATCTGTTAATTTCAATTTGTATGATTTTCTCAAGACAACGTTCTTGTCCCGAAAAACCATTGGCATAATTGGAAAAATTGAGTTATTTTATTCTATAAATTTATTTATGAAAATTTAATTTCTTCATCTATTGCTTACAAAATTTGGTGAAATTGATTAGTTGAGTGAAATTTTCATTAAAATGGATGGGAAGTTGTTCCAATTTATACAACATATAAAAGTGTTTAAGTATATCAAAAATAAGTTGAGAAAGAGAAAGATACTTTAAATTTTTAGATTATCACAATTAAGATGATAATTTACTTTTTTAATTATTATTTCTTCCTCTATTGTAATGCAGAATTTTTGTTTTTGATGCATTTTTAAGTAATTCATTTTAAAGTTAGTGAATAATGCTTTTAGCTTCACATTTTGTCAATATAAGAATTATTTATTAGTGCTACATCTATGGAAATATAAATAAAATAAACTACTTTAAAATATTTTATTTTAGTCAATAACATTATTGTAAGGATTAAGGTATTATGGAAACAAAACTTACATTATATTAGTTGAAATTATACTTAAAATACAACACAATTTTTGTTTAAAAAGTAATTAATTATGGTGATTAATTGTTTTAATAAAGTTTTCATATTGATACTAGATGAGTTTCTCTCTATAATACTTATTTATACATTAGGCTACACTATCTACTGGTACTATGATATAAGTTACATTATTTATGATAGATTAAAATGATTTCTTAACAAAAAGTCAACAAAATTAATGAACTGAGTGTAAATATTTAATCATCTGCTACGGCTCCTGAGATTTTATAATGCAAAATTTATATAATACTGCAGTGCCTGGATAGGCGAGGAGTTAAAATTAATACACTTACAGTTAAGAGATTTTATTGCAGTCATTATACTTGAATAAATTACTTTATTGTGTAAAAAAAAAAATAATAATTAAATGAATAAAACTCCTACAATGGCAATTACTAATTAAAAATTAAAAACACCAATAATTTATTATTATTTTTATGCTGGTGCTACGATCAGGCTAGTCCTGGCCTCTTCCAACACCAATGTTCTCCTATCACTGGCCGTTGTTACCCAGCTGTTCACTCTCGTCCTCTTGTTATCACCAGCTACGCAATCCATCCATCTGAGTCTACCAATTACTCAACCTCTCTGCAACTGTTTTGTCATTATACTACAACTATTTGTCATTATACCTGTAAACATCTATTACGTTTTCCAATTCAAGTAATTAGATTTTGGATTGCAATTACAAATGCACTTATTAGAAAAGGCAATTTGTGCATAAAAACTACAAATTACACTTTTTAATTGTAATGACAATCAAATGACATTTGAACTGAAATTTTTAATTTCAATTACGAATTAATAACATCAATTTGTCTAACTTTGATATATACTTATAAACTGAAAAGATAATTATCTCAATAAAACTTGAGAAATTGCTTATTATGATGCTAGTTTATTGTTTAATACAAAAATATCATCATTCTGTTTAGACAAAATGGTTTCAAAGACAATTTCACCAGGAACACTATTCTACATAAATATCAAAGCTTAAATTAACAGATTTTAATGTAGTGTGCTTGGAAGCTTATAAATGGTAGCAATATTTGTGATAGTAGAATTATTTCCTCATAAGTTTATGAATATTATTGTTTTGATTGCTGTTATTCATTTGATGAATATGTTATTGAATATGCATTATTTAACCATTTCAGAAAATGACCCTGGAACTTGATCAGTTGAGATCGATGTGCGCTCTCAGTATTGAAAAGATTTCTTACAACTACCAACTATTGTTGAAAAGGCAAAGCTCTAATCAGATGGTAAAAAGTGAAAACAAAAGACATATTTTACCGTAAGTAATCTCTAGAAGATCTTGTGGACAGATTTAAAATAAAAAAAGCAATGTTCCTTAAAATTCAACTGAATAATGTTGGGCTATGTTCTTTATTTTTAAATAATTTTAGCATTTAGCATTCAATTATAGAATAATCTTTTCATTATTTATAATATGAAGTTTTTATTAAAATAAATAAAAGTATAACCTACATGAACTATACAAATTTAAGAAAATTCTTCAATTTAGTTTTAGGATAACCAAATAGTTATCTTTTATAACACTATGTTTATGTTCAATTAAAGAGAATGCCTCTAAAATATTTCCATGTAAATAATCTATAAAATGCCTCCTTGCCATTTTGTTATTTATTATTTTCTTGAATTTGTGTGTACTTACTTTGTTTATTCAAATTATGCCTTACTATTTAGAATGGTTCTCTTAATTAAATAATACAATATAAAATAATAAGGAGACTATAGATGACTATAATGTGGCTTTCCCCTAACTAACTATAGGAGTACTTTCAAGCTTCCTTCTAAATAAATAAAGCACTATTTATATGATTCCATTGAATTCCTTGATATTTAGCTCTAAATTATTGTGCACAGCGATAAGTTGTTCGCTATTATCATAGGAAACAACTATCGGTAGGCGTTCTTCTTTAGATTTACGCGGATCTAGAGCCGGCAACAGTTTGCCATGTTCCTATTAATTCTTTTTCTGTTAGTTTTTGCCCACTCCGGCTAAGTGACCAGGCCGACCTTTCCGATATTTTGAGAATATTAAAAGAGTACCTACCATCATCTAAACAAATACCCCATATTCTTCTATTATTGAAAGAATGTTCTTTCCTATGCATATATATTATTTTTTTCTTTTAATTACTTTCCCTGATATGTACATATAGGGTTCATAGCATAATCAAAAATTTAGATATCAGCCATCTGTGAAGTATCGGAAACTATTTTTAGAATATCGAAAGAGTACCATGTTATTTTAATATCGAAAGAATGACCTTTCCTATGCATATATATATATATATATATATATATATATATATATATATATATAAGCACTAATCCCACCAAAACAGACTGGCTTCCAAGCCGGACCACCATCTGGCGAAGCTACAAGCGGAAGGTAGCGAGAACACTGCTAAGAACATGGCAACCGCCATAATATCTATCGACTGCACGGAGGCGTTCGACTCAGTGTCTCTTCGTCTTCAATGCAAGACACTGCAGGACAACGAATTTCCCGAGCAGCTCTATACTATCATACGGTCCTTTCTAACACTACGTTCAACTAGCGCCTTGGAGGTGGTGGGATGTTTCTTGGGAGCATTATTCATTTTTTATTTTGTTGTTATTCTCTTTCTACCCTGAGGATGCCTGAATAGACGAAATATTGGACATATAATTTCATTTTCTGTTTTAGTTTGTAGACTTATGGGCTTTTCTTGGAATTTTTCCATGGTCTTAATAGAATAGGGAGCTGAGTGGCTCAGTGGTAGAGCAATGAGTTGCCATGCCAGAAATCCTGGTTCAAATCCCGCTGCAGGCCATGATTTTTATTTAGTCTGTTTGCAGCGGGAAATGGATCGTATAGGATCTAGGACCCTCCTGGGGCCCATCCAAGCCTCTATAAAATATTATAAAAATAGGGTACCCAAAATAAGAGGGAAACATCTGGCGGTTGAGCGTGACCTGGGACAAGTCACCTGCTTGCAGAACCGTTGTCCATGAAACAGTACAGTCTCTACCATTTACTTAACCCCAGACCCTTCATGGGTTACAGTGGTACAGGTTTTTTTTTTTTTAATAGAATATGAACTCTTAATAGTTATTATTATTTTATTTTCTTAATAAAATAGTTAAGCTATATTTTTTATAGTGTAGGAGGTAAGGTAAATGCAAAATCATTAGAAATGAGAGATAACCTGGAAATACACAGATTCCTAGTGAGTTTTAATCCATTCAACAAGTGTTTCCTCTGGTTTCGACCATGTAGTCAAATTCTTTGCCATTAATAAAAATCCTTAAATCGATATATCACATAAAAGGAAAAAGATTCCCATTTCTTTCAATGAGAAACCATTTAATATTGTATATATCGACAATAAAATTTTCACACCTCAACTAGATATATTATAAAATGTCTGAGGGATAACTAGAAATAAAATACTTCAATAAAATTAAAAAAAATTATATTTTCTTATAAAATAACATTAACATTTCCTTATAATGTATTATTAAAATGGTTTCTACTAATCAATAAATAAATTTAATTTTTATGTTTGAGCACTGTAAATCTGTAAGAAATTCCATTTTCATGCTGGACATCCTTTGGAATGCCTTCTATGCTGTATTAAACATTAAAACATTTTTTTCAAATTAGAAATGAATTATACTAATAATAAATCATAATAATTTTATATAAATGGTATCAAGCCAGCCAGCCTTAGGACTGAAATAGTTAATCGATAACTAGTCAGTAACTACAAAATTGGTCTTGTGAGCTTAAAGTTTTCCTTATTTCTGAATATATTTGAGAAATAACTAGGCCCTTTATTTTTATTACATAAATTTATGTAATGTTGGTATTTATTAATTAATTAAACATAATTATTTATAAAAACTAGACAAGTTTTTATTACATATTCCATGTGACGAAAAATATATCTGATCTTCGTGACCCCATAACATAAAGAACTTTTATTTGATAGGTATTATAGAGTGAGAGGAAATAAAGTGAAACGAAAGGAAAAAAATTGGGAGTTAATAGAAAATATGAAATTAACAAATAATAAAATTACTCACTGAGTTTCCTCAAAATATTCAGGTATTTTTGGAAAGAATGTATCACATTCAAAGAACTGTTCTATTCTTGTTAGGTAGACACTGTCACACAAAGGAGAATTAATTGCTTCCTGTAATAAAATAAACATATTAATGTAATAACACTTCTTATCATTACAATATCAATGGAACGATTTGGACCTTTCAAGATCTAAAATTTATTAAAAATAACGTGATGTATCATTAAATAAAACAAACAGCCATAGTAACACCACTTTAGCTCATCCTTCTGTAAGTAGGGTTGTATATGAGAATAAATTAATGTTAGGTGAGACTATGAAAGGACAAAATGATATTAATCAAATAGGAATATTTAAATACTAGACGAAAATGGGATGCCCAGAACGATTAAATGGAATCACTTTCTCATTAATAGTAATTATCTATCAATGATTATTCAGTCAGCGGTTTCATATTAATTTAAAGATTAATAAACTTTGTTTTATTAAGGAAATTCAGGAGGAAGTAACTAATAATTTAAAGGTTGTGGATAAAATAATTACCATCAGCATTGAGATTTACATGAAAATATTAAATATAACAAAAAAAAACAGTTTGTTATCATTAAGTATCAACAAACTATATCGAAATGATTTTTAGATAAACAGTAAAATTTATATAAATAAAAACATTTACTTGATATAACATGGTACCACCTATTATCCAAACATCTTCAATATTATCAGATAGAGGGGGCTTGCTTAATCTATCAACTGCTTCATCCAAACTTTTAAAAACAGGTATATCTTCATAGCCGGAATCCCTAAAATCTCAGAGATTTACAAAACAGAACACAAAATATATACAATGTCAATCCAAGGATGCAATTTACTTCAGTGTGGTTGATATTATCACATTTTTCCTATTTGTCAAGGGCTTATATTTTGGAGGAATTGATTCCCACGTTTTTCTTCCCATTAAAACTGCATTCCTCTTTTCAGGACTTTTTGTAGTGGTAGTCATCTCAGTAAAATATTGCATTTCTTTCCTAGAATTAAAAATCAGTGTACAATAAATGTGAATTAAAAAATAACTTATTGATCCATATTATTGATGTATTATTGAAAATAATTTACTTTAACCGCCAGGGTAGGGCACCTTTATTACCTATTCCCATATTTTCGGAGGCTGCAGCAATCAATTTTAATTTCATTGTCTTACTAGGTTGAGACATTTTAAAACAAAGTTTTGAAGTTATATAATTGTTCATGAACTTGAACAGAGAAGGTTATGGCGCCAAATACTGAATTCACACCAGATAACTAATTTTGACATAAATGGAATTGTTAGCTCCTTGTCTTAATCTTCTTGTGTTTCCGATCTTCTGGATCTTCCGATCTGGAATTTTCACTAACTAGAATATTTTTAAAAAAATATCCTGCAATCATACAAACCATCCTTATCTTTGGTATTAAGAAAGTAAAAAAATGAAATAGCAAAGAAGTTGCAAATGTATTCGGGGTGGTAGGGTGGTGAACTCAAAAATGTATAGTAATTTTTTTCACTTATAGCATTTCCAAGTCTATTTGAACCTTTTCCAAGTCAACTGTAACCTTTTACAAATCAAATGCTACCCTTTCCAAGACACAAGCAACCCTTTCCAATTCAAATATAACCCTTTCCAAATGAGTTGAAACTCTTTCCAAAGCAAATGTAACGCTTTACAACTCAATTGTCACCCTTTTTATTTCAATTGTAACTGTTTCCATTTCAATTGTCACCCTTGAAAACGTTTTGAAAATTTAACGTACTGTGGAATAGGTGAAGTTAAGGCCTCAGAACTCAACTGGATAAATCATGACAGTATTTTTAATTTTGTTATTTTCAAAACTATTATTGGAACAAAGCAGTAAACGAATGAAATTAATATAATTTTCGAAAAACAATGATTTTTGTTTTTAAACATAAATAATTATTCCTTTTTGAAGGAAACCATTAAATATAAATAAAAATGCATTTTTTTCTGAAAAAGTAAAACTACGTAAACTGAACTTATCAACAGTTTCTTTCTTCGATTTTGCAGAACATTTGTTTGCATTACAGTTTACATGTTTTCATTATTTTTTTTTATTATTTACTTCTAGAGAAAAAAAATCAACTTTCTGTTTAAAATGTTTTCCTTAATTATTTGTAAACAAAAATATTATTATTTTATTACCAAAACTACGAAGATACTGTTTTTAAGATCAGATTACATGTTTTTTCTTTTTGAAAATAAACTTTCTCATAAACAAAAAATTAACTATTTGAATTATTTCCCTCATTTTCGTTCTAACAAGAGTTGTGATACAAAAGGTTGTGATTATTTTATCCTGGCGAGTTCTGAAGCCCTAAATTCGCCCATTCTCCAGTACGGTAAATTTTCAAAACATTTTCAAGGGTGACAATTGAAATAAGAAGGGTGATACTTGAGTTGTAAAGCGTTACGTTTACTTTGGAAAGGGTTACATTTGGTTTGGAAAGGGTTGCTTGTGACTTGGAAAGGGTAGCATTTGATTTGTAAAAGGTTACAGTTGACTTGGAAAAGGTTCAAATAGACTTGGAAATCTCTAAAGCCGCGCTTTAAAAAAAAAATATCAGCCTGTATTAAATCAAACAAGAGGGTAATTTTTCCGCCGGTTGCCGCCTCGAGTTGTGTCACAACAATTTTTAACTTTTCATTCGTTTCCCATTTAATACTTTCAAAAAATACAAGCTATCATGAGCTGTAATTTGTAAAAGAGGATGTAATTATGGGAAATGTGTATACTTTGGTAATCTTTTCATCTAGAAATCAATGTTTAACAAACATATCATCTATACTTCGAAATGTTATGTATCAAATGTCTCAAATAAAATGTAACCCTTTCCAAATGAGTTGAAACCCTTCCCAAAGCAAATGTAACGCTTTACAACTCAAGTGTCATCCTTTTTATTTCAATTATAACCCCTCGGGGGTCATAACAGTATTTCTATAGAAAGTTTCAGGAGAAATTCTGAATAATTTCCTTTTTCTTTATTTGTGCTGCTGATTACAAATGTCAGTAATTAGTTCTCTCTCTCCCTGATCGCAGTTTCTCTTTGAGAGAGAATAGATCATACCAGACTATGGTTATTAAACGTTTTCATTTTTCGCTTCAGCTTTCAGCATATTTATTTTCGTAATAGTCAGCTTGTTGCTGAGCTTGGTAATATGTACTGATCTATAAAGTAAAAATGTCCGTATAGTGAAAGGGTAAGTTGGACGTTGTATTAATGATGTGACCTCACTATACAAGTTCTTTTATTGGATCTTCATCAATAAAACCTCCATAGCCATATCAATGGCTTAAATTTATTCTTGATTTTAATGCTGAAGGTTAATTTAAAAATGATCCATAAGTTTCGTAATAGCTTTTGGTAATCTTAGTAAACTACATGTAAGAAGAATATATGGAGAAGAAACCAATTCGGGGGAAAAAGGTAGATTTAATAAAGTCGAATAGATTGTAATAGTAATTTTGAGAATTTTTCCAGTACTATCTTCAATACAAAACACACAATTTTTGTTGGGGATGCGTTTAATGAGAATAGAAAAGAAATTTAATTATTTAACAAATAAGCATAATAAAGTATAATGATTTTTTTTTTTATTAATTCTCATTGATTGCACCACCTTCTTCTTCTTCAGTAAGTATTTTCCACCAAAAATTGTCGTCAAAGATATCATAACAATACGATGATATCATAACGATTGTTTCTCAAAGAAAAACGGAGTGTCAACAATCAAGAGTGAAATGCGTAGTTGATTCTTTGTAAATTTTAAGGGTTTTTCAATGAACCTTGACTGCACCATTTATGGATAATCTGATTCAATGGATAGAAATATTCTTTGCTCATTTTGTACTAAAACAACAC
Organism: Arma custos; assembly: GCA_037127475.1. Classification (NCBI taxonomy): domain Eukaryota; kingdom Metazoa; phylum Arthropoda; class Insecta; order Hemiptera; family Pentatomidae; genus Arma; species Arma custos. The sequence continues at coordinate 14,932,891 of CM073762.1, read as the reverse complement.
TCCGGTCTAAGTTTGTGATCACAACAGACCTAATTACACGAGAAACATGTTTTAGAGAAAGCGGACCATGACATCATCCTCAAGATTAATTATAATTTAAAAATATATACATTAATAGCAAGTTACGAAGAAGGGACTGATTCTGCAATAGATGTAAACAAAGAAATGGGAACATACGCAATTTCAGTTTTATTACATCCTTAAGGAATGTCAAACACATCAGTAACTAATAACATCTACCTGTTTTGGATTTGTTGTATCACATTTCAGAATGCTACCCTCCAAATGTTTTGTACTTATTCCATTTTGTCTGATATAAGATGTTAATTTTATAAAAACAAAACAAAAGGGAGTTTATTCCGATTTGCTATTACATAGTGTTTGTTTTAAAATTTAGAAAATATAAATACCGTGATTCATTTTTCAGGCTTCTTTTTCAAGATGTTTACCTTTCTTGTCTCATATTTATTCCTTTGTTTTGGGGTACTTGTGTAGATATTGTAACTATCTCGATAGAAGTCGGCTAAAATGGATGATGAAACATTAGTTAAGAAAATTAACTTGAGGGGAAGAAAAAATAACAAACGAAAACCTAGGATCAAAGCTTAAAAAAACATATCTTGTGTGTTAAATTTAGAGAGCTTTTGAACGTCAAATATTGGACGTTTGAATCATATTAAAAGTGTAGAACTTTTAGGTATATTACTTTTAAATACATACCAGTTCTACAAAAGTCAATTTCATAAGTAGAAGCCTACAAAGCAGGTGCAGTTTGGATCAGATGAACAAGCTAACATTGCATGTCTTCTTCAGGGCTAGTAAGATCAGGGGTTGACACTAGAATATCAATGTCAGTCTAGTGTCAACCCCTCATCGTAGTAGCCCTGAAGAAGACCTTCAATACGGGTCGAAACGTGGGCTTTCCAATAAACAATTCTCCCTATATCAGAGAATTGTTTAACCTTCACCCAGACCATTTTCTTCCTTATATATATATATATATATATATATATATAAGTAGTTTGTCTTGGCTTTGATTAAATTTTAGTTTATATAAATTAAGTTTTTATTTTATAGTATTATATGGGCTAACATATAGTCAGCTTTGCCTTATTAAAAAAAAAAAAAACTTTAGTTTAATGTTATGGTTGGCAAAGAACTTTATATTTTTTTAGGGTAGAAAGGTTATAAGGTCTAAGTTCATTAACAATATTAAAATTTGCTATATAAGTAATAAAACCTATACCATTACAACCCATGAACGGGTCTGGGGTTCAGTACATAGTAGAGACTGTATGGTTTAATGGACAACGGTTCTGCAAGGAGGTGATTTGTCTTAGTTTACGCTCAACTGCCAGATTTTTCCCCTTATGTTGGGTACCCTGTTTTTATAATTTTTTATAGAGTAATAAATGCATTGTATAAGTAATAAAAACAATAAATGTACCTGCTTTTTATTTCAACTAACATTCCAAAATAGTAAAAGTATAAATTGTACAAAAATGTATGGTACATAAATATAAGTATATGATAATAAATTTTCATGTTCTAAGAACCATTTCGGGAGCTGACAAGATTAAATAATAAAATTAAACATATGAATATAAATACTTCTTTACAGAATGTTATATTATAAATAAAATAATTATTTGATTATAAAATAGAATTGTATACATGTTTATCACTGTTATAAACAGTCTACAAATAATACATAGCCATAGATTTTTAATAAATTATGTTGATGTTTTTAATAATATTTAAAAATGATTACTATTATATTTTAATTATATTAATTATTAAACTAAATAACAATGAATAGAGCTTTGAGAAAATCACTATGAAGTTGGTAAAAGGTACTCATTTTAGCTGAATAAATTTTCTGCAAAATAGTCATACATTAAAATTTAAAAAAATAAAGATTAATTTATATAAATATAATAAGAAAATCTGAAGAAATTAATTAAAATAATAACATTAATTCAACTAGTTAGCTAGTTATGTTTATCTAACTATATATGCTAAATATAAGTTGGCAGCAGAAAAAAAGCATAGTATTCTAGTATATACAGTTACGTATTACATAGATGGTTATGAAAATGACATAATTCAGTTTCATAAATATTAATATACATTTTACATGAAATTCAGTACAAGAAATTAAAGGAAATCATATATTCAGTAAGTATTAAAGCTTTATATGGCTTTTCATATAAAATGAAAGAAAACATATCAAATTGTCAATAGGTAGAGCGACACAAACACAAAAAAAAGAAACAACAGACAATTCTGCATTACTTTTTTCTTTAAATATTCAAGAAAACCCTGTAATTTCATCACAAATTACAATAACAATAAGTTTTGACAAAATATGATTAATATTTCAAATCTTCACGAGCCTTCATTTTTTTGATGTTTGATAAATCATGTTTGTCTTCTCGGTTCAAATGACAGAGAGCAGCTTCTGAGGTATGTTGAAGATTACAAAATCGAAAAAAGTATATAAATATGAATGCATTGATATTGAGGTACTTGATGATTTGAAAATATTATATTTACTTTTTCTTTTAAATCCAATTTACAAGGTGAGAAAAGGGAGGGAATGTGCAGAGGTAATGAAATATCCCTTTAGATAAATTCTCTAATATGTTTACTAATCAATAATTAATAAAAATCAAATTATTTAATGCTGATAATTCCTGCAATAATGATCACTTTAAAACACAAACAAAGGATAAATGAAAACATAAAATTATACTTTTTATTCAAATCACTATTTAATTAAATATTTGTTCTAATGATATTTCCATACCATAAAATAACTATTGTCATGTTGTGCAACAGATAAATTATCGAGAATACAAGAAATTAACCAATTATTTAAAGTATATACAAAAAAAAAAATGTGAGCATGGAGGGATAGAGAGAGAGAAGAAAGATTTTGTATACAAATGCAAATACACATACAAATAAATAATTCTATTCTATTCTATAAAAACTGAATTACATAACGTTAAAATTGCAAATAATGCAAACAGAACCAGAGCAAAGTTGGAATACATGAAAATCACAATTTTTCATAAGTTGGTAATAAAACAGATTTAAAATAATACAGGAATAAGCTAATGATAAGCCGGAAGAAGCAAATGTTCACCAGTTAGTTCTTTTTGTAATGGAATATCAGATGCATACACATGTTTCAACAATCAATAAAACTTTCAAGATTATACAATATTTATAAAAAATAACTATTAAAGACTACAAAAAATGTTTTCCCAGAAAGGTTTTTATTTCCAAGAAGTAAATTATTAATAAATTTGTCCAAATAAAATGAAAATGTCGAAACCCGGAACAAACCAAACACACCTTGATCACTAAGACACAGTAAAAGCACAACTTTGCTTCACTTCTGTTGTGAGCAGTGTCACAGCTTGATTAACGGTGAAAATAAGGTTCTCCAATTAAAGAAAATACAGATCATAAAATATATAATTTAAAATATATTATCGATATGCCTGGGATTTACATAACAATTAAAAAATATACAATTTGTAAATATTTTGAAAGATGGCTGATGTAAAAATCAAATTGATAAAATTAAACCAAGCATCCATAAAAGTTCAACATTAAAGAACATCTTTACAAAATTATAAAATATTTACAGATAATATAAAAGTTATTTTAAATTCAAATTTACAATAAACTTTGGTGCAATGAATCTAGTTAAAAATGCGTGAACAATCAAAACAATTTTAGTCTTAAAGCTTATAATCACATAAACAAGATATTTTCAAATCACACTTACTGTGAGAATGAGCACTTTCTCAATTTTTGAAAACATACAAGTAAACAAACAAATATAATATGTTAAAAAATATATCCTGATTTATAAAGTAAACAGAAATTATGAATGGAATCAGAAGTTTAACTTTCAAAGTTAGACCCAAAAATCATCCTGTAATTTACAAGATATATTGGTAAAATTATTACAGTAAAATGATTTTGTAGGTAACAAATAAGCTTTTTCAGAAAGGGAGATAAAGTATTTTAAAAAAAGTGGTGCTATGGACACAATACAACAAAAATCACAAAAGTATTATGGATTGAGTTGATGAAGGAGTTAGAAAGCTGATGTACAAAGATGTAATTTTTTAACAAAACATCCACAAACAAAATAAAATACACAGTCTCAATCAACCTTCATTAATTAGTATAATTTGGATTGGCCAGGGTATTGGAAATGTTTTTTCTGATTATAAAGACTTTTTAATGATCTAAATGGCCTTTGATATAGAACTGAAATACACATAAAGCATTGCCCTAATATTAACTTAACTTAAAATCATATGTAGTAGAAAATGGAGCTATTATATAATACTTCTATTTTTGTTATTATATTGTGTTATTTTTGGAATTCTTTTTCAAAAAGACTACTTTTATCATTATACTTATTAACATATAAACCCAATTATTTTAGTTGATATTTTTAATTCTTAAGATTTTATTTTTGAATAATATTTATTGTATCTTGTTTATGCAGCTCAGAAATGTGGGTCAATACGTTGATTCCTAACTATTTAAGAAGTTATTCTGACTTCAACCCACAACATTTTCTCCTCCATATAATTGCTATGGTGAACTAATAATTATTCAAGGGCAATTAGAAACATGTTATTTAGATGGCACTATTATGACTGAGATGTTAAAACCCATGAATAATTAACACACATAACAAAGAGTAAGCATTTTTTTTTAATATTTCAATTTTTAAGTTACCAATAAAAAGGGTCAACCAAATATATTTTTTTATTTTTGTCATACTATATCAATATTGTAAATGTAATAATCGGTTAAATTTAATAAATGATTAACTCAATTAAAAAACTGTTTTAACTTCTGAAAAGAAGCAAATATATCATAGGAAAATACTAATTAAAAGAATTATACCCATATCCTATACAATTAATGAAAGAAGACTGAGTTATGCCACATAGCAAGTTTTGATAATATTTTTAATTTTTGTATATGCCATTTTAAATATGATTTATCCACAATTCCTTTGCTTAAAATATTTATTATTTCATAAATTTACAGTGTGTGAACATAAAGTAAAATTTTAAAACATACTGTTTCATGCTCAAAACATACTTCTTTATTCAGGGGAATGTAAATAAACAATAGATAATATGAGAACACCAAAACAGTGAGAATTAGACAAAAAAAACAAAAAAAAAACATGATTTCAGTATAACTAGTTTGAATTTTGTACAATTATATATTGTTGAAACCCTGTTTCAAAATACACATTTGTTCCGACTATCACAAAAAATTAGGGCCGAAACAAATTAACTTTCTTATTAAAACGTAACTATGGTAAATGACATCTATACCTTGCTTACCATGAGTGATACATTTCTTAGCAATTTGCCAAGATCAAAAGTCGTCCTAAATGGGATTTCTTATTTTCTTATTCTCCAAGATTACACAGTTTTAATTCTTGTTATTTACAGGATTGGTATTAACTGGATATTACATTACAATATAAACAGAATCTCTAAATATTAATACTAAAATGTATTCATTGGATTTACAAAGATACGTATTGATTATCATAACATAATTGATTTAAATACACATATAATTATATATTTACGATATGTATTAAAAATATCTCAAAGAAAAATCATATTATACTAAATTCATGTTAAAACAGGTCGTGGAAATTGGGCTAGGACTATGTACACAAGGAGTATTAAAAGTATATAGTATATAGTACATAGTAACATCCTATAATATAAGTTTAAATTTCATATGATAATCAGAGACTAACTTTTTATGAAAATGCAAATTTAGTTTTTTGTTTTTTGAAGCAGCAGTTCTAAAACCTATTCAAATCAGTGGCGTAAACAAAATTTAAAAAAAACAATAAAAAAATCTTAAGATCAGCTTCAAATTAACTCAGTTTTTATTTGTATAATTCTTCAAATTGATTCAGTTGTTGATTGATCAAATTGATTCATTTTTATTTAATTATTAGGCTTTTTAACTTTTTATTTCTCACTTGCTTTCTTTATGTATTTTTTTTTTTACTTAAAAAAGATTTATTTCATTATGTAATTAATATGTTGTTTCATGGTAACCAATTCATTTTTCGTTTTGTAATATTTATATCATAATTTTAGAAAATTATTATTTTTCATTTAAATGAATTTGCTTTAAACATAAAAATTCAGTCTCTTATGGTAATGTCTGAAAAAACTTAGAACATAAAAAATTTCTAGACACAAACTTGAAGCTTATCAAACTTTGTTAAAACATCAATTCACAGTAAATGAATTAAATTTTATATTTAATTATAACAGTTGTATCAAATTATGTTTTACAATTATCAGCAACCTGGTCGGGTTTAGTCACAATTCTAAATTGTCTTAATCTAAGTATCTTAATATAGTAACAATATCTATAATAAAATATATATTACACATGCATCAAATAACATTTTCAAATAATATTAAATTATTTTTAAAATCTCAACAAAGATCAAATAAAAAATCCATTACCTATTGGAATGTCAAATACACACCAAATGAGTTATTACTTCAATTAATAGAACAACAAAACATTTATAACAAAACAAATCATCATTTTAATAAATGCACAAGGTAACCCAGCATAGCAACAAAAACAAATCTAAAACAATTGTATAAAAAAAAGAGAAAAAAAAAGGTTAGACAACAAAACCAACTAAAAGGAAAAAAACAACAACACTAATAACCAGAAAATAAACCAACCAAAATCAAAGTTTTAACAATAAAAATAAGAAATAGAAATGTCAAAAAAGGTAAACAATTAATAGTTTTCTGAGTAATTTAAGAAGAGATCAGATTTTCATGTAATCATGTAACAAAATTTGTTAGCTTATTTCAAACAGCCGTTCAAGTAAAAAAAGTCATTGTAATAAAAAATGTTTATAAAAATGTTATAACTCGGTTTATAAACAAATTTAGTATTAAATTTTAAAGAAATTGTTTCCATCATTAAAAAAACAAAAAAAAACAACCTAATCATCTAACATTTAATATAATATCAGACATTAACCAAAATAAAAACAAGCAATAAAAATAAACACGTTAGTTTAAAAAAAAAAGCAATCAAGAAATGAAGAATACCAATACCTTCCGGATTTTTCAGTGAAGCTATATTCTTCCAACAACTGCTATCAATAATAATAAAATATTCAATTTTAAATCAACATAAAAATAGAAGAAAAAATCAATATTTTCTTAAAATACTAAATAAAACTAAAAATCTATAATAACAGAAAACTAACAAAAAGATAAAAATATAAAATATTAAAAAAAAATTATAGAAGAGCTCTAGCAAGGGAAGAAATATGTCGGTTACCCATGGCATTGCTTTGAGTGCTCCAATCACCGGTGGGTATTGGTGTCCTATAGAACTTAGTAGAAGTCTTATTAAAAATAGGAAGCAGTTCATTCGCCTCGTTTGATAAAGCCTAAAACAATAAAAATAAGATTTAACAACTTTAAAAATAAATAATTAAAATAAAAATATCTTATATGTATTTAGCTCAGTGAATATGTGGTTAAGTCGAATTTAGTTCAGAGAGATTAAATTGTATTGATGGAAGTGAAATTCTGTCATTCTCTTAGTTTTTTGCTTGAATTGGTGCTACAATATAATAATATAAGCAATAAATAAGAACATTTGAAGCCAAGGCCCGAATGACTTAGCTATTATTTTAGTGCAATGACTTAGCGACTTATGCACGAAAATAATAGCAAGGTTCTTCTTCCCATTCCTAACACAAGAAACTCATATTGGAAACAAATAGACTTAACCATTTATTCACGGCATCTGCAGATATAATAGTTTTATTACTTTAAGAAGTTTTTAACTTTTTAATGTTATAATTAATATTTATGTATTAGGATGAAAATCATGCTCAAGATGGCATTTCCGAAAACAGTTGTAATTTTTCCTATGTGATTTAATAAATATATTTGCATATGCATTTTTAATATGCATGTTTAATGCATATTTACACATATTTATTACACATACATGTATGAGTATAAAAAATTAAGCCACTACAAATTCTTTTCAAGTAGTTTGCAATATTTTCCAAGTTCAACATCCTTTTTTATTACTTTATGCTATTATAAAAAATTCCCTTAAGCAGACACTTCTAGTAACCGAACAAATTACCATTCTCTAGTAATGTATGTTTAAGAAAAGTTCTACTATACATATAATCATTATAAATTATTCGACATTTTACATCCTGAAAAAACTAAATAATTATTAAAATGCATAGAGAAAAAAAATACCTTCATGAAAATGATAGCATCTGTGCCATGACCATCACATGATAAAAGGCTGAGATCACCATGAAAGTATCTTGCATATAACCGAGATATCGGAAGACCATAACCGTATCCTATAACAAAGATTAAAAAAAAAGTCACAAACTAATATTTTAGAGATATTTTATATTTTATAGTTATGAACATTATGTTTAAAAACCAATTTCTAAGGAAAGTTAATTAAACAATCTTGAAACAACAGATCGATAAGAAAATAAATCGATATCTTCTATTATTGTTCTAAATATATTCTTCCTATTAATTTAATTAAAGTAATATCAATTTTGTAGAGTCGCAAATAAAAAGTCTTAGAAAATGAAAACAATTCTTGTTTACTTTTTTAATCAATAAAAAAATAAATAAACAAATAATTTAGATGACCACAACTAACCTGCTAATGGAACTGTGCCCATTTCTGATTTGGATGGCTGTGGCGCAGTACTGTACATATAATGAAAAAGAAGATCTGTCTGAGACCTTGGAATACCGCCTCCTCTATCTGAAACCTTTAGAATAGAAGATTAAATTAACATATAAAATAATTTGTATTTTTACAACTAGAAGTATGTTACGACTATAATAAAGATTGTATAATACAAAACTGCTCATACACATAGTTAATTACCTTGATACAAATATCTTCTTTTCCTTTGACAATTATAACGTTAATAGGTGGATAGTTATCGTCGTGGTGTTCCATAACGGCTCTCATAGAATTTTTGAATAATTCGAATAATATGTGGTATAAGTGTGATGGAACGTAAACAAATTGGATCGGTCCTCCAGAACCTATATAATTTTATAGTTTTTAAAATATTTCTAATCTATAAACTCTTTTAATTTCACAACAAATAGTGTTCAAACAGGGAACTGGTATTGGACAATAATAAATACCATTACACTTTATGGGATTTGTTAGAATTAAATATCTATAAATTCATTATTTGAAATGGCTAATGAACAACAAATAGATTTATGAGATATGCATAAAAACATTTGGAAAAAATAAAAATATACAGTAACAAATAACTGCAACATATCTATAAGCTTATATGAATATATACTCATTTCATTTAAAAAATGTTGAGTTTTGAATTTACACGGCATGCAAGATATAAACTATTGCAACCTGTTCATCTCATTTTTGTATCATATCAATCTATCAGATCTGTCTTTATTAAGATTTTAGGTTTTCTCTAATGTTTGGTATCTGATAACGTAGATTATGCAAATAGGGAGGTGACAGGGAAACAAGAAAGAAGACTCAGCTGCTTTGCTGGAAATATTAAGGCTTAAAATTGAAAAGGACCTCAGCAAATGAAAAAAATATCAGAATATAGGTTTTACCAATAATAAATAGCTAAGACAAAATATGAGCTTGTAAAATTGTCATATGAGACTAATCAATAATTGAGATGATATATACATTAAATAATCAGTGAAAATGTTTCTTTAGAAATACATTAGAACTTAAAAAAAAAAACTATTTCTTACATTACATACAACTATTGTTCATTCGTATAATAATTTAAATTCAACAACTGTATTAAATACATTACTGAATATATAAATCTTGTCAACTTATGACAGAGTTCTCTAAATTTAAAGGAAAGCAAGAAACTTCGTTAAGATGGTACTAAATGGAAATTTTCGAATAGGACGGATTCTATTAAGAAAACTATAAACTATATATGCAAAAATATGCAATATGAAAATGACACAAAACAAGTCATTCGCTTGAGTTGGTGGTATTTTAAGAGATCAATAATGTCTGGATTTGGAAATAAGTGTTAATATAATACAATAAATAAATAGTTACCATTCTGTTCTTGAATGTTGAGTTTTGGCGAAGCTAGATAGTACTGGTCACATAAAAATGATGCATTGTCATACGCATCATTGACTACGGCCCTAATGGCACACTCAGGATCGATGCAGCCAATATGCATTGTTTTCCTTTCCTTATCACGCAACTCATTCCCGAACAATAATGCTGAAATAAAAAAATAATGATGATAATGCTTTGAATCATTAAAAAAATTAAACCGGTGAGCCGGTTCACCCAGTTGCCCTGAAGATGGCCTACATTGTAGGTTGAAACATCGGTACTAACTAAATATAAGTCTGATACTTATTTGGTGTTTTTTTTTTTTACTGCACCCCCCAACTATCTCCGTTCTCTATTAAAAAAATTATTTGATTATTTCTAAAGCCCATAAAAGTCATTGACAGACCAAATAATTCAAACATTTATCTGTTATTTTTTATAAATACGATAAGAATTTAACTACTCTCATTATCATGTATCATATCTTCCTCTTGTACCTACCATATTCACCAACATTATCATAAAATAATGCAATACCAATTATTATCTGAATGTTAAAAAATTATGAGATAATTGAGAAGCAGTTTATAAAGCACGGGTCATCGATGATTTTTATCCAACACTAAAATACACTTAAAATAACTCTGGTTCGACAAATCTAAAAAATATGTATAAAATTAGATAAAAAAATGATTTACATTTTCTAAATGACACTGCTAAAAATATGTATTTTAAACCCACACAATTTACTCAAGCTAATAAAGTTGATAGAAGAAACAGAGAGAAAGTCTTCTGAAAGGTTTAACATTTGAAGCTTCCCTTTCTTCTATGTATGATGATTATTCTTCAAAAGCTTCAACATTTTTGGCTGTTTCTTCTTATTATCTTATTCTATATAGCAGCAACAAATTGATATAGCGCCATTTTGGAAAAAATATGATTCTCGTTTCTCTAGAGATTATATGAGGGGATGGTGTGAACTATAAAAGTTCTTATAATGGTATGAAATGGTCAGGGGATGCAGTCAATGATAACACAAAATGAGAATAACTTATTTAGTGTAATCCTTAACTGCACCCCTGACCAATTCAATCCATCATTAGAATTATTCAGTCAACTATTTTCCACCTAAGTAAACGATCTTATTTCCATTTTTTTTTCCACATCGGAATGTAAGTAGTTTGGTATAAAGGAAAAAGAGTTTTGCAAACATTATTGTTTTTAAAAAAAAAGTCACTATCAGAACTCACTACCATGTATAAATGCTATCTCCAAGTTTATAAACTCCACTGAGACAAAATTAAGAATAAAATAAGGCATAGGAGCTTATTGAAGAACATGGGCTTAATTGGTTTGGACATATCTCAAAAACATGAGGCAAGAACCACATAGGAAGAAGAAATGACAGGAAAGGAACCAGGCAAGGCGTGAGAGAATGGAGTCAAAAAGACCTACCACAAGAAAGGCATACACTTGAGGCGAAGAACTTGTTCAGGAAAAGGAAAATATAATTTTTAATAAAAATAAAATTATTTTAAAATTGTACTCACTATGTTGGTTAATCAACATTCTTATACTTATTCGTGACATATAAAATCTGTCTAGAAAGTATTGAATGCTGTGTTCAGTTTGAATATCTATATCATGACTTTCTTTCAACTCGATTACTCCCTGCGCCATCGTCGGAATAACATCGGCGTGCCTGTTTCGAATTTTGATCAAGGCCTCACAAAACCTATATGAAACAAAACATATATAAATAAATAACTGTCTTAAATTAGTAAATTTAGAAATGCTCATATAAAATGACACATCTCTTGTTTAAATCATTTAAAGGAAAGAATAGTCTAATTCAACCTTTCCAGTCCAGGTTTCGCAAAGGACGATCAACAGTAGATCATTTAGTCGCTCTAGAGGCCGAAGTAAAGTATGCATTTGTAAAAGAACAGCAGATGGTCACGGTATTCTTTGACATGATGAAAGCTTTCGATAGCATACGCCATAATGTCATCCTCCAGAAGCAGTCATCACTAGGAATCCACTGACGAATGTACAAGTTCTTAAAAGAATTTCTAACAAATCGCCATTTCCGGGTTTGTGTCGGCGGTGAACTGTCCCAATATCATAATCAGATTAGTGTTATTCCTCAGGGTTGTGTACTTAGCCCAACTCTATTCTCCCTTGCCATAAATGATCTTGGGATCAACTTACTAAAAGGAGTCAAACCATTACTATTTGCAGACGACTTAGCGATTATTTGTCGCTCTGACAATATAAATACAATAAAAAATAATTTATAGCATTCCGTGCTCCCCTGGAAAGGAATATATTGGACAAACCGGTAGGCTTATCTCCACTAGACTCACCGAACACATAAAAAGTGTCAAGAAGATGGACGGTAAGACGTCAGCCTTGGCTGAACATTTCATCACCACAAATCATGCTATAGAATTTGACAAGGTCAGAGTGGTTAAGAAATATAAGAAAGCCACGGAAAAGAAAAATTATGGAAGCCATTGAAATAATTAAACAACTGGATAACTTCAACAGGGAGGACGGTTACAAATTGAGTAAGCTCTGGCTCCCCAGTATAACAGAATATGAATAAAAAACAGATTAACCAAGAAGAGCTAAACAAATCAAAAGCCAATCAACCTAAGCCCGAAACAATCAGAATCTAGCCAATCGTGTTCATGGAAAAGTAGACTCCGTCCCAGAACACGAAGGGACTCGCTCGACTAACGACAGGATCCGACAATTGACGAATGGACCCGATCGAATAAAGACGAGATCCGACAATTGACTAATGGACCCGAACGGAACTGAGTGGGTATATAAGGCCGAGAGCGCACGGATCATCCTGATTCTCATCTCAGCCCTAAAGAAGTCAGCAGCATGGCTGGTGAAACGTTGGCGAAAAATTTATCAACGCGATCTAAACCAGAAGAAGTCAACAATATCTTTTGTAAAAAAAAAGAGTATTTAATAAAAAATAAATTACAAGAAGCCATTAACAGAATTAATAATTGTGCCACCTTCATAGATCTAAAAATCTCTATAGAAAAAACTGTTTGCATCCAATTTAGCTGCAAAAGAAACACTCCAACCCCCCCATAATTATATCTGGGAAATTCATTGATACCATACACAAATCAACACAAATTTTTGCGCCTCATATTTGATGAAAAATTAAAGTGGGAATCAGACGTTACATCATTAAGAACGACTGCAACGAAAAATTCAAATATCCTCCATTTTCTTAATGACACATCTTGGGGTTCAAATAGATTCACAATGATAAAACTATATCGGGCTTTGATTTGTGCCAAATTAGACTATGGATCTATTATTTACGGTTCTACTCGTTGTCGAACACTAGCTAAGTTAGATTCTGTCCATAACGGTGGAATTTGAATTGCAATTGGCGCTTTTAGAACAAGTCCTATCCTTAGTCTATGTACAGGTCTACCTCCATTGTTGTATAGATGACAAAAATTGGCGATAAGTTACATTTCCAAATTATTTCCCCAGACAGACCGTCTCACTCACAAATACATCTTCTTCAGATTCATCAAATACATGAAACTCTGTACAGCATTTCAGCAAAACCAAATTCAACCTTTCCTCTGGCAGAAAGAATTTCTACTTTTATTTCAGCTCTTAAAGCTATTAAATTATCTAATCCAGAAATCCAAAATCCACCTTGGACCCTACCACCACCTAGAACTATATTAAATCTTTCTAAGTTTCCAAAAAAACAATACCACTCCTTCAGAATATAAAATACAGCGGTATTACATCCTTGAAAACCTCCCAGGTCATTTCCTAATTTATACTGATGGATCCAAATCCGAAAACTCAACCGCTTCATCTTTTGTAACTCGCAACTCTAACTATATAAACTAGCTTCTGTTTTTACTGCTGAACTCCACGCGATATCTTCAGCCCTACATTACTGCTTGCCGTTGACTGAGAAGACAATAGACATATTCGCTAAGCTCCTTAAAAGGTTTGAAAGATATGTACCTGAACCATCCTCTTGTTATCAGAATTTAAGGTCATCTTATAAGACTCATAGAGCAGGGCAAGTTCATATATTTTATATGGATCCCTGGCCACATTGGCATTAAGGATAATGAATCTGCGTAGATCAGACAGCTCGAGAGGAACTTACGCTACCTGGCCAAGGCACCACGGTTCTCACTCTTAAAATAGGAATATCGGAGAAATGGCAAGCCACCTGGGAAGAAAGTCAACTTAGCAAATTAAAAATGATCAAAAAAACAGTAACAGCCGTAGAAAGGAGGTTGCCCTGACTCGCTTGGGACTTACATATCATTACAAAAATTATAGCCTCCTTAATGCCAACATTGTAACGCCAACCTTACAGATAGACACATTTTTGAGGAATGTATATATTACCGGTCAACAATAAATAAATTAGTCCCACTATTTAGCTAGTCCCAGATTTAGCGAAGGCACTTGGTGATAGCGAGACTGCTGTCTTGTTGGTGTTTCAGTTTTTGAAAACACATCGACTACTGTCCCCAATATAATATAATCACGAATTGTATGAACCAATATGAATATGATATGATATGAATAATATGAACCAAGATTTTATGGAAAAACTGCAGGCGTTGATGACCTAAGGGTTTTAAGCCTTTAAGTATCAACAACAACAACCAAATAAATACCTAAAACTTTTTTTAAAAAAGATTTCTCACATTTAACAATAATTACCTTTCCAAAATTTCAGGAGAATAATCCATTTTCTCGTATTCTAGAATTTCGGCAAAGGACTGCGCATACCAGTCATTGACCAGTACGACACTTGGCATTCTCAGTAAATTGTCCGGAAGTAAATGAATTTCTTTCATAATATTCGCCAATCTTACCGGAAGTTCCTGCCTCAAAAAAATGTAAGATTTCTTTTCACAAGCCCTCATGCCTGAAAAAAAAAATAATTAGTTTTATTTATTATAAAATGGAAAAATGAATAATTGAATTAATAATATATGTTTGTAATTCTATAAGTGATCAGCTCAATAAACCTCTCTTACCTGATGAGAGAGCACTTGTTATCTATAAGTCAAGAATTAATAAATAAACTGATTACACAGGGTCATCACTAATCTGCAGAACTTTGGGGTTCAGCAAAAAAAGTTCACATACACAAGATACAAACACAGTCCAAAATTCTCAGAAAAATTATTAATGCACCATGGTATATTTCAAATCACAACATGAACTTTCCCACTATAAGTTCATATATTCATAACAAATACATAACATTCCACTCATCGACACAATACCACCCAAACCCACTAGTTCTTCCGCTTTCCTACTCCCTGTTACCTGGACTTGATAAAAAAAGATTAAAAAGACATTGACCAAGAGACCTACTCAACAATGGATATATATATATATATATATATATATATATATATATATATATATATATATATATATATATATATATATATATTTTATATATATTTTTCCAAAATAACTGGATGATCATGTAGAAAAGCGAAGAGAAAGACACTTCTCAAATTTGCTAGAAGCGCAATTGCAAATGAAAATTAAATAATAATAATAATAATTTAAAGAAGAAGATGCAGTTAAAATATTATTAGTAAATATAAATATGTTGTGAAATAGCAGGCACAACTCCACTTTAGCTAGCCTAACTATTTTGTGTAATTAAATTGTCCATCAAATTCCGACAGCCTAGTTTGCCTTATTATTATTGTTAATGGAGCTTTATTAGCAATTATATTGAAAATTGTGATTAATATAAATGAATCCTAATTATGTAAAATTATATTATTATGATGATTGTTTTATAAAAGTTTTAAAAAATGAAACTTGTTAGTCAATGAATTAAAAAAAAATCAATATTCGACAATTTTTTAACATTTAAATTCATTATAATCTCGATACAATTCTTCAATTACCTAAGAAGTTGTTACATTTATAAAACTTTTTAATGCAGTCCTTTCTTATTAGTAGCTTTCGAAGTCATTGATTAGGTAACTTAAATATGAATAGAAAGTTTTTTTTCCCATTCTTTGAATAATTTAATTTTTAGATATATTGATTGACCTTATTATTGACTTAGGCCAATAATATCGAATGGGATTTTATTAGAGACTTTGATGAGGACTTGTGAGTATTTTCAGCAGCCATTTTTTTTTAAGTTTTAATTTTAAAAATCAGTCTTGTCCTTTTTAACGTATTAATACATATAAAACCTCACTGACTGATAAAAAATATTCCCAATTCTATATGTCATAGATCCATATTATTTTGGTACTACATGGTAGAGACTGTAATGATACTAGGACAAAGGTTGTGTAGAGAAGAGATTTATCCGTGATCACTCTCAACCAGCAGGCCTTTGATTCCCTTATTACGAGTGATCACTTTGCAGAGGCTGGGTGAGCCCCAGGAGGGTCTGCAGGTACCAGAGGGTCGATCAGTGGCTTTTAATAGATTAAATGAATTATCTGCAACAGCTGGATTTGAACCCGGAACCTAAGCACAGCTACTAAGGGAGCTAGCCCCTCCCTAATAGAATGACAGCTGCATTAATTAATTGGCTACCACGATCCGATATAGTGAGGTAATAATTACGACATTTTGGGGTATCACAACTGAAGTAGTACCTTGTATTACATAACATAATTACAAAAATGTAAAATATAGTTAATTTCAATAATTGAATCAAATAATTATTTTACCAAGCAGATTTGAATAAAATTAAATTATATCATGGAAACAAAGAAAAAAAGACCAAGTATAACGAACTTGATTCTTTTTCTCATTAAAATAATGATAATGTGAACAAACAGTAACAATAAACTAACGACAAAATTTAATTATTTTAAATAATCAAGGAAGTTATATGTTGAGATAAATTAATTAAATATTGATGTAGGTTAATAGATATTAATGTCACAACAAGTAAATTGACCTTGAAACTAATCAGTTTCAATTTAGATTAAAAAATTATGTGATGTCAAAATGTAACTACATTTTAAATATATTAAGAGTATACAAAAGTTCAAACATTATTTGAGTGTAAAAATTTGTCACTGATTATGTCAAAAAGTGATATAATATGTTTTCAAGATGATACTGATAAGATAATCTGATAAATTTCTTTTTGAAAAACAAAATTTCTTTCTACTTTTTTTTTAAAGCTATAATAATTTGGGCATTCTATTTATTAAAAATATAAATGCAAACAAATATATATTTTTTTAATTACAAAAATAATCGTGTAACTAAAAAATAAAAATAAAATGTATTTAAATTGATGGTCTGAGTTAAATAATAATTGAAAACAACTATTTACATAACATAAAGTCTACTCAAACAAATTTGTATTCATAGCTTCAAAAATTCAAATTACAAAAACACGTCCAGATGTTCTTTCAACAATTTTTTTAAAAATTGTTATTAAGATTAATAAGTAAAGGTATTTTTGAAAATTTAAACAATAGCTGAAAGCAACACCGATTATTCTCAACATTAAATCAAACCAATTAATTTAATA
This sequence comes from Arma custos, assembly GCA_037127475.1. Lineage (NCBI taxonomy): Eukaryota > Metazoa > Arthropoda > Insecta > Hemiptera > Pentatomidae > Arma > Arma custos. The sequence goes on along the minus strand of CM073762.1, from coordinate 14,915,115 downwards.
AAAATAGATTCAACACAAATAGCAAGCCTTAACATCAAAGAACTTTAAAGAAAAAAAGATTAAATATATGAATTAAAACAACTTTAAAGATGAGTTTATGAGTAATTTAATGATTGAACCATTAAATTTAATTATATGAACACAAAATAAGTCAACTACAAGGGTGTAATTCTTATCAAAATAAAATTAGCAACCCATGAACAATATTACTAAATGTCATGTTTTTCAATACATCAACAGTCTGAGGGGTATCTTGTAAGATAATATTAAAAAGTGTAATATATATACCTCTTTAACGTTTTCAATAATATTTAACATGTAGGATGAGAATTAGTGCACTTGATATTTTTTTATAGTTCTTTAAGAGAAAATGTTTTTTGTTAAAAAGATATAGAGTATAACAATGAAATAAATGACAACTTACCAAAATCGACAAAATGTTTTATCGACATTGGAGATGGATTGAACTGTGCATAGAAATCTACCATTTTAGATAGTCCAGAAAATAATCTGATAGCAGTTAGTCTCATTTTGAAGTCCTCACTGTTAACTTGGTTCAGAAAACTACATAAAACGGGTATAACACCCGGAGATAGAAACAGAAATGATGATTTGAAGAAAGTGTCAAAAAGTATAATAAAACTAACAAGGATGTGACAAAGTGAGAAAAAAAAGCACGAAAGGCCTTCGACCGTGATCAACACAACTCATATTGACTAGGCTCTGTCCTTCACCCTAGAAACAGGCAGAGGTAACTCCGGCAAAGGTTAACCGTTCGCGTTCAGTTCCCAAGGCGAACTGTCTCTGATAGCAATATTATGGAAATAAAGGAACTGCTACAAAGGGACTGAGGAAGGAGCGGCTACACTCGTATTGTTTAGCAGTTCCAGTTTATACGGTTCCTCTTGTAACGAATAACCGGTTTCTTTGAACTAGGTGTGGCATTGAGAAGAAAATATTATTAAAGAAAACAACACCATTTTCTAAGTGGCTAATGTTTGAAAATATATCTATTAATTGATAAAAATGTATTATATATATCTAAATAATGCAATTATAAACTAAATAAATAAAAATGAACAAAAATTGATAGTCATAAAAGAAGTATTAGAAGACAATTGGAAAACTAAAAAAAAACAAAGCCTTAAGTCACTAAAATACTGAGTGAAAAACTAAGCTTTCAACATTTTGCCATTTCAGACACTATCGGGGATATACCAAAATAAGAACTCACACCAATGAAGATCAAAAGCAGCAAATCTTACATGAACAGCCAAACAGAATCTCAAATCAATGACGTTCTTTTTGACTAGAATAGACTTTTAAGATAAGACTTTTTTTAGTTTTCCAATTGAATTCTATAAACTAAAAATAAATACATCAATTTAAAAGTAAATATTTAATTATTTCGGAAGTTTTGTTCGAAAACCTTCAAATCAATTGAATTTAATTAATTTGCTTGAATCTAATTAATTCATAGGCTTGAGCTGAATTCTTCTTTTTTTCAATGGCTAAACAGACCATTATTAGTCCTTGGTTTCTTCCTATAATTTCCTTCAGTCTGCACGCTGGTGGGCAGCATTTATCGTCTCAACCTCCCAAGGATCCCCCGGGTATCTCCGTTACGAAATCCATCCCTCTAAGACGCGATCTTCCTCTACGCCTAGTACTATGAATGGCCTCACTCTTTTATTTTCTTGAAGATCTCATCCTTTAACAATCGAGCCACTTGGCCAGCCCACATCAATCTTCCCACCTCATATGATTTACGACGTCAGGTTCACCAAGGAGATTATTTACTTCTTGATTACCTCTCCTGGGCTATGTTTGGCCGACTATACTAGGTTCATAAATGCGTCGCAGAAAAGCTTGTAAACTTTAACCACGATATTGTCCCATTGATCAGGCCGTCACTGATGTACATCGGGACAATATCGCTGTTGTTAACTCTTAGTATAATATCGATTGAGGAAAACTCTCTATTGGATGGGTTCTCTGTTATTCAGGTTTATTCACAATGCGCTTTTTTTTTTTTTTAAATCCCTATGCTAATTAAACCTGGATAGGCAAAAGACTCCCATTGTATCATCGTCCGATTATCCATAGAAGTTTAAAGTGACGTAAAATAAATAAACAACTAGTGTTGTTATATGTTAGAGAATTTCTTCCTTAAATTAGTGTTGTTATAGATAAGATCCTCATTTCCTGGAAGATTTATTCGAGGAAAATCCTTTCCTTTGAGGATATCCTGGAAGCTTTACACTTCCTATACAATACCTTGAGGCTAACTGGTTTTGGAGGCTCGGTGTGTTTTAATGATATGCCGTAATTACTGGGTAACTGGATACTGTAAGGCAAGGCCGTTGCCATGGAGAGGGGACAAAACAGCTGGTATCCAACAGGTGTGCATTAAAGGAATGTATGAAGTTTGTAGTATAAATAAATTTTAAAAAAACTTGGAATGATTCCACATTGATGCACTCTTATCAATTAAAAAACGGCATTTATGATAACTAACTACCTTGAACTCAATTGTAAAATTCGTAATAATTGGAATTATCAACAATATATTTCATTTTAATACAAGAAATAAACAGTTATGCTTTATTTGAAACACCAAACAAATTTTGTTTCAAAGATACATATTATTTAAATAAAAAGAATTCTTTTTAAATTTAATAATTCTATTAAATGTAAAAAAACACATCAAACTTAAGTTAATGTTGATACACCGGAAATTATACTTTACTTACATATTATTACTATTAACTTCGGTTTCTAATAATGATCTCTCAAAAATAAATAGCATTTACTCATAGTTATACTGCTCATAACTCATAACTAGTTATGAGTTATGAGCAGTTAGAATCAAGTGCACTAGTGCATAACCCTGTTTGAAGTAGTACCATATTGTTTTTATTTACATTTCATATGAATAAACTTTCATCACTCTTCAAAAGTACTATTTTCAAATTTCTCTTTCAATCCAAGAACAAAGTTGAATAGTACTTATGGAAAGTTTAAAATTAGTGAATAAAAGTTAGTTTTTTAAAAATGTCCAAAATAAAATAAGCGAAACTCAAAATTTTATATTCCATCCTTTTTTCTTTTTTTTTTATCACTTTACAACCACAAACAGAAAAATAGAACTCAAATATCTTGGCAAAATTAAGAGGAATCAACCTGTGTATCATAACCAAATGTCCCATGCTTTCCAGTCCTGATTTTTAGGCTTTGTTGAAATAAGATAAATTACCTTACATGAATAAAATATTAAATAAATAAAAAAAAATTACATATTGTACCTAAATTTGACTAAAAAATAAATAAATCTTTTCTTTAGTCTCCTCACCAACCTGCTTAACCAAAATTAAAATCTGGTTAAATTCTATTAAATACAAGATTAATTTTAAGTAGAATATTTCTTTTTCATTAAAAAAACAAAAACAAACATAGACAATTCTTTTTTTGGATTGGACATTTCCTTACTTCTCATTATTATCATTTCAAGAACTAACCATTCTTCATTATCACTACAGAGCCAATTCTGTAAACTGGAATTAAGGCTTCGACAATAGTTATTTGAACTCCATTTTGTTCTTTATATTCCCAGGGGGGAAAAAAAACCCTGTACCACTACAACCCGTAAACGGGTCTGGGGTTCAGTACATGGTAGAGACTGTATTGCTTCATGGACAACGGTTCTGCAAGGAGGTGACGTCCTAGGGCACGCTCAACCGCCAGGTTTCCCCCCTTATTTTGGGTACCCTATTTCTATAATATTTTATAGAGGCTGGGTGAGCCCCAGGAGGGTCCTAGATCCTATATAATCCATGTACGGCTGCAAACAAACTAAATAAAAGTCTTGCCCACAGCGGGATTTGAACCAGGATTTCCGGCATGGCAACTCAGTGCTCTACCACTGAACCACTCCACTCCGCAATGAGGACTCCAGGAGTCTATTAAATGTCCGGAACTGGAAGGCCGCTCCACTGGACACAGAGGACTGGCAAAAACGTATTGAGGAGGCCCAGGCTCATTGACCACTGAACCACTCTGCTCCCTTCCCAGGAAGCAATATAAAAACTTTCTCAAGATAATTTTTTAGGATCGTTCTTATGTACTACGAACTGTTGTCAGTCTCACAAACTACTCATAGTTTGGTTGTTCAGAAAGTAATATATCAATCAAATTAAAATATATAAAAAACACACATATATCATGGGTAAACTGTATATACAAAAAAAACTACAGATTTTTATATGAAAACATTAATTGTGTATGTATAAAAGATTACATATAAATGACAGTGACATAAGGATTTACAATGTTATAAGCTGGAATTGTATAAAAAATAGTGCCTTACACACAACTTCCGCATCATAAAAACGTAGCATGTAATGACACTTATAAATAGGCCCTAATTGATATAATCATGGAACATTTTTAAGTTTTAAATATATATATGTTTATATACATTATTAGGCACGCTTATGATAGGATGTGTAAATACACACCGCTCTACCCCACCAAAATTTAACACAATACTAACAAAATATTACTTTTATTAATAATACATAGGAATAAAATAAAGCCATTCTTTGGGCTGTTAGATTTAAAAAATGCTTAACATATCTACTATTTGTATTAATCACAAAACATTTGTACATGATTTAGATCATTTGATGAGATTGTCAGAGCAATGATCTTGAATTATAAGATCAAATTTGATCAAGACATATTCTGGATCTCAGATCTCATTAAAGAAAGATATAGGACGTATTTTTTCACTAGATATTAAAAAAAAAATTTCAGGTAATTAATGAATTTATATCTTGACTAATTTCATATTTTAAACAGAAACAAACAAATAAATATATATTAAAATTTTAAAGCAATTTAAGTCTAGTTTTGTAAGAAAGAAGTCTGATTTAATCACATCTAATGAAATAAATTTTAAATTAAATACAAAATCAAACTTGACATTCATTTATAAGTCAATGTAAATACAAAATTATATTTTTATTTAAGCACTTAAAATTGAGATCTATTAAGATAGTAAAATCTATTAATCTCTAAAATATCTCAAAATCATTAAAATAAACAATATTTTTAAATACAAATAAAACTTAGCAATGCATTCTGAGAAATTCGGCGAAACCATCAAGTACTGCGCCCAGTGACAGTGGTTACATTATAACACTTAAAAACTTGATTTTTTATTATAGTATATGGTCGACTTTATAATATTTGTGCAATTAGTGTACCTTAATTCTTCAATAACAAATTAAATATTTTTCAGTCCAGAATGTATTGTTTACATGATGCATGACAAGTTTGAGCCATTTAATTTTAAGCATTAGAATATGACAAATAAATGCATTAAAAATGAGATTTTGTTAATCTCATGTAATATTGAATATACCATGTAATAAATATTTAGAATATCACATAATTAATTTTAATAAATTATAAAGCTTCATAAAAAGTCATTATGGAATAAAAAATTGAGCAGAATGACTTTAATCTATTCCTATTATTAGTTTAAAATTAGGACAATATCAACGGTAGAACGTGCAAATTTTTTTTATTCATTCAAATTTCTGAAAAAGAAATATTATCATATCCTAAAACTTAACTATTATAAGAGAACAATTGGATAAAATAACTATCAGATAAAAATCAATAATTCTGATAATATTGTGAGGAGAATCAATTGCGATTTTATTAAAAAAAAGCGATTAAAAAATTCACACGTTCAAAATTATTGTCAATCTTAAAAAAAAAAATACTATTATAACCTAATTACCTTAATCTATTATATCATGCATATTTAATAAAAGAACAATAAATAATTTGAAATAATGGCACTCTTAAAAAAAATAAAAAAAGACATATACATTGTTTTGAGATCTACGCATAAATAAATAATCAATAAAAAAATAAACAATAAGGAACTGTACATTCATTTTTAATTTTTAGTTAGTTTTATTAAAAAAAAAAAAAAAATCAACATCAAAATATAAAAAGGACAGAGAGACGATTTTAAAATTTTTTTTATATAATACTGTTCAAATATAGCACTGATAATCAGTCTCAGTCTCTTATGAGGGCTGAAAATGAGAGAAATTACTTCACTGCTATTTAAGGAATATAAAACTTTTAGGCTAATATAAATAATTAGCCATTAAAATTGGAATAAAAAGTATCTGCACTAAACACAATTTACGTAGTGCGTATGCAATATATAAAAAGTAATAAAATAAACATTATGTTTAAAAAAACAAACAAACAATTCAGAAACATCTTGATTAAAAAAATATATAAAAAATAAATTAAAAAACATTAAAATGTCAATCGATGTAGGTCGGAATTAGTATTTTATAAAACCCATACCCCATCTATTTTATAAAAAAAAGTCTTAGTTTCAAAAACTTAACCATAATAGGTTCACTAAGGACTAGCATTGGAACTGAGAGGCCGTTATAGCATTCAGATCTTTCATCAGACCTTCGAGGTTTGCCATCTCTTGGTTTAGTTCTTCGGTGCTATAAGATGCTTGAATCTTAGGCAGCTCTTGTTCTTGGCGCTGCCTAGGAAGTGGAGAGGTGGTAGAGTAACTACTGCCCTTTTTGTAAGGACTTGAACCTTGAGGACGAACGGTGACGACGTGCCTCTGTTGAGGAGTCGTGGGGGCAGAAGCGGGTGGCGCTGGCACGCTGAAACTCTTCAATGGGTGGCTTCCGCCTCTTTTACCATCACCAGTAGAGCTACTGGCTCCTGTTCCGCTGCTGGTTCCACCACTATAATGATATAAGAAAAGTATTAAAGATAAGAAGGAAAGTAAATTATTCATTTGTAAAATATGGTGCCCAAATAATGTTTTTCACAACACCAGATTTTATACAACTGACTAAATAGATTTATAAAAATTGTGTAGGTAAATTTTAAAATCAAGTTATGGTAAGTGACGGCGAGTTGAAGGTATGACATTTTAAAATTGTAAATCAATCTTGAATAATCATTATAGAAGTAAATGATGGGAGGTCAAAGTAATTTCTCAAATTGTAAGAAACTAAATTTTGGAAAACAATGCTTTTTTTATCAATGTTACAGCTCTTCATTAAGGATACATAGTGTTTTTCCCCAATTAAGGATACCAACTTCACAGTGGTTGGGTGAGATCCAGGTACAATAATTAACAGATTAAATAATTTTTCAGCCAGACCCAGAACCTTCAGCTAAGCAACTCAGCAATCTACAAACTCAACTACCCCGCTTTTAAAAAAATATAAACTCAACTGTCTTAAGATGAAAGCATACCTATAAATAACAGGAGCCGGTGTCGGTTCATACGGCATACTAGTGCTAGCACCTCCAGATGTAGACTGCGCCGCGTAAGGGCTCTCGGGAACTAAAAAAATAATCATATCAAAGTACAAATTAAAATTAATCTTAAATCTTAAATGAATAATTTCTTTAAAATATTTTTCTATGGATATATTTGTTAGATTGTAAAGAGTGAAATTACAAAGCATTATATAAAGTGAATAAAGCAGAATTGATCAATGTATTTAATATTCAATATAAATTTGATCAAAGTTTCATTTGTTCCAACACTGTTAAACATGAGAAATATAACAACTGATAGTGTATGAAATAATACTCACTGAGATTTATTAATCTTACCATTAGGATCTATAGTTACATGTGCTCTTGAAATTGAATATTGTGTCCTAGGATACAAAGGTCTGGCTTCGATAGCTGGGGTCTGTCCGCTACTACCAATCGGTGTCGCAGTTGCAACAGCTAAAAATAATTATTTAAAACATTATACACTAATCGCTAAGCCATAATGACTCTCAATAACAAAAAAGAAAAGTATAAATATATTTTTATAAATGATATATTTAAAAATAGTTTTCCCGACTGGCGATCATTGGTTGGACTAATAGAAATCAGTAGGATTGTAAAGTAGAGTTTCACCCGGAAAATTAGGTTTTATTAGTGTTTTAATACTTAATACTAATTTTTTTAAATTGCATTTTCTCTCAAAAATGTGTGGTAATAAGTAAACAATTCATCTCTTAAGTTATTGATATACACTGTAATATGCATCCCATCAAAAAAGTAGAAACGATAATTCTATTAATTATCGTAGTATCCTACTAATTATCCTATAGGAAAAGGATTGAATTAAAATTTCCCTATTTCAATATCAGATGCCAATCTTGAACGTAATAGTCGATATTGGAATCACATTTAACAGTCTGCAGCAAATAACTCTTTAGAGACTCATCCAGCCTCTATTAAGTAGGTAGGTCCTTTAATAGGAAAAAAACTTTGTGTTTGATCATAGCCAAACCAATTCCTTCCACGACTGTTGGTCAAGAATTGTTATTACCAAGTACTTAACATAAGGCCCTTAGAGACTTGTAAAGACACACAGATTGCTCAACTCAAAATTACTAAATATTTCAGAAAATAATAAATTTGTATTTTATAAAATTCTTATAAATAATCATTTTTTTAAAACTTTTATTTTTGATTCAACTTTATATTTGTTCATCAATATAAAAAGAACCTTATATAATAATATCTATTTATATTTATGAGTAATATTTATATAATAGAACTAAAAAAACCTGTTTCTAAACTTTCAATTGTATCACGCTATTTCTTATCATTGATTTGTCGTTCAGAGCGGCCTTCACACTAGAATTCAAAATAGGCAGCATTGAACAACCAATTGACACATATAGATAAACCCAAATCTATCTCGTTATTATATGGACAAAACTCATGTCAAAAAAATGAATTCAAGAAATTCATAGAATATGTAAAAGGTATTACTCTTATTTATAATCTAGAAGAAGATAATATTATTATGAAAAGGAGCATGTTTGGGAATGAAGACAAAATCTAATAAATAAATCAAGTAAATAGTAGTATTAATCGAACGATATATGATTTTATTAACATGTGTTATTGTTGATGTAATTCAATATCATTAGGCATTATTTAGCACCACATTTCAATAAGTATCAGAAAACAGAGAACAGAATTAACATCTTAATAATTTTTACTGTTTAGAACAATGTTCATAAAATGTATTCATATTTTTTTATCCTCTAGGAACAAGAAATGCTAATAGGAAAAAACAAAACAACTCTAATAAAACCAATTTTGAAAATACATTATATTTGTTTCATATTTTTAAAACGTTTAGATAATGCATTTTGTTCATCCATTTTATAAAAAGTTAATTATGGAAAATTAAATTATAATTGACTGAATAGATTAAATAAATTAAATAAATCGAGTCGTAATAGAAATATTCTATCCTCAATCATATATATTAAAATAGGACCACTATCGGTTAATGAACTGTAGATAAGCTGACCTAATTAGACAATAGTAAACAACATATGACTGAAAGCTGAAAAACAAATGTAAACAAATGAAAAAATTATCTTTATTCCAAACCAAACAACGATAAGAGTAACAATAGATCGTTAGATGATATTTTTACCATGTACCATTATAATATTATATTGAAAATTAATATTATCAGGGAGAAAAAATTGAGTAAAAAAATAAAATAAAAGGTACAAACAAAAGAAAATAAATGTTAAAAAATTAACAAACAAAAATATATAAAAAATTAAAAATATAATGAAATAAAACAAAAACAAAAAGACTTACGTTCCCTAAAGTGAGAGTTATCTATAGGCAAAGTGATAGGTTTATGTTTATATGTTCGCCGCAACGTCGACGTCCTCTCTTCGGGGCATAGGAGGGGCTCACATTGAGAACCTACACGACAAAGTCGCACTGTTATATCATCAATTAAACAAATATCAGGCTTCACACAAACAAAATAAATCAAAATAACAATAAAAAGAAAAAAGAAAAGATAGCAAACAAAAATTTAAAAAAATAATATAAAATGATGATACTCTTCACGACAGATTTACCAACGCAAGGCGTTTTTTTTATTACAAACCAAACAACAAAAAAACTTGGCTTAGAGACAACTGCGCAAGCTGAAAGGGATGCATAAGAGATAAGGAAACGCAATACTTACTCATGTACTGCGGGTGGTGTTTCTCCGCTAAAGAAGACGATTCTCTAGGAAGGCTGCCTCCACTACCAGCACCTCCGCCACCACTGTCTTGATTCTTTTCAACATTTTTCAGTTCCATCTGATCGTGATGAATCCATAGATCTGGAGGTTTGATTCCACTAGTCCCGGCTTTGTACCTGGTTAATGTAGAATATTTTATCAGTTTAGAAAATTGATTGAATTTATTATTTTTTACTGTTCATTAGGCTAGTTTTATGTAAGGATAAATTTAATTTTTTTTTTTAAATTAATCAGATGTAAAATAATTTTATTAAGTAATCAAAATATGGAAGCTGGCTACGAAAAAGTTCTTTAAAAAAAAAAATCAACTCAAAGATATTTTTTACAGTATTTGTTTAAATTGTTAGACAGATACTGTAAATACTGTACACTAAAATAGAGCCAAAAACTCAAAAAGAAACACTATTAGACACGAAAAACAAAAAGGGGGTTATGTGAATCACATCTCGAAGAAAAAGGTGCAATACATCCCAACGATCAACAGCCCAAACAGGCTCCAAACATGAGACAGCACCCCACCACCAAGACGTTCAACATACAACTGAACGAAAGTAATACGCAATTAAATACTGTACTTTTTTTTTTTTATAATACTTTACTACTGCAATAATACTGTACTTTTTAGGCCTTTCGTGGAAAATGCCAGTATATTTTATAACTGACACATGTTATCTAAGTAGCTATAGTTAGTTATAACAATATAGTTGGTATTATAGTAAGTAGCTATAACGATCGAGCTGGGATCTAAGTAATTATTTATATTCTAATTAAATCAAATTTGTACCTCAGAGGTAAACTATTGTAACTGACATTTTTCAAACTTTACAGGAGAACAGTTTTAATGTTAAATTTTCCTTTTTATTGTTGTTCAATGTTTTCAATGATAATTAGAGGTCATCATTGATCTTGATCTTGATGACCTCTAATTATCATTGAAAACATTGAACAACAATAAAAAGTTAACATTAAAACTGCTCTCCTGTAAAGTTTGAAAAATGTCAGTTACGATAGTTTATCTCTGAGGTACAGAAATGTTAATTGAGATATTTTGATATTGAACATATGATGGATATATTCTAGTTAAGTGAACAAATAACAAATGATGATGCTCTTCTTAAGTTTCTACAGAACCAAAATACCATTGCAAGTACAAGGGTATGTGCAAAAGGAAATGAAGGTACAACTCAACAAAAAACCATTCAATAGTTATTGCTACAAGAGGATATCTATAAATAAAGATATTGGAACACATAAATGAATATTGTCTTAAGATTTAGAATAGAAGAGTAACTTTAATCTGGAGCTAAGTCCCTTTAAAATAACAAACACGAACAGAAAATGAAACATAATATATATCTGGCCAGAGGGCTACATAATACAAATCATAAAGTATTTATAAAGTGCCAAAAAGTCAATAAAAAAAAAATAGAATGGACAAATCACGACAAGATATTAAGCAATTAAAGAGAATAAATAAATTAATAACAACAGTTAAATGCAAAAGCTAGAGGATGCAATAACTTCTTTACATGATGTATATCTACTTTACAAAAAACAAAACAGAAAAATCTAAACAACAAAATCAATTTACATGGATTTATTGTTTAGTTTTTGAGTTTATCTATTAAATTACATTTGTTTGTATTAATTTCTCATACATTACATTTTTTATACATTAATTTAATTTGTAATTTCATTAACATGTATTAGTTATAAAATATAATTAGCATGTTTTTTTCGAAAAAAAGACCCGTTTTTTAAAAATAATATGGGGGTAAAAAGACTAATATGTTAGGAGTAGTTGGTGGTTAAGACCGACATTTGATCAACAGTTGAAGCCAAATCAAACAAGGCAGATATTAGATGAAAGTGGTTTAATTCATCCCCCGTATCACGCCTAGAGCTTTTGCTCAGCGACCATGTTGTTCAACCATTTTGGTCATACAAATATAAGGCCTCTTAATACACATAAAAACAATAAATAATAATAAATACCCTTTTTTATTCCGCTCAGGAGTATTTTGTCTAGTCGGTTTTCTGCAGCAGAAGAAAATGATGCCAACTGCCAAAAGGGTGACAACAACAGATGAGCATATAATGACGATATACATGATTCCGCTACTGCCCAGTTTTCCTAAAAATATAAACATAAAAAAAATTAATAAATAATTACTCCAATAAAACAATAATAGAGGGTTCGCAATGCTAATAAATTTTGTGAGTTGCTTTAAAAATGCCATTTCTTTAATAATTACACATTATAACAATGCGAGATAAGTCCTGAAGTATCATTTTATTAATTAACAACACTGCTAGGATTTATTTCTGATAAGCTTTTACAAATTGAAGGCTAATGGTTAGCTTAGCTTTAATGAAATAGATAAAAGCTTATAATGTTGATTAAATGTACATTACAAAAGTGAAGACAACCTAATTATCATTTTGATTCAGCTCAACAGACTAGGTATACCGGTCACTGCAAACTAAGCAAACAATTGTTGTTTGTGAACCTAACCGATTTACAAACCTAATTTATTAACTTATCCATCACAGTTAACATTATCAATATTAACCATTATTAATATTATCAATATCTGTCAACAGTTTCCTGATTACACCCAAAGAGCTAATTCTTTTTTCCTATCAGACAACTTAAACTTAATATACTGCTGTATAAAGATGCATTTTTAAATACTTTATTAATTAATATACAATTTTTAATACTTTATTATTTAATATACAATTATGATGCTAAATAATAATAAAAAGGTACAACTGGTCTTGACAGCTCAGAAATGACACTTTACTAGATGAAGGTTCATTTATTCATGAAATTATAATTATTAGTAAAGATATCATAATTTTGATTGAAATGATGATATTGTAACAATAAAAAAGTTAATTTTTGTCGACCAGTGTTATTTAGTAAAGAAATCATAATTTTCAAATGATGATATTGTAACAATAAAATGAATGAGTGAAAATGGAGTAAAGAAAATTATTCTGTACAAGACATTTAATAACAAATTAAGTTTTAATAATAAAACATTTCTACTCACCCTTGAGTCCTTTATCTGATGAACCGGAATGTGCTAAAAAAATAATAATAATAAAATAACACATTAATTTTTAAATAATAATATATATATTTTTTTCTCTTAAAAAAATGTATATATTTAAAAATATTTAAATAATAAAAAAAAAACTTTAAAAAAGAGATATAAGTACAGAGATACATAAATACATATAGACAAAAACGTAAAATTTACTCACCAGATAACGTTGTGATTGAGACAACTGGCGTACTCGAATAACCCATACTATTTTTGGCTTTAACGTGAAAGTAATACGTTGTAGAATGAGCGAGGGACTTAATTGTAGTCGATAATTTGTCACCTTTCACCATCTCCATAATCCAACTGCTTTCCTTGTTCTTAAGGTCTGTTGTGTAAGAAACTATATAACCTAAAAGAAAAAAAGAAAAGTTCATACATCATTTAATTATAATTATTAAGCATCTAGTTTAAATAATAATTGGAAAAATCAAATCTATGAATAAGACATTACCATACAAATTATTATTATTTTCCTTCCATGTTTATATTTATGTGGTTAAATATAAACATGGAAATGTTTTCGTATTCTCAAAGCTTCAACTACTTTGCTTGAATTTCCTCTGTACTTATTCTTATTTAGACAAAAAATTTATACATGAAAAGTGTATCTCAAAGTAAATTGTGAGTTAAATTAAAAAGTAACTAAACCGATTGTTTCCACAGTGTAGGGCCTAATAAAAATATTGGTATAGAACCTGATATTAAATTAACACAGAGATGGGCATCAAGAGATTAGATCTCACAGGCCACTTTAGAAATGCATTATAATTCTGTGGGTAACATATATTATCATATACCTCTATATTAAATTTAGTCCCACATTAAGTTTTGGAAGTAAAAAATAGTAACATAATGAGTTATTATTTTTCTTTAAATTTAATGTGATTCATTACAAACATGGGGATGTATCCATGTTCTCTTTTTTTCTGCAGTAAAACCCATTAGCCATTTAACACTTGTTTCAATCAGTCAATGATTTTAAGATTGTACTTACTCGAAATGACACCATTTGGTAATTTGGGCGGCAACCAAGACAAGGCGACACTACCAAGCTCTTCGTTGGTTACGGTCAGTTCTCTCGGCGGGGAACCAGGAGCTGCTTCTTTGGTAGTATTGATCGCCACCATACTCCAAGCACTCTCTTTTTTACCCTATAAAAAATGAAGCAGATTACACTGAAGGAATTTTCTGAAATCGGATAAAATAAATTTTATGTACAAGCAAATAATTAATAAATTACCTTTACAACTTTGACAGTGAATTCGTAAGTAGTAAATGGTTTGAGATCTTCAATGAGATAATTGAGCGCAGTTGAATTGTGGTATCGATAGCGGACTAAAGAACTCGGATCGGACTGGAACTGGTTGTAGCGGACCACATAAAACCGTTGGTCCGTAATTTCCTGGAGATAACAGAATAACAAAGTTGTTTATTGAATATTATATGATCAATAGTTTTTATAAAATTAAAATGGATCTTTATAAACAAAAGGTTATAATACAAGTTAACAAACTTTGCTCATGTATTCGATTTTATTACACAGAGCAATTATTAATCGTTAATGAACAACTTTTGTACTGAAAAAACATTTATATTTATAAGTTAAACTAAGAGCCATCTCTAAAAGTAAAAGTAATATGACAATATCTCAATATTTCCTACTTTTTTCAAAAATAAAAAAAATAGTAAAACTGATATTGATTTAGTGCGGTGATATTCTATTAAAGAAGACATTGTTCCTTATAATTTATTGCATTACTTTTTTTATTTTAATGATCATGTAATACTTTGGAATTTGATATTGATTTCCACCAGTTGATAGTGTTATGTTCAATTTTTTTTCGAGTGTTAGAATTTTTTTTCTTTTGAGCACACAATTAGTTTTAACATTCCATAAAGGAGAGAAAGTGGATGAGGCTCACAAAGAGATATGTAAAGTTTATGGCGTTGACTGTTTAATGTATAAGAATTAGTTTAAAAAGTTTTGTTCTGGAGATTCTTAACTAAAAGATGATCAAAGCTCTGGTCGACTTTCTGATGGCAAAATGAAACCCATAATTGAATTAAATCATCATATAACTGTGAGATATATTAGAAAACAGTTCAATATAAATCAAACTTGAAAATGTAAGATATTTGACTGATTAAAATTCATTAATTTAAAAAATAGATTCATACTAAAAAAACAAAATTACTTTCTTACTAATCCTATAGACACTGTATCTGTTTAGCATAACCCACATATAATTTCCATATAATGTATATAGATAAAATTATCACAAAACCAATGATTTTCTTAATAGAAAGTACAACTAAAAAACTTTACCACTAAAGTGAAAACTTACTTATTCGTAAATGATACTTTGACAGATAGGGATCATACCTGTCTGAGGCCTAGCATAGAGTCAGTCCAGAATAGAACGATAGTCGTAGGTGAAAGGACAGAAGTCTTCAAGCCGACGGGAGGGATCAATTGAAGAAGAGATTCTGCTTCAGATGTTTCATCTTTAGTTCTAACATTTTCGTAAATAGGAGGACCATTTCCCATATCATTTTGTGCTTCTATGGATATCACATAATCTGAATTGGCATCTGAAAAAAAAAAAATTAAGTCTATTATGAATATAGAATAATAATTTTTTTTTCAATTTTATTTATTAATTTATTTTTTAAAGGCCAATAAGGAAAATCTCTTTCTTAATTTTGAGACCACTACTGATAATTACATATTAAATCTAAAATTTGTACTCCTTATTACATTTTTAACCCATTCTCAAATATATCTTTAGAATATTAAAATTTATTACTTATATATATTTTTGTACCGGATTCTTATTGTCTTAAAAATGATTTCTATTATCAATATAGATAGAATAGAATAGAAAAGCAACTTCTTTAGTAGTTATATAATATACGTACTAGATAGATCATCTCAAAGAAATAAATATATAATCAACTTAAAGAAGAGAACCGATAAACTTCAGTAACCTGAAAGACTATTCAATCCAAAACTCGAATTAGGATATATTACTTGGAATAAAAAAAGAACTAAAATAAAAACCAAACAACAGTGATAATTATTTTTTAAAAAACCTGCATCAATACCACCCAAAAAGGGTCATGGGTTCAGCACATGTTTAAGTCTGTGCTGTTTTTAGGACAATAAATGTGCAGGGAGGTGATTTCTCAGAGATAACGCTCAACTGCCAGGTTTCCCTAATTAAGGGTAACCACTTTTAGAGGCTGGTGATCCCCAGGAGGGTCTGCAGATACCATAAGGCTTATCCTAGAGATTAATTTAATCGTCTGTCACATATTTTTAAATAATACCTTGCAATTGAAGTCAAATTACAAGTTGTTTCAAAACCATTCCATGAATGTTCAAAACCACACCACTCAATAATGCTATTTTCATTTGCTATCTGCTATCTATGATTCCACCCCAGCTTCTAATGAACCATTAGAACAACGTACCTAGGCAAGTTCTGCTCACTTATTACCCATCTGACAATGTTAAGATGAGAATCAACAATGCAGGTTTTTAAATAATTTAAGTTTATCTTAAGAGTATTTTGTTTAAAATAAAAAATTTAAAAATAAAAAATGAGCTTGATCCAACTGGTCTATAAAAGTTGTAATTAACCTTTACCACCAAAATATAGTAAAAAATCTGAATTAATTAATAACTTTCTTTATTTGAGGAGAAAATGTTTAATCCAAACCTCCTTGAGTTTAAAATTCTAGCATTACATAGAAAAATACTGTCAACACTGTTTTATAATAATAACTAGAATAGATTACATTCTGCCATTTTGTGAAGAGCTTATTAAAATACTTTTAAGTTAAAAAAAATTTCTAGAAGTAAATGAAATCACAAAAATTACCTAAATTTTTAATAACAAAATATCTCTGCTTTCCATCTACTTTTTCAGTTTTTCCACCAGGAGCCCCCTTACCCCAGCTGATAGTGTAATAGCGTACTAGGATGTTGGTGTCTTTCGGCGGCGACCACATCACGTTGATAGAATCGGCTCCTGCTTTGACTGCAAAAAAGATAGAAAATATCATTTTTTATGTATTAAAAGGTAAACCCAACAAAAACAGTTTAAATTAGTTAAGAACAAAATTAATCACCTCTGATCGATGTGGGAGCACCTGGGACTAAAGACTCGTCAAGGTTATTCTCATACGTTTCAAGAGTGTACCACTCCGTCGGGGGACCAGTACCATTCACCGTCATCGCCCATAATCTCACTTGATACACCTAAAATGATAACAATAAATTGTTTCTGTAATTTAATCAATAAATTAAGTAAATTTCTTTATTGATGATATACTTTATTTAAATAGTTTTTGTTTAAATAATTAAAAAATTCTCTAAATTTGCAGTTATGAAGTTGTTATAATGTAAATATAAAAAAAAAGGATAAAAGGATAAGTTTTTTAACTCGGTGATATTCTCTTAGTTGGCTTGTAAACAAACCAGACTATCTAAAATATTTTTTTATAGAAACCATCTGGGTATATCTTAATTTACCAATGAAATTACTGATGCCCCATTGATTCCATAGACTCTTTTGGTTGATGGATGCAGCCTTCTTATACGAGGGCGGTCTGAAAAGTTTCTGCCGAACATTGCCAAAGTTCACCAAATTGTGCTAGATGACCGCCGATTTAAAGTGAGAGACATGGCAGGGCTAATGAACATGTCAAAAGAACATATTTGTTACATATTAAATTAACATTTAGATTTGAGAAAGCTGTCTGCATGTTGAGTGCCGCGTTTTTGCTCATGTAGACCAAAAATGTGTTCGAATAAACATTTCCAACACTTTGTTGGCGCAATAAATCTGAGTTTTGGCGCTGATTAATTACTGTAGATGAAACTTGGATACACTGACTGCAAAGGGGGAACCGGCTCCAAAAAAAGCAAAAACTGTTTTCTCGGCTGGGAAAGTAATGGCGATTGTTTTTTGGGGAAGTCATGGAGTTATTTTAATCGATTTTCTTCAAAAAGGAAAAACCATTACAGGAGCATACTACGCATTACTACTTGACAAGCTGATGGCAGAACTTGCGGAAAAACGGCCACATTTGCAGAAATAGAAAATCCTATTTCACCAAGACAACGCACCGTCTCACACCTCAGCGGTTGCCATGGCGACAATCCACGAATTACGGTTTAAACTGCTTGACCATCCACCTTACTCTCCAGATTTAGCCCCAAGCGATTTCTTTTTGTTCCCTCATCTAAAAATCGTGAACAATTATTTTGCCAAGAGAAACGCCGAGTAGTTTTTGGATGGGTTACAGAGATGGGATCATCGCTGTGAGAAATGTGTAGAGTTACAAGGAGACTATGTTGAAAAATAAAAGAAATTTTTGGAAAAAAAAGTCTTGTATTTTTGTTAGGTCGGAAACTTTTCGGACCACTCTCGTAAAATGTATGTTATTCTTTATATTAGAACCAATAATTATCTTTGGAGAATGATAAGCTTCCTTTTAAATCAAATAACCTATCTATAATCTCAGCATACATCGATACACCAATGTTCATGAATTTAATTAAGAAACTTACTCTTAGTAAATGTGTAATAATAAAATTCTTTTACAATATAATTTCATCGATAAAAGAATAATATTAAATTTACTTTATCAAATCTATGACTTATAAAAAAAATTACTGTGTTCTTATCCAGGTTCTCCAGCAGGTAATTTCTTCTATTTCCACCGGTCGTCACCGTTTCTGATTTCCCTCTTCTGTCTCTTGCTCTGTACCTTAATTTGTAGCCAGTTATGACACCGTTACATTCTTCTTTAGGTGGCCGGTCCCAACGCACAATTACACTCTGAAATAACAAAGGATTCATTAAACAGTAAATTATAAATAAATGGGCTTGTACTTAAGATTAATGATAAATTATATAAAATATATAATTTAACTTTATAGGAGTAAAGATATAATTTAATCATACAGTCTGCTATTGGGATACTTGCAGCAAGTATGAAAAAAAAAATTGTCTCTTATAGTCGGAAATAATTGTAAAAATAACTCTCACTCCCCTCTGTATAATTAGGAATGGAATAAAACATATCTTTTTCCATTCCATTTAAAAAAAACATGGGTTAAGTGTGAAGATAGATTTAATAGTTTTTTTTATCACTTATGTTCATCTATAGAAATATATTGATACTTTACTTGTTCTTATTTACTTCAGTGTATAATAAACAGATATTATAAAATCAAATAATATGTTTTACTGAGTAATAATAATTATAATATTTTTTTTTTTTGAGAGAGATAGAGAGAATCGTACATTAAAGTACAATGACCTCAGACTTGATGTTTTTAGTTGTGAAAATCTTATTAAAAATTCTTAGGAAAAAAGATTTCCTGTTCATTTGTAAATATTTAAAAAAAAGTTAAGTTAATCTAAAATAATAAAAAACATCAATAAAGGGGATGAAATAGTGGCTTCAGAGAAAAATTATTTACCTGTGATTTCAACTTACCGTAGAGCTAACAGTTTCGAGAGTGATATTCGTAGGTGCACCAGAAGGTTGATCGGATAATGTCCTTATAGTGAGTTCTTCGGAACTTGCTCCAGCACCATTTTCATTATGAGCTATTACCCAAACGATGTATTCGGTATATTTTTTCAATCCACTAACGGTGTAACCGGTCTCTGTAGTGTCGATATGATGTTCTTCTGATGTCTCATACTGTAATTTAAAAAAAATAAATTAATATAAGTGAACTTAAAACAAAATAAATAAAAACCTAGGTAACCATAACAAGTGATTGAATAATAAATAAATAAAACATAAACAAACAGTAATATTTTTTTCAGTTTATAATTCAAGCATGAATTAAGACCAAATCTAGACCCGTTTTTATGTCCAAATTCCCTTTACAATAAGTCTTACTAATTATTTTTATAGTCTTATTAAACATAATTATATTATTACGTATTTTTATCGATTTTTAAGGTTCTTTTCCCTGATCATCTGGATAACTCATATCAGAAGGATCTGTTTCATGGTATGTCAACAACCTGTCTAAGTAGTAAGAGTTAAAACAAATTACCTATACACTACCTTAATATTACAAAGTTGTATGATACAGATATTTGAAAATGAGAAAAACTATATCAAAGATTCTGAGTATCTTTGTATTTTTGGTTTTTGGATAATACCCTGTCGCATTATTTTGACGTTTTGAAGATCTATGTAT
This sequence comes from Arma custos, assembly GCA_037127475.1. Taxonomy (NCBI): domain Eukaryota; kingdom Metazoa; phylum Arthropoda; class Insecta; order Hemiptera; family Pentatomidae; genus Arma; species Arma custos. The sequence goes on along the minus strand of CM073762.1, from coordinate 14,894,618 downwards.
AGTTTTCGACCCACAGAACCATTTGGTATCAAAATCTCTGATTTTTCAATTTTGTAACATACAACCTTGTAATACTAAGGTAGCAAAAAGTTTAAGAAATGTGGTGGTAAAAATATTGGTTTTAACATTCTTTAAACTATGTAAACATTTTAAATTCAAATTATTAAGGCAATAATGCTTATAAAACAAAAATATATGTTTATAAAATAAACATATATGAATAAGCTAGAATTGAGGTAGAATAAAAATCCTACTAATATAAGATATTGAAATGAAGAAGCAATAATAAAAAATTGTTACAATGCAGAAAGGTGTCTATTTAAAATATATCAAGTAATATTATTATAATCATAATTTACAATAAAGCAACATATTTTTTAATTAGGCAAAGATGGATTATGTTTATAATACAATCTATTTTAATTTACAACTTTTTTATTTGAAGAGAAAAGATATGCCCCCAGCCGGGATTCGAACCCGGGTCCCTCTGTCTCTCCGTAACAGTACTCTACCAATTGGGCTACCGGAGTCGCTTACCAGCCGGGGACAAATCTGTTCTCTTATCCGATGTCCCCATGTTCTCACAATTTTTGCGATGTATACACAAGAATGAATGTTCTTTGAACATTACTTAATTTTAGGATCTTGTTGACTTACGTCATATTACTATTTATAATTTTTTGTTAATTGTTTTAATTGTTAACTATGTTTACTTGAAGAGAAAAGATATGCCCCCAGCCAGGATTCGAACCCGGGTCTCCTATGTCTCTCCGTGACAGTACTCTACCAATTGAGCTATCGAAGTCGCTTACCAGCCGGGGACAAATCTGTTCTCTTATTCAATCCCAGTCCTCGTGTTCTCGCAATTTTTGTGATGTATACACGAGAACGAATGTTCTTTGAACATTACTTAATTTTAGAATCTTGTTGACTTACGTCAAATTATTATTTATAATTACTTTATAATTTTATAATTATAAGATAGGATTGGATAAGAGAACAGATTTGTCCCCGGCTGGTAAGCGACTCCGGTAGCTCAATTGGTAGAGTACTGTCACGGAGAGACAGATGACCCGGGTTCGAATCCCGGCTGGAGGCATATCTTTTCTCTTCAAATAAAAATAGTTAAAAATTAAAACAATTAACAAAAGATTATTAAAAAAATATTATAATTTACCATTCTTTCTTATTTATCTTTTTACATTATATGGATATGAAACTAAACTAACTCTATAGCGTACACCATCTTGATCATTTCTTCTAAAACTATGTAATGAGAAGTAAGAGATATAACTGCAAAAACAAATAATCACCTCATAATAGTAGAGCCGATAGAACCTTATAACTCCATTGGCAACAAGTGGGGGGAGCCAAGACACTGTAACACTAGTGGTCGTAGGAATAGCAGATAACGATCGTGGAGGATCAGGAACACTTAGTTCTGGGCTAGTGACAATGGGGAGAGGAATCGAAATTTCTCCTAAACCAGCACGACTAAGAGCAGCAACACGGAAGGTATAGGTGGTGTTAGGTTTGAGGCCGGCTATATTCGCTTCCTCTAGGCGTGTTCTAGAAGTATTTACAACTCTTTCCCTAGATGGAAATAAATCAAAGATTATAATTAGCTAAATTTATTAATACAATAAACAACGAAGAACATACATTAAAACAAAGAAGTTATAAATTTATATTAAAATTAATAAGTTGTATCAATAATGATATTTTAGATTATAAAACTATATTAGATAAAACCATCTTTTATGCCTGGATTTGAATTGTTTGTGTATTTAATTAACACTACTTTATGCTGCTACAGCTAATCAGAAGATTCAACAGAGCGAGTCCTAAATTTTGTCTATCCAGATATAATTAGAACAAGGATCTTTAAGGAGTGCCTGGGGCCACAAAGCCTCTTGTGAACCTGCCATCTTGAGCGTAGTAGGTTGTTAAGTTAGCTACTCGTGGTTAGGCTGGCAGTTGCCCTTTTTAAGGGAGTAAAAAACCTCGTACAGTGTCAGATACTCTTAAAGATTCCTATCCTAATTACACTAAGTAGGCAAAATTTAAGATTCCCATTGCACTGTCCAATTAGCCATAGCAGCATAAAGGGACGTTAAATGATTAAACAACTAAAGGGCCAATCATATTCACAAAATAACATAAATAATTTAACCTAATTAATAACTAAAATCATGAAATACAGATAGGTATTATTAAATCAACTGCTATTTAGTTACCTTTATGAAAAAAAAAATTTCCAAATTTATTATCATTAGCTCTATTTTCTTATACCTTAGCACATCAGGAAAATTACATAATTATATAAAGAAACTTACCGTATCGATGATTCTTCAGAATAAAAAACAGAGTAAGACAAAATTTCACCATGGGAAGTTAAAGGGGGTTTCCAGCGAAGTGAAACGAGCCTCGGTTGAATTTGAACTGCTTCCAGCTGACGAGGCGCTCCTGTCTCCGACCGCCCGTGTGTTTCTGCGGGAGGAGTTGCCACTTCACCTTCTATTTCTTATTTGAAAATAATGGGTAAAGGACAATGGATGAGGTTGAAATAAAAATTAAAAAATTAAATAAAAAATAAAATAAAAATTAAAAGAAATAAAAACAAAAAATAAAACCAGTAACAAGTAAGGAGCAGATTTAAATGCTAAATAAATAAAAAATTGAAATAAGAAAACAGGCAGGAATGTAATTTGATGGAGGAAGACATAAGACTAATATATATTACACTATACTATGTATGTTAACACATTGTGGTCAGGTGTTTTGTCCTAGTATATGGAAAAATGTGCGTGAATTTGATTCCTAAAAAAATTCACTACAAATTTAAAAAGACTTTGAATTTCTTAATAAAACTTTTATTTTCTTAGAATATAATTAAGGAAAACTTAGAATTGTTATAAAAAATAACTTTGATTCAATCTATTGTTTTTTGTATGATTGTAGCTCGTAATACCTTGTATGAGAGAGGGCTACAACAAACATTGTAGCTTTATTTCACTCATTCTACCTTTCCTACAGAAAAAAGTATGGCTATGTGATCCTCGTAATACTTACGGAAAATAGTATTGTTACAAGCACTGACCATAATGTGTTAAAAATGTGATTCCCAAATGCAAGTTTACCACAAACCTGCAGTAAATGAATTAAATAATTAGCGGACCTGAATATGTGCTTAAATTAAATCATATCTCCCTCTAATATATCCTTTATAACTATAAAAACAAACAGTTTAAGAAATAGTTACCCAAATATAACAAGATTTTAATATTACAGAAAACAAAAATATTGCAATTTTTTTTATAATCATAGACGGATTTCATACAAAGCATCTCATTAAAATTGATTCATTGAGATAATAAAATTGGAATATTATGTTTTTAGTAAACACTAAAATATGTTTATAGAAAACATATTGTGTTTATTGATTAATCAGTATGATAGAAAACAAACTTTTTTCTCTAACTATCTTGGAAATTAGAAAACATATTTTCACCAACCAGATGTATACCCATTGCATACCTCTATGGGTTTTACAGACCGCTTTTTGGGAACCACTGCACTAACTTGACTAAATTAAATATAATTTCACACTCATGTAATTGTTTACCTCTATAACATTTTTCTACTTGGAAAAAATTCAGTCTCCACCAAGATGTCACAGCGTGATTTTTGCATAATTTACCACTTTAACCATTGTTTTAAAGATGATTAATAAGTGCCTACATATATAAGTCAAACAAATATAAACAATTTACTGTTCAAAGAGGTATTTTAAAGAAAACATAAAATCTTGCATTATTTTTCGGACTGCTCTATATATTATAAATACTTCATCACTTTATTATATATATTAAATTAACATCCAATTGTATTGTTAAACTTAATCAATAAATATGACAAAAATATATAATATAATAAATATATCTACAACCCTGATGAATAAGTGGTCAAGTCGGATTTTGTCCAGAGAGAGTTAACTGCTTTCATATAACTGGAATCGTATCATTCTCGTAATTTTTGGCTTGAAATGGAATTGCAATATATACAATAACTCCTTTTCAAGCCAATGCCTTACTTAGGCCCTTATTCACTACGAAAATAACTCGATCCCGCTTACTTCAGTATAAAAAACTCATTTTGGAAAAAATTAGAATCAACCACTTATTCACCGGAGCTTTAGATATACTATAAATTATTATTAATTAAGCTTAATAAAAAAGCTCTATTCAAAAATTAAATGCGTTACCTGGCTGTTTTATCGATAAGAGGGCAGCAGCCTGTATATTGCCGGCAGGATTCGATGCGATACATTGAAATATCCCGTAATCTAAAGAAAATACTCCAAGAATTCGCAAATTATTTCTGAAATAAAAAAAAAAAAATGAATAAGAAAAACCTACAAAAACAGATCTATTCATTATCTCTGAAATTAATGTAAAAGAAATTATGATTACCCATTAACAATTTGCATGTAGTCATTTTTTTGTGATATCGGATCACCATTTTTCAGCCATGATACAGTTGGTTCAGGCTTGGCGTACACTTGGCATTCTAATTCTATATCAGACTTAACAATGGCAGTAAGTGAATATGGTTTTTTCGTAAACTTAGGAGCCACTGTAAACAGAAACAAAAACATAAATATAGTATAATATTGTTGGTTGAGTAAAAGTAAATACAACACAAAAAGAATTTATTTACAGTAAACTAGGGAGATAGCAGTCATACAGCTGTTCATTTAATTGTACAACTCTTGCTCAAATTGTATAACTGTAATTTACATGTATTCAGTTGTTCAGGTTCTATTTTTTTCATTATAGAATAAGCAGGTAAACAAAAAATAAGTTTTTATCACACTATTATTATTTTCATTATAATTATATGAAATATGTGAAATAAAATATTACACGGTTTCAAAAACATTTTTATATAATAGAAAGATTATAAATTAATAAACAAAAGTTGTAATATTTAATTAAAATTAAAGTAATTGGAAACTTTCTATTATTTTACAGCACTCGAATAAGCATTTGTTGCACTTGGTTACTTGATTTCATGTACTACTCCTCATTTTAATATTCATAATTCTTATTTCTTGAAAGATAAAGTAATTTAGTCTTGAAAGTATTCATTCTTTATACTCAAAGTAACAAACATTGTTATAAAGTATAGTTTAAAAAAACAAACAAAAAAAACCTGTCTTGGGTTCAGTACATGTAAAGATTGTACTGTTTCTAGGGCAATGGCTGTGCAGGGAGGTGATTTGTTCTAGATCAAGCTCAACTGCCAGGTTTTCCCCCAATTAAGGCTGTACAGAGGCTGGATAAGCCCAAGAAGGGCTTCCAATCCCATAGGATCCATCCCCGGCAGGTAATAGATTAAATAAATTACTGCCACAGTCCGGCTTGAACCCAGGGCCTTTAGCATGGCAACTTAGTGCTCTACCACTGATCTATTCCACTCCTTAAGTATTGTTAACTTGATGATAATAACATTTAATATTCTTACAAAGTTATTATACGTTTTTGTTAATTATCACCTATCTTCTCTCAAAAAAATAAAAACTTCTTATTGTCAAATGTTTCAATACTGTTAAATTATGCTTAAAATATTGATAAAGCTTGGATAAAATTTTACCTTTAATAAACAAGCAACTAGGCTTAAGAAAACAATATTATTCCGGGATACAAAATAATTATCATTATACATGTTCAAGAAATTTTGAAAATTTCAGAAAGGATTCTAGAAATATTCTTAGATATTTCTATTAGTTGAACCATTACCTTGAACATGAAGAGAGGCTTGATGGTCGACGGAGTCCTCCCTGTTTCCAGCTCGACACTGATAGTTGCCATTATCTGCTTCAATAATATTACTGATTTCCAAGCTTCCTGTACCGACGATACGATAACGGCTGTCAAGGTACCTGTAGATGTATAAATTAATATCTATAATTTTGAGTTAATCAATATGAAGAGAAAAAACATTAGCTATCAGATTTAGATGATTAGAAGACAGTATCAAACAAATATTCTCTAATAGAGAGGAAAATGGTTGACTGTAAGATCGTACTGAAGGATACAATTTGTGCAGGGGGTGCAGTCCTTATTAACACTAAATAAGGTTAACATATGTATTATAAGTGCCGAAGTTATTTCTTTCTCAATTATCTTACTTTTTATATTTCTTTATTTTATCACCTTTCTGGTCACACATTTTGTCATTTTGTTATCCTTATATATCTTTTATAAACTATCCTATGTTATATTTCTCCACTTGTATATACTCTATATGTTATTTTATAATTCTGAGTACTGCAATGTTCTTGTAGTAGTTTTTCCTTCTCAGCCCTGAAGATGGCCTACATTGTAGGCTGGAACATCGACACTTATAATAAATAAGTTAACCTTATTAAGTGTTATTAATGACTGCACCCCCAGACAAATTGTATCCTTCAATATATTCTCTAATGTTGACACTATGTTTGAGAATGTTTTCAAATTTAAGTGTAATTAGGAGAACTAGTTATAGTTAGCCCAATGGATATTATTTACTAATTACATGGATCTATCAGTAAGTATAATATATACAAATACAAAATATATGCAAGCACAACTCAATTATGCAATTATTAATGACAATAAAGAATTAGGTTGATTCAGCGTAATACTTAAGTCTTGGTACAAAAACATAACAATAATAATTGTAAATAATATCTACAACGATCGAAGGTTATTTAAAAATAAATTATACAATAGCTAACTTACGCCATATCAATCGAAACACCATCTTTAAGCCATGTTATGGTAGGCCTAGGGTTGCCATTGGCAGCACAATCTAAAGTGATATTAGCGCCTTCGGTGGCGACAGTAGATCTTGGTGTTGCGATGAATTCTGGAGCCATAGCCCGACTTGCTCCTTCTGTTAATATTAAAAAATTGTTTTGTAAAGCACAATAAAATAACTGAACTAACTAAAATAAAATTCTAACAATAAAAAAGAAATAAAATAGAAATATATTTAAAAGATTCATTTAATATCATTGATCTTTAAATAAATTAATAAAATAAGCTAACATTTTTTTTTTAAAGGGCATTTTTAAATTAAGAGAGAAATCAGGCTTTTAAGCCTTCTTACATAAGATTTACTTAGTCGTGGTAATATGAATATTTTTGAATGGAATAGACAGTTGTAAAGATTAATCTAATTATATTGATGATAATTGTTGACCTATGATAATTTATGTTGAAGAAATTGGTCCGGGTAGAGGTCACTGAATGAAATTCTCAAGTAATTTCAGAAAAGATAATTTCAATAAAGATTTTCTGAAATTACTTGAGAATTTCATTCAGTGACCTCTACCCGGACCAATTTCTTCAACATAATCTAATTATAGTTTTTCTTGTTAAATTTAATCCCTTAACGCACAGTTTTTTTGAAAAAAACCGGCCAAAAAAAATTAAAAAAATGCAGAAAAGAGCCGAATATTGCAATGTTACACGTCCATCGACTTTTTTATTTTTCGTTTCGAATTACTATTTCGTGAAAAACTAAACGTGGAAAAAAAAAAAACGTGAATCACTACTATAATTATCACTTTCTTCTGAGCCGCTTTCCGACAAATTTGCGTATTCAGATTCAGATTCTGAATCGCTCATTTTTCAATATATATTTTACTAAAATATAATATAAAATAAAATATAATAATAATAATAATAATTTGAAAATGAAAAAACATACCAATTGTATAAATATCCAATATACCCAATTTTATTTTCTGTAATCACAAAATAACTGACTGTCTATAAAGATACACTTATCTTTGCAAGTTTACAACACTTAGGTAACTATTGAACTAAACTATAAAACAACAGAAACAAGTGTTTGATATTTCACGTCTAAATAGTGAAATAAAAGATACAAGGGCCTTTATATAAATTCACGAAAATACTACGACGGATCGCAGTCAGTCGTCACGAGTACAGAAATGCAAGAATGCAAGGTATTATGAAGGTATTATAGCTTACAATCCTATGTGAATGATAAATATCAATAACACGATTCTTTTTCTTAGCTTTCACATTGTTATTTTCAATTCTCGAATATATTCGAGTGTGAAAAATTATAGCAGCATCAAATACAACGCCGCTCGAATTATCTCGAGTGTGCACAGTTTGGCCTGTTTAGCGCGCTCAAATTAACTCGAGTGTGCAAGTTAAGAGGTTAAACTAGTTTAAAAGAAAAATTATCAACTAAATGATTCTTCTAAGTAATAAAAATAAATTATAATAAAAACAAAGACATTTTATTACCTATATCCTGTGAAACAGTCAAATATGCTTTGTCACTAGAACGGACAATGTCCAAGCTGGTAACATTACACTTATAGCTACCTGTGTCCGATGACTGTACTTCATCAATTTCAAGGGAACCTAAAAATAAAAGTGCATAATGTATTATCCATTCTACTTTAACAGTAAAAAAAAAAATTATAAATAATTTTATTATAGAGAGGAAATTAGTTGACTGGAAGATCTAATGTAGGGATGCAGATAGTTGGGGAGCAGTCAAATTAAACACCAAATAAGTATTCATGTATTTGGTGTTTAATTTGACTGCACCCCCAACTATCTCCATCCTTAAATTTTATAATAGTTGGCCAAAGGGCTAGAAATAATTAAAGAACATATAATTATGAGGTGAACAACTTTGATTCAAGATGTCTTCTTTAATTTAATTTATTAACAAAATCAAATTAAATAATAAGGTCACCTGTGGTCTAGTGGTTAGCGTAACAAACTACTAAGCCCAAGATCGTGGGTTTGTAGCCCGACAGGTGGCCCTAGGATTTTATTAAGGGAGTAAAAATCCTTCGGAAGGGACGTTAAACGAGGGTCCCGAGCCTGTACGATGTCAGGTACTCGTTAAAAATCCCTATCCTAATTAAACCTGGATGGGCAAAATTTAGAGTTCCCGCTGTAGCATCGTCCGATTAGCCATAGCAGCATAAAGTGACATTAAATGAACAAACAAATTAAATAATAAAAGAACAATTTTACTTAATTGTAACATCAATGTTGTTTTTTTTTAAAAGTCACAAGCATCACTTAGCGAACACCAGAAAATACATGTATTTTTTTTACAGTATAATTTGATTACATTAAATTCCTTATTCAGTATCTATCTATCTCTGTGGTGCTACAACCCTGGGTGGGTCCTGGCCTTCTCAATGTGCCGCCGCCATTCGGCCTGATTTTGTACTGCCGCTCTCCACTTTCTGATCTGTAGCAGGCTCCATGCATCCGCTGCCACTCCATCAACCCATCGAAGCCTTGGCCTACCAGTCCGTCGTGTACTGTGAAGGGTTGTACCCACTACTTTTCTAGGATTTTCTTCCTCTTCCATCCTAGTGATATGGCCAGCCCAACTGAGCCTCCCCAGTTTAATAAACTTCACAATGTCCACATCCCCGTAAAGATCATAAAGCTCCCTGTTCCTCCTAATCCTTCATCCATCTCCATCTCTTACTGGGCCAACTATACGCCGTAATATTTTTCTTTCAAAAATTAAAAGACTATTTTCATTATTTCTTGAGATAGTCCAGGTTTGGACCCAAACCAAACCTTATTCAGTATATTAGGAATTTATTACCATGACATTTTTATTAAACAATATATTTTTTAATGCTTCTAACAATGAACCAAGCTAGAGTGACAGTTTTAAATATAAAAATTTAATTTAAATTAACCTTAAATGGAGGTATTTATTAATAAACATACCTGATGGAAGTATAACCATACGTGATGGGTCTGGTATAATTGGTTGGTCATCTTTAAACCAGGTCACTTTAGGCGGAGGTTTACCGGTGGCATGGCATGTGAAGTGGGCCGTCTGCCGGGGATAAACATGGAGACTTTGGGGGCCTTCTATTTCACTTAATCCTGATAAGGCAGGAAGAAAAAAAGAGTTTAATGAAAGATTTAATTATTTTAAAAATAAAAAATTATTAAATAATACTTGTGGTTTTCTAATTAGTAAATTTACAAGTAATAAGAGCTTGACTTCCAAATAATAATTTATTGGTTGAGGATTAGTCAGATTTTGCAATAAAAAAAACAAAACAAACAGAAGCAAACTTTTTTTTCTTTCGTTCTCATTTTTCCTAGAGAATTAAATTTTCTATTTTTGGAGCTCTCATCGAAAGGTCCTACTATTTCGAGCTCAAACATATATTCAATTCACTATTTTTTGCTTTTACAAATTAAATAGAAAATTACATGTTAAAGTGAAACATAAAACCAAAATTTACAGATATGTGAATAATTTGTTTTCAACTAATATACATATATTTTATAACACTAAAGGTGTGGATATAAACTCCAATTATTATAATATTTATGGTTTGTAACAAACTAAAAAAATTATATATGATTTTTATTTCATTACTATTTTACCATCCACAACTGTCTAATTAAAAACTGTCAATCAATGGATTGCCATTCTTATAAAAATAAAATAATACATACTGGCAACTGAGATGGTGGCTATTCTGCTCACTATCTTCCCAATAGAATCAAGAGAAGCAACGCAACGGAATGCTTCATCTTCTGTCATCTGGCTAACGCGTAATGAACCATCGCTAACCCACCTGCAAAGATTATGTTGTCTTACACAGAGATTACTTTCTCAATAAAGAACAGTTTAATTTAAATTATAAAATAAAATACCTGTTAGGATTACTCATTTCACTGACAGGTTCATCCTGAGCGGTCCTCCACGTTATTGTGGGCTTCTGTGGACCAGGACCAGCAGCTTCACATAGCAGGATGGCGCTACCTCCGACGGAAACAACTACATCGCTAGGCTCTTTTTTAAACCATATACCTCCTTCATCTGTAAATATATAAATATTCATCAGGAACAATTGTTAAAATAAAAAGTAAGCAACAACTGTAATAGAGTAACAAACTTAGCAAAGGCTATGAAAATACATTAATGATTATGAATAAAACTGTTGTTTAGCAAATTATTTGAACTTGTAGATCTTGCATAGATAAATGTAACACAATAAATGGAAGGAATGCACACAATTATATACTTGTAGAATATTTATAACCTAATAGACTATATTTATTATATATTGACAGAACCCACATCCCAATCAAATTAATATTCACAGGCAATTTATACAGTGATTTGGCAGGTTTGGTTTAGGGTAGTGGCCGATGGATGGAAGTTTGTAAGCAAAAATTGGTGGTATCAGCATCGATCTTTCAGGTTCGCTAAACCTTCTTATTATTATTGTTATTATTAATCAAGTGTTTAAAAGTCTAATATTCTTAAAGGTGACCAATTCTTACGACACTACACAGTTGATCTCTATAATACAATCCTTATAACACTTCTGGGATATGAACCAGATTGTTAAGGCTCTGCAATTCTCACCAATGTAGTTATTAATTTTTTTATTGTTTCAAAGTATCCACATAGTGTTGATAATGTATATATTTCCATCCTCAAGAAACCTAATAATTTTTAGTTAAGAGTATAAGAAAATAAAATTTTGTTAAATATTCTTTTAGGTTTCCATGGCCACTATTGTTACAAAAGACTTTGTTAATTTCTTCTGGTTTAGACCGTGTACATAAATATTTTGCCAGCGTTTCCCCAACTATGCTGCTGACTTCCTCAGGGCTGAGATGAGAAACTTCTCAAAGATTCTCATCTCAGCCCTGAGGAAGTCAGCAGCATGGTTGGCGAAACGTAGGCAAAAAATTTATGTACACGGTCTAAACCAGAAGAAATTAACAGTCTTTTCTAAAAGTTTGTTAATTTAGCGTAGAAAGCCCAGCCAACAAGTACTCTACGCATTACTTCACTTACTAAAAAGTAAATTCATTGCAATATATAACACAAAAATACTACTTCAGCTTTGATTGATTAAACAGATACCAAGTAGATAATTATAGATCCTTATAAGTTCACAAATAGGATGTTTAATGTGTAAGACACTGAGCTCGGATCTGCCAGACTTGGGTTCTGGTACAGCTATATCAGGTGGTTAATTATGTCTGTGGATAACTTCTAGGATTGAGTTATCCTTCAATGGCACATGCCAACTACTCTATAAAGTGGATATCCGTAATTGGGAGATTTTTTTTTTGTTTTTTCGTAAGTATATTAAACCATTTTTATATTAATAGAAATACAGGTATCAGTTTCACAGATTGTCGTTTCGAGTTGGATCACAAGTTTTAATTTTTAATTATTTTTTCTTTTTAATATTCTCGTAAATAAAAACAAACAAGAGTTTTAGTATGCACAAAAGAATGTAATTATGGTGTGGCCAAGTGTTCAAGTGGAAACTTGAAAGAGTATTTAAACTGATCTGTATTCAACTGAAAATTTTACATTGTTAAAATCAATAATGTTCTTTTACTGATGTTATTAAAAATTATTGACCTAAAAATAAATGGAGAAAAGTCAATTAAAATTCTCTTACAAAAAGCACATGATGATGGACACACATGAGCAAAAACAAATCCAAAAAATAAACTTCATCGATACTTTGGGGAGAGATTACAAATTCAAATGCAAAACTGGTTTTTAGACTGATGCGGATACAATTAAAATTGTAAAAGATAAAACATTTCCAATAAGATTCTTAAGTACCACAGGCTTGACAGATAAGTGCCAAGGGTATTTTAATGGTAGATAGTAATGTGATATGCTATTTATTGGTTTACCACAAATGATTACATTCAATGTCATGGGTATTTTAAATAGCAAAAGTATATTAGTGAATACAAGTTCACAAGTAATTTATGTATTAATTACAACAGAACTAAATTAAAATTTAATATATACTTCAGATTCTTTACTGTAAATATCACAGAAAGTTGTAGTATAGAAAACTGAAAACTATTGGAACTTATTCTTACTTATAATACAAAAAAAAAGCTATTTAAAAAAAATATGAATAGAAACTGCAATCATTAGAATGTTTGCTATATATAGCTAATTTAAATGATTATATAAGATTTTTTTCTTCATTACTTTGATATCCACATCTGTCATTCAACACTATCAATAAATGGATTGATTGTCTTAATTGGTGGTACATGTAGTAAAGACATGACAGGCAAGAGAGAGATTTCTGGGAGTTGATCTCTAACTTTTGAGTTCAGAAAAATTCTAGTTCTCCTATTAGCAACATTTTCATCCTAATTTAGATTTTGTTAGGATTCTAATAATCTTACTATTAAGTGATGTTCATTTAATACCATGTAATGGACTTAATGTCTGTATGTTTTCACCAGTTTGTATGCTAAGTTTTGCCAGGAACACAGCTAGAATCTTACGTATTAGGTTTAAATATTTTAGAGGAATTAGGAGTCTTTTTATGTATGTCTTTTTTGAAGTCTAAGGTGTTTCAGGGAGGTCTCACATAAGCAAGACTAGCTACAGTAATAGTTTTTAACACAAAAAGTGTTGAGTCGTTTTTAATAAAGAATAAACCTTAATTTAAATTTAAGAAAGAGGAAAAAAACATAAGTAATGATAACATTAGAAATATTATTGATGATTTGAGGTAAGAATAAACTCATTCATTATTAATTAGTTAGTATTATTTTTAAAACTAGATATAGGCAATAAATAATTCTATTCTAATTATAAGATGCATTTAATTTATTCAAAAACATGTAACTGCAGAAAAAAAAAACATGATAAATGCTTGAAATAAATTTACTACAGATTTATAACTGATTTTTAAGAAAATATAAATATCTATATTGAAAGACTTACGATGTTCTGATATGACGATAGGTAACAATATACATGATAATAATAAAAACCCAAAGACATTATCAACTTTTATGAAGGAACCACAAAACAGTAACATTTTATCCACACAGTTAACATTTAATTATTTTGATGTTTAAAGTCCTTTCCATTATCTTCTAATTAACTATCACTTGCTGTCACAACACAAACAAATTTTGATCCACAGAAGCCATGTTGACACTCCGTTAAACTCTCTTTTCAGTATACACATTAAATTAATCGATTTCTTAAGTATACTAGAATTAGATTCATAGAAATACGAACAGAATTAGGCCAGATCTCAATAATTTGTTGTAAAAATAGTCACTCCTTCAAATAATTTACAAAATTTCAGCATTTTTTCTTTACAAGAGGTAAACTGAGATTATTGGATTTGTCAAAATAATCGAGTACCTGATTAGTATTTAAGTTTTTAGATTTGTATTTGAATGCCAAGTCACATTTTTTAAATATGCTTTCCTACTTCCTAAGGAAAAATGGTTAATTGTTTCTACAAATGTCTACAATATTTTGCTTAATTATACTTTAAATATTCAAGTTATATTTTAAAACTTTATTCCTTATTTCTAGGTATTTTGTCCTAAAAAAAGAATATTTTTTGGGTAAAACTTTAGAGGTACTTCAATTTAGGAGATTATTTCAATTTTTAAAGATGGTGTTTGTGTTGACAGTATGTAACAATAATGAGTCAATCAATAGCAATGTCAGCAGTCTTTTTTTAAAAAAAACATTTTTGTTTGCTTTAAAATGGAAAATAACATCTCTCGAACGAAATGTTACTTGGAAGTGAATAAATAGCTAGAGTTGCAAAAAAGACGAAGGCAATTGTAAAAGATTCTAGTCCTCCTTAAATATTCCAATCCTGTTGCTAAATAAAAATCTGATAAAATTCGGTCCCACTTTCCAAAACTCTGGAAACACCACCGAATAATCTCTTTCCAAGAAAATCAGATCTTGAATATGTCTCGTAGAGTAACATCTTCACCTTTAAACGATCGAGTTGCTTTCGTGCCTGTTTCAAACCGAAACCCATAGACTCCCTATTACTTCCTTAATATGCTTGACAACTCTTACATTTATGTGTTTACACGATGTACAGAGTTATCTCTGGAGATCTTGAGAGAAAAACTATACCGTTGATTACTTCTTAGTACGCAGAGCTCTAGCCCATGTAGCGCCGTGTGCAATCGTGACCTAGGTGCCCTCTAGTAGGCACCCGATTAAAATTGAACACTTACAGCTATACAAGGTGTTACAAAAAACGGCAAATCCCCTAAGGAGATGAATGTGCCAATGAAACTAAACAAATTTTGCTATGGGATCAACATGAAATGAAATTTTTTGAAACCCTGGACGCTTCGCGGCGCCCCTTGAGACACGGGCCGCCATTAAATGCTCCGCACACTCCTCACATAAGGTAAAGCCGGCCCTGACTTTTATATTATGACTATGGAGCCAACTCTGAATTCGCGAAAAAAGTCTGTTGTTCGAATAGCAAAATCATTGAGACCAAATGAATGAAACAGCTGATATTTTTTCGCGATTTCAGAGTTGGTATTGATGAGTATATGCAAACCGTCAAAATATAATATTCACACTGACTAAAAATAACCCTGTATTTCAGGAAAGTAGGGCTTACAGAAATAAGAAAGCACAAGTTTATTTTAAAATAGTTATTAATACTATATTACAAATTATAAGACGCTCTTAATCAAATTACAAACCCATATTTACAAGATGATTACTTTTCGTGCTTTAGCTGCTGCAAAATCATTAACGATGTCACTCACTTCAATTTTGATTTTATGTTCAATACTTATTAATGATAAATTTATCAATCTACTTTGAATCAATGAAGATCTGAGATAGTTTTTAATTAGCTTTAGTTTCGAAAATAATCTTTCGCTGTGAGCAACAGTATATATAAATATATGATATAATATTAATATATAATACATATAAATATAATTAATATGTTATAATTATTAATTGTTGAGTAATATTAGTTGACCTTATATATAAATGACGAAGAAAATGGTCCCCGGTTGAGGTCAGAAAACTGACCTCTAAAACTTTTTTCTGACCTCAACCCGGACCATTTTCTTCTTCTGTTGTACTTATTAGCGTGTATGTATGTATTTATTGACCACACCCCGACTCTTCCGTACTTTACTCAACAACTATCTACTTGCACAGGAATCTAGGTGATCCTACAATCGATTTATTTAATTTCGATTATTGGGCTATATTTTTATTTACAAATAGTGAAGCCGCTATCTTATCAGTGTGGTTATGTGCTATTAATACAGTCGGGTTTGGTGAAGTTATTATAAATGAAATTTTCTTCTGGTGGAACGCTATTAATTACAAACAATTACTTTGGAAAGCCAGACTCAAGGCCGCTATGCCGCGAATACACAGTGTCTTCTTTAGAGAATAGTTCTACTTACAGAATTGCCTTAATTGTAATAATATGTTCTTTTATTGTTCAAGGAGGTGTTCTTCTGAATCGAGATGACTCCACCAACTACAGTACCAATTTATTGTTTTCCATCCTTTGTATTTCACTTTTATTTTGCTTGTATTGTAAAGTTGAGAAAGAATCACTTCTTGTAGTAGTGCCTCTAACTCTTCAGTTGACAACAACTTATATTTTTGGAAATCAATCTACTTTATCATTACCCTGGAGTGCCATAGGAGATTTTATGATAATGGAAGTGATAATGGGACAAAAAATTCACTATTTTCTTGCCCTCGTTTTAAAGAAAGATGTGGATGGGAAAGGTGGTGAAGATCACATGATTTTATTCAAGGACATTAAACCACCTCTTAAATGCCTGGAAGTGGTCTACCGTGATGTACAAAAAATTCTTGATAAAAGTAGATGATATAAGATCCTGTTAGGCTAATATAAATAATGTTATTTGTTAAATTATGACCATCCTGTTAAATGTTAAGTTTTCAGAAGTATTTTCATGATTCTATTCTGTTTTGGAGTGTTTGACAATCGTGAATTTGTAATATTTATTTATTTTTTGTTGAAGTTTCATTTTTATCTACTTTGTTTTTATACTGATCATGTACAAATTAGTGGGGAGCAAGCAGAATATCACACATTATGTATTAAATCTATAAAATATTCTTTGTATAAGCTGCTCAATGTTTTTATATTTAAATGCTACTTGGATACATTACAATATTTAAAAAACAAAACAAATGTTTATATACATCCACTGGAAAATATTGTATAAATATCCTAATTTTTACCATTTTATGTTCAGCATATTTTCCTGAATACTTTTCTTTATAACTTTACCTTCTGTTGAATAATATTTACGTGATTGCTTGTTGTATTAATAAATAAAATTCAGATGGAATGGTAAACCAATTTTTAATGAATTACGAAAGTAAAAATATTGTTAGCATAAATTCCTAGGCAATATCTAATGATCGCATGGTTTATCACAATGCTAAACTATGTAAAAATAAAGATTTGGTATAGGGATAGCTACTGGAGGGGAAATTGAACCGTGCCAGAGGAAGAAGAAAACCAAGGCTCCAATGGGCAGATTGAGTGGCACAGGATGCCAGACGAATCCTAAACATCTGCAGCTGGAGGGCCTATATTGGACAGAGCTGCCTGGGAAAGGCTCCTTGAGGAGGCTGACCCTCACAGGGTTGTAAGGCCATATTGTAATTTTATACGATGATTTTATTATTGTATATATTTTAATTTTTTTACTTGATATCACTTATATTTATTACCAGGTTGTTACAAAAGTCATTCAGCTTGAGTATAGCTTTAGTTCAGATTACATATAACGGGTGATTTTTTGACAACTTTCTTTTTGGCAGCTCAGCTGTTTTCGTTTAACATGTTACTGTTAAAGATGTTCAGTTTGGTCTATAATTTAACCATGAATCGACTTAAAAATGAACAGCGCTTGCAGATTATTGAATTTTATTATCAAAAGATGAGATGCGAGATCGGTGAACAGTTTATTTCACGTTTGGGTCTGGTCAATTGGCCGCCTAGATCGTGCGATTTAATGCCTTTAGACTATTTTTTGTGGAGCTATGTTAAGGCTCATGTCTATAGGGACAAGCCCGCAATGGTTGACGCACTGGAAGCCAATATTGAAAAATTTATTCGTGAGATACTGCCCGATATGTTGGAGAAAGTATGCCAAAATTAGACCCAGCTTATGAACCATTTGAGGCATAGCAGTGGTTAACATTTGCATTATCTTTAAACATTGAATTATATAAATCGTTCTGTCGACTCAAATAAAGATTTCATACATTTCTCTAAGTTTTATGTGTTTTTAAAAATCAAATCCGAAAGTTCTTAAAAAATCACCCATTATTAAAGATTAATTATATAGTTCTAAGTACATTGTTTTCAACTACTTTCACTTATATTTCTGCCAGTAATTGGATTTTTATTGGATTGGTACCAACCTTTCAGTTTTGTAGGGAATTGGCGACCCCATTGCCCAGTCATCATACTGCAATCAGCCATCGTCCTCAATGTTGGCGGAACAAATAATCTGACCATACAGTACACTATAAACTGTAAACTAAACGCACACCTCACTTACAGGGATGAAGGTCAACTACAGTACTTACCCTTGGGTTACCTTCCCTAGGTACCTACTCTCCTATCCGAATAATTAATTATTATGGAACCTCAAAGAAGAATAGCTGGACATCTCCAAAAGGTACAACACAAGGACCGTCTTATGGACTTCACAATTGGATTTTGGAACGTTTTGACACTTTTCATGGTGGAGACCCTGACTCAGTAATTAGGTTGTTGCACCACTGATGATGATTTAATAAGGCTATGTACATCAACGTTTTCAACTGCTTTCACCTATATTTCTGCCAGTAATTGGATTTGATGCCGGTACCACTCTTTCGGTTTCAAGGCAAAGAATCCTTCACATACTGTTTTTACATTATTGTAATTATGAAAGAACTAACTTTTTAAAAAATGAGCCGTTGGTCTAGACAAATCTTAATCTGATGGTACAATATGTGGATGAGGATGATACAATCTGATAAACAGGATGAGGCAATACATTTACTTCTCGCAGTTTCGATAATTTTTCCTCAATAAAACAAATGAGAATAATGTGTTAGTACATTGTCATTTTTCTGAATGGTTTGGTTTCTGATCACCAAAGTGATAGGGTAATTAACTCTAAAAATTGCATAAACTCAATCGAGATTTTCACAATGACGGTTTGAGTCTACTGTCCGATCATCATGACCAAACTCATCATCACTTTTTTAACCAAACCGATCTTGGCCATCCTCCGGCTGTTTTCAAGCTTCCCCCAGAGTTTTAAGATGATAAGCCATTGTGGCATTTGAAGCCTTATTGTGATCAATAAATCACAAGTAGTTGGATATGGGTTTCGGTTCGCATATTCAAGAGCATCATCAACAACTGATCGTCAACCTGATCTTGGTTAATCTGTCATATTGTTTAAACACCTAAGCCAAAGTGCGGCAGTACTGTGACGGATAACTGACTCTCCTATTGCACAAATTTCTTTGGCAGCTACCTTATGCTTAGTCCTATTTTCCAGTTTTGTCTCAATAAAACTCTCTATGCTTTTGTCTCTATAGTCACAATTTTTTCTTCTACCATTGCACATCCATTTTATAAGTATAAATATTCTCATAGAGCCAACTCAAGTCACAAGAAATAAAAGGATTAGTTAAAATAAGCACTGATATAAATAGTAGGTACACAAAAAAAATATAGGATTAATTAGGATTGTGTTCATGCAAAAGGACTTTTGTTACGACCTAGTTCTTGCTGATACTTCTTGTTTAAAAATGAATCTCAATATGATCGGAATTTATCTTTTAATGAACTTTTTGTCTCCGGTGAAATGTTGGGATTTGATAATTACTTGATTTCACATTAATATCGACAATTATCTTTTTTGTATGTGATGATGTTTTACTTTACTAATGTTACTTCTTTGTAGTTTTATATCAATCTTTATACAACTAAGTATTTATAAGCTTTTTAAAAATGTATAGCATATATCTGCAGCCCTGGTTAACTTAAAGCGAGAGAACTCTATTGAGGAAAATAGAATCGTGCCATTCTCATAGTTTTTGGCTTGAAATGGAGTTGTAATATAAGCAATAAATCATGTTCTAGCCAATGGTTATTGGCTCTTATTCACTACAAAAACAACTAGGTACCGATTCCTTAAGTACAAGAAACTCATACTAGTGAAAATTCGACCTAATGACCTATTTACTAGGGCTGTAGGTATATTTCTTATGTTTCAAAAAGTTTGTAAACAGTGTTCTTTGGTTAAAAAAAAAAAAAATGAAATTTGGACTATCTTTTTCTTTTATTTTGTTTCTAACCTTTAGGTGTCTTAATTTAATAATTGGGCCAAAATCTTTAGCATGCTATAATCTATTTAATTTATATTGTTAATATTGGTTAATAAGATCCTTATATTTCATTTAACAAGCTCAGACAAAAAAATATTCTGATAATTCTATGAATTATAATCCACCTAATTGAATTTTAAACTTAATGTAAATAACCAATTAAATCATCTTTATGTAACTTTTTTCTTTACTTTGCTGCCTTAGAAACTGTCTATATAATGAAGGAGAAAATGGTCTGTATGGAGGTAAAAAATAGATTATTAAATGGTGAGCAACTACTGTTTATCAGGAATGAAAGTTTCGAACCACTTTGCTATTTGTGTTTGTGACCATCAACTCTAATATTGGCCACTTGTATATATTTGAGGTCGAATAACCTGATTATTAGAAGTGAAGTAAATAGTTCACCCAGTTTATATTTTATTCTTTTTATAACATATTTAAATAAAACTGCAATCCTACCTTAGGCCTTGTACAGCTCTGAATATTTGCAATCTTTTTCATTTAAAGAATTATTTCAATTGGAAAAGAAAATCCTTAAGAAAATAAATGGATAAATGATCAGCTATGTAGATTTTAAAGGAGCAATTAAATTCATGGGCATTTTAATAAAATAGAAGAAACAATAAAAAATAGAGAAGGTTAAGATTTGTTGGTCCTATTTATAAAATGAATGGTATTAGACTGACTAAAATAAATGTTTATCTGTTTTGATTACAAAAAAAAAAACCAAACCTAAATGGTTCTCAGAAATCTTTAAAAGTTTAGAAATTACGAAAGATGTAATAAAGGATGAAGACAGATTAAATATTTAATTATAATAGCAAGTTTCCAGAAAATGAATAAACTTCAGGGAAAAAAACAAAATTTGCAAGCGCGATAGTCCAAAGAAAGAGAGAGAAAAAAATATTAAAGTATAGATTTTCAATTAATGTATTTAATATAAATAGCAACTAATATTTATATTGATTGCGATCTTAATCTTTATTCCACGTGCAAAGGAGGCTTTTGAAAATCATGACCATTGATTGCACTCTGATAAAGAATGTAATTTGGGTAAAAAAATTGATTTCTAATAATAATGGTTTCTCAGTATTTTAGAATTTATTTTTTACCTCCATCAGGACCATTTTCTTCTCCATTAAAATTATTTTATTAATCAGCTTTTCGAGATAATCTTGATGCAGATTTCGTTTTACAACAATTCTTTTTATTTATAAATATCCTCAAGTATATATCATAATTAATTATAGGAGACCAAATATATTTATTGGTCTCAGGACTATTATTTTGTGTAATTAGCCAATCAGATGAAAGGAAATCAGTTAGCAATTTAATCACGTTTCTTATATTGTTCAAGCTTAATATGCATTGCATTATGTGTAAGAAAATTTGTTTGCTAATGATTCTAAATTTTATTTAGGTGTAGCCTCAGTCCTTAAACAAATTTCTAAAGCATTGAATTTGATCATGTGTTTACGAATTAATGGTGGAAAGGAAAAAAAAAAGCCTGTACAACTACAACCCGTGAATGGGTCTGGGGTTCAGTAATGGTAGGGACTGTACTGTTTTGGATAATGGTTCTGCAAGGATGTGACGTCCTAGGTCACACCCTATTTGTACAATGCTCTATAGAGACTGGGTGAGCCCCAGGAGGGTCCTAGATCCTATATGATCGGTGGAAAGGAAAGTTTTAGAAATTCCATTATTATTTTTATTTTCAATATTAATGGTATTCTTTAAAATTGTGGCATGTTTTTTGTGATATCAAAACTATCATGATAAATTAATTAGGCAAAAAGATTTTTATCAATCAAGTATCAATATTTTTCATAAACAGTTATGCCAAGTATAATTTTTATTTTGGATTGAATATTAAGGTTTTTAAAAGCGAGATAAATAGGTTCACACAGTTAATATGTTGTTCTTTTTATAAAATATAAAATAAATAGATTAACAAAGTATGAAAAATATAATAAGAACTACTACTACTAATACAAAGAAGTAAATGATTTGGAAATGGACATAAGAATAAGAAGATTAAGGTTCAACGGACATACGGTGAGGATGCACCAAAAGAGATTAAATGGAGAAATCTTCTATAAAATGAGAGGATACAGGAGCGCTAGGGGAGGGGGGTGAAGTACATCAAACAGATGAAGGAAGAAAGTGAGAGACTGAAAATAACAGACCAAGATTGTTTTGGTAGGGATGACTATGAAAGAAAAGACTAAAAGAAATTAAGGTCCTTGTGGGGAAGAGAGATACGAGAAAAGGAATAGCGTGGACAGAGGGAAGAAGGAAAGAACAATCGGATAGAATGAGGGAAAGGTGGAAAGAAAAAAGGGAGGTGAAAAGAAGTGAAAATAATGATATTCACGTGGTCTCTAAGGCCGTTCCGTGATTGCCGATCTCAAAAAACAATGTATGCATTTTAAAATTAATATATTTAATATAAATCACAAATAATAAAATAACAATGTAATAAAAAAGAAGAAAGTTTACATTAAAATACAAATCTTATTCACTCATCCATACACACAATATAAATACACTATTTATACTTTATTTACATTATTTATATATAGTAATACATATTTACATTTCTTTTATTTCTTTAATATTTCATCTAGTAACACCATTTATTTTTTTTAAATATAGTGGACACACAAATAATTTATCATTTCTACAATAAATAAATATAGATAAGTTGACATTTTTGTTAAATTAAATTACTTAAATATTATCGAGTAGTGTTGTTTATGAAAGGAGCAAAAACTTCCTTTGTTTTAAACAAAACATCACTTTTACATTAAGTGATTTATATAAATATTTCAGCGTCTCTTTGCAATAAATATAAAAATAAAAAAATACGTAGTAAACAATAGACATTAAACTTAATATTTGTTTTTGAAACAAATCATTAGCCTTGTTACTACTTTATTACAACTTAACTTAGCTCAAATCACATTTATTTTTATTAGACATTAATTATCAAATTATAGAAATTATCAAAACAACTTTTGATGAATACCACAAAATTAGAAGAAAAACAGGTTTTAAAGCTGACTCAAACGATTAAAAAAAATTATAAGAGGTATAAAAAACATAGTAATTTGTCAAGGCGTATCTGCAAATGTTTCTAATTTGGGTTTTAATGTGGTGATTTCTTCCCACACAATACAAAAAATACCTAACACACATATATATATATATATATATATATATATATATATATATATATACATATACAGGCTCAATCATATGGAAATTGTAGTTGTACCTTATAATTATTAATGTATTACATGTGTAGGGGAGCCTGTTCATATGATTCCAGTTTTATAGTTTATTTACTTCATTTTGATAAATTAAATCTATTCTGAACATACATTTGTTCATTGTACTTTACTAGTATGAGAAACTATTTTATACTATCTTATGATATTTATACTCATACTCGCTTATCAAACAGAAATTTAAATACACCGATGATTTTCTCATCAAAACATCTGTTAGGATTTCCAATACTTTAGTCATTAAATATTTATTAAACAGACTAGTGATGTTATGAGTTGATGATATGGGATATCCAGTCGACAGTGTGGGCTACCCTGTGATAGATACCAGGTTGTCCGCGTTGAGCACAGGAATAACCAGCTGATACTATTCCGATCAAGAACCATCTTCCACTCCTTTCGAGCATCAATGGTCCTCCAGAGTCTCCCTGGAGAAAAGAATAATGTTTAGATTAAAAGAGTTATTTTTTAGATTAAATGTTTAAGTACGATGAACTAAGAAAAAATAAATTTTAACATAGTTTTTTATTTTCAGTTTAATAATTCTTAATGGAATTTAATTTAATATTCAAATATAAACAAATAATCACTTATTTGCTGGCCAAAATTAGTACTTCTCCCAACCTTTACCACTATAACTCTTGAACGGGGCTGGGATTCAGTATATGGTAGAGACTGTACTGTTTCATGGACAACAGTTTTGCAGGGAGGTGATTTGTCCTAGATCACGATTAACCTCCAGATTTTTCCCACTTATTTTTTGTACCCTATTTTTATAACATTTTATAAAGGCTGGGTGAACCCCAGGAGGGTCCTAGATCCTATATAATCCATCTCTGGCTCCAAACAGACTAAATAAAAGTCTTGCCTGCAGCAGGATTTGAACCAGGAATTTCGGTATGACAAGTCAATGCTCTACCACTGAGCCACTCCGCTCTCCAATAGATAAACAAATAATCACTCAATTGCAGGCCAAATTTAGTACATCTCCCAACAGCAGCTAAAAATAATATCATTTATTTTTTTTATTATTTTTTAGTGTGAAGATATTTAATGAGGTGTATTTATTCAGCATTAATTTTATCTGTAGAAGTAAATCTGTCTCATAATTATTAGGGTTTACAGTGATATATATATATCTATCTATCAGATGGTGCTACGTCCCTACGATGGTTCCTGGCCTCCTCTAAGAGCTTCCGCCATTCGGCTCGGTTTTGGGCTGCTGCCTTCCAATTTCGGACTCCAAGCAGGTCTCATGTGTCTTGTACCACTCCATCCATCCATTGGAGCTTGAGCCGTTCGACTCTTCTTGGACGATAAATTTCCTTTTCCATGACTTTTAGGCATTTCATCGGGACTCATCCACGCAATATGCCTTGCCCACCCAAGGCCTCTCAGCCTCTATGTTCTGGAGCAGCTCTTAGAGTTCCTTATTTCATCTTCTTTTCCAACCTTCCTCGTCCCTTACCGGCCCATAGATTCTTCGAACGATCTTGCTCTCTTAGACCAGGAGATTATTTCTATCCTGTGCAGGTAGTGTCCATGTCTGGGAAGCGTATGTCAGGACAGGCCTGATCAGAGTTTTATATAAATGGACCTTTGTTTTCCTGCTAATGAGCTTGCTTCGGAGCTGTTTCAACAGACCAAAATAGCATCAGTTAGCCGCTGTGATCCTTCGCTTTATTTCAATGGAAACATTATTTGTTGCTGTGACTTGAGATCCAAGGAAACTAAATTCCTCCACTCTCTCAAGGTACAGCTTTTTACGACAACTTGTCTTTCTTGAGGTCTGGCTCCTCCGGTGTACATATATTTTGTTTTATTTTCATTAATAGCCAGTCCCATGCGCGCGTGGGCAGTGATATATAGTCTGACAATTTAGTATGCAACCTGCCCGGCTGCTTCATGTCCAACTGGCCGCCCAGAGGGGAAACCAAGCCTTTCCCCCCATTACCTAGTTAACTTCACTCACCTTTGTCCTCATCATAACCTAGTTTGTTCGTACTGTTATACCTTTACATTCTCTGGGAGTTATTGTTGTTTTGCGTTCGACCCAGTACCCTTAGACTTCATTTTAGACCTGTTATTGTATCTTGAACTCTTTATATTTTGTTATTGTGTTTTGAACTCTGTTTTTTTCAGATTTTAGGTTAGGATTTTGGACTACTTTAGTTTTGTTTTATCATGCAATGGTGACGATCCTCAGTCAGATAGGGTACTTCCTTCTCCCCACCACCCCTACCCTCTTTCGGTTGTTTTCTAAATTGTCACACTATAGTAAGGAAAAATCGGAGTAGTAAATGTTTAAATTGAAAAAATTAACTGGCTAGAAAACTATTTTTTTTTAAAAGAGTTTTATTCCAATGAATTTAACAGTTTACATTTTGTAACATATTACTTAATACATGATGATATAAAACAATTTACACTGCAAGTTGAATTAACGTGATAAATAAAAAGCAGTATACATTTATAACAGTAGGAAAAAGGAAAAGAAAAACCTACACAAAATAGAAAAAATAAAACTATTTTTCAAGTACCCTTCAATGCTTACGAAAAGAAATCTACACTTACACATCAGATTAAGATTTATGGAGTATTATTTGTCAGTATTATTGCACAGACTGGAAACTCGTTTTTACTTTAATATTACTTTACCACTTTATAAATACTTACTTGACAACTGTCTTTTCCTCCTCCTCTATAGCCGGCGCACATCATTTCGTCATATATTACTACATTGATTCCGTTACTACGGTGCCATCTTTCACACAGCCTGTTATCTATCACTGGAACATCTACTGCTTGCAGCGTTTTTGGCCTTAACCTTGACCCTGCAAAAAAATAAAATAAAAAACAGATAAGAGAATTTGCTCTGGCAAGAGTTAAGCTAGAGAGGTTTAACTCCTTTTCAGTATTTTCTCCTGTACACTAATGAAAGTAGATAATTATTTTTTTTGGCTTCTGAAAACAATGCAGAGAAGAAAGAATTTAAAATTATATTTGGGAAATAATTTTATTTGTCATCTATTTAGATCAACTTGAAGTTTTATTTTTATGTTCTAAAATCTTAAATCTCCACCTGGTTGTAGAGCTCCCCATCCAGCCGCCCAGCCGAATTGGCCGAGGAAATCTTCACCTTTTGATGGTAGGCAAATCGGAGCGATGTGAGGCATGTACTGGACTGGGCGGTCCAGTCTTAATACAGCTACATCAAACCTGAAATGTAAATTTATTTAATTAATGAAGCAAGATTAATTACAAATAGATATGAGACATCAAATAAAATTAATTAAAAACCTGTCTGCCTGAGGAGTGAACTTGAAGTAAGGATGGACTGAAATATGTCTAACTCCATAAGTATAGGCGGGTAGCGGCTCCACCGCTGAGTTGATTACGTAATCTCCAAGTGTCACTTGAACTTGTCGTGCATTAGCCCTAGGAAGAATGTATTAATTATATTTTTTACTTGATTAATTTTCCTCACAGTAATTTTTGCAATTAAAATAAAAATAATTAAATTTATAAAATTTGTTGAGACATCAATAATAATAATATTGGTTTAATTATACAATATCGGCTAAGATAATTTATAACAGAACTTTGCACAGAACATTCACTTATGATTGATTCTAAGTACTCCGAAGTTGGGTAAAACTTAAAAATCAAACTAAAACTTAAAACTCAACAATTTCAGCAATGAAATCAAGCAACTATTTCCTTTAATTTATAATCATAAAATATCAATTAAAGTTTTCCCTAATAATTTTCACTATGATGACACTTATTTCTCATGGTTTCAGTCTAGCTTTGAACCTGAAGTTTCAGGAGCATTAAGCATTGCTTGACTAAACTAGCAAAAAATGTAAAAGTCAATATTTGAATTTTGGAGAAATCCACTTTTGATCGTGAATAAATACTCTTAAAATAAACCTTTAATAACAATCTATGAAGTGCTCTTAATTGTTTTTAATATAAATAGAACATCTTAATTCTTGCAGTAATTAAGAAATTAAAAAAATCTATAGCAGCCTTCAAACATTTATCAGTTATTGTTATATTGAAATAAAAAACTTCTAAGAATATAATATATTTATAAATTCAAATAGGTAATGTTAAAATAGAACTCGCAAATAATAAATCTTTTTAAGTTATGTATTTAAAAATAAAAATGCTCTAAAACTTTTTCCTTATCTTCTAAATTGCTTAGAAATTTTACTAATAGATTTACGTCAAAATCCTGTCACCAAGGTTTACTTGGACATTTCAGGACTATCTTTTTTCATTTATGTATCCTGATTGCCATAAACATTCTTTAAATCAGTATTTCATTAAAAAATTTCTGAATTAAGTCATTAATTTCCTTTCATTTTTGGCAAAAAAAAAAGAAAAAAAAAGCATTTTGAATTAAGAATTATATTATAAATGCTTAACAAAGGTTCTACTCAACAATCTTCAGTGCTAGGAGGTAGTAAGACACAAGCATTGATGCTTTGAAGCTTTGAAAATGATCATTTGGTCACCATATTGGTTTACATAACTAAAAATAAAACTTATTTATGTACTTAATTTTTAGAGATAAATAAAATTCCCAGAGCTTTAGGCCTCATCTTAGAATAAATAAAACACTTACCTGAAGATTCCTTCATGTTTTGATTAAAATATCTGGTTCACCTTCAAGAATACAATCACTCCCATATTTCTACCGTGAATTAAATCCAGTACATGCTCTTTCGAAATTAATATTTACCTAATTACCTAAAAACTAAAAATACTACTGCAGTTACACACTTTTTATCCAGCATCTTTGATAGTTTTATAAAATTTCATCCACTAAACGACTGTATCCTAAAACCTTTTCCTTTTTCTTCAACCAGTCTCAAATCTTAAAACATCATCAGCATCAGGTTCTTTGAAAGAAAAATTAATAGAACTAGTCTTGATAATATTATTCAAAAGTAAAAAGAGACCTTACATAAATGTTAAGGCCGTGGAAAAATTCCGACGAAAAGCCCTTAAGTCTCCAAACTAAAACAGAAAATCTGTCCAGATAATTTCATTTTCTGCTTTAGTTTGGAGACTTAAGGGCTTTTCGTCGGAATTTTTCCACGGTCTTAGTCTTGATAATGATTAAAAAAATAAAATCCACTTCTCCAATATTTCATGAGCTAAGATTGTACAAGTACATTTAGGAGTTCATTCGTCCAACCAAAACCGGAACAGGATGTTCTGGAAGCCGCTCCTTTATTCCATAAGAATCAATCTTATAAAGCAATCTACTCTTCAAAGAAATCAGAACAACAAATTTGAAACTTATTAAGAATATTAATTGAAAAAAAGAACTAATAAGAAGGAATTTTAACTTTAAAAGGCTTATGAATGAGAACCACAGTTAGGAAAAGAAAGAATCGATGTTTGCCAATTTGACATTCATTCAGAAAAATAAATATATTTTTTTAGCTTAATTAATTTATTGATATTTACAACTGTAATAATATTATAACAAGCAAATCTGCTGTATAAACAAAGGACATGAAAAAAAAAACACTTGTGGAGAAACTACCCATTGATAGCACTCCAATAAAGTTCTATAGTAGAAGGTCTAGAGGCCATCCTTTTTTCAGACGCCTTATCAGGAATAGTATGGGAAGCAAGTTGAGAGAATAGCGGATTCAAGTGTATATGGAGCTTTTCATGGAAGGACAGGTATCTAGTTTAGGCCAAATCAGCAATATGGATATGAGAAATTAAGATCATGATGGATGAGTTTTTGTGACATAATAAGGAGCATTGAGGATTTTACGAAGGATTTTGGATTGTAAGGATTGGATACGAAATGAATTGGATGGTTTAGTAGAGCCCCAAAGCTCAACTCCGTATGCCCAAATAGGTCTGATAACTGTCATGTAAATGAGTCTTTTGTAATTAATTGAGAGCTTAGAGCGTTTGTCTAGTAAATGTTGAAGCAGGCGAAAAATTCGAGCAGTTTATTGTCTTTTCAGTTTTGTATAAGAGAAAAATAAATTAAATTTCTTATTATATTTCTTATTTTTTACTTCCAAATACATAAATTATTTTATGTTAAAAAGTTGATCCGCCTTGATCCGTTTGTAATAGTTTCATCAAAATACTATATTAATGGATATTGAAAAAGAAAAAGGGCAATTAAAAAGAGCTATCAAATAAAGGAACAAAAATATTAAATAGAAATAATTTCTCATTTATTTTAACTTAATAATTTAATTTTTAACAGATTAAATATTTAGATAAGAAAAGTTTTAAAATATC
This sequence comes from Arma custos, assembly GCA_037127475.1. NCBI lineage: Eukaryota > Metazoa > Arthropoda > Insecta > Hemiptera > Pentatomidae > Arma > Arma custos. The sequence goes on along the minus strand of CM073762.1, from coordinate 14,864,742 downwards.
ACAAATCTCTTGTGAATGCTAATAATCATAAATATAATAGCAACAGAAACAAGATGCTAAGCTGTTTCTTTCCTTTGACAACAGTTTATATTAAAAAAAAATCCTAATTTATAATTCTGAATGTTCAAAAATGTTAAAATATATCAACAAATAATCTATGAAGAAAATGTTTCGAAAAAGCAGAAAGCTTTTATAATTAAAGTCGCTTAATCGATTGCCTTCAATTAGCCATGGTCATTCCTTTATCGAGATTTGAATTTATAGGAAAGAATTACCAACAGAAATGAGATAACTACCGATACGGATGAATCTATTATTTTTAATTTTATATTCTAAAATAGACAATAACTAATAAAAATTTCAATAGGAAAAAAAAATTCTTGGGACTAGTGTGTCGACTGAAAATAATGAAATAAAAATGTATTATCCATTTAAGTGAAAATGAATAAAATGTGAAACAAAATAATAACTTATGATTAGATGAAATTTTTTAGATATGTTTAAAAATATTACCTCGCGACGCAATGCCCAGCAGTTACCACATGGTACCTGTTGACCAAGGAACCTCCACATCTGCTTGAACCGATCCTTATGTAAGCCTATAAATTAAATTACTTTGAAATAAACCTATTATGAAAACGTTATAAGTATAATATAGATAATTTGAAAGTATTTATGTAAGTACATCTCAGAAGGATCTAGATAGATTAAAAATTTAATACTGGCAATATTGGTCTGATTTAGATGACTTTTTTTATTTAATTACCTTTCAATTATTAATTAATATAATATAACAATATAATATAATATAAAAATTGGTGCCTTAGTGCACTTAATTTTACACATTTCCTAATCCATCTTCGTTAACAAGATATACCTGCCAAGGAAAACTTCCAAATCCTGCTTCATCACCGCCGACGATTCTTCTTTGGGCTCCTTGTTTCACGGAAACTCCACATCCTGAAATTAAGTCTTATAAGTAGTTTTCCAGTTGGTAGAAAATATATACATACTATCTCTTATAAATACTAGCAAGTAAGTATATAATGATATTAATAAAAAAATAATAAATTTTTTTAGTTAATTCTTTGATTATATATATGTATATAATTTGTTTTCTTCGGTTGGCTCTACAAATCTTGTACATCTTTGGTCACATGGTTCTATGTATTAAGGCTATTTGGGAACAACAGGCGCATGACATCCTATATTTTTTTTTACTGAAGCAGTCCGCTCCTGGTCCAAACTTTGGGTATCTTTTCGACATCCTATAATACCACAACTTGATTCCCAACAGTAGTACACAAGGTAAGGCCATCACACCCACACCCAGTCTTTGTGAGTGGCCTCCAGTAGGCTGACGGGCCTCACTTACCCGTGAAGGAGGGGTATAATCACATCCCAACAAATATCAAGTTTCCTAGTTCTGCTCTATTCTGGTGGTCACCCATCCTAAATGCTAAACACGTTGCTTAATTTTGATTACATATTGCAGGTGGTTAAAAGAAAGCTAAAGATTATGAGAGGTTCAAGGGAAATGTGATTGATAGGCCAAGACTCCTACTATAAAAATAGAAATCAATTACTGTTAATGAGCTGAAAAGTAATGCAATATAAGAATAATTTAACAACTTAAGCTACAGATCAAGTGGAGAGTGGAGGTTTCATTATTGTTATAGATCTTTTTAACATCTATAAGGCTTATGGCCATTGTTTGGAGAACCACTAAAGTGTGTTTTAATTGGCTTAAATGATTAAATTATACATTTAACATTGAAGTAGTTAAGGTGAAGATGCACATGTATATAATAGATCATAGTAGATATCAGTAAAACAGCACAAGAGGTTATACAAGGAGTTGATTTTGATGGAACAGGATCATTTTCAACTATCTGATTTTTCCTGCTTAAATAAAAGTTGTAGATATAGCCAAATATACAGTGTATGTATAGATAGTATACATGTTGAAGAAATAATGGATTAGATTTGCTGTTTATCCTCAAGAAAAAACAAAAAATACTTGTAATGAATTAAAATGGAAGATTGAAAAGAAAAATGTACATGTAACTACAACACAACAATACATAAGCGTATCCATAAGAATATCATTATGGCAGTTATATGTTTAATTCCTACTTTTATACTGCATACTATTAGTCACATGAAGTAAATAAAACAAGGGCAAAATGTAAATTTCCAATATTTCTAGAGATTAAAATAGTTGACTGGAAGATCTAATGGAGGATGGAAATAGTTGGGGGGGGTCATTCTTTTTTTTTACTGCACCCCCCAACTATTTCCATCCTCCATGTCTAGAGATTAGTTAAAGTAAAAATAATTTATTTAAAGATGGTCTGAAGAGGCTAATAAAAACATTGTGTAGAAATGTATGAGTAGTCAAAATTGGTATACTAGATTATTCTATAAGTAAATTTAATGAATAAAAAGAAATGGAATTATTTCAAACATTAAAAGCAATATTTTAATAACTGAAACAACATAACAAAAACAAAAATAAATATATTAAAACAAATAATAATATGATAATTTTAGTGTAATAGTTTTTAGTAAAACAGTTTATTTCTAAATAAAAAAATATGTGTGTATATTTTAACAACTTTCTGCAAATAATTACTTAAATAAATATGCTTTGGTCAAAATGATTCAGTCATTATTAAATAAAAAGTTGCTAATATATAATAGGAACTTTACTTTTGTGCAATAAGTGTTAGTGTTTTTTAGATATAGATCATAACACCTTATCATTAGTGATAATTTTACTAAATCATTTTTTTGTGTTTAGATGTAATGCTTTTTTGAAACATAGAGAAATGATTCAGAGGAATAACCTGGGCATAAAAATTTACAATGCTTAAGCTAGAATAGCCCAAAATTAATACAATGGCTAACTCTTAGATTCTTTACCAGAAACCATCATACAAACTTTATATCTATGGGTAAAGTAAGGCGAGATTAATCACAGATGGAGCAAACCCAAATATTTTATGATTCATAGATATTCGAAAAGGCATCACAATTTTACTATTTTCCATTTCAGCTGAAGCTTCCTTTAGCTTTGTTTCATAAATTATTCTTACCATTTCTGATGCAATCTGATAGTTAACCAAGTAATATATACGTGTTCTGTTGGTTGGAATATAAGACATGTATAAGTTTTTTGTACCCTTTTGTAGTTTAAAGTTATGTGAGGGAATTGGCATGTTCCTATATTATTATTCTGTTAAATAAGAAAACTATAAGGAATAAAATTAAGATTAGTTGGTTAGTAAGGTTCTTTCAAACAGTGAATAAAACACAAATACACATAGAAGACATTTAAACATACCAGTTCAATAATTTCATTTCTCTTATTCATTATTCATGTAAAAGTGAATAAATTAGCTAGAAATATGATAAGGAAGTAGATAGTAAGTCTTGTTTCATATAATTTCGTGTTTATGGTGGTCTATGAAATAAATTTAAAGTTTGTCACATTATTGAGTCGTTTGAAGATTTATATATTTACAAAAAATGTTTCTTGAAAAGTTCTAGGTTTTTTTTAAAATTCAAAATAAAATTCTTAGACTTGTTTATAAATGTTATTTTCCTAAAATAAAAAGAAGTTCAATTTCAAGAAAATTGTAAGAATGATATGCATCAATGAGCCATATAGGAGATTTGATAATAACTGATAACTGTGTATGAATTGACCAAGAAGTTTTAAATCTACAGCCGCAATGAAAAAGTTGTTAAGGCAGATTTTGTTCAGAGAGAGATAAATGCTTTTAGATGACCGGAATCGTATCATTCTTGTAGTTTTTGGCTTAAAATGGAGTTGTAATTTAAACAATAACTCCTTTTCAAGTCAATAACTTACTTAATTCCTTATTCACTACGAAAATAACTCGATTCCGCTTACTTAAGTACAAGAAACAGATTTTAGAGAAAATTAGACCTAACCACTAATTTCCCGGGCCTGTAGAAATATCGTCAATGGTAAATTCTACAGCTAAATTTGGAAATACAGAGAAAATTTAAAGTCCTCTATTTAAAACAGTATCCCTGGCAATTCTTCTGTTGAGTGCAGAGAGTTGGACTGTCTTTGACAGGGGAGATATCATAACTGCCTTATAAATGAGTTTTCTAAAAAAATGTATGGGTAAGAAAAGAAGGGATTGTTGGAGATATGAGATACTATCACTAGCAGGCCTAAGTGTAATGATAGTCAAGGCGGTGGAAGAACGTCAAATGGAATGTTTTGGTCATGTGTAACAAATGAGGCAAAATGATAGTAATAAAGTGTGAGGAATACCTACAAATTTTAGGCTAAAGATGAATGAACAAGAAAAAAACTTAAATAACCATTTTATTTATCACCAAATAAATTGTATAAAGTAAGTTTATATATTGTTTCAAATAAAACAATCTATAACTATTAATATTAATTACCTATTGAATACATTAGTTCTAATAAAATTTCTAAAGAAATGATTGAAAAATTAATTGAAAAGCTGAAATGAAGAGAAGTGAAAAAATAATATTTATCTGAATGAATAAGTTTATTGTAAAATAAAAAAAAATAATCAATTAGTTTTAAAAATGATTAACTTTAAATTGTACACAAGCTAATAATTCTAATACCTTACAGTATTTAATAAACTTATTTAATATTTTACGAAAATCAATAAAAGGCTGATCCAGTGACTTGCTCGAATACAATAAAAAAAAAATACCTTACCTTATCAACTTAAATCATCATCAATCAAACTAAGAGAACAAAAGGAACAGTTATTCCTCTTCACTTCTCTGGATGTCTAAACTTTTTTTCCTTAGATTTTAACAATATATTAAAGAGTAATAAAAAAAACAACAAAATGATTTATTTTTATTAATGCATGGGAGTGGCGTAGCTTGGTGCATACAAGACTAAGCTGCTACCTCGTTGGTCCAGGCAAGGGAGTTGAAAAACTGGATAGTTGAGTATGATCCTGACCAAATCAACTCCTTGCAATAAAATAATTCCATTACTAGCAAGGAGAAGTTTTAGATTGGGAATCACAAGTTTGGATCAATTTTATATATATTATATGACAGCATCCCTTCAATGTTTATCTAAACTGACAAGTCAAAATTTCCTTTTAATTCTCCAAAAATATTGATTTTTATTTAAGTAATACTCATTATTGGAATGTATTATGTAAATACAGATAATATTAAATTAGTATTTCTGGAGACAAAAGGGAATCGTGTTGGGAATGAGCATTAAAGATCATGCTTTCCTCAATGAAGACTACATAAAAAAAGAAGTAAATCAATTTCTTCCAAAAAATTGGTAACAGCGGTTTCTGATAGATTTTTTGGTGGTCCACGCCATTGTGTATTCAAAATAGGATGAAAACAAGTTCAAACAGCTCAAAATGGATGTAGAAGTATGTCCGTACAAGGGAAAAACTAGTTCATATGAACGACATATCAAACATCCTGTTCGTTGTCAGATTGGCAGAACCAGTAATCTGCATGGACATACAGAAATATATTAACAAAAATAAAAATGAAAATAATACTAATGGATTCCGAGGTTAATTTTACTCTCCTGAACATTTGAGTGAGTTATTTCATATTTCCTCCATAGTATTCAGTTTGTAGAGGTATCGTTATTGTTTTTTTTGTAATTTATAAAAAAATAATAATTTAAAGTGACTTGCTGAGATTGAGTTATAATAGAAACTGTTTATTAATTTAGGCTTATATAGTTATTAATCAACACTATGAAATAGTTATTCTTTATTGTTGAGTGAAATTAAAAAGCATCTAATATAAGCAAAAAGATTAAATATTGTGTTTTACAAGTTTAAAAGGAATATAAACAGTAAGAGATTATCACTCTCGTTGTCAAAGGGGAGGGGGTCATGTCGCCTATCATTTGTGTTTTATTCACTGATGTGTTAGTCGGTAGTGGTCTGTCTTACTAGGGTCGTTGGTAACAGGCCCGTAGAGGGGCAGCGGCTGCTCTTGGGAAGTGGAAGCTTTGGCAGCCGAGTGGTCGCAACAGTAGCTGAGGAAGCCAGGGCAGGACTCCCCGACACGACCCCAGGCCAGCCAACATCCTAACAAACTCTGGCAGGTTCCGCTGCTGCAACTGTTGTCCTCCTTCTCATCTGCAGTAGATATAAAATGTTTAACTGTTTTCGGCTTTTCACTTTGCGGCTAGGAGCCTTTCTACCTGTTCGACGTAATTCTGAAATATTTCCTTTTTCATTGAATTCTGATGTTTTGTGCTCGAATTGATTATATTAAAAATTTTGTGCGGAGTAGTAAATATACTGTAATGGTATATATCCTCACTGTATTGATGGGTTGGATCTGGGCAGTTTAATTTGAACATTGATGACAAAAATTTAAACCTCACTAATTAATATATAATATTTGTTTCATTGTTTGAAATAAAAAAAAATAAATAAAAGTTAATAGCAGGAACTTTTTTCACAACAGGCATAATGATACTTGAGACTAGAGATGCCCTTAAACCAAGGGCATGACTGAACTGCCCGATGTTGGTACTTGTAAACCTGTAGTTAGAAATGAGTAAATAAATGTTGGAAATACTTGTCTGACTGTTGATTGATCCGTGGTAAACATTGTAGTTTCAACATACTACATAAAATAGTTTGGTAAAAGTTACATAAACAAATCAAGGATAAAAATTTATTTTCCAATGAAAGAAATATAACTTTTGAACAAAAAGTTTACATACATATATCATCATTGTGCCCCAAAAAAAAATCAAATGTTTATGCTTTATAAAATGAAAGCATTCTATGAACATTTTGATTTATGAAGTTGGGAAAACTTCGAATGGCTGGTCACATCGCTCGTGTGAGTTCTCCAAAAAATTAATGATGGAGGAGCTTCATCGAACTAGAAGAGTGGGGCAGCCTAAATCAGGATGGAGTGGTGGCAGATGCTAGAGTCCGGCTGGACTTGGTGTCTATCCAACATTGGACAGTTGCAGCACAAGACAGAGCCGTTTGGCGGAGGCAGCTATAGGAGACCCAGTCTCACTAAGAGGATTGTCGTGCCAATTATGATGATGACTATAAACATGATATTGTTTCAAAGATTACAAAAGATCCACATGTGTCTAAGAAGAAGGGTTTCCAATCAGTGAACATAATAAGAGCTGTCAATGCATTCCGATATTAGATTATAATTTGAAGGAATACTAATTTAATAGAAATTATAATCAATATGTTCAGATAATTTTATTTTTCACTATAGTGATAAGGAATTAATAGGTGAAGTAAATTTAAAGTTAATAAGGGAACATGAAGCCTCAGGTAAATAGGAAATTAAAAGGGGAAAAAGAAGTGAGAAAGGTCTCTTAACACACTTCTGAAGCAGCTGAGCTCTGTTGAGTAATGATTGCTCTAAAGAAAAATCAAGGGGGGACTGTTGGCAGAATAGCCAAGTAGCCTATTCTTACCAGTATTGTATAAATAAGTAGTTGTAATTAATCTTTCTAATAATATTTTTTTTCTTCAAATAGGTTCCTATGGGCTCAGGAGTAAAGCATTTCTGCAGATCTAAAGCATAACCTCGCATGGGTTATCCTTAAGGTACATGTCCATTATCTTTGAATTGACTTTAACAAATCATTAATCCTAAACTTTATTAATCAAATCTTGCCAAGTATCAAATGACTTTTAAGGATGAGGATTTATATTTATGCCTGGGAGAAGAAAAAGCCTTTACTTATAAGCAATAAAAAACTCTTTATACCATGATATATAGAATAATTGTAGAGAATGAGAACAATAACAGAGAATCAAAGCTTAAAATAAAATACAGTTGATAATGTTTGGAATGGCTCACAAAAGGCTCTAAAATGTAAGTGACGGACAATAATAAATTACTTCATTATTAATTTCTCATATCATCATTGTGACTTTGTATATCTGTAAAACATGATTGGTATTGATTATATAATTGTGACAGGAGTATAATATTAAAAAAACTAAAGGAGGAAATAATATTGACAGTATGATTGATTTAAATTTTTCCAATAAAAATTCTTAAATTGTCGAGGTGTATTCCACATGTAGATATCTTACCTTGAGGTTGATCTTGAGGTTGGTCGGGAAGTAGTTGGTTGTGCGACCAAGCTGGGGCTAACCCAGGAGCAGGATCCAAGTCTCTGAAGACCAGGCGCGGACTGCGCGGTCCGTACTCCCATGGTCGAGGAGCACCTGGGAACCTCACGTACCTCCTCCAAACTGCACCTCGACGGATCCTCTGAAAAAATATTCATTGTGACTTTGTATATCTTTCTCATGGTACTACGGATAAATGATGAGTAATTGATATTAATTTTTTTTACAATTATGAATGATAATTCAACACTTTTTGTTTCCAAAATTAAATATCTATTAGTTTTGTTTTCAAACAAACAATTTTTAATATTAACAATAAAATTAATTCAATAAAGATAAAACTGAACGGATTACTTATTATAATTAAAAATCTAAAATAAAAAAATAAATAAATAATTTATTCTTTTGTATTTTTTGGATGAGGACTAGATAGTTATTCTAAATGATAGGTTGATGAGGGCAAGGTTGTCTGTATGTATATTGAGCAATGTTGAAAATGGTCGAGGGGTAACCAATGAATTTTAGAAAAATAAGTAAAACATTTTATTTTGTAGTATTTTGTATTTTTGCAGTATGCTTTTGTACAGAAATAGTACAGCCTCTACCATATACTGGACCCAATAATGATCATGGGATGTAGTCCTATAGGTTTATTTTATTTTTTATATTATTAATATTGTTAATCTGTTTTCGATTTATTCTCAGGCCTGATGATGGCCTAAAATTTAGACCAATTCATTCCTACAAAATAAAATAAAAATAAATAAAATTTATTTGTGTGAAATTCAATTGTCTGGTGGACTAATATGTCAGAGGGCCTGACACTCCAATAATTGTAGTGCTACAGATGAAGAAGTCCTGAAGATTACTTTTATAACTAGGCTGCATCATCAGTAGTAAAAGAAATTGTGTTTTTGTAGGCTGAAGAAGTGGAAACCCCGAAAGAACAAATAACTTATACGGGTCCATCATATTTAACAAAAAAAGACATTTGGGAAATGATCCATAAGTATATATACCTGTAGCTCTACGAAGGAATTTGGTTTAGTACTTGATAAAAGTAGATATCTCTCCAATGTTCCACTATGATTTTCAAAGATGTAGTGTGGTAAAGGTCATGCTTTACTGATTTTTCCTAGCTCATTGAAGTGTTCAGTTTCTCCTATCCGAGGTTCCAACTTCAGGGTTTGTAAATTGACCGATAGAAAATAAAATAAAATTACTTCTGTATTTTCAGTTTAAATGTCATGGTAAGTCGGTAACATATCAATAGGTCTTGACAAAGAATGACTACCGGTTATATTACCTCAATTTTCCAAGGGATATAAAAGAGTTAAATTACTTATAAACCTTTGAAAGAGTAAATATGGAAAAAAACAGGCCTCCAGATCTCTATGGACCGATATCTAGGACCAGTGGCGTAACTAGAGTTGACTAATGGGGGGTTAACCACTCCAACATATTACTCCCTTCAAAAAATATGTCTCGTAATATAGTTATAATATATATTATAGGTACTATAATGATTCAGCTTCAAATTAAATAAATTGATTATAATTTTTTATAAATGTTATTTTGGAAGTTATAAATGTTATTTTCGTTATAAATACTATTGGAAGGGCAATCAAGAAATAGGTTTTAAATACAAGTAACCCTATTTATTGGTTACAACAACTTACTATACTTAATTGCATATGAAACTTTCTAGATCCATCCAGACTTTACTTCTAGATTCTAAGAATTGTCTAAACTGTTCTTCTCACATTTGCGATCTTATTGTTGCCGCTATAATAATATAAATAATTGTAAATAAACAGTATTACGTTTTGGTTTGTCATTTTAGTGTACCTTTTATTAATTAAAATAACTGTGTTTGCACTTTCTTTGTTGGGTTTTTGGCATTGCTGACCCTTAAATCTGTAATCCCAGAATAATAACTTTGAAAAAGTAAAATCCTTCAAATTTTTATTTTAAATTTCTTCTAAGCAATGGGGAGGGGGTTACATCCCCAATAACTCCCTTTGTTGCGCCTATGTCTAGGACTGACATTTCTTATACTATAACCTAGAAGAGGGTAGCAGAGAGTGTAGTGTAGAGTTGTCATGCTGGGTATCTCGGGTTCGAAACCGGCTGTGACAAAGAAATTAATTGACCTGTAAACACCAAAAGAAGGGCTCTGTGGGATCTTCAAACCCTCCTGGTGTTTACCCAGTGTATTTTTAATTTGGAGAAAATCTTGGCAATTGAGTGTGATCTCGGAAAAATCACAGTACAACAGTTCTAGAAATAGGACAGCATTACCTACCATTACTGAACCTAATATCGATCACGGTTTGTAGTGGTTGATTATTTATTTCACGTCAATTTATGCTGCTATGGCAAATCGGACGATGCTGTTTTGCATATCCAGGTATAATTTGGATAGGAATTTTTAACGAGTACCTGACATTGTACAGACTCGGACTCCCGTTTTAAAACTTTTCCGAAGGACGGCATAATCAAGAATTTTCTACTCCCTTTAAAAAATCCTAGGGATTAGCTACGAACCCGCGATCTTGGTTTTAGTTGGTTGTGACGGTTTGTAGTGGTATAGGTTTATTTTATTTCTTGTACCACTGTTATTAATTTTTTGGGTCTCAAACATTTGCGCAAATAAAACAATAATAAAGTCACAATTGTTATATATTATTGCAGACAGATCACCATACCCGAAAAAATATAAATTAATTGGAAAGTTTAGTTTTAATAATAGCTTTCTCAGTCCCGGAATAGTTTGGATCCGCGTTCGACAGGATTCGGAGGCGTCGAGTCAGAGAGTGAAAGTAACGCGATAAAAAACACAGTTCAAAGTTTGAACCAATAATAGCGATAATCCTCTGATCGGATACTCGGATGGCTGTCCACTTTAAATGACATGAAAGAAACAGAGGTGAAAGAGTAACGGGGGAGGTGTAGGAGGGAAGAAAAAATAATGACGTAACAGAAGTTGAGGATACTGAAGTAATATTAAGCGAGGAGGAAGGACCTAACTGCCTCAGAGAAAGTGAATTTCTCCTCGTTTGAGTTTCTCCGCTGCCTAAACACCCGCGTGTTCTCGCCTTTATCTTGTGTCCCATAGTCCTTCGTTACGTAACGGTCGATCAAGGTTCATCCATATTTTTATCACATTTTTCCAATCTTATTACCTCTTTGTAAAACGAGTCGACATCTTTAGTAGAATGTATAAATAGGACAATATAAAATTGAAATAAACATTTATTCAAAATAGTACATGATTGTCTTTTTTTCATGAAAAATTGGCTTCGGTGTATCGTTACCATTATATCTTTGGTACTTCTTCCGCAGGCTTCCAACTTGGTGGAAGGGGTAGTTAGAGTCCTGCCAAGTGATGCCATGTTACGTTATTTCTACGATCTTATAAGTTTTGAAATCTATAAAATTAGAACGGTTAGAAAAAATAACGCCTTTAAAATATACCTCAATAAAACAAAGTGACAGTTTATTTGGATAAAGAGTGGTTAGCCTAACAAACTACTAAGCCCAAGATCGCGGGTTCGTAGCCCGGCAGGTGGCTCTTGGATTTTTTTAAGGGAGTAAAAAATCCTTAGTTACGCCGTCCTTTGGAAGGGACGTTAAACGGGGATCCCGAGCCTGTATGTCGTCAGGTACTCGTAAAAATTCCTATCCTAATTAAACCTGGATAGGCAAAATTTAGAGCTCCCACTGTAGCATCATCCGATTAGCCATAACAGCACAAAGTGACGTTAAATGATCAAACAAACAAGAACAACACATGCAGAATGGGGAAATTCAAGATGAGTATTTTCAGCTAGCATGACTTCTTGTTATACGAGGAGGCTAATATAATTTTCATTAAATGTAAAGGAACAGGTAATTATGCCATATTATAATATGAACTAAAATAAGTACATATTGGCTATGTTAAATTAAAACTAAGTTACCGTTTTTTTAAACTTCTTTATTGGAAAGAAATGATGTGGAACACCACCGATACAGAGAAGATCTCGACGTAGAAATAATGTAACGTGACGGCATTTTAAGGAACTTTAACTATCACTACCATCAGGCTGGCAAACTGCGGAATAAGTACCGCATCTTTCAATTGAGACTATTCTGCTAATACACGTAAGTTGCAATAAATGAAAATTAGTTGCCCCCAAACTCTATATCCTGTTGTCCTGATGATTGTCTAGATGTTAGACCACATTCCCGACTATTTTTTACATTGCTCAGAATATAAATAGTTTAGTATTTCCTCACCAATATTAACAAATATCGTTTGTTTGACGATAACCACTTAATTCTACTTCAGGAAAAGATACTAAGATCCATACCAAGACGTTAAAGGAGATAATTTCCAGGAAAAAAATTCTGAAAATAGTATATAAAGCTAGATGTACATACTTTTTGCAAAGGGGGTTGAGTGATGTTGGCAGGTTCTATGTACATTTTATCATCGACCACTTCGTCGAACTTGGACGGCTTTTCCTCTGAGGTGGTGTTGAGCTCCTGTCCCACTACGTAGGATGCCATCAGGATGGCGAGCCATGCGCCCCATCGCCACCTCATCCTGAACAAAACAAAGAGGCATTAATAAATAGTATATAAAAAGGCACATGCTTTAGTCAGTGGTGGGTCTAGGAGAATTTTATAGGAGAATGGGCCAATATGAATTTGTTATCAATGTATACGATCCATATATGAATGAAGATACATAAAATATCAATTTTTAATTTAAGACAACTGAGGCCAGAAAACAATAACATGGATAAATAAGCTCCTTGATCAAAGCGGTTGCTATCTATATGTGAATGAAAAACATAAAAGGGTTAGGAATTGCCGATTTTGGATGAACCCATTGAGAAAACATTCGATACAATGAATAATTTTGGTGTGCAAAACCTTTTTTTTCTGGTTGAAAACCAAATAAAATTCACAGCAATATCAACTAATGAGAACTCTTGGGAGGGGGGCATGGCTCCCATGCTCCCCCCTCAAATCCGTCAATGACTTTAGTAATATTGATATAGTAGCTGAACCAGAAATACTTGAAGATAAACCTATTTGAACAATCGAATACAAACTTTATTTATAAATTATTAAAAATTCACCGGTTCACGAGTCAACTTTGACACAGAAAGACCCTCAGATGGTATTCGAATGGCGATTAATGCGTTCCTTAGGGGCACTGAAATCCCCGACAGCAACGATAGGATAATAAAAACATGACTAAAATGACTAGTAATGGACTGATTTGTATGATTTTTCTTTGTCTTGTAGGAAAGTTAATCATTTTACCAATTTGAACAATCAACGAGCAGTGTATATTTTTCGAGAAATGGTCAAGTGAAATATTCTTTCCACCATAACTTCTTTCTTTTTTCATCTATAGTGAGCTAAAGAAAAAAAAAGCTTTAGGGAGATAGAAGTTATTGCGCAGGAGCAATATGATTATGTAAATTATCTTATTACTGAACCTCTTGAGGACCATTGAAGATGGTGTAGTTAAGAATTGGTTCAGTTGTTTTCGGGGTTAGTGATTGCAGCCGAAAATCGGGCTACCTCTGACATAATGGTATTCTTGTTCTTTCACGGCTCCACAGCCCATCAATGAGCCTTGGCCTCCTGGATCCGTTTCCGCCAATCTTCTTTGTTTAATGAGAGGGAATTCCGAATTCCGAATTCCGAACATGAAAATTTCTTGAGTCCTCGCTAACACCATCTAAGTAGTCACAGCTTGGTTCGATCTCCTCTTCTTGTACGATGTACCTTTTCTTCAATTATTTTTCTGGGTTTCTAGACATTCACCATATGATTAACCCAATGCAAACTACCAAGCTTTATTACTTTGACTACGCTCATTGGTAATCTTTTTATAGAATAACATAATAAGAACGTATACCTATTTATTACAGTCTCTTCATGTACTCCAAAAAAAAAAGGTTTATAAATTAAATATAGCTTATTCGTCGTTTCTAAAGTTTGTTTTAAGAGAGACTCGAAACTACTAATGTCGAAAATAAAATTCTTTACATTAATAAAGATAGCTTTTTTCTTTACCTACCCATCAATAGCCTTGTCAAATAAGGGACTCATAACTTTGCATGAACATTCATTATGGGTTGTTCAATTTCTATTGGGTTGAAACATGTGAAATATCAGTGAAGGTATAAATTTAAATTATTAGCAAACAAATCATTAAACAATACTTTTATTAATCAAAATTGCATCCTTCACTTTTAACACACTTCTCCCTACGCGAAGCAAGCATTTCTATCCCCACTCTGTAGAAATTAGGTGCCAAGGAAGAAGCGAAATCTTGGAAGACCGATTTCAGGGCATTTTCGTTGTCAATTTTTTTATTTCTTAAAAAATTATCCAAACAACGGAAAAAGTAAAAATCAGTTGGGGAAAGTTCCGGAAAATATGGTGGCTGAGGAAGGACTTCTATATTCCTGGAGCTTTTGCACGGCCAACCTTGAAGTGTGTGGGCGTGCGTTGTCGTGGAGCAGAAAAGTACCTTTTCGGTTAACCTTTTCGGTCAGAGCAGGTTGTTTCTTTCCCGATTTTCCGTGAAACCTTACCAATTTTCCGCAGTAACTGTTGGCAGTGATGGTTTCACAAGCTGGCAAAAAAGAATAGTGAATTCAACCAGCCAAAGAGGCGTTCCGGCCGGGCGGTGGGGTTGGTGTTTGGCGTGGTCTGGGACTCTGAACTGAAGCAGTCCCCAGCTCAGGAAGATATGAGGGCCTTGGCTGCAGGCATCTTCTAGTGAGAGCTGCGATAACAAGTTTAAATCTAGCTGTAGCATGTGTAAAGAGAGTATGTCGGACGGCGCTGCCGCTGGTGCCTGTGGTCCGGTCGGGCTCCCGCGGTGGGGGTGTGGTGGTGGGTGGCCGCTGGCCTGAGGGGTGGAAGGGAGTTTTAACCGATCAATAAATATCAACAACTCCATTATCCACTGGCGTTAATGACATAAGGTTGGCACGCCAAAAAAAAAAAAAAAAAAAAAACAGCCAAACTCCACCAAACAGTTATCATTAATTTTTTGGTGTAAAGCTTTATTTTAGGCATATGTTGAGGTTTTTCATTTTTATCTAACTACTGTCCAGATCTCCTGCAGTTATCGTATAACACCCAATTTTCATCACAGGTGACCAAAGGATCCAAAATCTATTTCGCAACAGAAGTGAGGAGCACGTTTCCAATCGGGTGAGCTGCAGGGCCTCGGTTAATTCATATGGTACTCATATTTCCAGGTTTTCTGTCTTACCAGGCTCCTTAAGGTGCCTGGAAACAGTGATGGCACTTGCTTCGACCATCTCTTTTTTCGTTGTCCTACTCAAACATAACATAATTGTTTGTGAACAAATAATCTAATCCCTAATGAAAAGAAAACTGTAAATAAACAAAACTGACATTTCATCCGTTACTACCCAATATTTTCCGTTTTTTTCCCAATATAGGATTACCGCCATGTCAATTCTTTTATATGGATTATTATTGGCTAAAAAGGCTCATAAAATCGTTGTTGCGTTTCATCCCAGAAGAAAGGTCGAAAATTCGTAAAGTGACAAAAATCAATTTCTTTTTTTAAATATCTCATTTTTTTTTAACGAGGCCTATGTTTTTTAGGGGCTTATTATAAATAGTTTAGATTATTTTATTTTTAGAATATTTGGTCTTGTATTTTCTTTTTGTATGTTCCAAACATGAAGCGATTTGGGTATATAAATCTGCAGCACCAGTGAATAAGTGGTTATATGAATTTCGTTCAAAGAGAGTTAATAGTATTTAGGGGAGCGGGATCGTGCAACTCTCTTAGCATTTGCATTTATTTTGGCTTTTACTGTAAGCAATAACTTCATTTCAAACCAATACCTGACCAATCCTCTTATTTACTAAGAGAATAAAACGATTCGGCCTCCTTGAGTAAAAACTCATTTTGGATATAATTTGACTTAATACTAACTCACGGTAGAAATATAAGCCAGAAAACTATTAGCTGAGTAAACACTATTTACAGTTACATTATAGTATTTTATGGCGTCTTCTTGAGTAGGTGACGTCATAATCACTTACGCCAAAGACATTGCATAGAGAAACACGAAATGGTAATTCCTTGCTCGCTGGCCGATTACGAATGTGACTAGCGCTGCCTGGTTACGGAAGCGGGAAGGACATGACGGGTCGCCTCCGCTCTCTGCTTTCTTACTTTCCCCGGGTCAAGGTCAGGGCTCGGCTAACCAACTTCGGTTTCACTTTCTGTCGAGCCTTCACTCAGTGTCGGTAAGGCAGCATTACATTATATTCTGCGGTAGTTGGGACGAAACTGTTCATTTTGTGTGGGTAAAAATACATTCCCATGTTGCCCGAATTACACAGGCCAACGATGAAAAAAAATGTACTAAATATACTGAAAATACTTTATTCCTGTAGTTTTTAGGGTGCTGAATCCAAGTATGATATTAAAAAATCTGTATCACCCACAATTTCTTCACATTTTATAGTTAAATTTATTAAATTATGCGATTTTTAAAGTATTGAACAGCTTTAATATTCCAAATAAAGAACTGAAAAACTAGGTCTATTGGTGTGGATGAATTTGATAGCACTGCTGAAACACATTTGGTGGCCAAAAAAAGTTGATTCTTTTTTTTGTTAACAGCTGATTCGTTTTTTTGCTGTTAACCTAACCTCAATCGCAACCTCTTCAATTCCTGATAATCCTCCGAGGCGTCTGAAAAGAAGACCTCCTATGTTGAACTTTTTATTTGAATACTCACTGGGTAGTTTCTCTACTTGCCATTATTTCGGGACATGATTTATCTTTCATTATATTTACTTGACGTATTCAGTACCTATACAGTTGTAAATTTGTACAATGTGTTTTTAAATAAATACATTAAAAAAAAATCTATTGCTAATGGCAAGTGACAGATAAATAGTCTCCCTAATAGCCGCTTGGTGCGCTCCAAATATAAAAAAAGGCTATGAAATATCGTATTGTATTTCCCAGGGTCTCACAGCTATCAATTCACCTCTTTTGGAAGACCAATGAAGTTCTATTATTTATTTTCTTTTTCTTCATTGATACGACCATCTGAAAGCACGACAAGGAAAAGGAAGATCATAAGAAACAAAGTTTTACCTTTGGGCGTGGAGTTAAGTAAACTATTCAAATACGGGCTATTTCTCTGAGTTATCAACTTAGCCGATAATATAAAATGTTATCTTCCTGTTAATAATATGCCCCTTAGTTTACAAAAGTATGACAAAAGAATTCTTAAAAAAAAAACATGCGAATGTTATGTGATGAGGAAGGATGAGCAGAGTAGGACATCCACGTTGCAAAACACTTCCTCACGACAATGTCTTCTTCAATGGGGATCGTTTCATCTTATTATATGGATTAATAACCTAACTAATCTATTGTATGTTCTTTGCATAACTTCCATGAATAAGGTCTTTGTTCTTATATCGGAGCATCGCATGATAACAAAAAATTAACAACATGTAATACTTCCTGATTCATTTATGATGAAAGATTTCAAGCCAAATCTCTGATTAAGTAGTCCTTCATAGAGTGTTAGTGCGTGATTTTAATTTCTGGAGTTTCTGTATATTAGTGTGGGGAATGGGGTATCTCAGCTTGTAGACAGCTGAGTTCCAAGATGGCCTGGATTCGAATAAGGCTGTGCTAGGTATATTATATAGAAAGAGGAGATTTATCTTTATGTTCATTTATTAAAAAAAACAAAAAAAAAAACTGTGCCACGTCAATACTTGGAAGCCTGGGGTTCAGTAAATGGGCTGTTCTATGTTCTATTGTTGAGTCGTAAATGTAACTGTACCGTTCCTAAACCATCGGTTGTGGAATAGACGTGATTCGGCCCCAACTAGTGAGGAAAAGTAACAGCCACCTAGATCGAATTTGACAATCAGCACTCTGTTATTTTAAATGTTAAATAGTGGTATTATAATATTATTCATTTTATATTCCTAAAATTTTAAAATAAATAATTTTAGAACTATTTTATATTTAATTCAAGATAGATTTTATTTATTTTGAAGCGATTTTATAGAAATATTTAATATAACCTTGATTGTATTAGAATCTTCACACATGAGTAAACCGTCCTATAGTAGTTATAATTTACTTGGCTAGTAATAGAAAATTGTAAGAGATAGCGCTAGGGTAGTTTTAACAAATCTAAAGTTTCACCTTTAATTTCTTAATTTTTAAATGGTTGCAGGAAAAATGTAATATTTAACACGTGAGAAAAGTGCTTATAACACCCTCGTTTAATTACCACTCGCTTTCGGCTCGTGTGGTAAAATTCACTCGGGTGTAATAAAATGGCACTTTCCTCACTTGTCAAATAAACAACTATTTTTACCGATAAATCCTAAAAGATTCATAGAAGAAACCTATTATTCTATGAGTTATAGAGAAATCATATAGAATCTTCATGTCGTTTGTCATCAATGATAGTCATTAATAATTAAATAGATAATTGAATTAATTTAATATTAGAATGCAATTGAAAAACAAAAAAATAAAAAAAAAAGTTTTAAGGCTCTAAGTCTTTTGATGATGCAGACATAATCAGGATATACACAAACGAAATTCACACCGATGGAGATCAAATGCAGCATATCCCATTTGAACAGAATCATAAGTCAGACCCTACAACATCCTTCCACGATGTTCAGGGACGTTCAGGAGGAAGACATCCAATCAAATACTTCCTCATTTTTATAGAGAAATAAAACTAGATTTGCTTTGGCACTTTTAAGAGATCTGTCGAATCTACCTTGCATTGTATTATACAGTATGCCGTGCATTTAAAATTTAAAGTAATTATATATATCCTTATTATTATTGTTAAATATCATTATAATAGTTTTATGGTTACCTTCAGATATTATTTGGCTGGCAGACTAGAAGTTGTTGGTCCATTTACAGGCAAGAGGAAATCTGCAAGCACTGTAGAGTTCTCATCGGTTTGAATTCAAGGAAACCGATTGTATTCAAACCAGTTCATTGAATCTGAAAACAAAAATAAAATATGTAAACAATTTAACAAAAATATCAATAATAAAGAAATAAAATTGAAGTGGGGAGGATTGAAATTGGCACGTAGTCCTCAGCTGGCCTCATAGGGAGGAAGAAGAAGAAAGAAATGAAATAAAAAAGAGGTGACTGTTTTTTTTTTTTAAACATTTATACAAAATGAATGACTATATAACAAGAAATCAATAACAACCTGAGTTAAGAAAGGTTTGGAAAGAAAACAATATTAGATAAGAAGATGTAGATAGTCATATTAAGGGAAAAGTGTAGGAAGTGGAAGAATTTCGGGGCAGGAAGTAAGAGATAATAAGCATAAAATGGTCTGAAGAAAAGAAGGAGATACATAGTGTGAAGATGAACCCGTGATGGAGGAAGAAGAAGAAGCGGCGAAGAACTTATCATTGAAATTGCCTCGTGGTCCTCAGAAAAGTTTAACGGAGAAAGAAAGAAGAAAGACTTGGGCGGCGCTAGTCAGTTGTCATGGTTTGCTCTCTCTTGTCGAGACTTAAAATTTCGGGGATTTATGATTTTATCACTAATGAGACAGTTCTTTTCGAGTCAGTCCTTGACTAATATTACAGTTTGTTATCTAAATGGCAGCGACACATAGTGCTGATGCGGTTTATCAAGACACTCGTACAGACGTGAATTTATTTATAAAACTCAAAATGGGAAAAAAGATTTATACATGATGATATGATAAATCGCTGAAAGGTGAAATTGGACGAAGAAATTACCATGGTGACATAATCACGCCGGAGAGAGTCCGATCGGAAATAACAAATGATCCGCCTAGAGAGCGCTCTTGGCCTAAATTCTCAGACAATGCTTCGAATTTTTATTCTTTTTTATCAATTCATTCCGTCGTAATAATTTATTGTATTATTCTTTTATTGAAAAATGTTCTTAAAATTATTTTTACTTTAGTTTTTAAATAATTTATTTGAAGTATTTATTTCAGGAGCGGAGTAGCTCATTATATAGGATGCAAGGTAATTGATTGCTTGATTACTGTGCCAGATAAATTATTTTATCTTTAAGAATCTGTGAATTGTCTTTATCAGTTCTTGAGAGTCTTTTTTCACTAACCAGTCCAACCTTTATATTGATACGAATATTATAAATATAAAATTTAAAAATAAATAAATGTAATAGTAATAAGACAAATCAAAGGATTCTAGAAATAGAAACTCCGGATAGGAAATGGTCAGAAGAAAGAAAGGACAACAAATGGCGAGAATGATTCTCTTTTAAGGGAAAAGAAAAGAATCAGAATTATCGAAACGTGGTCTTCAGATGGTCTGAACGAAGATAAAGAAAATGAAAGAAAGATCGTGAATGAAAAAGATAAATTGCAAAAAATTTACTGAAATATATAATTGAATACATTTTTACAATACTTGAACAATAAGAAAATATATTTTTGATTGCTCTCATATATTTAGGAAAGATGTTTAATAAAAAAATTTAAGAGGTCGAATTGGGAGGAAAGTGAATATATTTTTCACGAATTATATCTAAAAAAATGCACCGGATATTAATCAAAGTAAATAAACAATATAAAAGTAATAAAATTAATTACTGTATCAAAATCATTTATTGCAGGCAGATTTTTCTCAGTCCGACAGGGCTCAGAGTTATCTTCAATAAGACCGATCTTAGCCGGTGTGCCTCAGGGATCAACACTTGCACCGCTATTGTACATAACATATATACACGATATTCCACAAAGTCTTGGCATACTGACAGCAACCTACGCTGACGACACTGCCATAATCGCCAAATATCAAGACGCGACACAAGCCTCACTAAACTTACAACATAACTTACCAAAGTTGAATGAGTGGTGCCAACTACGGAAAATTAGACTGAACAGGGAAAAGTCACAACACATAACTTTTACTCTTAGACGTGAAACATGCTCTCCCATATACCTTAATAAATCACCCATCCCACTGACAGATAAAGTACAATACATTGGACTAACATTTGATAGGAGAATGACCTGGTGTCCTCATTAAAAAAAAAAAACGCCAATCACTGAATCTTAAACTGAACTTAATGTATTCTCTATTCAAGAAAAACTCCACATTAGAAACAATACAAAAATTAAACACGTACATTTACTTACTAAAACCAGTTTGGACACATGCATTACAAATTTATGGCATCGCTCACAGACTCTCGGAACTTTCTTTCCGATATAACACTGCATACGAAGACTGATTTAGATTGGAAACTCGCAGGTGCAGGAAAGTTGACAGAACTACAAATATTTAAACGGGTTTTGAGGCATTAATGTGAAAAATGTGAAAGCGACAGTTTGGTAGGACGGTGAGCCTAGCGGAACCATCCAGTTCTAATATGTAATATATTGTATATTGTTAATAACTATGAGAGAAAAATTAATTTACTTTTTTTTTTAATCGGAAAGAGATCTAGTTTACTACTACTCCGCTGAATAAGCCGTTGAGTCGAGTTTTTTTCCGAAGATAGTTAAATGTATCGAGGGAAGCAGAATCGTGCCGTCATCTTAGATTTTTCCTTGAAATGGAGTTGAAATATAAGCCACAACTCCATTTTAAGCCAAGGGCCGACTTGGAGCCTTATTGACTACGAAACACAATGCCACTTCCCTAAGTAACTCATTTCAAAGAAAATTCGACTTAACCACTAATTCACCGGGTATATAGATACATCATTGGCATTCAAACAAATATCTTTCAACTCTTAAATTTTTTTTTTCAAATTTCATTTCTTAACTTATCAATTAATATATTTTTCTTTTCTTCCCTTATCTTCGGCACCTTCCAAGCACCAGATGATTCCAACTAGGTATTGCTATAGCAGCACCTTCCTCTTTGACTTGATTTTTCCATATCAAATGGGCCTTCCAGTCTTATATACACTAAGGAGGTGACACTTGGAATCTTCGTTGCATTTTTTTTTTTATCCATCCTCGCTATATGCCCAGCCCATCGTAATCGGTTTGTTTTAATAAATTTTACAATAGAGATATCGTTATGTTGAGAGATTAACTCATATAATTATGCCGAATTTTTCATTCCCTGACTTCCTTTACTTATTGTACCGTTAATATTTTCTTCTGAGGATTTTTCTTTCAAAACCGCTGAGGGGGTTATCATTCCTCCTCAATAGCCAGTTCTCAGAGCTGTACGACAATAACAAAACTATATATATATATATATATATATATATATATATATATATATATATATATATATATATATATATATATACAAGCTTGAGCTATTGATCGATTGTTGGAACTCTTCTCTTAAAATGGAACTATTTTCTTCCATTTTAAAGAACAAATTTTAGTATATTAAATATTGTTGTAACTCTTCTGAGGAATTTGCTTCCACTTCTGGTGTAGTAAATTTAACAATCTTTCAATAATATACAAGAGAAAGCTCGAGATCTTAGAAGATCTTTTGTTGGCGACTTTACTGTATTGTTCCGTAAGCTAGGTGGTATCAGACAGTATAAGACCTCAATGGCTGGTACATAAATAAGATGGGTAGATACATGGAGGAATATAATACTGACAAATAACAAAACACTTATCCATGAGAATCTTCAATAAAGGCACTTGATATATATAACTACTTGTATCAAGATAACTGACTTCTCACGACTAAATATTTTGAATGACTAAAAACATACATTTTTGGAAAAACGTGAGCTTTTGAAATTCCATTAATAACAGAATTAAAGGTCATTTGATGTTGTTAATATTTGTTTATTTAGTTGTTTGCTAATTATTTTCTATTAACGAATCAAAATAAGATGCAAGGTTACCGGATGTGTGCTCCGAGAAGGAACTCGTAACAGACTGCCATCGGAAGTGACTTTCTCCCATCAACACCTCCCGTCTTGTCTTCCTAAAACCTACTGCGCATGTGCTTGTCTCTAATTTACCCATTTGTTGCTTCACATCGTGTTATGTAGGAAACAACATTGGTAACAACCTTTTTGGAATTCAGTAAATCATAACCTATTATTGAGTTGGAACCTGTGACGTGTTTTCTTTCCTACCAGCAAACGAAAGGAAAACAAACTTAGCTGGTACTATTTTAAATCAAGACAATTTCAATACATTTCTGCCAACTCCTAATTTATTTACAATTCAGAAAACGTATTTTTTAAAAGTAAATCAAAACAGTGGTGTGTGGATACAAAGTTGTCTTATATCCTTCCCCAGGCTTGAGATTATCCATATCAAATATCATCACAGACGGATCAGCATACACGTGAAACGTACATTGACACTGATTAACAAACGGGGCGGAAAGAAGTTTACTGTTGTTCGTATTAGTAAAGGATTAGTATGTAATGTTATTGAAAAGGATTACTTAATATAACGGTTTCACTTGTCGTACGGCAGCAGCGAGAAGTGAACCTTTTTTTTATTTTTTTTTTCTTAACCCCTATAAGTTTGAAGATTTGTAATCTGGGTTACGATTAGGTTGGAGAGGAATCTCTTTTACTGTACTGCGCACATTTTAAGAGGAGGATGAGAAGACGGAAGGTTCTAATTTCTTAACTTTAGATTTTTCCGGTGATGGGGTACACCGTGTCCTTTTCCTTTTATTGTTTATTTTATTATTTCTCAGTTCAGGCTGAGACTTTGAACGTGATCTTGCCACGTTTGTGGCCGTCCTGCTGGAGTGAGTGTCCTGAAAAGAGGGTTAGTACTGTATTTCAGACTGTCAAAAAATTTGATGTGTCTGCGTTTTATGAAGTCTGTGACTGTCGGTAAGTCGAGAGTAGTGTGTATAGTAGTGTGTGAGGTCCATTTTTGTTTTGTTTAATGTCGTGTGTCTCACTATGCGTTGTAGTACGCCGTTCTGAAACTGTTGGAGCTTTTTTGCTGTCGCCGGTGTGATGGTACTTAAAAGTGGTGCTCCGTAAAGGAGCGCCGGTCTTAAGATGCTTTTGTATATAGTCAGCTTGAGGCGGAGGGATAAGTTAGGAGATGTAAGCAGGTGGTTAAGTCTGTAAGACTTGGTCCGAACCGCCCTGAGTTTCTTCCTGCAGTGGTAGGCTAGTTTCAGGTGTCGGTCTAGTGTGACACCTAAGTAGACTATGCTGCTTGATGGTCTGTTTTCGCGTCCCGCTACCCTATAGAGCTTAGGGAGAGGGCGACGCTTTTTTCCCTGAAATGAGAAAATTATGCAGTCCGTCTTTTTAAGATTCACTGTGATGTTGAGTCCTTCGAGCTTCTGTGTGATGCTCGCGCAGACCTCCTCCGAAGTGAACCATGTTACTTGATTTGTTTTGTTCAGTGAAAATATTTAGATTTTGCGAGTAAGAAACACATGAGCAAGCATACAAACTTTGCCCCCCTTTTCACCCCCTTAGGGGTAGAATTTCGGAAAATCCTTTCTTATCGGATGCCTACGTCATACAAAAGTTTAGCACTCTCAAAGTTTCAGGTCTCTACGATCAGCGGTTTAAGCTGTGCCTTTATCCGTCAGCCAGTCATTCAGGACAATGCATTTTATATATATAAATTTATATTTTATATTTATAGATTTTTTGTTCTTATTCATGAATATGCCTGGAAACGAATATCTACAGTGCATTCAAGATGAGAAATGCTTTGAAAAAAATCATTTCAATAGTCTGCTTATTATGCAAAAATAAGTTTTACTTCACAAATCCGTGCATCTTTTTCGAATGTTCGTGAATCAATAAATGTAGCCACCCACGCAGAAAATTACGGGTTTTAAAAATAGTTTGCTAATGTCATAAGCATAGCCTGACATTGTTGAAATTGTTAGTGGAGTTCATAATCAGCTGGCGGAAAATTGGACTCGGCTAGCTTTAAGTGAAAGGCTCCTTAAGAGACTCGATAAACCATGAAAAAAGCTCCGAACTGGACCACGGGGTCTGTTCCGATTCATTTATTCCTAAGGGAATGGACACTAGGCAAACATCTTGGAAGGAATAAGATATGACTACTACATGAACCGAAAGAAACAGAGAGGGGGGTGAGAGGGGGAGAGAGAGAGAGAGAGAGAGAGAGAGAGAGAGAGAGAGAGAGAGAGAGAGAGAGAGAGAGAGAGAGAGAGAGAGAGAGAGAGAGAGAGAGAGAGAGAGAGAGAGAGAGAGAGAGAGAGAGAGAGAGAGAGAGAGAGAGAGAGAGAGAGAGAGAGAGAGAGAGAGAGAGAGAGAGAGAGAAATGTGTCACCATCTTCTTAGGTGGGACACACTTCTTACATTAGAATAGAATAGAATGGAAAAGTAACTTTATTCTGGGACTAGGTCCCTTTAGAATAACAAATATGAACAGAAAAATATATATAATATTTACCTGGCCAGAAGGCTAAGTATTACAAATCATAAAGCTTGTGAAAATGACAAAAAACAATTTAAAAAGAAATATTTAAACAAAAATAATAATAAGCAAATGAACAGTACAAGTCTTGACAAGATATTAAGCAATTAAAGAGAATTGATAAATCCATAGCTTTTGTTAAATGCATGAGCTAGCATGCAATAATTCTTTACATGATGTACAGCTTCTTAAAAGACAAAATTAAAATAAATAAATAGTACAATGAATTCTATACATTACAATCAAAGCTAATGACTAACCTGCTTAGAGAGCATATTTTTGGGAAGCTAGGAGATGTTGGAAAAGCAAGGATTTAAATGACGATAGTGAGGGACTATGACGGATATTAGGAGGGATTGAGTTCCACACTGTGGTGGAAAGGAGCGTTCGAATGCTTTGGTTCGGTGGGAACGAGTATAGATTATACATTATTCTCTTTAGTCTGTCTTCAAGCATTTTAGAAAAGCCTCCATATACCACGCTACAATATATATATATATATATATATATATATATATATATATATATATATATACACGCTATAATACATTAATAGCCCAAAAGGAAAATTCTGTATCTTTACAACCCGTGAAGGTTATTGGGTTCAGTATCTGTTATAGGCTGTACTATTTTTAGTGCAACGGATGTGCCGAGAAGTGATTTTTCCGATATCATGCTCAACTCTTCTTTACGGATGTGAAACGTGGCCGCTAACACTGAAGAATGCACAGTGTCTTTAGGTATTCGGACGTAAAGTGATGCGTTGAATATTCGATTCGAAAAAGGTTGAGACTATAGGAGAATTTAGGATATCACAGAAAGCGGAATTGTGGAACATTCACCCGGTTAGTATTATTAAAGTGATGGTGTCGCTAAGATTAAGATGTGCTGGTAAAGTTGGTGGGCTGAGAAACGAAAGAATTCTTAAAAACTTAATAAGCGCTGTATCGTCTGGCAAAATTCGAAGGGTATACCGAGCGGTAAGTGGGAGGATCTTGTTAAGAATGATCTTGCGGATTTGGATTTGGGCATCGAACCTTCGGGTTCGCTAAGCCTTATCATTTTGTGGTTAGATAACACTTATGTGTGAGATACACTTAGTAATATAGTGCGTATATAATAAAAAAAACAACCGGTTCCACTACAATGCATGAAAAGCCTTGAGTTCAGTACGTGGTAGAGACTGTATTGGGTAGCATGATTTGTCCTAGATCACGCTTAACCACCAGTTTTTCCCAATAGAGGCACATATGAGCCCCAGGAGGGCTGAAATCTGTCACAGCCGGATTTCAGCCCGGGAACTTTTGCACGGCAACTCATCGGTAAACTGTTAAGTTACCCCACTCCCCATAGTATGTATATATTACAGTAATATACAGTTTTATATATAGTTATAACTACTACTGGGTGTCCCTTGCCTGAGCTGCGTGTTAGGGACAGCCATCACCGGCGTGACAGAGGAGTGAGAGCGAAACGGCTCTGGTCCGTTGAGGAAGCTACGCAATTAGGAGCGAATTAATTCGGATAATTACTATTTTGTATTCCCACTTTCATAACTCGCGATGAAAATTGTGTAACTCCAACTTCATAATAATGTCCTTACTAAGGCCTCGAGCAGTTTTGCACACGAACCCCAGTTTCCTTAAGCCTGGTTTACATTGTGTGTAATGAGTTCACTAGCATACTTCTTCTCTGAAATACTCGACTATGCTCATTTTGGTAGGGTAACTGTAACCTGCGTAATAATGAACAAGCAGGTTAGGCAATATCGAATTTTACGACTTTTTCGTAGGCGGCTGACCTCATTGCCCTATTTCTATAATTAGGACTGCTGATATTCCACATACCTTCGTAATCCTTGTAAACTGCCATCATAGGGTTTATTGGGGATGTAACCCCTCGTTGCTTAGAAGAAATTAAAAAAAAATTGTAAGTAAAAATTAAAAAAAAAATGTCAAAAACACAACAAAGAAAGTGCAAACACAGTTATTTTAATGAATAAAAGGTACATTAAAATGACAAACCTGTTTAATACTGTTTATTTACAATTAATTATATTATTATAGCGGCAGTAGTGGCATCTAGCGGCAACAATAAGATCGCTAATATGAGAACAGTTCAGACAATTCTTAAAATCTAGAAGTAAAGTCTGGATGGGTCTAGAAAGTTCCCTATGCAATTAACTATAGTAAGTTATTGTAACCAATAAATAAGGTTACTTCTATTTAAAAGGTATTTCTTGATTGCCCTTCCAAAAATAACATTTATAATGAAAATAACATTTTTAACTTCCAAATTAACATTTCTAAAAAATTATAATCTACTTATTTAATTTGAAGCTACATGGTTTATAGTATAATATAAATTATACCTATATTACGAGGCATCTTTTTTGAAGGGAGTAATATGTTGGAGTGGTTGACTGGTGGGGGTTAACATGAGTCTCTAGTTACGTTAATGTCTGGCACTAATTTCATAGTTTCATCTTTCGACCACTTAATTTTTGTTTATACGTAGTAAGCAAAATTTGAGATTAAACTTTTAACTAAAATGACCGAAGCACACAGGCAGATCAGCGTGAACGCCTTAGAGACGTGATTTTTTTTTTCTTCTCAACTCCTTGATTATAGTAAATCTCAGATTTTTATTTTTTTATTTTAATTCGGCAATACCAAAATTTTCCTTTGCCATATATTTTACGATTTCTTCATAGGCGGCTGACCTCATTGCCCTATTTCTATAATTAGGACTGCTGATATTCCATATACATTCGTAATCCTTGCAACAACACTGCAACTAATTTCATATTTTCATGTTCCGTCCACTTCATTTTCGTTTATACGTTGTAAGCAAAATTTGAGATTAAACTTTTAACTATAAACTTTTAACTAATGGCCGAAGCACACAAGCAGATAGAAAGACACACTATCCTCTGCTAAACCCAAACTTGTATTTGTTTACTTTGCTATAGTCAACAAACAAACCAAGAGATTAGAGTAAGATTGTGGAAGTGGGGGTGGGATAATATTATTTTAAATAGTCAGCCTGGTAAATCTATGTTGTGTTACTTAACTCATACGGAAGTAAAAAATCGACAATGCATCTGAAAGTCGATTAAAATTTAGTAAATCGATATTAATCTTCTTTCCAACTCACACAACATTATAATTGCCCAAACGTTATCGGATCAAGGAGGCAACTAATTGAATCACTTCCCTACACGACTGAACTCTCATTATACTATCAACCTGTGAATATCATTTAACGCTTGCTCATTGTGATTACTAATCTGTTATCAACAACTAACATCGTTATTTTTATTGGACTGGTTTAGATAGCGTTACAAAGTGATTACGTGCATAACTTTGAAGAATAGATTTGAAAGACATATTATCACGTGATATTTTTACATATCACCTTACAGAACTTAAGAACACGCAAATTCGTGAAATATTGCTTTGGATTTAGAAGATATTCCTATTTCTGATCGTGACTAACAAAAGTAACTCTTTGAGAACATGATTCGATAGAATGATCTACGGTTCTGTTTTATGGACTCTATGTATTCCTACTCTGAAAAGTTACATTATAATCCTTGTTGTATGTCATACACTAGTCATCTTTTTCTTCAAACTTCACATTTACCCTTACAAAATATAGCTTTTAGGACATTGAAATGTCTGGAGAGGGTTATCCAATATAACGGCGAACTTTGGTTTCCATCGTCCAAGGACACGGATCATTTATGGCAGGTTTCCCATAGATCCATAACCAGTCCTTTGGACCTGATTCACTAGTGTCCATCCCACAGAGGTACAATCGGGTTCAAGGTTAGTGACAAATTGGTCAAGATCCATGGATTACCATCGTTTGGGATAATAAAAAGTAATTAGGCAATATTAACAACAAATTTTACTATATAACATGCGGCTATTCACGACCTGGTGAGTAGGATTACTGTGCTCGATATTTGTGAGCTACCTCCAGTAGCCTGATGAGACATAATTACCAGTTGGGAGGAGAAGCATTTGCATAATTTTTATTAGTGACAAATTAAACAGTCGGGTTGTATTGGTAAAGATTTATTTTTATTTTTTTGTAATACTAGTATAAGACATATACAATGTAAATACCATTGTATACTCACGAATCTAGACGGAATATTTACTTCGGAGACTCTGACTATAGAAGAGAATAAAATAGGACTAGTTTTTCAAATAGTAAAAAAGGCGAACGCAGGTTATTAAGGAAGATTTTAGGCAACAGATGGGTTAAGGTCACATATGTTTCAGGACTATACAGACATTTTGGACCAATGACAATAGCAATTAATATGTTGCTTGTTCATTTAACGTCACTTTATGCTGCTATGGCTAATCGGACGATGCTATATTGGGAACTGTAAATTTTGCCTATCCAGGTTTAATTAGGATAGGGATTTTTAATGAGTACCTGACATCGTACAGGCTCGGGACTCCCGTTTAATATCCCTTGTGAAGGACAGCGTAACTAAGGATTTTTTAGTCCCTTAAAAAAATCCTAGGGCCACCTGCCGGGCTACGAACTCGCGATCTTGGGCTTAGTAGTTTGTTACGCTAACCACTAGACCACATAAGGTGGTCGCCCCGTAATATCAATTGATAAGAAAAGGTTGTTGTTCTATAGACATATCCTTAAAATGTCTGATGATGGCCTAACAAAGAAAATATAGAATCGTATAAAACCTAAGAATGTGATTCCTGGTTCCGGGAATGTGATTAAGATCTTAAAGAAATGGGTATTTATGGAGGATAAAATCATGAACAAGGACGAAGTTCTGGAAAAATTTTAAGTTCGGAGAGGAATTCAAAATACAAAGGAAAAGGGCACTGAGGAGGGAGTCTGATGATACTGGAAGGACTTCAATGCACAAGAACCAGGAATGAAAAGCGATATTAATTCGCAGTTCATAATGACACAATACGAATGTAATAAAAGCTATATAAATATTAAAATGAATACAATTAATAAAATCAGGGAAAGATGAATAGTAGAGAAGAATTCGCCAAAGAGGTAGGAATGCATGATAAAAATCCGGTTACATAAGAGATAATATAAATTAAATTAAGAGAGATAAGAATGTAGATAACAATAGAGCGCTGATTGCCCCCGCAAGCCGTGCATTTTTTATAAATAAGAACTTTCACTGCTCTCTCTCCCTTTTAGGTCTCCAAGTCTTTTCCTGTATCCAGAGGAAAGTAACCGCCTAGGGTCTAGGCTTCCAATCCATATATTACTCATTTTATAATACATATGTATCATAAAATCAGTAATTTATTTCAAGCTATTTAAAGTCTAATTAATAAATTCATAAACTTCGAAACTATTTTTTATTGCTTTCAGTAACTTACTAAAACGTTAATAAAATAAATGTGATTCAATTCATGCTATAAGTAGTTTTTATAGTGAAAAGATTATTGAAAATCTGTAAAAATATTGTGTCTGTGTTATAGAAGTGCCCTTTTCCGGGTATAACTTTAATAAATAATGCATTAATAAAGTTAAGTTTAAGGATCACTCCCCTCGGATGGAACCGATCATTCTTTATTCTTCTTCTTCCTCTAGCAGCTGTGTATAGTTGCAGCCTTAGTCCATACAGCCCACTGATCTCTGTCCTTTGCAAGTCTTCGCATCTCCGAGATGGTACATCCTCTTGCTGCTCCCATTATCCAATGTAGTCACAAAAACATGCTCCTAGGTTTGGCCTTCGGTCTGGATTCCAATAACCTGGCCTTTTGGGTATCATCCATTTTGCAGAGGTGCCCGTACCATTTTAATTGCCGCTCCTCCAGGATATCCTACACCGATCTTACTCCAAGATCATCACGAATCCAGTCGTTTCTAACGCTCTTGGTATTTTGGTATCGAGGTTTGCCCATCTTTTTGATCCCTATAGCATCACTGAAAGGGACAACGTTTCATATAGCTTAGCCTCTGTACTCACTTTCTGTTATCCTATCATTGTTAATGATATCTGATAGATAAATATTGATATATACTCGTACATATTGTTACTAGGGGTTACTACAAACCATAAACGAAATGAAAATATAAATTGCCGAAAGTTTGTTGTTGTTTGTATCGAAAATTTGATGATTTTCGATGACCTTTTATTCTTAACTGTGAAATAAGAATGGTAAAAATGTAGTGTTTATAATCGTAAAGTGTTTCCTTAGTAATACTACGTGTTGTTTCAATAGTTTTGGGGATTTCTAATGACGAAAGAACTGACGAAGGTTTTTCCAACATAGGTTGGATAACGCCTCGTGTAAGGGAGTCGTTATTACCGAACGTAGTGTTTTCTTTTTTCACAAGATCCTCCTCACCTCTTGCATAACTCTTCAGATCAGAGGTCGACCTTTGAAAGAAGAAGATGGCCATGGAGGAAGGAGAAGAAGTTCCTGAGGAAGACCAGAACTGGTTGCCGCCGGGTCGAGTCACTTTCACTCTCTCCTTTCTAAGAGAATCGCTTATCAGCTGTTGTAACCTTACCGGCCTTCTAGATCGCATATCTTCTTGCGACATAGAGGTATTTTTATTCTGTTATCACTATGGGTAAAAAAAAAACTAGACTTCTAATTAAATTAATAATATACTGCATTCGAAAGTGGATTAAGAACAACGACTAAGCTTTTAAATTACTGGATAAGTAATTAACTATAAGAATTAACAAGTCCGTCATTTCGGGCATCATAAGAAAATGCTCCAAAATTAAAATTCACATCAATGAATATCAAATGTAGCACATCCCACATCAACAGTCCAAACAGCTCATCATAATGCAGTATAGAAAATTATCTTTCTTTTAATAGAATAAAAAAATACTGTAAAATACGTTTGCTACATAAAATGTTCGAAGAATAACTAGAAAGTAAAGCACTTTTAAGGTCTTTTTAAAATGTTTTCCTCCATTGGATGATATGGTTAGCGCCCCCAAAAAAAAAATCTGCAACGGACGCACCGTGCGAAATAAATGTCTCTGAGAAGTAAATTGATATAGTATTAATTAATTTTATTTTCAAGAATGTGGTACGTGTTAGTTATCATTGAAGGATGAATAACGTTGTAAGATATTCGAAAAAAAGTATTGCATAGAATTGTCCGGAAAATGATGGTGATTGATAAGGAATTGGTTATTATTATTTAGGGACAAATAATTTTACAAAATAAACCGAAAAGACTAAATTAAACTACAGAGCTATAGGCCCATAAATGTATATAGTTTTAAAATGATATATCACTAAAATAGAGCCAAAAACTCAAAAAGAAACACTATTATTTATTATAATGCAATTGGGAAAAACCACAATGCAAAGCCTTATGTTTCAAAAAATACACCTACTTACCAGCTGACGTTTCGCCTATTCAGGCATCATCAAGACACCAAAATCAAAAAGGGGTTATGTTAATCGCATCTCGAAGAAAAAGGTGCAATACATCCCAACGATCAACAGCCCAAACAGGCTCCAAACATGAGACAGTACCCCACCACCAACACGTTCAATATACAACTGAACGAAAGTAATACGCAACCAGCTGGTTGGGATGTATTGCACCTTTTTCTTCGAGATGCGATTCACATAACCCCTTTTTGATTTTGGTGTCTTGATAATGCCTGAATAGGCGAAACGTCGACTGGTAAGTAGGTGTTTTTTTTGAAACATAAGGCTTTGCATTGTGGTTTTTCCCAATTGCATTATAATTATTTAAAATGATATATTTTATCGGCATTGTCTAGCAACGGATCCAGCATTTACCGTTTGTTTAGCCTTTTGTCATGTTCAATCAATTAAATTTTAAATATTTTTAAATTCAGTGATATATCACTGAATATAGTTAACAAAAAATTAACCTCATATATGAGGTTGATTTTTTTTTATTAACTGCATATATATATTTTTTTATATAATTATTGGTTAATTTTTTTATTTTTAAATATCCCGGCCGAGGGCCTATCTTTTCTCTTTAAAAATAAAAATATTTTCAAAATCAAAAAATTGACCAATAATTATAAAAAAATATAAATAGTAATATGACGTAAGTCAATAAGATCCTAAAATTAAATTAATGTTCAAAGAACTTTCGTTCTAGTGTATTCATCGCAAAAATTGCGAGAACACGAGGACATGGGATCGGATAAGAGAAAAGATTTGTCCTCTGCCGGCAGGCGGCCTTGGTGGCTCAAATGGTAGGGCACTGCCACGGAGAGACAGAGGTTCCGGGTTCGAATTCCGGCCGAGGCCCTATCTTTTCTCTTTAAAAATAAAAATATATATTTTTTAATTATTTTTAGAACAACATTAAAATAAAAACAACTTTATTATTTTATTTTTGTTTTGAGGAAAAAAGATTTGTCCTCGCCGGGATTCGAACCCGGGTCGACTGCATCTCCGGTGCAGTTCTCTAAACCACTTAGCTACAAGGGTTCGTATCCAAGTCAGACAAATCCCTTCTCTTCACCGATCCTATATATATACACATAGCAAAAATTGCGAGAACAAGGGTACATAGGAACGGTGAAGAGAACGGAATTGTCTGACTTGGATACGGACCCTGGTAGCTCAATGGTTTAGAGCACTACACCGGAGATGCATAAGATCCGGGTTCGAATCCCGGCCAGGACAAATCTTTTCTCTTCAAAACAAATATATTTAAAAATAATCACCATCAAAATAACAATTAATAAAAATAATTTCTTATTTTATGTAATACAATACAAAACAAATGTCAAAAATATAGTGTGGTCTAGTGCAAGGGCGGATCGAGGATTTTTTTCTGGGGAGGGGCACAACGGCCAGACCGGAAAAAAAAATCAACAATAACTTACACAACGTTACAAAGTTAAATAAATAAACAAACAAAAATATGTGAAAACACAACAAATGTAATGTATGTGTGAGTAATTATTCGATTATTATCAAAGGAATCTTCTTAAATAATGTTAGTACTTCTAATATTTATAACATTACTTAATAAGTACCTTTTATAACTATCGGATTTTTGACCTTATAAATATATTAAGAAATCAAAACTTAGTTTGTTAACAATATCAATTCTATGAATATTTATATCCAAAAGTAATCGATCCTTTTGTAAATAGCTAAAAATCCTGTAATTATCACCAATTCATGCGTACTTATTGTTACAATATTATAATACAAAACGGCAACTATTTAATGTTTATCAATTCATTTCATTCATTAACTCATTATGTATGATTTCTGAATATTACACAATTCAAGAAAAGTTGATTGCACCATGCATAATATGTAGATGCAGCGAAATTATGCCATTGCATAAAATTAGATTATTTGCATGATTATATTCAATGAATGTAACAGTGTGAAAAAGAAGCGCCTAGTGTATATACATTTATATGCAGGGGTACTTCTTGTCTGCACAACGGCGGCCCAATTTTACAGATTATACATTTAATTGTACTATAGTAGATATTTCAAGTTTTAGTAGAAATTTCTCAATTTTATTCGAAGTTAATTTTAGTACTCACGTATATTGCACCCTCTTAATGATCTTATTAAAATATGAGTTCTCACTTAGCATTGTTTTGAGATTGCTATTGAATATTTCTCATTAAATAAAATATTTATAATTTTTGTTTTTATTTTATCGTGATTATTTAAATATTTAAATATTTTTATTTTGAAGAGAAAAGATTTCTCCTGGCCGGGATTCGCATTCGGATCATCCGCATCTCAAGCGCGGCACTCTTCCAACTGGGCTACCAGGGCTCGCAACCAGGTCAGACAAAGTTGGAAGAGTGCCGCGCTAGAGGTGCGGAGGACCCGGGTTCGAATCCCGGCCAGGACAAATCTTTTCTCTTCAAAATAAAAATATTAAATAAAATATGTATATTATTTTGTTTTACCATTGATTTACTGTGAAGTATTCCGCTTCTGACAGGACTTTTATTTAATCTGTTAAGAGCCGGAGATGGATCCTATGGGATCTACGACTCTCCTGGGCTCATCCAGCCTCTGTAAAGTGGGTACCCAAAATAAGGGGGAAAATCTGACGGTTGAAGGGTTTAATCTTAGACAAATCACCTCCCTGCACTACCGCTGTGCAAGAAGCAGTATAGTCCCGACCATGTACTGAATCTCAGACTGTTTATGGGTAGTAGTGGTACAGGTTTTACTATTAACTACGTTCGTTTCAACTGGTCTTTCGTTCCCCGTGTTTTTAATTTCTTCCTCCAGTCCAAATTGCTCCTATTTTCCTTTTTGGCGTTTCCTGAAAACCTTGAGCAGTCTGAAGTTCTTTCCTGAGAGAAGAACGTCCTTCAAGATAATTGAATAATCTTTTGGTCATTCTGCTTGGCTTCACCCTTTGTATCGTTCATAGAACTGAATTCTTCTTCTTCTTATTGTGTCTATATTTTTTTTCTAAGTATGTGTAGATTTCCTGGTTATAGCATCGTCTAAATTTGTTCTCTCAGTGATAGAACTGTTTTTTATCTCAGGTTTGTTTTATAGATAAAAAAAAACAGTTTTTTTTTTATAGTTTATAAGAAAAATGATAGTAAACAATAGAGTGAAAATTGAGAATAAACAATGACTGGAAAATAGTTTTTATTTCTCTTACCCTAAAAAAAAGAAGAATTAAATCCAGTTTAAAAAAAGAAATACAAATTTATAAGAATGAAGAAAAATGATTTAAACTCATTTCACTGAATTCTCACTATTATATTGAATGAAATAACAGCCCTAAAATGGAGATATCGGAATAAGATGTTGCATGTTTTGTTTTTTTAAGTCGCATTCAATTTCTTCTCTAAAACAGAGCTACCTTCTGTGTACCAACCTAAAGAAGTCAGGAACATTAACTTAGTGATATGTCGATTTTTAAAAATATTTACAACTTAACTGATCGTGCATGACAAAAGAAAAAACAAATGGTATTTCCTCAATTCGTTGCTAGGCAACGCCAATAAAATACAACATGGCCACTAAATTCTTGTTTAAGAAAGATTCACTTTTATTTATAATGGATGCATACTAGATTATGAATAACCATAACTTGAAATTGATGCTAGATAATATTATTTTAAATAGCCTTAACTTTTCAGGATGTATTTATAGTTAATTGTTATGTTAATGGGCATACCCATATACACCTGATGTTTATTTGAGTTAACTTTCGGAAGCGGCCCATATGTAAGATATTATTTATATGTTATTATAAGTTGTTTGTGTTACCTATCGAAGAGAGCTATATGAAGAAATTTGGATGAGATGGAATCGAGCTGGCGCCAAGCTAATTGTGAGAAGGGAAAGGAGGAACCACTTTCTTTCTCATTCTGCTAATAAATATCGATCTTTCTTAATACAGAATATAGGCACAATCGATAGCAATTACATCGATAGAACTTAATATCGATACAATCAATTATTGATCTTAGTTAAAATCAATACTACCAATCATAGATACTACACAATATCGATTTAAATATTTAGGTGCTCATACAAGACTGAAAAGACAAGAAACTGCTCGATTCTAACATTTTCGCCTACTTCAACATTTACTGGACAAACGTTCTAAGCTCCCAATTAATTATAAAAGACTCATTTACATGACAGTTATCAGACCTATTTGCACATACGGAGTTAAGCTTTGGGGCTCTACTAAACCATCCAATTCATCTCGTATCCAATCCTTACAATCCAAAATCCTACGTAAAATCCTCAATGCTCCTTATTATGTCACAAACAAGCTCCATCCATCATGATCTTAATATTCCACATGTTGCTGATTTGGCCCAAACTAGATATTTATCCTTCCATGACAAGCTCAATACACACTTGAATCCGCTAGTGTCTTAACTTAAGTAGTTTCTCCACAAGTGTTTTTTGTTTTCATATCATTAGTTCATATCAGCAAATTTACTTGATGTAATATTATTACAGTTGTAAATATCAATAAATTAATCTAAAAAAAAAAATTAGGACTTGACATGGACAAAAGGTTAACTTTTACTTTCCACACTGATTACGTGTGCAAAAAAGCTAACAGAGCGCTGTGTAGTGTATATCCATACTTTAACAGGAGTTCTAAATTAAGCACAGATAATAAGTTATTATATAAAGCCTGCTTATGATCTATTCTAACATTTGCATGCCCAATATTTAGTTATATGTAGAAAAGAAATTATAAAAAATATAAACATTCCAAAACAAAAGCCAGAATTGCTGGAAATTAGGCATATTACACTAAAGTTAAAATTATGCATAAAGAATTATTATTTGAGCACTACCAGTGGGTAGTTTCTCTACTTGTCATGCTCATGTCATTATGTATCACGTATCCTATATTCTTGTTGTATTATTGTAATTCAGTTGTAAATATCAATAAATAAATTTAAAAAAAGAATTATTTGTACCGTATATTAATGTATTCATCAATAAATCATACAAAAAATTCATTTTTAAGTGTAAATACGAAAAAAACCCACTTATAAAAAATATTGGGAACTATACAAAAAATAGTACAAAACGGTATGTACATAAAAGAACAAAGCATTTATTATTGTAGGATACCAATTTCTTTTCTTTTATTGTTATTGTTTATATACATATATAGACACAATTTTTGTTTATTTTGATTATCAATTATTTTTCTCTGTTGAATATTTTTTTGTATAATTTTTTCATTGTATTTCTGATTCTATATAGATATATTTAAATTGGTTTAAGTTTTTGAAGATTGAGACGGGTCGGTTTGGTACAGCATACTACTTTTGTAAGTTGTAGAAAATTATATTAGAAATAAAAAATTTGTAGAACAAGAAATTATTAATAAAGTGTTGATTTTTGGCAGTGGTGGGCGTGCGTAAACCCAACGTACTAACCCACCAGTGCCGAACCCCGTATGCCAGAAATGGCAGGTAGAGGGGAAAAAAAAGTTACTGCGGCTTCCACGATCCGATTTTATAGCTCTTCTTGCTTGCCAACTGCCACAGAATAAACCATAGACTTCATCCAGCCCCACACAAAATAATCTATTGGCGTTAAATCCGGAGATCGTGGTGGCCATTTAACAGGTTCGTTTCGACCAACCCATCAGTCCATAAGTTGCATTTAAATAATCAGTGACACTATGAGAAAAGTGAGCTGGAGTACCGTCATGCGTAAACCACAGCCTTTGCCGAATGCCTGGCGGAATATCTTCTAGGAGTTCATGAAGATTATTTTGAAAAAAAAAATGCAAGTAAGATATGACTGACAGCCTAAATGGCAAAAAGAAGGGGCCGATGATGTAGTCGACTAGAAGACCACACCGGACATTTAAAGAAAAGGTATGTTGGTAAAGTCCAACAGCAGTCGTAAGAGGGTTTTCTTCAGCCCAAGTATGGATAATTCGAAAATTATCCCATTTCTTTTAAAGCAAGATTCATCAGTAACCAAAATGCAGTTCAGGAAGTTAGGATCTCGTGGGCATTGTCAAATTAACCGCGGGGAGAAATTTCTGCGTTTTTTATAATCTTGTGGTAATAAATCTTGCCTACTCAATACGTGAAATGGATATAATTGTTGTTCCCTTAAAGTTCGCCATACGCTGGTAGAGGGAACATCGAAATGACATGACAATCTTCGGGTACTAGTAGTAGGAGATAACTGAAGAACGGCGAGTATTTCTTTTTCAAGATTTTAACGTGTCATTATCCCTAAGGCGTCTTTCAATGGCCTCAAACGTTTTACGATTTGGTATTTTTCGGTTAGGAAATTTTTCACGATATCTTCGAACAGCAGCAGCACCGCTTCTATGTACCCCGCCATAAGTTAAAAGCATTTCCGTTTGTTCTGCAAAAGTGAATAGTGAATTGTCTCACAGTACTCAATCACAGTAACACACATGGAGCTAGACAAACAGATGAGCAACTACTGTCATTGCTTATCGTTCATTTGTTTATCAGGTGATTAAAACCTGTGGTAGTATTAAACACGCTAAACTTCGTACAGTCAGTCTTAATGTAGTAAATAAATAATAAATCTTTAACCTTTGATATCTGTTTAATAAATGAGTTTGAGATGTATGTTAATCTGAACTTTTTTGATTATTTTGTGTTCGAGAACATATACCTAAAACAGTGCCGTGCAATTCCGAAATAGCCTGTATAATGCTAAAAGTGCGGGTAACGTGCGAAGTATTGAGTTGATATTTTACAGGTTCGAATACGGCTGTGGTAGATACATTTTTTAACCTGTTAACGACTACAGATGGACCTATAGGCTGTACCGTGGCTCAATCTGCATCTTGCCGTCTGAGCGTATTGCAAGACAAATCCTCTACCTTCATAATCATTATTGATAGCTTAAGAATAGTATGGTCTATATCATGTACTCAACTCAAGAAACTTCTTGGTACAGGTTTTTCTTAATACTAAACATGAAGCTGATACAAATTATTCAATTATCTTATTAAATTGCTCGTATCAGGTATGCTGTAATGTTTAAGGGGAAAAAATGAGCCATTAATGTTCCTAATTTTTCTCCGTTGTTATATTTTCTATGGGCAAAACTTTCTTGCCTAATGTGCGAACAGTAGAAGACTAACAGTAGAGATCCTATTCAAAATGTTAACTTTCACACGAAGGCTGACTTTCACTGCCGCGGCAGCTACTGTCATAACAGCCCGAATTGACAGCTCAACTCGCTTTTACGTAAACATTTTAAATACCTAGCTCAAATCCCCTTTTTAAAAGGATTTCCTTTGTCCGACATGTCAAACATATGTCTAAAAAAATGTTACTAGGAAGGAATCTACATTTTGCACATTATAAAACTGTTCTATTTTGTGCAATAATAATATATTATAAAACTGTACTACAATAGCTGCTTAATCGTTTAGGAGAGGTACTCCGATATTAATCTAGAAATCGCAAGAGCTCTGGAGCCATTTGTGATGATGATGATGATCTTTTCAAGGCCCAAAAGTCAATAATCCATCAGGGCTCATAGTGCTGGTTTATCCCATTCTACTAAACGCTAAATTACCTTATAATTAGTAAACTTCCACTGCACTCTAACTCAAGGAATTAGAAAAAAAAATATCCCCCCGATATTAATATAAACATTGAAGTTTAGTTTAGCACCTATTTTGTACTCCTATGGTAAGCCTATTTTGTGGCACTGTGGTAAGCCTATTTACCATAAGCACTATGGTAAGCCTATTTTGTACCCCTATGGTAGGCCTATTTTGTACCCCTATGGTAGGCCTACTTTGTACTCCTATGGTAAGCGGTAAGCCTATTTTGTACCTCTATGGTAAGCCTATTAAAATATCAAAACCAGCTAAGTATTGTTTTGAGATATTAAATATTTTATATTAAAAAAAATAATGAAATGATTTTGTATTTTATTTTAGGTTTGTTATATAGATTTATGGGATTTTGAAATTTGTTAACATATCCCAATACATCTTCATTTTAACATCTCCTCACCATGAAATCCTCCTCTGTCAGACCTCTTCTAGCTACTATTTCTTTAATGACTTCTTCTGTCCACAGCTTCCGAGGTCTCCCAAGCCTTCTCAGAGCAGGGTGAGTGGCCATGGCGTCTCATCCATTCTCATGACGTACCCATACCATAGCAATATTCTTTCACTGATGTCACTGAGAACGTTGAGTTTAGCTATTCCCTTATTTCTAATAACCTTATTTCGGACCTTCTGCAACCTGGATATGGTACAACTTCTTCTCCAGAAATCCAGGTCTAGGGCCAGTAATTATATCCAAGAAGGAGTGGTATACCTTCCTTATAGTTTCAAGACAGAACTTTTATATAATACCATTTACCATTTACC
The DNA here is from genome assembly GCA_037127475.1 of Arma custos. Taxonomy (NCBI): domain Eukaryota; kingdom Metazoa; phylum Arthropoda; class Insecta; order Hemiptera; family Pentatomidae; genus Arma; species Arma custos. Next base: position 14,823,272 of record CM073762.1, on the reverse strand, counting down.
ATATACCATTTAGAAGACGTACGATCTTTTTACCATTAGTACTTTGTTTTTCAATATCTCTTTGTACTGTCTAACCAAACCTGTCTGTTGTCACACCAAGAAGCTTGAAAGCAGTACTTCGAGGGATTTTCCAGTCCTCAGTGACGCAGTGAGGATATTTAAGATTAAGTTTTAACTCCCTACTGTATCCTTTAATAACATTCCACTGATACATTACCTAGGGCTACATTTGGACAAACGTCTCACTTGGAATCCTCATACAAGACTGAAAAGACAAGAAACTGCTCGACGTTTTCGCCTACTTCAACATTTATTGGACAAACGTTCTAAGCTCTCAATTAATTAAAAAAGACTCCATGACAGTTATCAGACCTATTTGGATATACGGAGTTGAGCTTTGGGGCTTTACTAAACCATCCAATTCATCTCGTATCTAATCCTTACAATCAAAAATCCTTCGTAAAATCCTCAATGCTCCTTATTATGTCACAAACAAACTCATCCATCATGATCTTAATATACCATATGTTGCTGATTTGGCCAAAACTAGATACCTATCCTTCCATGACAAGCTCCATACACACTTGAATCCGCTAGTCTCTCAACTTGCTTCCCATACTATTCCTGATAACCCTCCGAGACGTCTGAAAAGAAGATGGCCTCGAGACCTTCTACTATAGAACTTCATTGGAGTGCTACCGATGGGTAGTTTCTCCATAAGTGTTTTTATGCCATTTGTTCATATCAGCAAATTTACTTAATGTAATATTATTACAGTTGTAATTCTAATAAATTAATCTAAAAATAAAAAAAAAAATTCTAAATTCTAAATTCGGAGACAATTTTCGCAGCCTTCGATCTGATTTGCTGACATCGAAATTTCTTGTCAGTTCTCGGACAGATATTCTGGTATATTTTTTTTCTCGGAGAACATCGTTTGAAGGGCAGAGATTCTTCTGCGGCCTTCTTTGGCTTCATGGCTCAAGCCTCCCTCTCGAAACCTCTGGAAAGACTGTTGAAGAGTGCACTCACATATTCTGCCTTTGGCCCCATTCTTAGTTGATATTTCTGGCCCTTTGGCCCTCGCATTGGCTGAGTTTGAGCTTGTAAATCAAAGCTATGCAAAAACCGTGTTTTGACATCTTAGAAAAAATTGAATTATTTGCAAGCATAAAAATATTAAAGTGATGACAAACATTAACAGTTTATTATTTGGAAGGGCGTTTGAAGAAAACATAAAATCCTGCATTATTTTCCGGACAACCCAATAATTCTTTTTTTTTGGTCGGGGGAGATTCGAACAACATTTCGTAAAATAGAAAAAAAAAGAAACAGTTTGTAAAGAAGATTTCATGGGAACGTGAATATAATAGAACTTCATGGCTTGCCGATCTACTCCTTCGCAATATTTTTGGCTTTTTATGTAGATTTGTTTACAAACATTTCAAAATATCGACCCTTATTTATATAATAATATTAAATAAATATAAAATACAAGTATATTTTTAAAAAAGGAGTTTTATAATACAGAAGTTTTAGAATACAGTCTATCTTATAAGTTAAGAATATGATGTACTTTGAGTTTATTTAAAAATATATCGCAATCATTACAACAAAGAAGTATAAGGAAAAAGGCAACAAGAATACTACACTCACTACGATGGCACAATAGTCGTTCTAAAGAAAATAAAAATAAAATCTTCTGTTCTGTTAATGAGAATATTTCCACATAAGCAGCAGAAACGTTGTCCATGTTTCTAATATGTATATGGAAAAACATGGACAGGGAAGAGGAAAAGATGAAGAAAGTATGGAAGAAACAGCGTTAGAATTCTTTGCGTGATTCTCTTTATAAAAATAATTTATTCATTGGAATTTACAACTGTATTATAACAATACAACAAGCAAATGCCAGGAATGGTACATATTGGCATGAATAATGATAAGTAGAGTGACTAACCAGTGATAGTACTCAAATAACAAGTTCAACATAGAAGGTCACGAAACCATCTTCTTTTCAGACGCATCGGAGGATTATCAGGGATTGCTATGTTTGAAACTTTTAGGTTTGAGTGGGAATAAAGCTTGACATGAAAAGATTGATATCAGATTCGTGCCAAATCACCAAAAATGGGACATTAAGATCATTATCGAATACTATGTTCGTAACAAAGTGAGGAGCATTGATGATTTTACAAAGGAAATTGGATTATAAGGATTGGATAGGGGGAGGAATTCGATGGCTTAGTGAAGCCCCAAAGTTCTACTCCATAATTCCAGATGGATATAATGATTGTCATGTATACGAGTCTTTTGTGATTAATTGGGAGCATAGAGCGTTTGTCTAGTAGGTGATGAAGTGGCCTATGACTGTTATTTCAGGTTTACCCGGCACTAGTAACCGCCAATACCTTTGTAACATTAGATTGCCCCCATTTAAAATACGACACATAAATCCTGTTCTTGATAAGTTTCATAACGGGTTATAAAATGGATTAGATTATCGAACCGATGCAGCAAAAACTCAAGGAAGGTACCGCTTGGACGCAAACCAAGCCCCAGATGGTAGATATCGTAGCAAGAGCACGTATTGCTGCGGTGAGGATAGTGCAACACTACTACCATACTGCCCAACCGGCTTTTCCTTCGGGTTGACCAATTCTTTCTTCGACGCCAATGTAGCAAGGTCGTTCCATGGAAAGGTGAAAGAGAACTCCGATACTTTGGTTGTCCAAAAGTGGAGCTAATGGAGCGACAAAGACGCCATTCTCCACGCCGGGTTATTGGCGTCTGCATGACCCGTTTAGAGAGATATGTTCTGCTAAGTAGTCTCTTTATCCGAGATGTCTGTTCGTACTTTTGCTCGTTGTCGGGGGTATCCTACTTCTTTTCACTTCGCATAACGATCTCATTCTGTCTGTTCGTACAACCAGTATAGCTATAGCTATAGCTTTTTAGTTTCCTTATATATTATTTTTCTTATCTCTTATGCAGCATATATGATTGAGGCGTTCAGGATCAAAGCGAACAATTCCGAGATTTTAAAAGTGAATATTTTCATATCTCTCGTTAATGTAGTCGAGCGATTTTTTTTTAACATGATATTTTTCTTCCAAAATTTATCATGGTTTTAGTCTGGATCCGAAGGTTTCCAAGCGCTTAGAATACTTGACTAAACTAGCGAAACGTATGAAAAAGTCAATTATTGAAATTTAGGAGTTATCCAATTTTGAAACTGAACGCTTCATATCAAGCTATGAAACATTACAAAACTGTATCTATGAAATTTTAATCTGTTTTCCCGAATATATACCTCTTTTCTTTAGCGCTTGGAAGAACAAAACAAACCACAAATCACTGTACAATGACATAAAATCTAGTAAAACAGTGACTGATAAACCATAAAGAATGGAGATTATTTTCTCTCTCGAAAATATCCACATGACCTAAGTATGTCAATTCATCTTTTAATGCTGTTCAATATCTGGAGGGACTTCTCTATTCCTTGAAGTAAGCTTTCGTTGATGACATGGTGCTCCCACGAACTTTAAGCATACGCCTTATACTTATGGAATGCTTGTAGAGGTTTACTTGAACCATACGTAAGCGTCCATGCCTCTGATCCGTATTATAACACTGAAGACACGTGAATATGAGTGGTCTGATTCTACATTGCGAAGTTGAGTTTGTCAAAGCTCAAAACATTACATTTCCAAAGGAAAATATTAGATTTGAATTAACTAAATATTTTTATGGTGTAGAATATTTATTTATATGTATGATATGTTAAGTTTTGACAGAACACTCAGGAAGTTATTTCTGTACTTAAAATTAATTTTTTCAAACTAAACGCATCGGGATTCGATACTAAATGCCCTCTCACACGGTAACCTTTTAGAATGTAGAACAGTTGCTGTCATGATAGCATTCACAGCCGTGACAGTATGGATTCACCAACATAACCTAACCTTATTATTATGTAATTATCAAAAAGAGATTCAAGGATTAATTCTGAACTTATTATCGAACAGTTATGACAACATATTATTCTTTAAAAGAATAAATATTTTGTGTATTGTTTCCATGGTGATTCAATAATGGGAGTCAGCTCTTAAAAATCCGCTATTGGGTCAGCTTACTCAATGTTTAAAGATTTACACAGAAAATAAATATATCTAACCTCTTTTTATGTTACATTAACATTTAGCATTTATAATTTATAACTTACTTAGTTGTGAGATATGTCATTGATGTTGATTCCTTTCCTTCAGCTTGTTCTGTTCAAGAATAGGATTGGACCTGTAACAATAAAGAGCAAATATTAATGAATGTAATCAAACGCAAATAATTGCGGTAAGTCTGGGATGGGTGATGTATAAAAGATACTTTGTACATTGGAACATATAATAAAATAGGGACATCTTAGAATAAATCGGCAGCCCCATTGGAAACGTGCTTGAGCTGATTTTTTTCAAAATCAGTTCTTTTTACTTCGAAAATTGGAATCGTGTCATTCTTGTAGTCTTTGGCTTGAAATAGAAAAGTAATACAAGCAAAAACTTCATTCCAAGCCAATGCCTGCCTTCTACGAGAATGACCAGATTCCAATTTCTTCAGTAGAGCTGAAATACCAGGTTTTCACAGAGGCTACAGATGCATAATATAAAATGCAAGTATGTAAGCTTGGCTTTCCATCAAGAATATTTGTTATTTGAAATCTTAACTGTATCCAGAAACAGATCACAACATAAATACAAGTCATAAAACAAATTATAGATTAAAAAGACAGCGGAGTAGCGCAGTGTTATAGCGTATAGTTGCCGTGCCGAAGGTCCTGCGTTGAAATCCAGCTGCTTGACAGACTTTTATTTAATCTGTTAGCGGCCGGAGATGGATCCTATGGGATCTTGGACCCTCCTGGGGCTCAACCAGGACCTATAAAGTGGATACCCAAAATACGGGTTAAAATCTGGTGGTTGAGTTTGATCTAGGACAAATCACCTCCCTCCATAACTACAATCTCTACCATACAGAAGTAGGGTACAGCAAAGACCCTTGTGGGCTACAGTATAACAGGTTTATTTAATTACATATTAACAAATAATATATGTAAATAAATATTTAAGTATAATAGATGTATAAATATTGAAAAATGAAAAGAGACATAAATGTTAAGACCGTGGAAAGAATCCCAACGAAAAGCCATTAGTCTCCAAACTAAAAACAGAAATTTAAATTATCTGTCCAATATTTCGCCTATTCAGGCATCCTCAGGGTAGAAAGAGAAAAACAGCAAGACAAACATGAATAATGCGCCCAAGAAACGTCCCACCATCTCCAAGGCTCAAATGCAACTCCATAGATATACATAGATACATATAATTAAAACTAATTATCGAAAGAATTGTTTGTTATTTTTTTAGAATATTTTTATTGATATTTACAACTGTAATTATATTACATCAAGTAAATCTGCTGTATGAACAAAGGACATGAAAAAAAAACATTTGTGGAGAAACTATCCATTGATAGCATTCCAATAAAGTTCTACAGTAGAAGGTCTCGAGGCCATCTTCTTTTCAGAGGTCTCGGAGGGTTATCAGGAATAGTATGGGAAGCAAGTTGAGAGACTAGCGGATTCAAGTGTGTATGGAGCTTTTCATGGAAGGATAGATATCTAGTTTGGGCCAAATCAGAAACATATGGGATATTAAGATCATGATGGATGGGTTTGTTTATGACATAATAAGGAGCATTGAGGATTTTACGAAGGATTTTGGATTGTAAGGATTGGATACGAGATGAATTGGATGGTTTAGTAAAGCCCCAAAGCTCAACTCCGTATATCCAAATAGGTCTGATAACTGTCAAGTAAATGAGTCTTTTGTAATTAATTGGGAGGTTTGAACGTTTGTCCAGTAAATGTTGAAGTAGGCGAAAACATCGAGCAGTTTCTTGTCTTTTCAGTCTTGTATGGAATTGTTTATAAAAACCATAACATAAATTATCGTACAAAATTGTTCAATTAAATCTTTCATCAGATTATATTAAAAATATTTTCCATAAAGCCTTCCAAGTAATGGCCCGTAAAAAATATCTTCTTATGCCTTTTAAACGAAGTGAAGAAATGATACGAAAGAAGTGAAAGACTTCTCGCAGTTGTATAAGCTTACACCTCGCTCGTCATTTTCTCATTTGAACGTTGCGTTGTTGAATAATAATAATCATAGCGTAGCGAGAGGTTACATCTTCTGTGACCAAATAGCATCTAGGAGGCAGCGTCATCGTTTTGCAAACATCGGCGATGAATAATACAGAGGTAGAAAGTTAGCTCTGGGCTTAGGCTTTAACTCATATTCCAAAGAGGTACTGAGAATCGATAGTCTGATAGTACAATCGAATATACGATATAAAAACCTTGTTATAAAATAAAATTACAATATGCGATTATTAAATAATTTTACAATACAATCTATTGTCATGTAGAGGTATTTCTTAATAGACATTATTAAATACTCTTAATTCTTAATTAAAACATTTGTAATATCGATAGCCTTGCTAAAAAACGAAACCTATGACATTTTGAATGTCTTGATAAACCTCTTCATTGCTGAAAATAATTAGGAAACCTAATCCAAATATTGGATTTCCTTGGATTTGTTTTCCATTTTGTTCGGCGACCTTCTCAAATCTGGATCAGTATCTCGTTTCGAATTCAATCCAAACTTGGAATAAAATTTGATTAAATTTCGCGCCCCCCCACCTCAGTAAGCCCTAATTTAATCTCCTATCTCGAGGAAACTTAATCGTTCGGAAATTCTTCTGTCTACATCTTTCCAGAAACCTAGTTAGTGAAATAACTAGTCTCTGCAATATGTTGTGTAAAAAAGTTTTTAGTGATCACCGTGTAATATTTTATTTTGCATATAAAGTGAAATAATAATCACGCGTCAATCAAGTTTAACTGATGAACATATTATATGAGGCTTTCAGGATCAAAAGCAGATAACTTCAAATTTAAAAAAGTGACTTCTTCACACTGCTCATTAGTTTAGTCAAGCAATGTTTTAACAGGCTTCAGGTTTAGAACCGGAGTAAAACCATGAGAAATAAGGCAGGAAAGTATCTTGTTGAAAAAAATTGCTTGGCTAAACTAGCGAAAAATGTGAAAAGCAACTTTTTGAAAATTCGGAGTATCTACATTCAAATATCAAATCTACTTTTTATCCTGAACGCCTCATATAAAAGTTCTCCGTTATACATTTAAATATTATTGCAAAATGTTTATATATTTTCCTGTTTCTGATTATGTCAATTTTTATGTTATATATTTACAGCATACGTAACAACATGTCTGTACAATATATATATTTTTTATTTAAAGATAAGCAAAATAAATCCGAATCACAGGTTTTAGAAGCTTGAAGAAGTGAGCAAATTGACTCAGCTAAAATGCTCTTTTGGATGCCGGACACGCTAAAGGAAATACAATACGTATTTTCTTCATGCTTTTTCTGAAAGATTCGAAGTTAATTTTCTTTTAAAGATATAAGTACATTCAATTAGAAATATAAATACTAATCGATATTACTAGAACTCAGCATTTTAGCTATTAAACATTTTTCTTTCTATGAAAGAGGCTTCGGATCGCCGATACTAATCCAACGAGGTTATAATAATAATCGATAATTGGAGAAGGGATGCTACTGGTCCCTGAAAACATGGTCTGAAGATATCGATAGTAAGCCGAGATAAGAAGAGGAGAAACATGGCCATCTTTGCTAGAAAGTTAGCGGGAGCCGGTGAAAGGTACTACTCTGCCTTCAGTATCTCTTGTCAGCTTGTCCTATCGTTCTGTACTTTTTGCTCCTCCTAAATATGATAATCCAGTGGAATATATTAGGAAATACTTAGAGACTAAATATGTTCACTTTACGAAGTTGTTTGTTCATTTAACGTCACTTTTTGCTGCTATGGCTATTCGGTCGAAGCTACATTGGGAGCTCTAAATTTTGCCCAGGGATTTTTAACGAGTACCTGACATCGTACAGGCTCGGGACCCCCGTTTAACGTCCCTTCCGAAGGACGGCGTAACTAAGGATTTTTACTCCCTTCAAAAAATCCTAGAGCCACCTGCCGGGTTACGAACCCGCGATCTTGGGCTCAGTAGTTTGTTACGCTAACCACTAGACCACAGATCGCCCACACTCTGCGAAGTTCATTAGTACCCAAGCGAGCGTAAGTTGAGTCATTTATATGCAACTAAAACCATTAATGAGTACTTTAAAATGGCAAGTCCTAAAGGAATAGACTAATACTGGAATAATTACTACCAATAGAAAACAATAATGCATTATTGTGTCGTCTTTGGAACCCAATAAATCGGTTATTTTATAAAAAAACAACATTAAGTTAGGTTATTCTCTTTCTTTCCTGAAGATGTCCGAATCAGCCAAATACCGGCAGGTACTTCTTGTTTCTTGGTTTTATTTTAGAGACTTATGGAGTGGCATTTATCCGTTGATGGAGGTGGATTCTTTTATCTGGTTGATGTCTAACTGCATTTTGAGGATGGGACGCCATTTATTTATTCATTTACTTTTTTATTACTCTCTTTCTGCCCTGAAGGTGAATAAGAACATCAGCAGGTTTTTTGTTTTCTGTTTTTATTTTAGAAACATAAGGGCCTTTTGTTTGCCATTTATCCACTCATGACTTAACAAGTATTTTATCTCAATTTCACTATTCTATAATAAAAATTCACTAAAAAAATTTTAAGCACTAAATTTTACTAGTTTCGACCATAGAGTAGCTTGATATACAAGAGCAGATTGTAAAATCCTAAGTTTTTAACTGAGAAGCAGAATGCAAAGGGTGGATAATTTAGTGTATGCTAGGAAAGTTGTTGACGTAGGGATTTAGATCCAATGACTATGTCCTGGGTCTTAGCAGCGTTTAGCCTTAATCCATTAACTATATTGCGCATCAGTTGATCCGATCTAGGTCTTAAGTATAAAAGAATGGGCCTAGAGAATGAAATCTGTGAAAGGAGGTGAAGAGCCATCATAACTCGGCTGACGAGAAACCGGGGAACTTCTCGAAGAATTTGATCAAACTATCCACAATTCTCGTTAGTCCGTCACTAATTCTTCCCAGGAGACCATCATAAACCACACAGCCATAATCGAAATCGGTGAATATGAAGGAAGTTACAAAGAATCTACACTTTGATTCGGGCAGTAGATGACGAAAACGATGAGTTTAAGGATAAAAATCGAACACAGAAGAAGGACTGATCAAAGATGATACCTAATTTATTAAGAGAGGAGCAGAATGAATGGGTGGTGATGTAAGCTAAGAAAATTATTAATGGATTTCAAGAAGGGTTTGGAACGAAGGACAATGGCCTTAGTTTCAGCAGGGTTTGAATTAACGTCAGTTTATACTATAGCTAATTAGAAGAGGCAACAGGGAGAGTCCTAATTAATTAAGGTCTTTGCCTATCCAGGTATGATTAGGAAGGGGTCTTTAAAAAGTACCTGGGACTGCACTTCGGAGCGCTCTTTACCGCTCTCTCAGAAGAGCGGCAAACCAAGGATTTCTTACTACAAAAACAAAAAAAATCCTAAAACCCGCCGGGCTGCGCATCCGGCTCTCATTTAAGTCTATTAGTGCATTTATCCGATCTAGATCTTCAAGAACCAAGATAAACACAGCCTAAAATTCAGAAGGAGCAAAAGATAAACATATTTGCGAGTTTTATGGATAAGAAGGTGAGTCTTATGCAGGTTCTTAATACAGGAGTTGAAAAGAAGAGGAGATATACTGGGCCCTAGGCAACTCAAGACAACGTAAGATATGGTTTGATAAGATATGGCAACTGCTTGGCTAGGTTAGAAAGAGGAAGGATTGAAGCATAGAAGAACTGGATAAAGATAATGATTATAATTAGAGAACTAAGGGTATAAAAAAAAAAAATCTTTTGCAACGACGCTTTACATTTTAGAACTGTTTCTGTTGTCAATTTCCTGTGAAGTAGATAACTAACTACTGGTGTTTCAATTTAATCGGGCCTAAAATGGGAGGAAAGTTGGGTATAAGTGGGAAAATAATTCAGTGCCAATTGAATTAAATTATTTTCACTACTTTCACAAACGCTTCCGAAAGGCGTATCTTCCTGGTCGATTGCGAGATTGGTCTATGAACATGAAATCTTCTCGGAAAAGTTTTCTCGTTCAAAGAATTGAGTTGAAATGATTCAATGAGATCTGATAAAGGGGATTTACTTATATAATTTACGGCAAAATCATTGATGATACATTTATCCAAATTTTGAAGAGAGGCATAAAATAGAGCTTGGAGACTTACCACATATAATATCTCAGGCATTCTTTATAATGTTTTGTCTTAATTGCAATTATTACATATATTTCTTTATTGCGAATAAATCCAGGAGGATCAGATTCTTAAATTCTGACGTCGTTTCTGTTTGTTTGTTCATTTAACGTCATTTTATGCTGCTATGGCTAATCGGACGATGCTACAGTGGGAGATCTAAATTTTGCCTATCCAGGTTTAATTAGGATAGGGATTTTTAACGAGTACCTGACATCGTACAGGCTCGGGACCCCCGTTTAACGTCCCTTCCGAAGGACGGCGTAACTAAGGATTTTTTACTCCCTTTAAAAAATCCTAGGGCCACCTGCCGGGCTACGAACCCGCGATCTTGGGTTTAGTAGTTTGTTACGCTAACCACTAGACCAGAGGTGACCTTCTGACGTCGTTTCTTCCATACTTCCTTCAAATTTTCTACTAGCATTATTTTTCTCTCCTCTGTCCATTTTTGTACCTAGTTTCTTCAATGCTTTCTTCCCTCACATTACTATACACTTTTCTACATTGTTTCCAAAAATGTTTCTTTCATTATGTTTATATTTACCTCTTTCTGTTAATCGTTTTGACAAATGTGTTTACTTGTTGAATTCATGAACCTCTTATTTACATTTGACTTGTTGTATGAAAACAAGCATACTATTGGTGAGTCATGTTGGGTCGTTTTCTTATGACTGCTGCCATTTTTGAGATACTGTCTGTTTAAAACTCTCTAAGCAATGTTGAATTTTTCAGAGAACAGTCCTAGTATCCTCTAAAAAATTTAATTTTTGCTATCAATGTTTCCATCCCAATTATGATATTATTAATTTGATATTTAAAATAATATAATTACCATATTACACACACGCATAATCTAGAATTTAGTAGTGAAAATCCCAAACAGTCGGTATTTGTTATATCATGAATTTATAAAAAATATAAATAATGTTAATGAAGATTGGGAATGGTCAGATGAAAGATTGTTATTAACAGTTATGTGGTGATGTAGAGTGCTTAGATTAGAAGTGATAAAGAAGTCAAGTAGTTCTGGTTGTCGGTTTGTGTCTGTTGGCCAGTATTTCGGCTCAGATGGTAGAAGGCAGTCATAATGAAGGTCCAAACAGGTATTAAAAAGAGCATTTCCTCTAGAATTTTGAGGCCTCTTGCCACAAATCGGGGATGTATGGCGTTGAAATCACCACCGCATAAAAATTTGGATCCTAAAATGGAGAATATGTTGGTGAGCATCTCCTTGGAAACTCGTAGCCTAGGGGGGGCCAATATGCGCTAACTATGGAAATACTGCAGTGATTAATTTCATGTTTATTATTTTATGGAACAGTATAAATATGTATTAAATAAATGTATAGGTTGATAACTGAACCATTACAACATTTAAGAGTGCCTATTACGGCACTAAGCTACATTCTTTAGACGGATAATAACTCAAGACATTTAACACGCGCCGCGGTGCAGAATAAAGGTTATGAAAGCAAAAAGGCAGGAGGGAAAACGTCTGGAGGATAGGATGCCTCAATCTTTTGGTTAATGGACCCCTTATTTACATTAACAGTCTTGTTTTAATCTATTTAGTTGTTTGGAGTTAGCAATTAACAGGTCTGGATTGATCAGTCAATAAAGGAACAATATAGGGATTTAAGGTGCAAAATGAGGTGACGGGGAATCTGATAAGGGAGGTCTTGATGCTGCAAGGACTGATGCCTACAGCAGTAAGTAAGATAAATAATGCGAGAATGCCACACTTTCAGACACATACTGTATGACTGTTCAAGATAAGACCGACAAAGAATTAAATTGATACAAAACATAATACTCAAACGAGGGACTTGGCCCGATACAGATCAATTTAATTTCTGAATTTAAAACTATTCTCATACAAGACTGAAAAGACGAGAAACTGCTCGATGTTTTCGCCTACTTCAATATTTACTGGACAAACGTTCTAAGCTCCCAATTAATTACAGAAGACTCATTTACATGATAGTTATCAGACCTATTTGGACATACTGAGTAGAGCTTTGGAGCTCTACTAAACCATCCAATTCATCTCGTATCCAATCCTTACAATCCAAAATCCTTCGTAAAATGCTCAATGCTCCTTATTATGTCACAAACAAACTCATCCATCCTGATCTTAATATCCCATATGTTGCTGATTTGGCCCAAACTAGATACCTATCCTTCCATGACAAGCTCCATACACACTTGAATCCGCTAGTCTCTCAACTTGCTTCCCATATTATTCCTGATAACCCTCCGAGGCTTCTGAAAAGAAGATGGCCTCGAGACCTTCTACTATAGAACTTTGTTCTTATTAGCAAATTTACTTGTTGTAATATTATTACAGTTGTAAATATCAATAAATTAATCTAAAAAAAAAAAATTAAAACTGACTTACTATCATTTATAAAAGACATTGATTTTGATAAACTAAGACATAAGAAGGACAATTCACTAGTTACATAGTTTTTCATTTTTTGATTGTAACTTTTTGTATAAATTTGTATTAAGTACATTCGTTATCATAATGTTCTATGTAATGTATTCGATGTAAGTTATTCATTGATGATTTTAGTTATATAAATTATAATATAAAACCGTCTTGCTGTGCTTAAATACTAATTTTGTTCCATTTTGTTTATTTTTATTTTTGTTACATTTTATTTTTCATTATATAATTTGTGACTACAAATATAATTTTAATTTTATTCTCAGATGTAAATTATCAATTTAGTCATACTGTAAATTTTTAATTTCTTATATATTAATATGTATTCTGTAATTATAAAACTAAACTGAACTGTAATTATTAAAATCACATGTAATGACATGTAATATGCTTGTTTAGGCATGGAGCATGTCCTAATATTAATAAACGGTCCATCCATGGGATTACCATGGAGGGGGGGAGAGAAAAAAAACATGTATTTTTTTAAATTGTAAATATGCTTCCAAAACACGTTCAAAAACACGAGCGAAAAAACTTGGAAATTAACGGATATACTATGTTTTAGACTAGGATTTCCTAAACGTTACATTACGTCAATGTAATTTAAAGTTTCATAAAATGAATAATCATGCTTCATTTAGTAGAAATTCGTATGAAGGATACAATTTGTCTGGGGGTGGAGTCATTAATAACACGAAATAAGGTTAACTTATTTATTATTGACACTTATAATAAATAAGTTAACCTTATTAAGTGTTATTAATGCCTGCATTAATTTTTTATCCTTCATAATTGTATCCTTCGTTACAAACTTCCAGTCAACCATTTTCCTCTTTATCTTGAAATTTGTATGATTTCTCTAATAAATATTATTATTACTATTACTATGCTTCAATTTAATCATGCTTCGAATGAGTAAAACAACCTAATGACTCGATAAAGTGGTTTGCTCGAGAACAAAGGAATAAAGCTGTGATTTTTTTCAAAGTCTTCATGATCTAGTAAGTAAGATCTATAAGTTCTTAAAGAGAAAAACTCATAAATTATAGGACATCAAATCCAACCAATAAATCTTAAAAGTTTCAGTTCAGTGAAGGTCTAGAAATTGGCGGATTTGAGATAGGGGCCATGGGGGCCATGCCCCCGCCTTACAGTTCTTATTACCTGATATTGACCTGAATTTTAGTTGGTTTTCAACAAGAAAAAGTTTTACACACCAAAATTATTCATTGTATCGAATGTTTTCTCAATGGGTGCATCCAAAATCGGCAATTCTGAACCCTTTTATGTTTTTCATTCACATGTATATAGCTACCGCTTTGATAAAGGAGCTTATTTTATCCATGTTATTGATTTCTGGCCTTTATTATTTATTTTTAGATATTTCTTCATTCATATATGGATTGTATGCATTGATAAAAAATTCGCATTGACCCATGTCCCCTCCCCCTGAAAATTCTCCTAGATCCACCAGTGCTAGAAATTGACAATAATCAGTAAAGTTATCACTTTGGATCGCAGTGTGTTTGTTCGAGTGTATCATATGTATCGCTCCTCCCGTTAAAATCATTATTTCAATCCCCTCTTTGTACCTTTTTCGCCATTTCGAAAGAGAGTAAGTAAAAACATTTTTTTTCAGTCACTTCTGTGTTAAGTAACACTGATCATTAGACGTGAAAATATTTAATTATCAATTTTAATATCTATTCCCTACAAGTTCCCGACGTATTTTTTAATTCAGAATGATTAAGGAGGAATGATTACGTCCATAAAAAAACCTGTAAACTAAAAATGATAGATCTGATCCTGCCTTAAAAATGTTTTCAGAACAGCGACCATAATAAGCTATCATATACAAATATTCCACAAGTACTTGTATGATATAATAGAATTAATAATGATCGACTAATACATTATTAAAATAATTCTACCATAACTGATTTCATCAGTTTTTAAGGAGATGGTAAGCGGTTATCGATTTCAATTTTTATGTTTTCCCGAATATCCTTGACCCGTTAACTATTTCACTCAGATAAAGTTAGTACAGCTGATTTGCAAACAGGTGATGCTGTGTAACAATTCCAATGGTTTCCCGATAACGTAATTGTATTCATTTCACATTATGGTCAAGGGTGAATTTCTAGTTTACCAAAAATAGACTCTCAACCTTCCTCCAGAGTTTCTCCAAACTATTTTTAGATTAACTAGATATGAGATTGAAGCTTATGTTATAGGTATGTCAAGATAACATACCTATAATCTTCGTGTTTAAAATTATATATATGCATTTGGTTTATATTACTTCGAGACGGTTGAAAATGTTGCTAGAAATGAAAGTCAAAGCTCTGGGAAAGTATCTAACTCTCAATGGACGAAAGAAAAGTTGAGAGAGCGTGGAAAGGAACGTTATCAGTCTTGAAATCTACTATTATTATAAATAACTATTGTTATTTTGATTCAAATTGTTTAAATATACTACACATTATAAATATAATTAAAGTTTTAACATCAAGAAGATTAATATGGACTTCCCAAATCGTAGGTCTTAATAATGCACGATTTCCCAAAAAGATAATTAGTGCTTAGCCGATTGGTAAACGTCCCAAGCGTAGATGGTATTAACAATTAAAGACGATGATTATGAGTTTAGGTTTAGAGGCTATGTTCAATCTAAAACTAGATTTTCTTACTCTCGATGTCTTGAATGTTCTATTTGAATACAATTCTATTGCAAGTGTTTAAAAGAGTTGTTAACAACATTTAAACAATATACTGGATGTTTTCTTTTCACTAATGTATCGAAATAGAATAATCAAAACAATTTACAATGAGAGCACATCTTACAGCCCGGTATCAACTTAACCTCTCTCAGCTGTTCTCCACTGCCTTCCCCCACATAGCCGGCGGCCCAAAGAGTTTCTTCAATATCTCTGTTACCTCTAACCAGCGCAAAGAGTAGCGTCAACATATCTTAAATACACTTGCACGTCGTATTCAGTCTGTGAATTGCATGTTGCTTCCATCTGGGTGGTTTCTGATTCCTCCCGCTGGCTGCTTGCTGAGGTGTTCTAATCCGCAGTAATGTGGCTGAAATGTATGGATCACATGTCCTTAATTGTAGCTGTTCTCTGTGAGTTGTAGAAGTAGGCCATTTTTTTCTTGTGGTAGGCCTAGGAGATAATAGAGTGCTCTGCCTCTACAGCAAAGTAATTGGGATGGAAGTTTACTATTTTTAATTGGAGTAGCGGTATCGAATCCTCAGGATTGATATTAATATATGTTGGTTCTTCAATTTAATGTTTATTTACCTAAAGCCTTAAAAACTGTCAAGGATAACAATCCAGTACCACAACCCAAGAAGGGGGTGGGGGTGCCACCGATTTTGTAGGGGAGGTGCCTGAGGTCAACCCCAGGTTTTCCCCCAATTAAAGTTACCCAAGTTACCCACTCAATAGACTGAGTGAGCCCCAAGAGTATCGAAAAACCGCACAGTAATCATCCGCGGCTGTTAAATGATTAAATGATGTACCTGCTATGGCGGATTTGAACCCAAAACCTTCATTTTACACCCAAAACTCCAGCGAACGAAATAAACGGTAACTCGCCACCCTCTAATAATCTTCGATACAGTGTAAAATCTTCAAGGAGAACATCATTTTAATAATAAGTTGGATTAAAATTTGAGGAAAACTCAATTCGGAATTCCCGATCCATCATTCCGTAAAAAACGGGTCAGGTTTCGTAACAGCTCATGAAAGGCTAAATTTCGCAGGCTGTTAAACTGTTCAAAGGAAATATTTTAATGCAATGTTCTTGTAATCCTAACCTGATGAATCGTAGTTATCTCCTTGGATTGGGGTTTTACCGAAACGATGTATACTGACTGGTATTATCACAACTCTAGTTTATCGGAATTTTTAAAAATAATTTATTTTGTATATATTTATATTTGTATTCCTTTTGTTAGATAGAGAAGTTTCGTTTGCTTGCTTCTATCATTTAACACTTTATACTGCTAAGGGTAATCGATCGATGGAACAGAGCCTTTAATGTTGCCTATCCAGATATAATTATGAGGATTGGGATCTTTAACGAGTACCTAACACCGCACAGACACGGGATCGCCATTTTACGTCCTCTTCGAAGTACGGCCTAACAAAGGTTATATTTCTCCTATCAAAAAATCTTAAGGCAATAGTAGGTAGTTATACCAACCACCTACACCACAGATGACCTCTTTATTTAGTTTCATACAAGGTTAATGAAAGAATAATCAATTAGATAATTGTATAATATTGTTTTCTTACAGTTGGATATAGACTCACTCACAGAATACTTTTTATATATTAAGAAACAAAATTGGTCTTATTATTTTCTTTTTTTTTGGAAAATCCATATAATTACCAAAAGATATCTTTAGATATCGCGAATATAAAAAAAAATGGACTTATTTCACTTTATTTCACATATAATATTCCAGTGTACTTAAGGACTGTTAATCAATCTGTTATTTCTATATAAGTTCTAATATTTTCATTAAGTATAAGGATTAATCGATTAACCTATACATATCATAAAACAAAGTCCTCGGGCAAGTCTGCCTGTCTGTTCTCGGTAAACTCAATAACTACTCCACGAATTTTCATGCGGTTTTCACCAATAGTATATCATTTGTTAAGGTTTTGTATAAATTATATATAATATAATTATACTTGTTGTGGAAAAAGTGTAGCAGCCTGTAAAGTTTTGTGGAAGACGCTGCCTAATCCCTTTGACATATAACGAAATAATGGTTATCCAATGCTGATCACTATATTCCTCAGCTAGATAGATCTACAAAAAAGTCAGAGATAGCATACATCTATCTATATTTTAAGAATAGCTCACGATACCTATTTTATCTTCTAAAAAATTGATAACGTACAATGCGGTATTTGGAAAGCTATTTAGATGAGTACAATATTAATCCTTATCAACTTATATACTTAAGTTACCTTAAGCATTTCATGCGCATTATTGGAATATTTTATACTATATAATTTAAATGAGTATCTTATGGGTTAAAAAAACACGCATGAAAATTAATTCGTTATAAATAAATTAATTGTTTTGTTTTATGCTTATAATATCTACATAATAAAATAAATTAGACAGACAAATCATGTCGGCATAAGATGCCTTACTACCATTGCAAAGCCGGGGACGGGTCGCTAGTATAAACAAAAATACCTTAATAGGTTTTCTAATACATATTATCATATGATAAATAGGAAGTAAAGCATAGGTATGCTTTATAGGTATAAACGATATAGTTGGTTAACAGCCCTTTTCTACAATAAAATATTTTATACTGTCAGTTAAAATAAATAACAAATGACTATCAGTCATCTGGTAATGAACACATCTTTACATATATAAAATGCAATTATTTAAATATTATAAAAAAAATATTCAAGTACTGCGCAGTTGATGTTATTACTTGCCAATATAAATAAAAGTAAATATAACCTTAACCAGCAATTTACACCTTATACGTAGAAAAACCATTCGTTCAGGATTGAAACATTCTTTCAACAAACAACTGTTTTTTCTCTATTGTTATTCATTTATTAAAAAAATAAAAATAAGTAAACACTGTAATTTATCTAATGGAGTGAGTAGATTATATAGTACACTAAATCAAATCGATGACGAAGGTAATCTTTAAAATATCAAAAAAATGAATTAACTTCTATCGATATCAGTGTGACAACGAGGTTGTGCAAGGAGATACTCTTACAGCAGCAACTTACAGCTCACACTTGACGTGACGGAATCGAGATATTAGAAAAGATACGGTTTGACACTTTTTTGACGATCGTTATCCCGAAAAAAAGTGTGTAACGCATTACGATGAGGAAGCGTTCGTAATCTTCCCGTGTACGTCAAATCCATCTACGTTATGTAACGATAAGAGTGACAATCTCGATGTTTTTGGAGTATTTAGTTATATGAAGAGAACTTTGTGGTTATTTACTGCGATGTGGAATTGAGTATTTATAATTATATATTTTAACTATAGGAAATCTTCGAAGAACAGTGACGAGATAAATTCTTGGGGCAAACACTTAAATTTAATAAATGAAAGACTTAAAAATGTTGAGAAAGATAAGAAACGACTGACAGTCAGAGCCAGCAGACTCTCAATTGTTTCATGTTTACGCTTCGTTCCTCTCCACCGGCTGCTGACCTTCCCTCCATATCGGGCTTTTGGGCCTCCTGCCAAGAAATATATATGTAATCTAATCCTAAGGAATATACTAACTTTGCTTGAGTTAGCCTATGGTTAGGAGCAGTTATATGAAAACGTGGAAACTATAAAACCAAATACGACATTGATGAAAACGCTCGCAGTAAATTGGGATAAGAAGAAACATAATAAGCAGCAGAATATTGGCAATTAAGTATTTTGGATCTGTAATAAATAAAAAATCGAACAAGTTACACATTATTTTTCGATCTCTACATTACTTAATTCGCACCTTTGGTCAAGAAACTTAAAATATAGAAAAATGTTATGTCACCTACTGTTCTTTATGGATGTGAAACGTACAGGCTGTCTTTGAAGATAGGAAAAATATCTTAAGGCCTTCAAGAACGAGGTATGTGACCCAAAAAATGTATGTGCACTATACAATTTAAAGGTTACAAGATTTAGAATTGAAGAATTGATTGTACCTCTGTTCATTCCCGAATCCATTTTGTCTGATTTATTCGCGACATTTACGTTCGCACATTCATATCTATTAATTAGATTAAGCCTTTTATTTTTATTGTTATCAAGAAATAATAAAAAGTGCTTTCGGGCGTTACATGGTTTATAAAAATCGATCTAAAACTGTTCGAAGAGCAGCATAATTCCTAGTCCAGCCTTACAATGTTTTAATCAAAGGGTCGCGATCTTCTTAAATATTTAAGAAGAAAGTTTATTACTTCAATTTGAGTTAAAACCTTATTAAAATGAACTCACGAACTAGAACACGGAAGACAAAATATCACGCGAGCACGATGTGAAAGTGAATTCATTTACCAAGACAACGTTTGACAAAAAGGATTGGATGTGTCACTAATCTCATCCTTGCGCAATTGTTAATCCGTTTCCGCCATTATGATAACAGTTATAAAGGCCATATTATGCTCCTTCAGTGTTCTTCCAAAGATGTACAGTGTTCATCCATAGAGATCGGAGGACCTCGAGATGGTTTTCGACATTCATTTCTGCCATTGTTGAGCAAGGCCTAGCGAGGACACTGGAGACGAAAGACAATTGCCGACAGCGTTGTGCCCAATCAAGATAGCACATCTCAAAGCGACATCCTGTTTCGATACAAAACGCTGGATGGATTGCGTTTACTTCCAGGAGGAGATTTCATTTGAAATTGTCACCGCTTATTGTTTCTTGATGAAAAAATTAATTACTATTTCATAATTATTGCACTAGAATCGAACGGGTAAGAAGCTTTACAAATCTTTCAAATTATTATTATTATATTCAAATTATTTAGTACCTTATATATTGACGTAAGATAGGACATCAGGATGGAGGATATGACGTAGACCAAACTGAGAAGGAAATATGTTGCTTTGAAAACTACTATAAACAGATGAATACACCTGGAGGAAGTAACATTTGGAAAGAGAAAAATAATGAAATCCAAAGGGGAAGGTCTAGCATGATGCTTGTGTGTGTGTGCTAGGAAAGTGATATTTCGGGAACCGGTAAAGAAAAAGTTAATGCATTTTGAAGAGCATAAAACCGGTCATACAAGAATGTGCTACAGGTGAAATCAGAGCCCAGCTATACCTAAATGTATATGTGTGTTTATGTATTTATATATTATACATATATATACCTATACACTTATAACTAGCGTATGACTTCTCAAAATCAGTGGGGTTCCTTTCGGCTAGATTGATTGTATTAATCCTATTAACGAAACTTTCTAAAAATCTTTTTAAAAAATTTAGCTTTATCAAGTAATCTTATTTTTGGCTGTTGATGTGAGATGTGCTGTAAATGATAATGCCCGGTTTACGAATTGTTTACGGGTAACTAGGGGGCACGAGACTTTGTTTTAGAATCGTACAATGCTTTTATTTGTTATTTCATTTTTATTTCTTCCTCAGACATTCTACTAAATTTAAATTTATTCAAAGTGTGTTTCCTAAAGGGCATCCTGGATTTCAAGTGTCCCGACCAACATTACGTATTCCATTTCTGTCCATGTTTACGGTCGTTGCTCGCGTTTTTAAAAATGGCGCACGTCCAAAGGTTGGTTATCTATTCTGGAAACAAAATGGTTGTGAATTGACTGGAATATACTCAAGTGGGTATGTTTTGAATTTTTCATATAATTTAATTCCTGGTACTTCTTTATTAAGTTCTTAAAAAATGTCATTTATGATCAGGAGGACCTTGCTGTTGAAGGCAATGCCATTAAAAGAGTGGATAAATTTAAATAATTGGGCTCTGTAATGGAAAGGAATGGAACATCGGAAAAAGAGATAAAATAAAGGATAATTACACCTCTCAAAGCAATAGGTATGCCAAGCTCGATCCTTTGGAACAACAATATGACGAAAGATATATAGAAGCTCATATACAAGCCCATAATTAAAAGCATATTGCTGTATTGAGAAGACATAGAAGATAAGGGCTGCTTGCTACTGAGGTGGAATATCGAAGGAGAGCTGCCAGGGTATGACTAGAAAGATATACCGAATTAGAGAACGAATGAAAACCCAACAAAACGTCCTCCGAAATATAGAGAAAAAAAGATTGGAATGGTATGGCCATCTCAGAAGAATGAAGGAAGAAAGATTGGTCAATTTAATTTTCAACTGCAGTGCTGAAGGGAGGAAACGGCGAGGAAGACCACGAAAAAGATGGATAGAAGGGATTGAGGAAAGTGTGCACGGCCATGGTCTGAGGGAGGAAGATGTACAAGATAGAAAAAATAATGAAAGAAAATTTTTGGGTGAAGGAAATCTCACGAATTTTTTTTTATATGTGGCATTAAACCCCGCCATTAATTTTTTATAGGAAGTAACTGGAAATCTAATAAATACATTTAATTTACTCTTGGAGGAACTGAACGTTATTGAACGATACTATTACATAGGTGGATCCAGAGGGGGGGGGGCACAGGGGCACGTGCCCTCAAGACGTTTTTTGTGAACTGTGGAGAATCCATTACAGTACATACTTATAGGCAAATCATGTGATGATAGTTGTGAATAAATATATGAATAAAATAACATGAGTGAAACAATCGTTTAGATATTTTAATAAACCTTTGAAAACTTTCTAAAAATACTACAAGCTTATTTCTTAGTTATTGCTGATTTTTTTTGCCAGTCTGCCCGTTGCCCCCCCCTCCAGAAAAAATCCTGGATCCGCCCTTGTACTATTAACTGTTGTACTATTGCTTGTGATTATTCAATGATTTTATTTTGACGTAAATGTCGCTATTACGAAATTCCTGAGATGCTTCGGATGAGGAAGCTAGTAGGGCAGTGGAGATCGGGGGTTCCCCAGCCATTTTTGTGAACTATACTGCCATATCGAACTTTCTAATAATACCCCTTCATTCTAAGACCACACTAAACCGCATTACTTACGTCATATCTTACTAATATTATAAATGTGAATGTTTGTATGTTTGTCTCTCTTTCACGCAAAAACTACTGGACGGATTTGGATGAATCTTGACAGTAATATAGGTTATACATCAGAATAATACATCGGCTATAGCAAGCGCGGATTTAGGGGGGCGCACGGGGGCACATGCCCCCCCCGACAGTCTTTTAGGTACTGTGGAGAATCCATTATAGTGCATAATTAAACGCATATCTCATGATCATAGTTGTTAAAATAACAGAAAGAACATGAGTGAAACTATTGTTTTTATGTTTGTTACTCATTCACGCAAAAACTACTGAACTTATTGAGTAAAATAGGTTATAGATCAGACCAAGGGTAGATTTATGTGAGGACACGAAGGCATGTCCCCCCCCCCCTCCGTTATAGTACATAATTAAAGGCAAATCAGGAACTTAGTACTTGAAATTTGTAGATAGGTTCTTTGTATAGTTTAAGGAAGAAATTTGGATAATTCTACCCAAGGGTTTCTCCTTTAATGTAATAGGGGTTCAAAGGTTGTATAGAATCCGTCAGTTTTGAAGTTGGACATCTGAAATTTTGGATGTACGAGTAACTAATATTTAAAAAAAAATAATTAAATTATTTATTTAAAATGATCTTTCACGAAACTTTATGTGGCAGACCAAATTCCACGTGAGCGAAGCCGCGGGCATAAGCTAGTACCGAATAAAGTAACATAAGAAGTAAGCAGAAGCATAGTCCGTAATATCTAATTATTTTAATATTATTATTATTTTAATTAGCAATATTAAGGGGGGGACCTGGCAGTTGAGATCTAGAACAAATCCCCTTCCTTTGGCAAGAAACAGTACAGTCTCAATAACGCATGAACGAAAGACACTACATAAGTGTCTTTTTTCTCTCTTCATAATGTGTATGTTTAGTGCTATAGTTTTTTTTAATAGTTTAGATTTTTCTAGACTTCTATTTATTATTTACGTTTGTTTTTTCTTTTATCGGGGGTACATTGCGTGGTAAGAGTATCTGCATATTTTCGCTATCGATAATTTAGCAAATAAAATAAAATCCAAAACTAGGTCGTGGTTTGTTTGTTCATTTAACGTCACTTTATGCTGCTATGGCTAATCGGACGATGCTACAGTGGGAGTTTTAAATCTTGCCTATCCAGGTTTAATTAGGATAGTGATTTTTAACGACTACCTGACATCGTACAGGCTCGGGGCTCCCGTTTAACGTCCCTTCCGAAGGACGGCTTCACTAAGGATTTTTTACTCCCTTTAAAAATTCCTAGGACCATCAGCTGGAATACGAACCCGCGTTCTTGCGTATAGTAGTTTGTTACGCTAGGCACTAGACCACTGATCGCCCCTAGGTTGTGGTTTAGGCTTAATAAAATAAAAACCTTGATTTTACAATGTGTATACAATGAAGGTTATTAAAGACTATTGTCTGAAAATTTCCAGCGCTGGTGAAGAGTTATATTAAAAGTTATTTTTCCACCAATTACAATGTTATTTGTACTTTGAAAGAAGTAATAGGGAACAGTGAAGCTAACTGTATAGAGTGCTCAGTGGCTGCGCTGAGGTTCACGATTTTAAATCCGGAAGTGGAAGATAAATTACTTAATATGTTAACAGGCACGGATGGAACCTGTGATATCAAACCCTCCTGGGGTTTACCCAATCTCTATAAATTGGGCACGCTTATTTGGAGGAAATTCTGGCGATTAATTGTGATCAAGGACATATCACTTGCTTGCACAGCCGTTGTCTAAAAAACAGTGCAGTCTCTACCACAAATTGAATCCAAGACTAAATCTAAATTGGTTGTAGAGGAACTTTTTGCTTTTTAAGAAGAAACACACATTAAATAACCTTCAACAGATGTTAAATATAGGAAGAAAGATTCAGGTTAGATTATAAATGGAGGATTATTTCTAAAGTTACTTTTTCAGAATCAAAATAAATGGCACATTAAACATTCTATACAATACGTAAAACAAATAATTTTCTATGCAAGGTTAGACAGAACAAATTGAAGAGTAGACCTGGTACCCAGGAGCAGGTGAGGTAGAATTAAAATAAAAAATTGAAGAAAAAACTAGGTGAGTCGGCAAAGGTTCTCCTCAGCCATCTTGTTAATATCAACAGCCTTCTTGATCGTTTTGTCTAGAAACAACTGTTAGTCAGATCAAGGCATTACATGCTTAGTTATGTACAGTCTACAATGATCTATATGGATCAATGCTTGCTGAATATTCGTTACAAGATATGCCTGAATCCGCCTAAACTAAAATGTCTCGAATAAGAATGTAATCTAGAATATGATAGGATAAGAACAGTAATGCTAAGATATATGCTAGTATATCAATACGCTAATATATATATATATATATATATATATATATATATATATATATATATATATGTATATATATATATATATATATATATATATATATATATATATATATATATACATACACACACACACATTGGTTTTTACTTATCTTGACTGTTACGGAAATATATTGTGTTTTAGTTCTCGAGTTTCAGTCCTTCTTGAACTTCTTAGGCGACGGTTTGAGACTAGGTTAGGACAGCGAAAAAATGAGCTTTAGTAAAAACGTTAAATAGCACACTAAAATAAATATAAAATGACACGCGTAAGATGTAATTGTAGTTGTGCTGTAGTTGGTCATTTTTTCACTGTCAGGGCATGTGTAACTAACCTAGTCTCGAAACGTCGCCTAAGAAGTTCAAGGACTGAAACTCGAAAACTAAAACACAATATATATATATATATATATATATATATATATATATATATATATATATATATATATATATATGCTAGTATCATCAGTATGATAGATGATGATGATTCATTGAATAGGGATAGTTTGCACCATATAAATTCCTCGACTATGTCCTACATACAAATCAATGAATGACAAGGGATTTTTTTTCAACCCAACTCGTTCAAGTAATTCACCTAGTTATAAAAAGTTACTTGTTATCAAATATTGTTGAGGATCTATATCTCTATGCTACTTAATTCGATACCATGCATAGCTGTCGTGCAGGTTAACTTAAAGAAAACAAATCCATTTGTAATTTTGACAAGGACGTTTTATATCCGTTTGTACGGAAAATAATACTGGATGTGTTATTTGAAATATATCTCCAAATAGTAAAGTGATTTTCGTATAATTTTGTTTTACAAGTTCAAACTTAGCTAGAACAGGACCCAAACATAAAAATATCAAATATCAACTAAGTCTGGGACGAAGGCAGTATAATTGAGTCCACAGTTCAATGTTGGTTCC
This sequence comes from Arma custos, assembly GCA_037127475.1. Classification (NCBI taxonomy): domain Eukaryota; kingdom Metazoa; phylum Arthropoda; class Insecta; order Hemiptera; family Pentatomidae; genus Arma; species Arma custos. The sequence continues at coordinate 14,797,436 of CM073762.1, read as the reverse complement.
AGAGGTTTCGAGAGTAGACTTGAGCCTTGAAGATAAAGAAAGATAAAGTTGAAGAAGTTTCTGCCCTTGATGACGAATTAAATAAAGGATTGATTAAACGTTGTAGTCGGGAATATGTTAATTTGGTTATGAGTTTAAAGTAAACATATAGTAGGTCGTAAAAACAGACGAGAAACAATCACAATTTAATAGTATACGCCATTAATTCTCAAACCACCATTCGTAGCATTAAACTACCATAAAATAACCTGAATATCTACACATGAAAGGATCATTAAATCAGTGTTTCAGTAAATAGTAGAGAGTTGTGCAAGGAGGTGATTTATTCGAGATCACACTAAACTACCAGGGTTTCCCCCAATAAAGGGTAATTAAGGGTAACCACTTTATGGAGGTTGGGTTAGCCTAAGGATCCGGATTCCACAGGGTGCTTTTATTTCAGTTTTCTAGATTAAACCGAAGACCTACTATTTACCTGCCATTGCCAGAGTTGAACCTTGAGCATTCAGCTCAGTAACTTAGCGCTTTACACATTGAGCCACCTCGCTTCCATAGTAAACTACAATCGTTTACTGTTAAAATACGATAATACGGCTAGGCCTGTCACTACAAGGTCAGTAGTAGTAAGAGTAATATAAACGACCCAATGGCCAATGGCCGGCACGAATAGCCATTGTGTTGACGAGGTGAGGAAACAGCATGCCGACAATTTTCTCTACGAAATCGTTTGATATACATCAGCGGGGTGTTGTAAAACTTTACTCTAAACACCTTCAGCAAAGGTCTGTGTACACTGCGCTCTCTTGTAGGATTGCAAACATTTTTTTTTATTTTAATTTATTTATTGATATTTACAACTGTCTTACAATAATACAACAAATAAATAGGCTAAGTGATACATAATGTAATGAGAATGACATGTAGAGAAATTACCCACTGGTAGTACTTAAATCGCAAGTTCAACTAAGAAGGTCACATGGCCATCTTCTTTTCAGACTCCTCGGAGGATTATCGGGAATTGAAGAAGAAGCCATCTAGGCTTGAAACTAGATGGTTTGAATGGTAATGAAGTTTGTAATGAAAGGATAGATACCGTTTTCGGGCCAAATCAGCAATAGATGGGACATTAAGGTCGTTATGGATGACTTTATTCTTAACAAAATAAGGAGGATTGAGGATTTTACGAAGGATTTTGGATTGTAGGGATTGGATACGAGAGGAATTCGATGGCTTAGTGAAGCCCCAAAGCTCAACTCCGTAAGTCCAAATAGGTCATATGATGGTCATGTAGATGAGTCTTTTGTAGTTAATTGGGAGCTTAGAGCGTTTGTCTAGTATGTTTTGAAATAGCCTGAAACGTCGGGCTGTTTCTTGTCTTTTCAGTCTTGTATGAGGATTCCAGGTTAATCGTTTGTCAAGGTGCAACCCTAAGTATCGGATCTGTTCTATAGGAACCAGTGGGATATTATTAAAGGATACTGAAGGGCAGGAAGTTATTGGTTTACGACGTAAGGTAAAAGTGATTTGATGCGATTTTTGAGAATTTATTTTAATTCTCCAGTTTTGACACCATTCTTCAAGATGAGTGATATGGGATTGGAGGCTTTGGGTTACAATAACCGGATTGGTGTTGACTGATAATACACATGTGTCTTTAAATGAACACAGTAGTTATTGTCATAAATGTGACAATTACCTGATAGGAGATCGTCAAAGGTATGAGAAAATAAGGTTTTGCGTAGAATATTAAGGCATAAAAAGTCTACAATTCCATCTAGGAGGTTACAAAACACGAAATTACATATACTTGAAATCAAGTTATATTCTTGAAATTGTAGTATAGCAAACATAAAGTATATGGATTCTGTAACAGATGAATTTATATGATAATAATAATAATTATTATTACCCGAAGCCTGCCTTGAACATATTTAAGGACCTCTAAGTTAATTATACTTTTACAAAATATACTATTTAATAATAACCATATGCATAATTTGGCCTTCTATAGATTTAAAAATTAACTGTTGAAATCAAGAGATAAAATACCAATGAAATCATTATGATTACAATGTGCTTTTAGCATGATTATTTCTATGCTAGCTACCTTTACATGTATGTAAAATAGTAAAAACAACAATAATAACTCATTATATTTCAGTTTTCCTCTCAAACAATTGATGACTGAATAAATCTAAGCATATGGTTGGGTCCGAAAGTGGTTAAAAAAAAGTTAATGTAAATGTGACTTCTAAAAGACGTTGGACTATCTGAGAAATCAAAAAAGTAATAATTTTTTTTTAAAATGTCAACTGGACTCAATCATATAATATATTCTTTAAATAGGAGAACAAAAAAACCTATTGAAATATAACATAATATCAGAATAATTATCAATATGATTGTTTTTATTTATTTGTTCATTTATTATTTATTTATTCATTTATTTAATTTGAGAGTTGTTTATGTATAATATTAAATATTATTTTATTTAAAGAATTTCAAAAACAATATGAAAGATCATAACATACTAAGATCAAAGGTTGATTTATTATTAAATGACTATAGAGGACATGGTTCCTTCTGAATTTGAAAAAAATTTTAAATGGAATAAAACAACTTAAATTGAGGTATCTATGCTTTATTTTTGGTTATTTGTTGGACAATAAAAGAATTTATGTACAGTTTTATTTATTGAATTATTTATATTGTCACAATTATAGAATTTATGCATGTTTTTACAGATGAATGACTTATGGTCAAATTGTTAACCATATAATAAGTAAAAAAAATGAAACAATTAAAATAGAAGATTAAGAATGGCCTAGGCCGAAACGTATCTCGAAAATAAGGAATAACAATTTTTTTTACTGGAAATAGGTTTTTTGTTCTTCTATTTAAAGAATATTTTAAAAGTAATAATGATATATTGGACTTCCAAAGAAAGAGTGTACAAAAATTAACAAAACAAAAAAATGTACCGCAACCACCCATGTTTGGATCATGGTTTCAGTACATGGAAGCGACCACATTGTTTAGAAGAAAACATTTGTGTAGGGTGGTGGTTGTCCGGGATAACGTTCAACAGCCAGGTTTTTCAACCTAATTAAGGGTATTCACTTTATATATGGTTCCTAATCTCTAGGAAGATCTCCATATCTCACAGTGTCCATACATGCAGTTAACAGTTTAAATAATTTATCTGCAATTCTAATCACCCACAAAAAAAATATCTATAGTGGCTCTAAATCTGATATGGATGTATAATTCTCTATGTGGTCTGCTGAGTTATGGAGCATTTACAAACTGCCTTGCAAGATGATTTGATGACACCTTTGGTCTAGTAATAATTTACTTTATGATAATTATTATATCACTTCAGTAAATTACTTAATTTCAATATTAATAAACTTTTTTTTTTTATTACTAAGGAGGCTCTAAAAAATTTCCCAAGAGCCAAAAAGTTGTGACACCACTCTCACATAGGAGCTCAGCAATAGCATATCAACTTTCTCATCTCCACCTCGGCTTCTGCTCCTGCAACCTGTCGCTTATTTTCTTTAAAACCAGAATCACTCAATATAATTTAACTATCTATATTTTATCTACTTATTTATTTCTTATATTTCTGGATTATTATAAGAAAACAATTAGAAGGTATGTAAATGATAAGTGTGTAATTAATTGATTTAAAGATCATCTTATTGTACAATCCTACATGCATCACATAGAGCTGCTTTTTGAACTACAGTTGAGCGTCGATTATCCGGACTAAAGTTGTCAGATGTGGTTCCGATAAAAAAACCAATGATAACCAAAATTCTGTTAAAGGAAGGAGATTGCCATTCAACAAAACAACTAGAAAACATGGTTAGAAAGAACCTGTTATACCCAAGATCGCGGGTTATAGAATTTTTGAAGAGGTAGTAAAAAAATGCTTGATTGTGGTGTTCTTCAGAAGGGGTTTTAAATGGGTGTCAACAATAATAATCCACTTATAAAAAATATTGGGAACTATACAAAAAATAGTACAAAACGGTAATTACATAAACGAACCAAACATTTATTATTGTAGGCTACCAATTTCTTTCATTTCATTGTTATTGTTATATATATGCATATAAGTTACTAAGAATGAATAGTTATAATTTATGTTTATTTTAATATTATTAATGCTTTTTTCTTTTTCTCTCAGTTGGAAGTTTTTTCTTTCATTGTAAATTATGATTCTCCACAGATATATTTAAATTTGTGCAATTGTTTTTAATTTAAGACTGGTCTATTGGTAAAGCATTTTCATTTGGTGAAATGTAGGAAATTATACAAGAAATAAATTAATAAAAAAAATAAATGGGTGTCCAGAGCCTGTACGTGCCTGGATAGGCAAAATGTAGGACATCCACTATAGCATCGTACGATAGCATGAAGAGACGTCATAAGAAACAAAGAGCAATCACTATGTATTTTTTAAAAATCTTTATTCTTTCGTGTAGTACATTAAAATAGATAAAAAAGTACTTGTAAAAAAATAAATCTATTAAAACAATAGAAATATGTACGTCAATAGCAAAATTTATGGAATTGACACTGAGAAAATATTAATGCTAATTGGTTTCAAAGTTGACCTCCTCTTCTTGGCAGCTAACTATTTATTAATAATATAATACTTCCAGAACATAAAAATTCAGAGAATATAATATTTAACTTATTTTGTAGGAATGGCAACGTCGATCCTTCTTTGTATCTTTTCCCCGAAACTGTTTAGGATAATGGAAAGTTAGTCTACTTAACTATATTTTCAAATCGTGTAGGAAAGACACGATGTGAACTGACTTCTTCCCGTCATGCAGTATTCTTGAATATCAGATCATGGGAATTCTTGAGCGTTATTTCGAAAAGAGTTATTATTATTTTTTTAATTCATATTCATGTTTTTCCTCTTACAAGACTGAAAACACAAGAAACTGTTCGACGTTTTCGCCTACTTCAACATTTACTAGATAAACGCTCTAAGCTCCCAATTAATTACAAAAGATTCATTTACATGACCGTTATCAGACCTATTTGGACATACGGAGTTGAGCTTTGGGGCTCTACTAAACCATTCATTCATCTCGTATCCAATCCTTACAATCCAAAATTCTTCAATTCTCCTTATTATGTCACAAACAAACTCATCCATCATGATCTTAATATTCCATATATTGCTGATTTGGCCCAAACTAGATATTTATCCTTCCATGAAAAGCTCCATACACACTTGAATCCGCTAGTCTCTCGACTTGCTTCCCATAATATTCCTGATAACCCTCCGAGACTCTACTATAGAACTTTATTGGAGTGCTACCGATGGGTAGTTTCTCCATAAGTGTTTTTTGTTTTAATGTCATTTGTTCATATTAGCAGATTTACTTGTTGTAATATTATTAAAGTTGTAAATATCATTAAAGTAATCTAAAAAAAAATATATATTAATTTTTATCACCTACTTTTGAAATTGATTGTAAGGAAAAATTATGAATAAACAAAAAAAATGTATTACTAGACCCTATGAGGGTATTGAGCTCAGTGTACAGTAAAGACTTTGTTTCCGAGAACAGTTCTGCAGGGAGGTAATTATTACCAAAATCATTCACAAAGCCAGGTTTCCCCCCTCAATTAAGGGTACCCACTCTAAAGAGAAGCACCAAAAAATGATTTCGACTCCTGATAATAACAGAGTAAATAATTTATCTTTCATAACCCATTTTCGAACCCGGAAACTTCGTTGGCTGCTTTCTTTTGTTTGTTTTTTTATACGGATGAATTTTTCAACTGTTTTTCTTTCTTCCCTTCCATATCTCTTTCAGTCCTTCCCTGTGTTTTGCATTCTTTCTTGAAAGCCTTGATCATTCTGAAGTTCTTTCTTAAATAAAGAATGCCCTTCAAGGCCAATCGATGAGACTTCGAATTCTTCACTGTCTTTATCAGAATCCTTGCGCTTTATTTATTATTATTAAAATTTACTTCAGAACGAAAACTAGTGCGTAAAAGTCATTTATAGAAGATCATTTATGTTCTATGGCTACTTTGTACAATGAATATTTTTTACTTATGGTTATTAGTGATTTGTTTTTATTAAAAAAAATTGTAAATAAAAAAAGGTTGCTCCATATTTACCAGTATATTAATGATTTATGTTTATCTAAGCAAAACTCGGAACCCGCATGCTAAAATAAACCTAAAGAACCATTTACAAGTAACTAAACATTTTAACTGTTGGTAAGAAAATGAAGTATTGATCAGTTTACAGGCCAAACATATATAAATTACACTAATTTCTTTAATTAAGTCCAACTTATTGAACATTGGTGAAATAAATAATTCTTAAGTAAGTACACCCTGTCTAGAACAACTTACACGTATCATTTTATATTTATTTTAGTGTGCTATTTAATGTTTTTATTAAAAGCTCATTTTTTCACTGTCAGGGCATGAGTATGATACTAACCTAGTCTCGAAACGTCTCGCCTAAAGAAATTTAAAGAAGGACTGAAACTCGAGAACTAAACACAATATATTTCCATAACAGTCAAGATAAGTAGAAACCAATATATAGACATATATATAAAATAATATTTAAAAATAAAAATGTTGGAATAAACGAGATACAAAAGTAGAAATAGTCCAAAATAATATAATGAAATATATTTATATTGTATTTTTAATATAAATTTGAAACTAATACAATGGGATATAGGTTGATTACAAATAACGATGAAAAACAATATGCAAGTATAAATAATTATTATAAAAAAGCAAAAGAATTATTAAATAGGCAACTGCATATTTTTCTCCTTATTTATTCTATTAACTAACAATTATTGAGAATATGGTTTAATTATGAAAAATTAAAGACATAAGATTTACTCTTCGAATATATAACTTCCTTCTAGTTTATATTGAAAACAAGCAATTCTTCAAACAGATACAGTGTGCTGATTTGGAATGAGGAAGCAATATATATTTATAATTGAAACAGTAACTGAATCCATAGCGAAATCAAATTAAAATTGATGTATTTCTAACAAATTGTCAACAAATGTCTTCATAATGAACCCCATGAAGGGTGTTTGCTTCGGTACAATGTAGAGATTTAACTAATTCTGGGATCACAATTGCACAGGAATGTGATCTATCCGAGATCAGGTTCAACCCCTAGGTTTTCTCCCAATAAAGGGTATCTACTTTATAGAGGCTGGGTGTGTACCAGGAAGGCCTTTACATCCTACCGAGTCCATCCGAGGGAGTTAATACAGTATATATTATATAATTTATCTATCAAAGCCAGATCTTCAGCACAGCAACTCATCACTGAGCTACCCAGCTCCACACCAATTAACACAAATAAAAATATCCCTACAAGGAACCAAGCAATAATAACATAAAATGATTCAATCTATCTACAAGCTGAAGAAAATATTACAGCAAAAGTAAAATATTAAGTAATGGAAAACAAAATTAATTTATGTATATATTTTTTTCAATGAGGAAGTATAAAAAAAATTATTCTTTACAGGATGACCGCTATATACATTCAACAGTTGCGTCCAGCCGGGAAATTAACGCAATCGTATATATAAATAAACATTTTTCCCTTGTTTCGTTATTCCTTTGTAACATTGCTTTCATGTAAATAAAGGAATACTAATTCACATCCGCGTTGTTTTGTAAACTGAAAGATTTAGAGTAAATAAAATAGAATCAAAAATTAATATATATAAAAAAAATCTTTCGTTGTTGATATGTCTAAAAATTTATTAATCGTTCAGATGTATTTTTTTTTCAATTTAAGAAACTCCTAGTCTCTGTTAAGAGAAATGGAATTGATAAAGAAGTTTTCAGGTTTTAATAAATCAAAATCACATGACCCCAGACTAAAATTTTATATTGGTCAAAAAATGTCTCGGAAGAACAATGTTTCCAAATAAATGTTGGTACATTTTGGAAATGACACCAAATATCATCAAATGCCATTCTGATATCTATTTCAAACAAATTTTTAAAAATAATATTCTTTTAGAGCTCTAATTTATAAACTCAGTAATATTATAAAAGTTTATAATTATTTTTATTTTAAATTAAGAAGCTCCGAGGATCTGTTAGAAGAACTTCAATTAATACAGGAGTTCTTAGGTTTTGAATAAATCAAAATCATAGATTTTTTTATAGTACATCGTATTGTCAGTAAAATGTCACGGAAGGGTGATATTTAACTCTCTCTTATTAGCTTGGACTAAAATCGAATTTTGGCCAATTCAAAACATGGAATTAATTGTAACTTTGCACACTTCTATAGCACCGATGACAATAAAATAATTAATTAATAATAAATTTATCTCATTTATTTATCTCAGGAAACAAAACTAAAATTAATGTGATAGAGTGATGAAAGAAAAAAAATCATTTTATCATAAAAAAACTCTGGTGTGCTCGATATTAATTGTTGTAAATATTTTATAGAATGATATTGGTAAAATTAGTCATTTAGAAAGTATTTTAAAATGCAATCCACACAATTTTAACGACAATATGTATTTTTTTGGTTTGTCGCTTTGTTCGTCTTTTAAACTTAATGAAGTTTATTTTCTACTATTATTTTTGTTTCCTACCAAAGCCTCATTTTTTAGTTTTTTAAACTAATATTTATAACAAATTACATATGATACATGTTTCGGAAATGACACCAAATATCATCAAAAGCCATTCCGAAATCTATTTTCGAATAAATTTTCAAAAGGATGCACCATAAGAGATGGTGCTCCAACAACTTTATGGACCTGGAAATACGAGAATAAACATAGTATAATTTATGGCATTTTTCTAAATTTATTAATAGTTCAGATGTAATATTTTCTTTCGGGAGTTCCGAGGTTCTTGATCGCATGGTCATAGATTTTAGACTCATTTTAAATTGTATATTGCAGAGAAAAAATCTGGGAAGAGTGATTGTTACAGATACGTTACTATAAATTTTCCGGAAATGACACCAAATATCATCGAAGGCTGTTGGAAGTCTATTTCCGAACTTGTGCTACCTTGGAGCTCTATATTGTACACTTAGAGTTACTATAATAATATAGATAATAGCATATCTAACTTACGTATCGGACGATATAGAGATGCCCCAACTAACCGACAACTATAGCCCGAGAGCTGGAACACTACTGAAGGCTGGAGCACTTTCTCTGTAACTTTCTCTCTCCCTTGAGCTGCCCCCCTTCCCTCTGCTGTCATGGAGACGCGTCCCCCCCCAAACACAAAACCCTTTCGTTTTCGAAGCCTCCTCGACCTTTCTCCGATATCACTTCTCATTTCATTTAAATATTACACGCCTTGCTCTGTTATACTTCTCTTACTTTTTTTTTTTGGCCTTATTTCTAATAAGGGTTATCGGATATCCTTATTAAAAATTAACTCAAATTTCGAAACCAGGACTCAAGTAGACATGACTTAACGAACCTTATATATTTATTCTAAAAACTCAATAAATAAACATAGTAAAATTAAAAAATAACAACCATGAAGATGTAAATATAATTTAGGTAAAATTCAGCTAAGATTATAGTTATGCAATAACAGATATAAATCTTCATAAAAGCTATTAAATATTATGGTTTTATACAAATAAAGGTCTTCTCTTTCTAATGGCGGACAAAACCCCCATTAATGAAATTATGAAATTCATCATTTAACTGTAATACAGTAGGTACATAATGTATTAGTAGAGGTTAATACTACTACAGTACTGTAGGTACCTAAAATTTTAGTAGAAGCACCTTCTACTACTACAATACCGTAGGCACCTAAGATTTTAGTAGAAGTACCCACTGCTATAGTACAGTAATTAGGTACCTAATATTTTAGTAGAGGTACCTAACATTTTAGTAGAGGCACCTACTACAATAATACATTAGGTACCTAACATTTTAGTAGAGGCACCTACTACAATAATACAGTAGGTACCTAAGATTTAGTAGAGGTACCTAACATTTTAGTAGAGGCACCTACTACTATAATACAGAAGGTACCTAGGATTTAGTAGAGGTACCTATTATTATAGTACAGTAGGTACCTACTGTTTTAGTAAAGATACCCCGATATTATTCTAGAAATTATAGTCCAGTTTAGTACCTAATTTGTACCCTATCCCCCTACTTAGAAAGCCTCTTAAAGTATGAATACCTGCTTAGTTTTTTTTTTGAGATATTTGACAACATTAAGTAAAATATAATCAATTTTTTTTTTTTTCTTTTATAGATTTCTTGGTCTTATTTTACGACTTTGTATTTAAAAAACAGTACTAACTAACTAAATAACAGGCTTGCTTTATTTTTTAAATTGATAAGTTCCATTTTTCCATTTAAATTCAAGAATTATAAATATATTTTGTATAATTTTTATATTTTGTGTAACGGCTTAAATAAGTCAGGAAAAGTGACTTTGTGATTTGCCAATGTTTAAAAATATAATTAATTTAACTGTGATTGGGCACTGAAAAAAGATAGAAAAAGTTCCACGAACTGTTGCTAGGCAACGCATTGAAGAAAACATTTTTATATAATAGAGAGATTGTGCGCTAATAAAATGTTCTTTCCGCCATATCTTATCTTATTTTTAGCGGGCACGTCTTACATCCTGGGTTAGTTAACCCATTCCAGACGATTTTTTTCGAACACTGTCCCCAGGAGCGAACTTTTTTTTTCTTTATATGTTCATTTTTAATTAAAAAAAAAAAATTTCACTATGGAAATCACCCAATTCGTAAGTGAATTCACATAAATAAGATCATTCACACCTTGTGCAGCTCGCCCCTAGGAAAATCTTTATTGCTAGGAGCGGATTGAACACTATGTGGGAAATGTAAGAGATAATGGAAATACATCATTACAATTTTATAACATTAATTTCAAAAATAGTTAGATGAAATATAAAATCGTTATTTTGCTTCCAATAATAAAGAATAGAATATAATGCAAAGAACGTTTTTAAAAAGTTTAAAAAAAAAAGTTGAATAATGAAAAAAAGTAAAACCAATGCCAAATTTTGTTTTCCTGTACTTAACAGATTTCATTATTTCGACGACTAGTTTACTCAGAATAAATGATAATTACACATTACTTAGTCTTATAGCCTCGGAAATCAATTGCACACACTGTGTGCAATCAGTGTGAATGGGTTAAAAGGGCTTTATAAAGATGAAATATTCTTTTATAACTCGCAAGCTTTATTTGAGACTTGATAGATGCTTTGGAAAAAAGTATTATTTCGCCAATTTCGCATGCACATACAGCTACTGCATCAATATAGGTATCGATATATTATATCGATTTATATATATATATATATATATATATATATATATATATATATATATATATACCAGCCGCAGAGCTGATGAGCTTAATCTCTATTTAGCGGGTGTTCTGGTCAATTATACAGTAGCGCTAACCATCGGCTCCTTTCACTTTCAGGTGTGAGCCGGTGTTTTACTGAGCATAGCAATTAGCTCTCTGCTTTCCATTGTAATGTTGGCAACAATGAGTGCTAATGCTCTTACAGCACTTCTGGTATACAATCTGGTATAGTGGTCAACGCAGGTTTTGGGCAAGTAGCAATAATCGTCAAATGTTGTATTTTTTTCGATTTATTTCTATGTTTGCAGTTTATATTATCATAAAATATTGGAACCGTGACATTATCGTAATTTTTTACTTGAAATGAAGTTGTAATAAAACAATAGCTCCTTTTCAAGTCAAATCACTAGACCTCCACTCCTATCATTTAATTAATCAAGAAAATCTTATTCACATTTCCTCTTTTAAAATACACCTCTCATACAAGACTGAAAAGACAAGAAACTGCTCGACGTTTTCGCCTACTTCAACATTTACTGGACAAACGTTCTAAGCTCCCAATTAATCACAAAAGACTCATTTACATGACAGTTATCAGACCTATTTGGACATACGGAGTTGAGCTTTGGGGCTCTACTAAACCATTCATTCATCTCGTATCCAATCCTTACAATCCAAAATTCTTCAATTGTCCTTATTAAGTCACAAACAAACTCATTCATCATGATCTTAATATACCATATGTTGCTGATTTGGCCAAAACTATATACTTATCCTTCCATGACAAGCTCCATACACACTTGAACTGCTATTGACTGCTAGTCTCTCTACTTGCTTCCCATACTATTCCTGATAACTCCGAGGCGTCTGAAAAGAAGATGGCCTTGAGACCTTCTACTATAGAACTTTATTGGAGTGCTACCGATGGGTAGTTTCTCCACAAGTGTTTTTTGTTTTCATGTCATTTGTTCATATTAGCAAATTTACTTGTTGCAATATTATTACAGTTGTAAATATCAATAAATTAATTTTTTTTAAAATGCACCTGGTACAGGAAAAGAGATGCTTTTACGTTAATATTTTATTTTCAACACAATTATAAAATCCAAGGGGCTAGGAAAAAACAAAACAAGCCAATGACTGACTTAGCCACTCATTCGCTACGAAAATAACACGATTTCGCTTCCCTAAGTACATGAAACTCATTTTGGAGAAAATTAGACTTAAACACTTATTCACCGGAGCAATAGATACGTATATAGAGACCCGACGCTTTGTTTATGAAATCATTCAATTGTATTCTCTCAATTTCAACAATAATAATCATAGATCTAATAATTCCAATTCGCCTGTGGTGTAGTAGTTAGCATAACAACTCACTATGCCCAAGATCGCTAGTTCCCAGCTCTTAGGATTTATTAATAGAGTTAAAAATCCTTGTTTATCCCTTCCTTTGGAGGGGACGTAAAATAACTATCTTATCTATACCTGAATAGGCAATATTTACAATTTCATATACGATTCATATATATGCGATATATAGCATGGTCCTATTAACCAAAGGAGCATAAAGACCTTAACCAAAATCAAACTATCTAAAAATTAGTCCTTTGTTTGGAATAGAAATGAAAAACCACATCACTAAAATCTCCATATCCCACAGGCATTTCACTGCTGTAAACAGGATTAAATGATTTATCTATGACATCCGGTCTCGAAACTGCAGGAGTCTAGCACTCAATTCACTGATCTGACCAGCTGCTTCTTTAAAAATATAATTTTTCGAAAATAATAAAGTGTTAAGTAATTATTCCCAACTTTCTTTTTCAAAACAAATAAATTTAACCCAGTGAGCGAAGATAAGCCAAATATATAGATAAAGGTGGGTTGAGACACCTTCAGGATGCCATATCCGCTCCCACCTACCGTTCGCAAGTGAGAGTGTTCCTGAGGAAATAAAAAAAAAATATGTTCTCTAATAACTCGATTTACTTTCATTCTTCGTAAGGGTTTTCCGGGTGATTAAGCCCACATAGGCCAGCATACTTTCTTCTCAACGACTATTTCTGCATTTAGAAATAGAAATTATAGTGTCTGTGATAACTGCAGTATTTTTATTTCTTCGTAACTGGCTATAGATACATGTCTTTGATTATGTAACGAAAAGAAACTACTGTTATTTATTTAACAACTGATTCACTTTTATATTAAATGGTATTTTTATTATACTTACATACTTTTAATTTAAAATAAAGCTACACCGACTAGGGCTGCTTCACTTAGAGCAGGGGTTCCCAAACTTTTTTGTACCACGCCCCCCTTTTGTTTAAATGAAAGCTTCTCGCGCCCCCCTTAACAATAAATTGTGTGGGCCTAGGAACAAAACAAAAACAAATAAGTATTACATTGAAAACAAAACGAAAGAGAAAAATAAATTAGGTTGGTTAGTGAGATGGATGGGCTTCCATTTTTCTTACTAGCATGCCTATTCTTGGATGAGTTTTAGTAAGTGCACAACGCAAGTCACTAGCAACATCAAGTTTATTCCGATACTTTGTTTGCAATTAAAACAAAGTATCGGAATATGCTTTGTGGCAATTACACAAGTGTTGAAAATGCTTTTTCGCACAAATAGGTGCTTGAAAAAGGCAAATATAAACGAAGAGCTCCCCGCGATACAGAAGGATACCTTTCGAACTACTTTAACCAAAATGAAGGTTTGTCCATTATATCAAAGTGGTCTATTTTCTAAACATCATTGTGGATTTAGAATTTTAGAAAGACTACTTTAATTTAATTTAATGTTTAACTTGTCTCGCGCCCCCCAGTTTGGGAACCGCTGACTTAGAGCTCCATGCCTCCTGATCCAACAGATCCTCTTCCTATGTACCTCGACCTATCTCCTGCTGAACTTCCTCCGTCCATCAGCTTCTTGGCCGTCTGCGCCCTCTCCTTCCTGATACATCAATATTAGGCGGCGTGCTCCGATCCTTTCATATTCTGTCGAACTATTTCATTCCTGATTCTATCCAACTTGGGAAAACGGGAACATTTCCTACAGAAATCCGCCTCAACCGTTGCCACCTTTGAGTACGAACGGTGGTTCATTGTCCACGTTCATGAAGCGTATGCCAGGACAGATTCACTATGACAGTGAAAATTCGGCGTTTTCTGCACTTCTCTTTACATTGTTAACCTGATTTAGGTAGTCTTACGGTTCTTTCCACCTTTCATGTGAAGTCTCACGTGACCCGGTAGCATCCATATAAGAACCCAGATGCTTAAACATACACACCTTTTTAGAAGCGAATATATGTTTCATATAAGAAAATCAATTTACTAACATGGCTAAAAATAAGGTTCTAAAGCCAAATTCAAAGTTTAAAATACTAAACTAAGTTAAGAAAATTACCAAAACTTAATACTATTCATGTATGAGAGGAAAATAGTTGACTGGATGATACAATGGAAAACGGAGATAGTTGAGGGGTGCAGTAAAAAAAAATACCAAATGAGTAAAAGACATATTAAATATGTGCCGACGTTTCGACCTACCATGTAGGCCATCTTCAGGGCAACTGGGAGAGGCGGCTGGGTGGACCGGCCTAACACAACAATCAACACCCAGCCGCTTCTCCCAGTTACTCTGAAGATGGCCTACATGGTAGGTCGAAACGTCGGCACATATTTAAAAGTCTTTTACTTATTTGGTGTTTTTTTGTCTGCACCCCCTAACTATCTCCGTTCTCTATTAATACCATTCAAATTACCATTGAATCAAACTCAAGTCATAATCTTCGAGTATTACATTACCGTTTAGTCTTCATTACAGAGGACATCGAGTAATAACATATACGAAAGGAAAAAAATAATCTAAAGGTTATTTTTAGTAGTAGGACCTTCACCATCAGTTATTATTATATTATATAATAGTTTAATTTATAAATATAATTATTTGATTTATGTAGCTGACATTTAATTCGTTATTACCATTAACATGAAGCAATCCACAGTAAATTACAAATTTTAGATTTTCCGTATCATCTAGAGATCATTTAGATCATCAGGAGATTCAATTAAAGTAATAATTTTCAATATTAATGACAATTTCAAGAAGTATTTTATTTATATGGATTACTGTTGACTATATGAATAATATAAAAAGAGCGATTGAGCCTCTGGAGTATCTGAAAATCCCACGGGATCCATCAATGGCAGTTAATTTCCACCCATCTTACAAGTGGTGGTGATTTACCCAGTCTTCACAAAGTGAGTACCCATAATGAGGGGAACACCTGGCGGTTGAGTGAGAAGGATGACAAATCACCTCACTCCACAGCTGTTGCGATAAAAACAGTTAAGACTCCACCGTGTACTGAACACAAGACTCATAATATGAAGTATTGTTTTTTTTTTTTTTAGTACAGTAAATGGAATATTATAGTGAATTTGGGCGAAAGTGAAGAGTATCATGTAACACGATTAACGCTAGATAATTGGTAGGATGTTGAAGTCATACAGGCGGATTTCAGACAACTTAAGTTCTTAAATAAAACGGCGTTTTCAAATATATATTTTTTAAATATTAATAAAAATTATTAACAAAGATCCCATGGAGGTATGATAGTTAATAGAAAGGTGAAGCAGGAAGGGAGATGTAGAAAACCGACTTGATGACACAGAACATTTCTTGATGGTGATTGGTCGAAAAATGACAATGATAACAGCTGCTGCGAAGGATGTCCGAATCCCTACTCACGATTACTTCCTCTTCCGTTACTCAACTGATTCGTGTTTTTTTTTTTATCACTGTACTGTTATCAAGTCCATGAATCGTTAGGTATAACCAGTAGGAGGTTATACCTATTTGCACGTATTTCATTCTTATTGACCTTTCAGGATATTATTGGACAATAATTAGATCATCCTGGATGTATACATGTCACCCACTGTCCGTATGACATACTTCATACACAATTTATAAAACAAGAAATATAAATTGTAATACATTTTTTATATGAATATGTTTGTTACATTGAACATCACATTATACTGCTATGGCTACTCGTATGATATTACAGTGGGAGTCTAAATTTAGCCTATTCAGTTATAATTAGGGATAGGGATCTTTAACGTGTACCTGAAACAACGCAGCCTCGAGACTGGCATTTTACGTCCCCTCCAAAGGACTAGGTCACTACACCACAGGTGATTCGAAGACGTTTTACCAAGAACTAATGAATACATCTTCGAACTTTGTATGATGAATGTTCTGAAGATGCCTCCAAAATGTCATTTAATTTAATTTATATTAAATAAAATGTTGGGAAATAAAGTTATCTTTCCTGAAGAGATCACCTGAGGTATAGTTTCTTAACTTTCTATGACCAAGGCCGCGGGTTCGCAGCCCAAGATTTGGCTCTAGGATTTTTAAGGGAGTAAAAATCCTTAGTGCCCAAGCAGCATTCGTAAGGTTATTATGCACCACAGGTGATCCCATTTCCAACACGTTTTGCCTTGAACTGACCTGAGCCTTTTTTTTTTACCTTAAACTAAAGAAGAAATAATCAACCTACCTATTATAGATGTTTTGAAGGTGTCTCCAAAACGCTATCTAATGTAATTTATATTTTAATAAACTTGATGAAATAAATTTATATTTACTGAAGGGGACCACCTGTGGTGTAGTTCTTGGCATTTTCTATGCCCAAGATCGCGGTTTCGCAGCCCAACAGTTGGCTTCAGGATTTTTAAATAGAAGTAAAAATCCTTAATGATGCCGTATTTCGGAAAGGAAAATGGGGGTCCCGAGTCAATGCGGTGTCAGGTATTCGTTAAAAACTCAATCTTAATTATACCTGGATAGGTAAAATTTAAGTCTCCCTCTGTAGCATCGTACGATTAGCCATATCAGTATAAAGTTATATTGAATGAATAAACAATAATTTTACAAATGGCAATCATCCAATAAAATTTGAGGAATTCTCAGAATAGTTTATAAATAGATATTAGTCAAGATTGATTGAAGAATTCTCATGAGTAGTAGAGAAATCTCTTCCCCGCTCGTACAGACATTATAGGAGAGTAGAGGAGACGAAATGACATTTAAAAATGTGACTAGGCTCAATATTTAGTATTCATATATTCAGAGAAAGTCTCCAACAATACATTAAATAAATTTATATCTACACATTAGAAGTTAGATAGAATACTAGAAGAAAATTAATCAAACAGAAAAATAGAATGTTCTCGCTAGTAAGTAAAAAAAAAATGAGGAAAGGTTTGAGATAGGAAGAGTCTGCTTTCACAATAATTATTCAAAAGGGTGAACGAAGAGCAACGGAATTATGAATGAGTGTTGCAAGGAGATAAATAAAAAATCCTAAGTACCTAATAGAAAAAAGGAAAACTGCGCAACGAATGATGTAATTGTACCGGAATAAAGAAAAATGGCGTGATAAAGATTATGACTACATCTAATAATCTTCAGACTAATCTACAAAACATACTATGCAAGCATTGGTGAAACCGTTTCTAAGTGTTGCGACATTTTTAATAAACTAGTCAACCTGTTCAAATTGTATAAAGGTTAATTCATATTCCAATATTGAAGAGCAAAAGCTCAAAAGAGACATAAAATACTACAAACAATAGGGAAGAAATTAGATTATAATGGAGTAATTCATCAGATTTATATCAATTTTATAAAAGCTTATGATTCCATCGACCTTCCAATGATGAATAACGTATTTATTGAACAGGTTAGACCATAGAAATTAGTAAATCTGGTAAGGATGTATATGTGCGAAACTTACAATATGGATAGAATTAGTAATAATTTTCCGGATTTTTTTTTTTTTTGATATTTACAACTGTAATAACATTACATCAAGTAAATTGGCTGTATGAACAAAAAAATCACTTGTGGAGAAACTATCCATTGATAGCACTCCAATGAAGTTTTATAGTAGAAGGTCTCGAGGCCATCTTCTTTTCAGACGCCTCGGAGGGTTATCAGGAATATTATAGGAAGCAAGTCGAGAGACTAGCGGATTCAAGTGTGTATGGAGCTTTTCATTTTTCTGGATGAGTTCGAGTTTTGCTCAAGTTTAAAAGAAGGTGTTCTCTTTCACCTGTACTATTCAATTTAACACTTGAGTACGTTATTAAAAAAGTGGTATTCACCGAAAAAGGTTTGAATTTGAATATGAATAGTAACGTATCCGTGCTTGGGTTTACGGAGTATTTGGTACTGTTGCAAGACGCGGAAACTATAAAACGGAATAGCAAAGTTTATTATTATTATTATATTATTCAACTGATAGTGTCACGAAGATTAAGATGGGCTTATAAAGTTGCTGGGCTTAGTAACGTACGAATACTTAAAAGGCTAATAAGCGCTGTGTCGACTGGGAAGCGCCTGAGGGGTTTACCGAGGAGTAAGTGGGAAGATTGCGTTAAGAGTGTTCTATTGGTTTAGGGTTTGGGTTGTCGTGTGTGGACGGAAATGTTTAAGCAGAGATTGGTGGTATCGGCATCGAGCGTTCGGATTCGCTAAGCCTTATTGTTAGTATGAGACGTTGGAGGAAACATTCCAATCAAAAATACCTAAGTCTCTAAACTGAAACAGGAAACAAAAATACCTTTCAATATTTCGCCCATTCAGGTATCTTCAAGACAGAATTGGCGAAATGAATAAATCACATCCTAACCTTAAAATGCAGAGAGACACTTACCAGAGGAAACATTATCCGTACATAACAAAAAAAAGGCGCATTATCCGTCATTCGTTTTTTTTCCTTTGCTATTATTATGTACCTGCCCAGAAACAAGATGGATGAATGGGCGAAATATTGGCAGGCATGTTTTGTTTCAGTTTGAAAACATAGAGCTTTTTGTTTGCAATTTTTCCTTTAACATCTTAAAAATAATTTATTAGTTATAATTATGGCAAAATAATAAATTGTCTTTTCTGACATCCATTACCATGGTAACATTTTCTTGGATATAAGAATCCCAAACAGAACCAGAGACACCGACATTAGAATTCCTTAGAGGAACGCAAGAAGACAACTATTTGTTAGTTATTGTAGGAAGTTGAAAGGTGGACATTGTGGTAGGTGATTGCTCGCGCCTGAAGGGAGTAGCAAAAAAACCAAAGCAGCAGCTGGCATGAATAAAGGCTGATTGGTATTCCTGGGGCGACTTCTTCAAGACAAAAGATCTCCGAGTCTCCTCCTTTTCATTCTTTCGAGAGACTGTTTACGACGCTGTTGGTAGTCTCCGAATATTACAGAGGATGCGAGCTCTAATGTATAAATTGAAAAATTTTGGTCAGTAAGTCCCGGGAAAAAAAGACCGGTTATTGTCAGCCTACGTGAGAAGAAATCCATCAAATAAACTTATTATACAGTCAATAATTATTTAAAAAATTTGGGTAACAGTCCAGAATTGAGCCTCTAGGATTAGGGGACCCTCATGAGGTTAACCCAGCTTCTATAAAGTGTAAAGAAGGCATCCTTAATTGGAGTAAAAACTGGGGGTTGAGAGTGATATAGAACAAATCACCTCCCTGCAAATCCAATGCCCAAGAAACACTGCAGTACCTACCTCGTACTGAACTCAACACCTTTCATGGGTTTTAGTGGTATAGGATTTATTTTTTTTATAATCGTCATCCGTAATCATAAACGTATACTTCTGATTACTACAAATATAATAAAAATAACTATAGGGTAAGTTTATAGACTTTTTAAACTCATCAATGATCAATGATCGGTGAATAAAGAGAAATCCTGATGTACATGCTATGTCATCATAAAGCTTATCCATGAGCTTTGAAAATTACCGCTGAATATGAGCTTCAATAAACCTGACGATTATATATCATGATGTATATGAAAGGCACAAAAAAGTTAACCTCATTTTTTTGGATCTGTTTGGATGATGTAACCTGGGTAAACTCAATCAAACAGGTCTAAAAAGTTAAAGGAGCACTCCTTTTTTAAGCCGTTGTGCAGATTATAATAAAATATATAGAGCATAACTAGGTTAAATTCAATAAATCTATAAAAATAAAAATATAAAGCGAAATGTGAAAACTTAGAGCCAGTATTATTTGTTGCTACACTTTAAAATAGGCACTTTAGAAAGCAGAAGAGCTTTGCTAAAAGCATTGCAGGCGTGGGCAGAAGCTATGCGCCAAAAAAGGGAAGGACCTGAATAAAATTAAGCATATGGTTCTGTCTAAAAGTGGTTCAGGAAAAGTGAAAAGGAAATGTGGCTTTTATGTGGATACCAATCCTTAGGAATCAACATAATGTGTTATCAGTAAATAAGGATCCATTTGTTGCAATCTTCAGGAATTTACTGTTCGTCGTAAACCTACGAATTCCTGCCCTACTGTATATCCTTAAATAATATTCCACTGATCCCCGTCGAACAGATACGTTACCTAGGACTCCATCTGGACAAACGCCTTACTTGGAATCCTCTTACAAGACTGAAAAGACCAGAAACTGCTCGACGTTATCGCCTACTTCAAAATTTACTGGAAAAACGTTTCTAAGCTTCCAATTAATTACAAAAGACTCATTTACATGACAGTTATCAGACCTATTTGGACATACGGAGTTGAGCTCTGAGGCTCTACTAAACCATCCAATTCATCTCGTATCCAATCATTACAATCCAAAATCCTTCGTAAAATCCTCAATGCTCCTTATTATGTCACAAACAAACTCATCCATCATGATCTTAATATCCCATATGTTGCTGATATGGTCCAAACTAGATACCTATCCTTCCAGGACAAGCTCCATCCACACTTGAATCCGTTAGTCTCTCAACTTGCTTCCCATACTATTCCTGATAACCCTCCGAGGCGTCTGAAAGGAAGATGGCCTGGAGACCTTCTACTATAGATCTTTATTGGAGTGCTACCGATGGGTAGTTTCTCTACAAGGGTTTTTTGTTTTCATGTCATTTGTTCATATCAGCAAATTTACTTGGTGTAATATTATTACAGTTGTAAATATCAATAAATTAATCTTTAAAAAAAACTTGCTAAATGAATTAGAGAGAAACAAATGTATCTTTACAAATTATAAAAAAACTCCTCTGCCTCGTCTGTCTGTTTGCTGTATACTCAGTAGATAACTACTGTACGGAATTTCATGCGATTTTCACAAATATATAGAGAGGTGTCATCGATGATGTTGACTAATCCTTTTGTCATGTAACGAAACAATGCATGGTGGAATATTCCTCTTTTATAGATCTACAAAAAATCAGAGATAACATATATCTATCTTTTAAGGATAGCTTACTATACCTATTTTATCTTATGAAAAATTGAGAAAACTATTTAGACAAGTACAGTATTAATTCTTATCAACTTATGTACTTTAGTTACCTTAAGCATTTCATGCGCATTAATAGAATATTTTATACCATACAATTTAAATGAGTATCTTATGGGTTATTGAAAAAACTTAACATGTCTTCTTACTTAAAACTTAAGTAACAAAAATAGAATTATTAGTAATTCAAGTTGTGTATCTGCAGCTATCTATGGTGAATAAATGGTCAAGTCGATTTTTTTTCCCCAAATGAGTCAATCGTATTGAGAGAAGCGGAATCGCGTCATTCTCGTAGTTTTTGAATTGAAATGAAGTTGCAATAGAAGCAATATCTCTCCTCAGTCCCTCTTTAATTGTTTTTAATAATAAGTAATAAACTAATGTCATGTTTATTCATAGCGTTCAAAGCTAAGGGACATAGTTAATGACTAAAAGATATGTTTTCTACCAATGGAATGAGAAGCATTCCACCTTTTTCATTTCAAAACACATGTAATTGATTATAAAAACAACAAAGATAGTAGGAACTTATTAGGCACGAATTTCTTATACTACCAGGCTTGAGTTGTTCACGCGATCTAAGTCCCACTTTTAGTCGAGTAATTATTTTCTACCTGTCAACACGAATATTTTCCATTTGAATTAAAACATAGAGAGCCAATGGGATTCATGGATATTGGTAGCCATTAAACATGTTTCATTAACCTTATCATATCCATATTGAACACTCGTTCGAGTCACTAAGAAATCTATGTTGTAAGAGCTATGGATGTTTATCCTTTAAACTAAATATTTATTTACTTCAACATAATTCAAGAAATTTACACGATAATGTGAAAATTTAATATAAAAGTATATATGAATATATTCTTAGTCACTCTATTACCACTCATTCCATAAATATTACTGAAAAAATTAATTTATAATATACCAGATTCTAAGTATACATAGCTAATCATTTTTTGTTATTGTTCCATTATTCGAGGTTATTTTCTTTCCCAACCGAAAAAATTCTTTATTAGAAAATGATTGTAAATATTCCTAGAAATACCAGGCTCGAGGTAAAACCGTTGTATAATGCATGACTTCTATTTTTTAGACAATTATTATCATCCTTTTATTATTATTTATTGTAACTAATAATTGAAGTAAACTCATTAACAAATAAAAAATTCCTGTTTTGTAAGGGATTTCCCTTCCTATGCTTGCGTTTTGGCAGGCAGGCTCAACGCGTGGAGAAGAAAGTGCTGGGAGCCACTCTCTGCATGACGTAACGCAATCGAAAGTTATTCCCTCCCTCGCACATCGATATGTGAATCGAATATACGCTAAATCGATAGTTTCTTTCTTCTTTTGTTTTATATGAAGTAGGCATTATGTATAAGGATTAATACATATTCCAACTTCACTCATCCGTTACCATAACAAGTGTAAATCATAATGTGAATTATTTACAGTAACATAAATATGTATGCGCATTTTTAAGATTTATTATGGAAGTGATTCTTGTTATGTTAACTTACTCGTCCCGTTGCTGGAAAGAGACTTTTATTTAATTGTCAGCTGCCGGAGATGGATCCCATCAAGGGATCAAGGATCCTACTAGGGCTCACACTACCTGGAGGGTATAGATCAAATGGATACCAAAAATAAGGGGGGGGAATCTGGCGGTTGAGCTTGATCACAACCGTCTTCCAAGAAACAGTACAGATTCTACCATGTACTGAATCCCAGTAGTGGAACGACCTTTTTTGTTTTAACTCTATAAGAATGGTGTGAGACGACACTCGGAAATCATACAAACATTAAGCGCGCCACAGACACTGCGGTATGCAGTGCTCTATGACTTCCTAGGTGATCCCACCAGTATTCCTTCCACGACTCCTGGCCCAAGGCCAGGGCGGAATCATGGCTGAACTAGACAGACATCGGTCCCCGATTTAGGTATTCTACCAGACGAGGATAATCTGTTTGTACGATCTATGTCCGATAAGGTTGGAACACGACAAGAATGGCGATTATAATCATGTTTCTGAATAAACAATGTCCGAGCAGAATTCCATACCTTTGCGAAAGAAAAACAAATGAAAAACGTGATGACTTGGGTATTAACTCTGTCTTCTTCGTTTGCCTGGCAATGAGTCTCTTTCACATTGTTCATGTGTTTGCTACATTTCTTTTTTTTTTTTAGACTGGAGTTACAAGTCACTCATTTAAATCCAATGAACTTGGATTCAGTGGAAGGTAGAGAAACTGTAGAGACCGTACAGTTTCTAAGAAAACGGTTTTGCAGGAAGATTATTTTAAACGATATCAACAAGCTCAACCATTAGGTTTTACCCCAATTAAGGGGACCTAATTTATAGTTTGCTCGACGAGAGCAGACAGATGCTATAGGTTCAATTCATGCTTGTTGATTGAATAAATTAATTATCGCCCACATATACTGGTCTATTCATAAAAATATTTCCTTAAATATTTTAAAATATTTAAAAATATTAAACTGAATATTTCCTAGTTTAAAAAAAAAATTTAAACATAAAAAATATAAAGAAATTAAAAAAAAATGTCCGTTTCGGTTAAAATACAATATATCCCCTAGAAAGCTGTGCTTAGAAATTATAATAATATATATAATTCTGAAAAGAGGAATACAATAAAAAAAGTACATGCAATTTTCAATTAAGATTTACAGATTTACAATTGGAATTATGAGTAATTTACAGTATCTTGTTAAAAATAAACAATATTGCAAGCAAAATCTAATAAAGCAAAGTATAAAAATTTCCTGAAAAATAAACGGAAGAGAAAGCTACAAATTTTATTATAGATTCAAAAAGGAAGAAAATAATAATTAACATGATTACATTTAATAGGGAAATTTCGATTGAAATCACTTTTAAATTGAGTAAAACTACTTAAAGTGAGGTATCTCTGCTAGATTTAGTTATTTGTTGGACAATAAAAGAATTTATGTACAGATTTATTTATTTTTATGAATTATTTATATTGTTGTAATTGTAGATTTTGTGGATAATTTTACAGATCAATGACTTATGGTTGAACTGTTAACCATATAAAAGAATAATGAAACAATGTTAAACGGAAGATTGATTATGGGATGTAGGCCAAAACGTTTCTTGAGAAATAAATAATAAAAAAATTTACTGGATATAGGGTTTTTTTCTCCGAGTTTAAAGAATATATAATATAATTTAGGTCCAGTTAACCTTTTTAAAATAGGGAAATTTCGATCAAAACTTCAATTTTAGCTATTCTAATCCAAATAATCTATTTTTGGTGAAAAAGCGTGAAATAGGAAATATCAGTTAGAAATAAATTGGAAAAACAGAGTCTTAGGTCTTTAAAATACTAGAAAGTAGCTATCAGTTCAACGTTTCGCCAATTCAGAGATAAAAAAGAAAAGAACTCACATCAATTTAGATGAAACGCAGCACGCCAACTGTGGATTATACAAGCAGACTTATTAATGGGAGACAGAACCTCATTCAAAAATGTTAAATGAAATACAAGGCCTTAGCATTATCTACATTCATAAAAATGTTTTATGGTGTAAGTCCTGATGAATCGGCAAAACGTTGACTGGTTAGGTATTTTCCATAATTGTAGACAGTTAAGATTTTGGTAACCGTTCCGCAGGTTGTCTCATCGAGCTGATTTCAAAATTTTAACTGTTTATTCGCTTCCTTTAATATTTTCCAAAAATATATAAAGATATCGCGAGCTTTAGTGAGTAAAAGAGAATGCGTAGATTTCGGTAATCTCACTTGGACACGACCCCTGGTAGCTCAGTGGTTTAGAGCACTGGACCGGAGATGCAGACGACCCGGGTTCGAATCCCGGCCGGAACAAATCATTTCAAAATATATATTAAATATTTAAAAACAATTACCATCAAAATAACAATTATAAAAATAAATTATATATCATCTATACTTCGAATTGTTAGTTTAAAATTTATTTCTTGATGAACTAATTACCGAAATAATCTACTCATTACCCATAATTACATCATCTTTTCTACACTAAAGCTTAAGATAATTTGTATTTTAGTAAAATATTGAAAATGAAACGAATAAAAAGTTTGTTGCAACTCATTTCAAAGCGACACCTTTAATAACTACCGGAAATTAAATGCAATAATAATCCAAATAGTGCATTTATTTGTTCAAATAATAAAACAATGGAATTGCAATAATCCCAAAAATTAACAAACAGCAACAAATAGGTTATGACTCATAAAAAGCAAAAACAACGCTCCTAATCTGTTCTATCTTCATTTTATTTTTTTTTAGTGCATTCACAAAAAGTAGCCCAATCCACTTTCTTTAAGAGATTCTCAGTTAGTACGTGAGAACTTCTCAGCTGTAATTAGAACGAAATGAACAAAGGTGTGCCAGGGAATGTTTGTTGTCTTTATCTAATCATTAATCTGTATTAAAACCTACTTAATAATGTTTAACCTCCCAATAAGTGAAGGTTATACTTGTGAATGAACGTGCTATCTGTTTTATCTCCATCTTGTAACATGAACAAGCCAATAATATAGATTTATAACATGTATTTATAGTTAATCGGATAGGTTATGTCTTTCATAAAACATATAAAACTAGTTTGAAACAAATAAATTAAAACATATAAACAAATTTTAAAGCCATTTTCGTGAAAATTACAAAAATGGTGTGTTAAATTGATATAAAGTTGCAGATACTGTATGCCAAAACTACTCGTATTACATACTCACACTTAACCGAAAATAAATGAACGAATAGCAAAAATATAAATAAAATAGAATATAAAAGTAACTTTATTCTGTGTTTATCATTAATTAGAATCACAAACATGAACAAGAAACAAGAAACATAATTTATATCTGGCAAGAAGGCTACACAGTAAAAATCACAAAGCATTCATAAACTGGCAATTTAGGTCTTTTTATTTAGGTTAATAATGTGCAAATTTATAAGTTAAAAAAATATTTAAATTAAATAAAAAATGGACTTATAAGAGATGAAAATTGAAAATGACTGAAGAAGTTGAAACGTATTTTTAAATAAAGAAAAAATGTTTGACTGGAAAAAGGTTTTTTTACTTACTTGAATGAATGACTGACAAAAGAGTAAAAAATAAAAAAATAAATAAAAAGTACAAGTCATGACAAGATATTAAGCAATTAAAGATAATAAATAAATTAATAACAACAGTTAAATGCATGAGTTAGGAAGCAATAATTTCTTTGCATAATGTATATTTCAAAAAACAAAACAAAAACGGCAAAACAAAAAATAAATTATTCAATACTGATTCATTTAAGCAAATGACTAACCTGCACAGAGAGCGCTTAAACATGTGGTCAAGTGGTTAGCATAACAATTAATTAAGCCTAAGATTGCGGGTTCGTAGCCCAACAGGCGGCCCTAGAATTTTTTAAAGGGAGTAAAAAATCCTTGGTTATGCCGTCCTTCGGAAGGGACGTTAAAGGACGTCTCGAGCCTTTACGATGCAAAGTACCTATAGATCCTCAAGCATCTGTCGAACTCGAACAGCCATAATCCTTCGATCTAAACTGATTGGTCACTAAATTCGAATCCGAGTACATTTAGGTACACTGGAGAATTGTTCCCCCCATAAGGGGCTGGTTAAGGAGCTTTGAGATGCACCGCCTTACCATAGAAACCATTTTAAATATGAGGTTGGATTACCCCCTCCAGGCTGTCTCCTCCATTAAATAATATATGTCAGCAAGATGACCACATGGTTCGATCAAAGATCATCATGGCCTATAGTGCCAACGGAAAAAAAAATATATATACACAGGCAACGAGTTTGAACACATTACGGAGTTACGTAAAGGAATCTAAAAATCTGAATGCTTCGCAATGTGGCCGGCTAAAGACCATGAAATCGTAATTAACAGCTGTTGAATGCTTTAGATGTGTTTCTCGGAGTGTGTCGTTCCACGGCCCAGTTGGTAAAGTGGCAAAGCAATGGTAATTAATAGTTGCAACTCCATTCATTGTAGTCTTATACGGTTCCAGTCCAAAAGAAAAAAACATAAATGAAACAAAACAATCCGAAGCAACCTCCGTGAACAGCGGCGATTGCTTTAGATACAGTATTGTCGATTTATAGGGAGATGTTTGTTATCTTTAGAACCGGTAACCACAACACGAAGGTTCATGGATTCAGTACGTCTAAGAGACCGTAATGTTTCTAAACTAACGGTTGAGCAGCGAGTTTTATTATAATTATAGGAGCTGAGTCCTACAGGTTAGATTCCTAGCTTTTGACTAAATAAAAGGAATCACATGTGGACTAGTGGTTAGCATAGCTAGCGGGGTCGCTCCTCGGCAGTTGGCCCTTGTATTTTTTAAAAGATAGTGAAAAGTCCTCGTTTTTGCTTTCCTTTGGAACGGACGTAAAGTGGGGTCCCTAACCTGTACGGTGTCAGGCAATCGTAAAACAAAAATATCTTAAATAATCATTAGTTTATTGCATAATTATCTACGTAAAAACATATAGTCTTTATTTTCTGAGCCACTTTGGATTATTAAAAAAAACAAAACAAAAAAAACACCCTCAATATTAAACTTTACTCAATAATTTTGACAGTGTTGATCTTCTTTTTTTTACCGCCATTTTATCTTCTCAAAAGTATCACTGAATTGAAAAGCAGGGATTATAAACAAAATTTCATAACACTCCTCAATAAGCCTATCTTCAGATTCACTTACACAATCTAAAAGTTCTAAGAAACAATCATTCGCCAAACTTTCACATAATCTTGGATTACCATTGATTTTAGGAAATATGAGTAAGAAATAGAAGTGAAAAATAACCAAAATGTAAGACCCTCTCGAGTAATTAAAATTATAATTGACTACATAAGTAAAGGTTTCAAACAAAAAGGTTAGAAACACTAAAAAATAAGTAACACCACAGATAGCGCCACTGTATTTAGCAATATATAGTCCTTCCACTGTCCGAATAAGATAAATGGAAAAATGCCCGCTGTATTCCTGAGGTTTTTGCCAGCACGCTCTATAATGAAAACTTTACTTTCCATTATATTTATTATGCTACTGGTTTTTAAAAATCACTTTCGCCGTTTCAGACTACTTCATCAACTACTAGGCAAACGTTCTAAGCTCCCAGTTAATTACAAAAGACTCAAATACTTGACTATTATAAGACTTATTTGGATTTACGGAGTAGATCATCGACTAAACCATCGAATTCCTCTCGTATTCAATACTTACAATCCAAAATCCTAAATGCTTCTTACTTTGTTACGAATAAAGTCATCCATAATGCCTTTAGTGTCCAATTCGTTACTGATTTGGCCCGTACCTGATATCAATCCTGTCATGACAAACTTTATTCTCACTCAAACCGACTAGCTCCAAACTTAGCCACTTATTTAAATCCCAATAATCCTCCGAGGAGTCTGAAAATACACCTCGTGACCTTCGAAGTTGAATTTTTTGTTTGAGTACTATCATTGGATAGTTTTCCTACTTGTCTTTCATTATATTTACATGTTATATGTAATATTAACAGTTATAAATTATAAAATATTTCCTGACAGATAACATATTATAAAAATAGTGCATAGTCAACTATCCATCATCTCCAAAAGGATATAATCAGTCCTCACCAGCAAAACTGGTAAAGGAAGGTTAGGAAATTTCCTAGACAAAAATCGATCCTTGTTAACCTTAAAGGGATCCAAAGAGGTTCTCAGATGTAACTAATTCAGGGACAAAGAGCGGATATGATGATCCGGGAAAAGTCAGCGAAGCCTGATGGGAACTAGTGTCCCTCTTCCATGTCACTTTGCCGAAGATGGTTCACCATTGTACTCCAAACTGGAGTGGCAATCCTAATCCGGAAGATCTCACGTTAAATTGTAGGGGATGTGTCATCTTCTTTGTACACTTCCGTCTAACCTTACTTCCGGAAGGTCTGGGTACAGATACTGTCATGTATAATCGTCATATTTAATATTACATAAACTAGCTGTAGGAGTTCATACCAGGAAGACGTTCTTTTCTGTTGGAGTAGGTACCATATTTTACTGAAAATCATTACATGGTACAGACGATTCCGTTATTCTTCTAAAGTGTCTTTAATTTTATTTATTTAAAAAAATATATCTGTTCCGGAGGTTGTCGCTTTGTGTTGAGTTACAAGTTTTAACTGTTTATTCGTTTTATTTTTAACATTTCCCCAAAACACAAGTTATAGTGAGCTTAAATGCGGAAAAGATGATGTAATTATGGGTAATGAGTAGATTTGGGTAATCATTTCATTAAGAAATAAAAGTTTCAACTAAAATTTCGAAGTATGTATTATATATTTTTAAATTAGTGTTAGAGAAGAGTTGGTCGACTGTATCTTCTAATAAATAAGTTATGCTTAATTTGGTGTTTTGATTGACTGCACCCCCAACTATTTCTTTCTTAAATATATTTTTAAATATTTTATTTGAAAAGAAAAGATATGACCAGGACTGGGACTCGAATCCGGGTCTCCCACCTATCCGTGGTGGTCCTTAGTCACCTCAGCCACTCTGGTTCGCTTCTCGGTCAGTCATATCTCTTCTTTTCTTAATTTTAATTATAATTATATTCTTATATTTTTTTTATTTTTTTAAATTGGATTTATTCTTCATTTATTTAGGGTAAGATAAATAAAACCGTTTTCCAATTGTTGTTTATTCATTAATTTTCACTCTTTAGAGACGTTTCGACATTAAGGTGTCATTCTCAATCTTTTCTTCTCCTGCATCTTTTAACTTTAATAAATAAATTAACAATAATTACAATACTATAAATAATTTAACATAAATGTCCAAAGATAACACACTATAAGTATAAATACCTGGAAAGTCATACTTTTAAAAATTCTTAGGAGATCATTAGTCCTCCATGGTCAATAAATAATATTGCATTACAGAACCAAATTTTGATCTTTGAACCATCAGATCCTTTTTCTCATTTCTATGAATCATTAGACTTTAGTATAAAATAACAAATTATGTTCTAACAGCACATCAACAAAAATAATACAAAGTAAAAAATTATTTTTTTTTAAATTAAATTTATTTATTTTTATTTTTATTTTTTTATTTTTTTAAATAATTTATTTACTAAAGTTAAAAGATGCAGGAGAAGAAAAGATTGAGAATGACACCTTAATGTCGAAACGTCTCTAAAGAGTGAAAATTAATGAATAAACAACAACTGGAAAACGGTTTTATTTATCTTACCCTTTATAATTATATATGATGTATGATTGTTGATGGTTGTTGTTTAGATGATTACCGAGGTATACGCATTGCTGCATTCCTTTAAAAAGGAAAATAATGGAAAATTAAAACTTGTGACTGAACTCGAAGCGACAACCTGTGGAATAATTACCACTAAAAGAGAATAATGTAATTATGTCTCATAAGATTATATGCGATTTTTTTTTCTCTTTCTTCTTATAAAAGAAAGGAAATCTTCAGAAAGAAAAAATAATTCAAAATTTTACACCAAGATAAGAAAGATGTTTATTAACTTGTAAACTTGATGATAAATAAAGAAATAAAGAGAAATTTATTATTATTATTATTAATAGTCGTAAATCTGCCAAAGTTGAAGAAGCTAAGTAAAAAAGATAAATTTATTGTTTATGTGTTATTTATTGCGATCTAGCTATTTTAACGAAAATGATAATGAAATTCCCATGGGAGGAAAATTTAAATTTCTAAATTAGTTTGAACTGTGAAAAATATATGATATCCAGGTGAATAGATTTTTCCCCTTCTAATTATCGAACTTAAAAATTGTTAAAAAATAAAATAATGGGATATGATATCTGAATAATAAAATCTAACAGCTAGCGAAAGACCTAACTTTTTAAGGTCTTGAAGGTCTTTAGGTTATCTTCTTCTCATTTCAGAAGTGGCGGGTGATTAAGAGGAATTGATTGGGGTGAAAGGTTAAGGTTAGGAACTATTGGGGGTGTGCGGGGATGAGTTTTATAATTAAAAGAGATAACTTTGTCTGTTTGAGGTCAAATATGCGGAATATTGAGGTCTTTTAAGGTTATGGCTATTAGTGATAATATAAGGGTTATTAGAAGTGTTTTTGGCCATAGCGGAGAGGGGTAGTTCTCAAGGTAGAGCGCTGAGTTGCTTCGGTGGAAAACCTGGCGGTTGAGCCTGATCTAGGACAAATCACCTCTCTATACAACCATTGTCCATGAAACAGTACAGTCTCTACTATTATTATTATTTCGGCTTTAAGAACGGCATTAGGGAGGATACATAATCATATATCTATCATCAATCATATGGATTTGATGAAATGATAGTGCCACAAAACTAAGATCCAACGCGATACATTGCATGTTTATCAATTATTTAGATTCTTTCAAAGCCTGTAAACAATACTTAACTGATATTAACAAATATATCATATTCACTTCCTTGTACTCAGTAAATTTTGGATTTTCAGATTCCATCATCCGTTTGGCATCCATCTCAATTTTGGGTATTTTTGCGGTACTTACTTTCGTTCATGCTTTTGTATCACGACTCAATAATGATAAGAAGTAGAAAGTTGAATCAGTGTATTTTGAATTATTTTAATGTTTATTGTCGTTTCTTCCTTTGTTGGCCTTACGGCCTATTATTATTGTTAATACCCTGGCTCTAAAGTCCTACAAGACCCTGGACCTCCTCCACCACAGCCAACCAATCTCGACGATCTTGCGCTCCCCAACTTCGCTTCCCGTCTGCTTTCCCAAAGAGCATCTTCTTTAGTATTCTGTGGTCTGTCATTCTCTCCACGTGTCCCATCCATCTTATTCGGGCTTTCTTTGTCGATCCCGCCATGTCGGGTTCTCCAAAAAGCTCCTCATTCCTTCTTCTCCATATTCCATTCTCGACTACTCCGGCCCACATTCTTCTTAATACCTTTCTCTCATCTTCATGTTTATGAGGATCCATCCACATTACTTGTTTTTTTTTTAAATTATTATTAATGAATAAACTTATAAAGCAAGTTTCAAATAAATTAAATAAAGGACCAAACAAAAAAAAACAACAGAAATTTTAATGGAATTTATGAAACATATAGCTAAAAATCTGGACATTTGTTAAAAAAGTTTTGTAAAGTGAAATTGGTTTTCACAAAAGATTCCGTATTAAGAGCCTTATTTTCTAAAACTGGTGAAATGAACTGTGTTTTATACGTGATATAAAAGGCATGAGATATATAGGCAAGTAGAGAAACTATCTACTGGTTGTATTCAAATAACAAATTCAACTTAGAAGGTCATAAGGCCATCTTCTTTTCAGACACCTCGAAGGATTATCAGGAATTGAAGAGATTAATTGGTTTAAAAGTAGTGGGTTTGAGTGGGAATAAAGTTTTAATTGAAAGGATTGATATCGAGTTCGTGCAAAATCAGTAACAATTGGGGCATGAAGATCATTATGGATGACTTTATTTTTAACAAAGTGAGAAGCATTGAGGATTTTACGAAATACGAGAGGGATTCGAGAAGTAGTAGAGTCCCAAAGCTCTACTCCACTGTATAAAAATATACATTATTAACTACTTTTTATATTATTATTTATTAAATTAAAAAAAAAACAAGGTGCATTAACTATAAAATAATCAGAATAAACATTTATTAATGCCTTTGAGAACAATGAAATTTGCATTGGTTTACATCCTTTGGCTTCTCCATTTTCTTATTTTCCACCAGTTCTGCTAGTACTGAAGAGCACCAAAGCGAAATCCATCACTAATATAAATAATTGACAATTTAAGCTTCCGAGTTTTTCTCGAACCAAAATGGTGGGAATAATTGGCTCATATAAATAAACGCAGGTGAAGCCTGCGCCAATCTAATACTTTATCCAATTACGCGGTGTGGTTCTGATGGTTCTAGTTTGAGTGATTGGTCAAATAGAGAGTAGCTCCGGATGATAGAGAGTTAGTCCGGACGATGGTGATACGATGGAGGAGACTAAAGATTGGGCTCCGCCACGCTTCTATCTGGCGCCCGAAGAGAAATCTCTCTCAACATCCATTATTAAAGGTTACCGGTCTTCAGAAGTTATTTTTGATCCAGGAGAGTATAATTGAATAGATGATTTAAATAATTTAATATTATTTTTAAAAAAATATTGTAAAAGTTTTAATATAGAAAAGCAAAGCACAAAAGAGACATGAAATATTTGAAAAAAGTAGAAAAACCTTTAAGTATCTAAAATAGCCCGAAACAAAAATGCCTACCGATATTTCGCCACTTAAGGCATCATCAGAACAGAAAGAAAATAATAAAAAAATAAATAAAACGTTCAACACACCATTAGAAAACGCAGAATTCAGTTCTATGGACACCTACAAAGAACGAACCTAAGCAGAATGACCCAAACGGTATTCACGAATCTTAAAAAAAAAATGGATAAAACATGGATTAAGGAGACTAAAAGGGGCATTGAAGAGTTCGAGATCTCTCTTGATTGAAGACGTTCTTCATTTAGGAAGAAACCGCAGAAAAAAAAGTTCAACAAAACATCAAGTCAGCATCCCGCCACTACCAAGGTCCAAATTTCACTATTACTGAGTCATAATAAAAGTCATATATCTGTGGCACCTGTGCATAGTGGGCTAAGTCGAATTTTGTGAATTTCAACCTATCTAATTAGAATCGTAATTTCTCTGAACTTATTTTAACTTCAAGATTGGATTATCAGCCCATGATTCACAAAGGAATATCCTTCATTGCAATGGACGGAACACTTAGCGTGTTAGACACAAGGAAAGAGAACAAGTTACGATTCTAATTAGATAGCTTGAAATTCACAAAATTCGACTTAGCCCACTATACACAGGTGCCACAGATATATGATCACACATACAATCAAAAGTTTTAATCATAATAAAAAAAACAACTGAAACTAAAAAAAAAAATACCAAGGATAATAAAATAAAACAAACGATTGCCAAGTCATTATTTTCGTTTCTTCTTGATGTGAGCTTTTTCGAACTATCAAATTTCTGACTTTGCAGAACAGCATAAACCATAGACTATTTTAAAGACGTTATCTTGATTATTTTTGTAAAAAAAAAATATCGATGTGCTTAGAGTAATAGATTATTTTTGCTCTTTTATATTAGTGCTAAAACTGGTCTCAAATAATAATAAGTAAGTATTTTTAATAAATTTTTTAAAATAACAAATTAAAATAATAAATTTAAATAATATAATAATAATAATAATATAATAAATTTTAAAATAATAAATTTTTTTAAATTATTTTTCAAATAATCATAAGTAAGTATTTTTCATTAAAAAAAAAAATCTGATTCTCTACTTTCACTATAAAAAAAAAGTATAAAGAAGTAACAAATCATAACTAAAAAATTAGATAAATTATTTTTTTTTTTACTCAATCTAGAAAGCCCATTCAATTTGGGGACGCTGGTTGCCTAGTTACGCTGGTAACACCCTTTTTTTTATTGTATTTATTTACCATTAATTTACGAATACTTTTATTTTTCTAACGTGATCAGAATAAATATACATCGAATGAATATACTCTAGTCTAGAGTTTGGAGAAACATCTCATTTACAGAATTATTCACGAAACTTCTTATAAAATGACACCCGTGTTAAATTATTTAATTGTTTCCAATGACTAACAAAATTACTCGGTGTGGCATTGAAAAGAAGAACTTTCTTCCTTTTTCGCCACGAAGCAGAGGAAAGCGTTTCATCGTTTAAAAGGTTAGCTTTGGCTAAAAGTGAGAAAGTTACGATAAATCGCTACCTCTTTATGTTATTTTAAGTGAAATAGATGATATTACAATAATATGGTGAAAATTTCAAGATTTTTTCACATTGATAAAAAAAAATAGATGGAATAAAGCCCGCTGCTTTTACATTAATATAATATTAAAGATGAAAGATGCGGACGCTATATAATTTCTCAGTATCCTTAAATAAAATTAAAATAAATCTGTGGGTAAAAAGGTAAAAGTGAAGAAAATTTTGATTAGTGTAGGTCAACTACTGCTTATAGATTAGCCCACACAGGATGGCCTTAGTTCTATCTTTCTAAATAACCTGTCCCACAACAAATTAGTACAATACAGTACATAGTACATAGTGTACTGTATCTTGGACAGCAGTTGTGTAGGTAGGTGATTTGTCCTAGATCACTCTCAATCACCAGGTTTTTCCCTTATTTGATATAGATGCCGGGTGAGCCCAAAGAGGTTCCTAGATCCCATAGAGTAAACTTACGGACACTAATAGATGAAATAAAAGTTTGCCAGTGAGATGGATTCGAACTTTGGATCTTTGGCAAGGCAATTCACTGCTCTACGACTGAGCCATTCTGCTTCCTCTTTACTTCTACACACCTAATATTTATCCTACTTAATATATGTTAGTAAATATAAAGAATATCATACAACACTGGTCCGCAATACAAAAATCCTTTAACGTCTCAGAATTATGATTTGGAACAAGATAATCATTAAATCTGGCAATGGCAGATAAATTATCTTTTTTTAATAAATACTATAATAATAATAATAGCAGATGTATTTTAATCTGTTAATGGCCACAAATAGACCTTGTGTTATCTACCAACCCTCCTGGGGTTCACTCAGCCCCTATAAAATGAGTAATCATTATCATAGGTTGAGCATGAACTTGGGAAAATCCCCTTCCATCTCAACTATTGTCCTAGAAAAAGTTTCTACCTAGTGCTAAATCCAAAACACTTCATGGGTTGTAGTGGTAGTTTTTTTTACTATTATTTTTATAAATTAGTGCTTATTACAAATCACAGAATATACAAAAAAATAATAGTTATGATTACTTGAGATAAAATCTCAATAAGTGACATTAGTACAATTCCTAGCCATGTGATCGGAGCAATCTTTATCGTTGAGTAAAGTACCACTTATCTTGAAGGTGATTGTATAATGATGAATGAAGAATGAAGCACTAACTATTAAATTTTACAACAATAACAAATATGAATTTCCAATTTTATGGTTAATCTTTTCTTGGGTTATGCCATATATGAACATATATACATATATACATGAGTTTGAAAGAAAACATAATAAATTCAAGAATATTGAAATGATTATTTCAACACGTTGTATTATTATTCTCCATTAAAATGTGAAAACAGGAGTTGATACAGTAAATTACAATGAACTACTCTACTATATATGCAATGGAAGATGTCATTTAAACAATCAAACTTGTAAAGCTTTTGTGTTAAAAACATTTGTTAATTATGTAGTAAGGTCCATTAGTTTAAATGAAGATAAAGCATTAAAAAAATGTTATTTAGAATACTAATAAAAAGCAAAATTATCAAGATAAAAAAAGTAAATTTGATTTGGACTAACTGTAATGACTTTTATGTAAATGTAATGATTTTATATATGTATTGGTTACTAAATACTGCAGTTTATAATTTAATAAATTATATAATGTCAATAAATTACCTCATTCACAAATATTGATCACTGATTCCTATTCTTTAAATCTTAAACATAAACTATATCACATAATGAATCTTATAGTAATGACTGGTAACTTAGATGCACTCTAGAGGGCAAACTTTGAACTATAAAATTTGCTTTTAGCCGTGATTTTAGGTATTTATTAAAATGAAATAGCCGATAAAAAGAATAATAAAATACAAAATGATGTTCAAATTTATTAATCCTTGTTTGCAATTAAATTCATTTACAAATATTAAGAAAAATTAGTAGTAAATATATTATAACAAAAATATATTGAAATTATAATATGCCCCCCACAATTAAAATTTATTTAACTTGTATTTATTGAAGTATAATAGTTTTAACGTATATGTAGGAATGTTAGTATGAAAATTAATTAATAATAGGAATGTTAATCGATCACAATATATATTTTACTTATAAAGAGTTCTTATGGTAGAATTAAATAATTTCAAATTGATGATAACAAAGAAATCGATGCAAAAGCAAATTTTTTTATAATTATGAAGTATAATTATTAATTAAGTAAAAACAAATATTAACTTTTTTAGCCTAACTTTAACTTCTTTCTTAGTTTAATTGTTAAGTAAAGAATTTGTAAAGCTATTTGTTCAAAATACATCCTTTATTTCCTTTAATATTGGCTTAATTAATGTTCTTTTTAAATTTATTATTTCAGTTTTTCCTTTTAGATAATTTCAAATCAACTCCAAGAGTATTCTGTAAAATTTACTGGATTGGTATTGAGAAACAAAATAGTTCAGACCCCAGTATCAAGATGTCTGCAGCATGCCTCCTTCCTTTGGGTACTCTATCCCATATTCTACTAAGAAAACAAATTAGAACATCCTGAACTGCCATAATCCTTCGATTCAGACCTTTTCGTCACTGACTTTGAACCTAAATGTATATTGGTGGAAATGGAAATGTTAAATTTCACACATAGGATTCTGTTATGGAGGTATGGATGGCATGCCACTGCAGCATCAATTGTACATGTTGAATTCTAACTACGCACATGCAGTAAAGCACCAATTATCCAAACCTTCAATTACCCAAAGTGACCTCGTGGAAAAGATACAAGGAGGGGCCAATATTACCATAACCAGAAAATAAGTTTAAAGAGTGTTTTATCTAAAAATTTGATTTCCTGAAACTATTATTGAATACTCACTTATATACTTAAAAGAATTAGAAACTTAGCTGTCCTGAAGAGGAAGTCAAAATTGAAGCAAACTTATATTGCATGTAATTTTTTTCCGAAATGAGTTTCTTGTACTGAGGTAAGCAGAATCGTGTTATTTTACCTAAGCCAGGCATTGGGTTGAAAAGGAGTTATATTAAAGCTCCATATTAAAGCCAAAAGTGACGAGAATGTCACGATTCTGCTTCTCTTAATACAGTTCAACTATCTCTAAAAAATTCGACAACCACTTATCACCAGCGATTTAGATATGAAAAAATAATAAACCGCCACACATTATGATTTCCAAAAGGCCAGCAGTTTCAATTAGAGTGATTGATTTTTGTTGCATCCTTCTAAGAGCAGTTTTATATATTTATACATATGATTGTGTTAAGCTTACATGATAACAAATCTCTATTTTAAAGTTAAAAAAATAAATGACAATAAGATTTTTGATGAGTTCAATTTTATAGTCAAATTGAAATAAATTACATAATGAAAACCATTCAAAGAAAAAACTAATATATCATCATTCATGAATTGTGAGGTTTCCTTCAGCACAGCCCTGGCCACACCATAAGACCCACTACCATTTCTGTTATTCTATTCCATTCCAGGTTTCTCTTTGCGAAGCTTTCCTTCTTCCAAGGTATCTCGGGGTCATCTTCTGGGCCTACTTCCATCAACCTTAGTATAGTATGTCATCCAGCCTGTTGTTTTCTATTCTTAAAACATGTCTAAACCTTTTTTGAATGTTTTCTTTAATGAATCTTTTATTTAGTGTATGCTGAGTTAACTCTCTCCCGGATTTTATTGTCCATGACTTCATTCTCATCATGGTGTGCTCTCAGATATTTAAAGCTTCTCACCTGTTTGATTGGCTTGTCCTCGATTCTTATGGCTTTCATTTTTCTTTGAGGCATCCTGCTAATTCTCATTCCTTTGTTTTATCAGAGTTTATTTCCATATTGATTTTCTTTAATTTGTCTTGAAGAACCCTGATATTGTGTATTAGATCTCTGTCGTCATTGGAAAGGATTACTAGATCATTGGCGAAGGCCATTAAGTAGTAGGTAAAATTATTCAAGCATCTAAATCTCAAATGGAAACTTCTCATCCAGGCTTTGGCTTGAGATATGGCGGAATCAAGGACCAGAACAAAGAGATGAAGGCTTAAGCTCCAAGGCCTGCACAAGTATGACATGCAAAAACTAATATATAGAAAATCAATTATCATTAAATGATGCAGTCATACCTCAATTTGTACTTTATTGGTCTCATAATATTTACATACATAAAAATATTAACATGGCTATTATTTACACAACAAATTAAATAGCAGATAACAGATAAATATCTAAATTTTTATGTTATTTATTTGAAATTACGAATAAATCATCATTTCTGACTGCAGCAGATTTTTTCTGCTTATAGGTACTTTGCGACTCCTGTTGAGGTCTCTCTCTGTTAAAATGGCTCACCATGCCCAAACCTGCCTGCAACAATCGATTATTATTTTATACAGATGATTAAAAGATTACACCATTGTTAATATTTATATCTATAATATTATAAATTATTTAAAAAGAAGACATACTATCTGCCGGATTAGGTTTACTCTCTGGTTCGTAACTTTCGTTGCTAACTGACCATATCTTTTGTCAACTTCTAAGACATCTTTATGAATTGTATCTTCCATCACCTGAAAAGTAGTTTCAAATTGAAATTTCATATTTTATTTTATGTTTTCTCTGTTTATGAATGAAATTTAGGCACTTTAATACCTAAGTCATTAAATAATAAAAGACTTAGCCAACACGATGGTTTCCTTCCCTATACCACCAATAGCTTTATAAACAATGAACAGGCACTCCTTATAAAACAATGTTTGTGTGTGTGATATATGGGATCACCTATGGGATAATGTTTAACATAACAACCACCGATGCACATTTTTGGTAATGCTGTCCTTCGAAAGGGATGTGGCTGTTCCAAACCAGTGCGGTGTCAGGTATTTGTTTAAGAATGCTATCTTAATTATACCAGGATATGCTAAATTCACAACCCCCCACTGTGTAGCACCGTCCGATGAGCTATAGCACCATATAGTGAGATCAAATAAATTATATGAATATATCAAATCAAATAAATAAATGTTAAATCAATACAATAACTCAAATAAATGATAAACAATAACAGTGCATTTATTAAGTTATGGACAAAGTGTAGCCTTAATTCTTTATAAATATCTTGTATTTAAATTTTAAGTATAGAAAATATTATTCAATAAATTTTAGATTAATATATGCTCTAATGTGTAATATAAAGTATTGTAAACAAATACTCTATATTATTTTATGGTGGATTAAATTGGTCAGGAGGTGCAGTAAAAGATAACATAAAATAAGCAGAACTTATTTTTTATTTGTGCCAATGTTTTGGGCTACGATGTAGGCCATCTTCAGGGCAAATAGTGGGTCTGTTGACTTGTCAAACTAACAACACTTGTCATATATCATTTTATATTTATAGGGCATGATTGAGGTATGATGATATCTGTTTCAACAAAAATACTTGTATATGTGTGGTTATATTGTTAATAACTTGATCATGTTTTGATTTCTTTAAACCAAATATTTAATTGAAATATGTATCATAAATTTAATTTGATTATTGTTTTTTTATTTTGAATTGTAACAAATGAAAAAAATTAAAAAGAACATTATTCAAGTACTTTTGCTTGATGTTAATTACGAAGCAACAGAAAAGACATACAATAGGATAAAACATTTTTTTCAATTACAAAACAAAATTATACATTTTGAAAAAAAAAGAAAATTGAGTAATTGATAGATAGAAATTAAAATTATTTTTTGTATTTTTGTAAAAAACAAAGTGGATTGGTTTAATAATTTGCAATATTCAATAAATAAAAATAATTTCAAATGTATCTTAAAATATGAATGATAAAAAATTATTTCCTCTTCACTCACTGTTCTTTAATAAATAGTTTATGTAAATATTGTTATATATTGATTGCTGATAATAACACTTGTCAATAAAATCATAGGTTAAAGTGAGCATGATCACCTACTGCGTGGTTAACATTGAGATAGATCAAGTGCAAGATTAGTAAACAAATAAACAAACAGTATATTTAAATATTGACCATACTGGAATTAAACTTTCTTTAGCCCCTTATTATTGTTGTTTTAGTTATAAAATAATACTTATAAAAGTGTTTAATAATTAATAATATAATTTCTTAAAAGGGTGATAAAAAGCCACAGTAATCTTTTATGTTCTTCTCTGTCTAATTGATAGAGCCACTTAATGTACTGTTTGATTATAAGCCAATTAACGATGGTAAAAGGATAATATTTAATGTAAGCTCTTCCTTGATTGGAAAATACAAAACTAATCACTCGATAATTAAATAAATACTTTATTTATTAAAATTTACAGCTGCATAATAACAATTTAACAATTAATTGGTATGACAATTGTGAATGGTATGAGCAAAACGAACTACCATGTTAGAGAAACTACCATATAGTAATAATCCATGAAAGAATTCCAGAATTCAAGAATTGACAAAAGCTCGTATATTTATTTCAATAGGTTCAAAGGTGTTTTAGAAGTTATGGATTTCAAAATAAATTACTTCTTTTTCTTTTTGAATTTGAAATTGTTTAGAAATAGTACTGATGAAATAAAATGTAAATGTTAGTCATAAAATATTATGCTCCTTTGATAATACAATCTCTCCACAATATAATATAATCATGTAGTCTATATGAGACAAAATAAAAATATTACTGCTGAAATAAAATAAAAAAATACTATAACAATTATTTTTTGTTAATTAAATTTACAATATTACTTTGGAAATGTTGGGATATTGGTTAACAAGTGGTCATGCATGAGGAAAAACTGTCTGACTGATAATTTTCAAAATTAATAATCAATTAAATGTAATCAATATCAATACAAATTTGATTTATTTTTTCCTTCAATTTTGAAAAAAATACTTAGTGTTAAGTATAAAAACGAGTGTGATTGGTAAATACCATTAGCTTTTATCACAAATCTTACCCAAACAAAACAAGATAAAGCGGGTGCTACGATTCAGTTTGCCCAAAATCAGAAACTTGATCACAATGAAACATATTAAGTTATGAATTCTTATTATTGTATTGTTTAAATGTATACTATTATATAAATAATTTATATTAAATTTATTACTTTGTCTGGTACAAATTAGTTGGTACGACAGAGATTCTGTAGTAAAAATGTGTTTATTAGGTGGCACTTATCTTATAATCAATTTTATATATTATAATTATATTATCATCTATCTTATATTATATTATAGATTATTATTATTATATATTATAATAAACTACAAATCATACAATACTAGAAGAGTACTTCCAGTCCTCCTAGCGGCTAACCAACTCCCATTGTTCCAATAGTATAAATGTTATATTGTATATTTTTCTATCTATTGAAAGTACTAAAAAAATTAAATAGATAAGAATCTTTCTCCAATAATTTCAAATTTTTACCATCCATTTTTATTTTATTCTATCGTATGCATTTATAAATGGAATCTTTTATAATCCTTGAAAGAACTTTACTACTTTAAAAAAAATAAAAGATCAATTATAAAAATTCTAAATACTTTGCAAACTACAAAATGTTAAGACTACAGTGCGCCATATTTGTAGAATAGATAGAGGTATGCAAATCAAAAAAGTATTATTTGGACACGTGAATGGAAAGAGAAGATTTGGGATAAGGTCAAAGAGGATGCGTTTAAACATATCTGGCAGACCCTGGCGCAGGACAAAGAAGAATGGAGGCAACAAATTTAAGCGGTCAAGACCCATCCTGGGTTGTAGAATAAGTAATGATGATGACTAAGCAAATATTCTGTATTATTTTACATGTTAATATCTGTGCTACGTTAAGCTTATATAAGGTACAGGAATCCTTGTGTGTGTGTTATTTAAACAAGTAAATGCTATTAAAATTTATAAATTATTAAGGCTGAATTGAAGCCTGTCCAATTTTTAAAAAGCACAACAGACCTCTCTTTCTCTCTTTTTTATTTATTTCATAGAACACCAATATCTAAGAAAAAATTAAATCAGCAATTATTGTAAGAAAAGAATGTTTTTGAGCACTTCCAAAAATATGTCTTGGTGGCTGGACTGGACTATACCAACTCCCTGGTATCCGTGGTATAATAAATCAATGTTTTATTATTTCATTAGAGACCAACCATTTCATTGACCAGGCACTTCAAATTTTTAATAAACAGAAGTAGTTATATCTTTGGTAATATTTCTAAATCTAAATCAATTCGTGAAATAATATGCTTTTAGCGAT
The DNA here is from genome assembly GCA_037127475.1 of Arma custos. NCBI lineage: Eukaryota > Metazoa > Arthropoda > Insecta > Hemiptera > Pentatomidae > Arma > Arma custos. The sequence goes on along the minus strand of CM073762.1, from coordinate 14,753,518 downwards.
AAATGTAGTGTTTTTATGTTTGTATAATTGGTTTATAATCAAATCATATGATAGCCTATTCAATTTAAAAGGAAAATCATGCAGTTTTAATGGTACTATAGACAATCATGAGTTTAAGTGGCATCTGCAAACCTGACATTGAATCTTATACCACTAAATTTAGATTCTGGGCGACCTGTGGTCTAGTGGTTAGCATAACAAACTACTAAGCCCAATACCGCGGGTTTGTGATGAGCTTTTTTAATTAAGAGGGGAGAGGGGAGAAGCATTCCAAGAACCAAAAAACCACTGGAAGGATACTTAAAAAAATGAATGCATGGAAAAAAAACTATACCAGTACAACCCACGAAAGGTTTTGAGTTTAATAGATGATAGAGACTGTACTTTTTTTAGAACCACGGTTGTGCCGAGAGGTGATTTGCCCAAGACTAGGCTCAACTGCCTGATTTTTTCTCCCAATTAAGGGTAACAATTATTCAATTCCCATGGACATCAAACAAAAAAATAAAAAATTTCAAATTGATCTTTAACAGATTTTGGTTTGTTGTGGTTATCCTTATAAAACATTGTTTGGAATTTGGTGACTAATGTTAACTGATTTCTCATTGCATTAATTCAGAAGTTCCTCCAAAAACACACTAATGTTATTCAAGACATAGAAAATACAATTGCATTGGGTAACATCTCATCAATCTAATTTTTATATTAAGTATTAGGGTTGCTAAAAACTAAACGTTAATAGGTTTGGTAATATATAGAATCAAATGATAAATATATAACGCAAATCATACCTAGAAACAAAAAAAAAATGATTAAGAATCCTTTAGAAAAATGAAATCTTTTTTATACTGTATCAATAACAAATGACAGCCAGCCATAACGGTAATAAACACATGTTTACATCTGCATAACAAAATAATACCTATTTGTCTGTTAACTGTTACAAAGTTGATACTGTCTTGATAATTTTAAAGGAAACATACAAGATGTTCAACAACCATGCCCATCTTTAAGACCCACTAAACCTGCACAACTGTTCAGTATTTTGGGTACTGTATAGTCTGCACTTGTCTATTTCAAATGAAATTGTATTAATAACTATAGACGACTTTATTGAGGGTTCCATAAATAAATAACACAATAATAAATAAGTTTAAATTCCATAAATAAATATTATATTTTATATAAATTTCGTTGAAGGGTTTCGTCCAAACTATTAAAATATATTTTTTAATAGAAAAAATATTTGGAATGGAAAGCAATAATTCTGTTTCATAAAAATTAGGGGAGTTATTTTTAATACTGAATATTTTCAGAGTAAAAAATTACGAAGTTTTATAACAATTTTTTTTATAAAGAAAGCGCCTTTTAGAGATTATTGACAAAAGAAAAGTCTAGAACTTTGAGGGCTTGATACCATCGATGTTTCTCTTTGATAACAACGAGCATACTTACTCTTTGTGTTAACATAGCTCCAACATAAAATGTTATTGACACAAACTAGTACATTTCAAATTTGATATGTTAGAGCATTCGATTTAAAGGAAAACATAAAGGAAACTAAAACTACGCAGACAACATCTTTACAGTTTGATAATAGCCATTAAAAAAAAAAAAATAATGCTTTGATAATTAAAAACTCGAGCACCTCTATAAGGAAAATGACAATAATTTGTGTTGAAGTGGTGTTTGCTGAGCTATTACCAGATTGGTAAGTGGAACTGATTGTTATCAACGTGGTTGATATAGTCTCCAAGATATAGTCCCGCTCAATCACAGTTGCTTTAGTGATCAACATGGCCATCCTAAGCTACATCATTTTGGGACTCTTCGCAGTCGGTGCTTCGGCTGACACGGTCGTCATCAACGAGGCTGTGGATCAACTGTTGGACAGCGCAAAGTTCATCCTTACCCAAAAAGGACAGAATGTCATCCCACTGAAGGACCTCACTAAGACCTTTAATACCAAGATCTTCGGCGTCAATGTCCCCGGAAGCTTCTCAGCTACTGGAGGACTGGTTCAGGACTTATCCACCCTCCACAGGACCGGCGATGTAGTCCTCACCACCGAAGGTTCCAAGATGGTCCTCAAGTTCGCCATGGGATTCACCCGTCTCAGCCTTGAGTATGGCCACTACGACTTCAAGTAAGTCATTTTTATTCTTTTGAATATCTAAAATAAAACCTACGCCAATGCGACCCATCAAGGGTTTTGGGTTCAGTACATGGTAGAGACTGTGCACCTAAACCAATGGTTGTGCAAGGAGGAAACCAATGGTTTTTCTCTAACCAAGGGAGTTGGAGAGGAAATACACAGCTAATATCTAATTAAATAAATAATACTTTTAATAATAAGTGAACTCAATTAATAGAGTTTTAAGCACAACATAAAATCGCATAAGTAGGTTATGAGACGATATTGATCAGTTTATTTTCTTATTTTTCAAACTAACTCTTTCAGTCTCGAAAAATAATACCTAATAATAAGCAGTGTATACTCGGCTGGTTTTGATGAGACTGTCAAGTCTATCGTATTATTTATTCTTGTAAGCTTCCTTCATGGAACAGGAATGTTGGAAGAATATCGATAATTTAGTCCGATAGTTTTTATCCGATACATACGAATATCGAGATTAAAATTTGACTATAAAAACCGAAATTCTCTTATTTTTTAAGGATTTAAATCATGTCTAGATTATCACACACACAAAAAAAAAAAAACCGTAGCTCAGTGTGCAGGGCGCTGAAATGATGAAATGAAGGTCTCAGGCTAAAATCCGATTTGAAAGATAAATTATTTAATTTGTTAATAGCCATAACAATATTGACAGTTGATCTATCGTACGATGTTATTAATCGTTTTTACAGCAAAATTTAAAAATATTTTTCATTTTGAAGAAATATATATTATTTTAAATAAAATATTAACCATCCATATTATTGCAGATTCATGTCCATCACTTCTAACGGAAGAATCGACGTCTCTACCGCCGGAAGCTCGGTTGCCGCTGCCATCGGAATCATTAAAGATGGCGCCAAGTGTATCGGTGAGGCGGAATCCGCGGAACTACAAACCCTTGGAGAGACCAAGATCACCTTCACCGGCCCTCAAGTTCTTAACCAGTTCCTCTCCATGGTCCTCAACTGGGTCTTGGAGAACTTCGACAACACCATTAAGGTCGTAGTCAATGCTAAGCTTAAGGAAGCCCTCTCAGCTGGACTTGCCAAGACTGACATCTGCGCACACTTGCCCCACTAAGTCATAAGCATGTTTGTTTTTATTATTAATATTTTTTATTAAAAATAAAATTATCTTTTCCTAATGTATTTTGTATAATACTGTTCGATCCAATTAACATAAGGATAGTATTCCAAACCTTATTCCATACTAGCTCTGGTTACTTGTCAATCATACGTAACAGGTAAAACAAAACAAAGTTCCATGATGTAAGAAATCTCAGTAAGGCTTACATTATGTTTGACCACTTTATTCTATTCATAATAATTGCAGTATTATTTTCGTTGAAAGTACTCGTACAGGAAAAAAACCCCTGAAGAACGCGTTTGAGGACAGAAGCTAAAATACGTATAATTTCTGGAAAATATGAGATACAGTAATAAATTGTAAATAAATAATTGTATATTTATATAAATTTCTATATAGTATTTTTTAAATATTATAATTATAATTTTAAACGAAATTTACATCCGACAAAATTCTAATTTTATCGCAGTATCAACTAGCAACAGTGTGAATAGGTGAGCTCAGCTTTTTGGTCGGTTGCTATGGTTTTATATTCAGTCGCTAGGCTTTTGTTTTCGGGTTGATAATCTTTTGTTAATGATAAAACTCTCTAACAATCATTCTAAAAAAAAAATAAGTAATTAGGCCGTAATATCTCTTACCTTCTTCAGCCATTGGTGAAGCGCAGTTGCTCTTTTGTGAAAAGTATTGTACAGGTGAGACGCGTGATTGAAGCGCTCCGGTATTTGCATATCGGTAAAGAGATAATCCAGTGCCTGCAATACCATTTATATAATATAATTACTTAGAATGTGATAGGAGATGATCAAGGAGTAATCCCATCGAAATATATTAATGGTTGTAATAATAAAAGGCTTACGGAACCCAAAGGTTCGAAGCTGATAACACCACTGCTTACAAACTTACGTTGACGGACTTTTACCAAAATCCAAAGCTATGTGATTATTCTCCCACCTACGCTTCGGTGAACCCCTCGGACGTTTAACAGTCGGCTCGCTGCTTATTATTTTATATATATATATATATATATATATATATATATATATTTTTTTTTTTTTAATTATTTCTTTCGTTAATAGGCACACTGACTTTAAAAGACTATAAATCGGCGCATACTTCAGTATTCCGCTTAGCGTAGTCATATAATTTTACAGCGGACTCATATTTTTTCGAATTTTCAAATACCCTGTGTATTTAATCCTGCAATATTAAGGTAAAATTTAGTAAAACATATATTTTTAGTTTCACGAAATAAGTTTTGCAATTTAGAAATAGAATTACTTATATAGGATGTACCATAACTGACAACTGGGGGCATGGACACACGGATGCTTCAAGTAACACCTTCAAGCATTCTTGATGTGGCGTTATCGCCGTATGCTCAGAGTGTAAAGGGTGAAACAAAATCATATTACAACGGATATAGTAGCCCCTCGAGATATTGGGCAGCATCAAAAGATATAAATTGCCATATTATAATGCAATTGGGAAAAAACCACAATGCAAAGCCTTATGTTTAAAAAAATACACCTACTTACCAGTCGACGTTTCGCCTATTCAGGCATTATCAAGACACCAAAATCAAAAAGAGGTTATGTGAATCGCATCTCGAAGAAAAAGGTGCAAAACATCCCAACGATCAACAGCCCAAACAGGCTCCAAACATGAGACAGCCCCCCACCACCAAGACGTTCGACATACAATTCCTTGGTGATCGTTGGGATGTTTTGCACCTTTTTCTTCGAGATGCGATTCACATAACCCCTTTTTGATTTTGGTGTCTTGATAATGCCTGAATAGGCGAAACGTCGACTGGTAAGTAGGTGTATTTTTTGAAACATAAGGCTTTGCATTGTGCTTTTTTCCCAATTGCATTATAATAAATAATAGTGTTTCTTTTTGAGTTTTTGGCTCTATTTTAATAAATTGCCATACTTTGATTATACGATGCGAAATGAAAAGTACCACATCAGCAGTTAATAATAGAAGGCAAGAATGAAGGAAAAAGAGGTCCAAGTCTCTGGGGTGACTCCTGGTTGAGGAACCTGAGGCAATGGACAGGATTAACATAGATAGACTTGTTTCATCCAGCGCTCAGTAAAATAAGGTTGGTTATTATAATCGACCACAAAGAGGATAGGAACTTTTTGAAGAAGAGTTTATCAATAAAATATCACGAAAAACAAAACAATTGAATCGAAATAAAAAAGTATTGGACGATTATAAGAACTTGTGATGACGGATAATAACGTTCTCTCTCCCTAGAAAAAATCTTACGATCGTTACGAACTACGAGTACATGTTAACTTTATAGTACTACCTTTCTTACTTATTATGCTAGGTTATATTATTTTATTGTATCATATTATATTACTTGTAATACAGTTGTTATCTCCCTGGGCGTGCAGTGAGGGAACTGAACGCCACTAAGTGCGGCCTGGGCCGATTGGATGCAGAGGGTCGCTTCTTGGACTCCCTTCCGCGCCTCCACTCCGTGCTTCCACCTCATCTCCTCGTCCCTGCAAGCCAAATATAATATTATAATACTAATATAATATAATATTAATATTAATATCAAAAGTAATCAAGCAAGCAATCACAAATATATCTGCAGCTTCGACGAATGGGTGGTTAAGTCGAATTTTATCCAGAAAGAGTTAATTATACAGAGGGAAGCGAAATCGTGCCATTCTCTTAGTTTTTTTTGCTTGAAATGGAGTTAAAACATAAGCAATAACTCCACTTCAAGCCAATACCTAACTTACTCCCTCAAATACTACAAAGATAAAATGATTCCGCTTCTCTAAGTACAAGATTTTATTTTGGAAAAAATTCGACTGGGGCTGTATAAATAACATTCACTTAAAGCAATTGCTTTAGTATTGATATTGACGAATATCCAATCAAATTCATGAATCTGAATTCAATCTGTAAAGGGGAAGAATATGCAATATCTTGATGATGTTCAAATGCAAGTTAATGAATAAAAAGTTCGTAATTGTGCAACTGGGTGTTTCAAAGTCTTGAATTTACCGCATTTGCGTGCTTAATCTCTAATGGAATTCTAACAAATCAAATTCATTGCATGGTAAAGTATTAAAAATGTCGTGTTCGTGAGTTTGCTTTTTCATTTTTTTGTGAAACCAACGAGGGGTTTAAAGCAAAGTATCGACTATTCCATTATCAATAGTTTCTGTTCTACGTTATGCATTTAATATAATTTAAATACATAATACGATAAAATTCATATAAAGTCATCTATAGGACAATAAGGCACGTATAAAATAGAATAGGTAAAATATGGTTGACAATACATTTACAATATCCGACTTTCTGTAACAGGAAGTGAATTGGGTGGAACACTAAGTGAAATCTTCTTGTTGAAAGAATCCGAAATTTCATCAGTTAACAGTCAATTATGTTAATAAAACGGAGTACAATTTCACGCATGAGGCTGCCACCAGGAACACAATCTAATGAAGAGCTCTGGTAGTGGAAGATAAATCGCATCAAGGTGAAGACGCTTCAAGAAAGCGTGAACACTTTTAAAGAGGTTTTTCGTTTTAAATGTCCATCAATTCGGAGTATATTTGAACATCGGGATGTATGGAAAAGCTGTTCATTTAGGAGTCATCTTTGGTGTAGTGGTTAACATAAAGACCTTCGGATAGAGGTTGTGGGTTCTCAGCCCGACAGGATTTTTTAAAGGGGGTAAAAAATCCTTGGTTAGGTTGCCCCTCGGAAGAGACATGGATTGGAGATCCCGACCTGTGTGATGTCAGGGACTCGTTAAAGATCACTAACTTAATCATACTTGGATAGAAAAGATTAGGGCTCCATTGTAATTGATTAGCTTAGCAGCTTTAAATGAATAAACAAACAAGATTTATTTTCTGGTCTTTACTAAATATACTTGTACTTTTTAACAAAAACTACTGCATTTTGTATTATGAAAATGCATTTTAATTTTTTCATTTTTGGAGAATTAAAATCAATTCCAGCAAGTCCCATCAAATTATCTTTACCCTTCGCCGGAAACCCATGACTTCCTGTCTACTGTATCATTTAATAGTACTCCACTTATCCCTGTTGAACAGATTCGCTACCTGGGACTCAACTTAGACAAACGTCTTACTTGGAACCCTCATACAAGATTGAAAAGACAAGAAACCGCTCGACGTTTCAGGCTACTTCAACACTTACAAGACAAACGCTCTAAGCTCCCAATTAACTACAAAAGATTTATCTACATGACCATCATACGACCTATTTGGACTTACGGAGTTGAGCTTTGGGGCTCCACTAAGCCATCGAATTCCTCTCGTATCCAATCCTTGCAATCCAAAATCCTTCGCAAAATCCTAAACGCTCCTTATTTTGTCACAAATAAAACATCCATAATGACCTTAATGTACCATATGTTACCGATTTAGCCCATTCTAGATACCTATCATTCCATAATAAACTCCAGGCCCATCCAAACCCTCTAGTTTCAAAAAGCTTCCTCTTCAATTTCCGATAATCCTCCGAGGCGTCTGAAAAGAAGATGGCCACGTGACCTTCTTAGTTGAACTTTGAGTACTACCAGTGGGTAGTTTCTCTACTTGTCATTCTCATGTTGTCATTGTTTATCACTCAGCCTATTTATTTGTATTATTGTAATACAGTTGTAAATATCAATAAATAAATTTAAAAAAAAAAATTTTCATTTAAATTAGAAACAGTGCAACAATGTAATATCTTAGAGAAGTTAGTGGTTCTGTGAATTGCCAATTTTCAAAAATATTTATAAATTAACTGATATACCACGACAAAATAATAAATAAAAAAAATCCTCGATCTGTTGCCTGGCAACGCTGATAAAATACTTCTCACAACACTAAATTTGCTTTTATATAATTGAGCGATGTATTAAGTATTCTTATTTATTTTTATTATTACTTCAGCAACTTCTAGAGAGCGAATATATTGTTGATTTTATGTTAATTTATTATTAAAATTACCTGTGAGCACTAATATATAATACAATAAAAATAAAACAAACATGCAATAAAACTTGGTATTAAATATGCACAAAGTGTCCTACCTTAGTGGCCATTAATATGGTTCATTCTTATATATTTTTGTAACATGTTTATTCAGGTAAGAAGATACATTCTATGTATTTATTCTATATATCGATGTATTCTAATAAATATTTGAATGAATTCATTCTTGTCATCCACCCGGACTATTTTCTCATCCATGATGAAAAAAATGCATGTCGACTTTCGATCGATGTTTTATATCGAAAGTTAGTGATCGATAAACTTAAAAGAACATGATGAATGTCCTCTTACATGATGTCCTTAGCCTGGTCCCAGTCGCTGGTGGCACCCCTCAATAGGACAGACGCCGCCTCCACCATCTTGGCAGCCTCCCTCCAAGACAGTTCTCCGTTGTAGAGAGCATCTCGGTAGGCCCTCAGCCTACCCTGCTCGTTCGATTCGTCGCTCTCTCCTTCGTTCTCAAAGTTCCCTGGGCAAAGATTTATGTATACATAAACATATATTCGTATGTTTATTTGGTAGTCCAGAGGATTTCCTTAAACTCTTAATATGTATGAGGCATTTTTAAAAACAAATAGATAACTTTTCTGGTATACAACGTTCAGCCATCATTATAAAGTTAGTACCTATATATAAAAATATTCAAAGTTTAATAATTAAATCCGGAATTCATGTATCTTATTTTATTATTAATAATGATAATAGAAACGGTTAGCGAACTCGAAGGCTCAATACTACCAATAACTATTTAGAAACTTCCATCCACCGATTACCGCACAAACCCAAATCCCTAAGATCACCGTTTATCCAATCCTCCGACCTACCCCTTTGTCTACTATTCGTCTATTGACTGATAATTTAGGAAACGACCTTTTGCGAAATCAGAGGCAGAGGGAGTGTTTAAAGGGGGAAATTTAATGATGAGAAAAGGTTAAGTATAGCGCGTAAGGGCAGTGCGAGAAAGGGCATGTGCCGACACTCTGGTGGTGACTTCTGCGCAGCCCGTTTTCTATTCTGTCACACAATAAGCGATTATTAATTTTCCAGGTATCAGATCATTACCACACCCATCAACGTTACAAGCCCATCTTAACTTTCGCGGTCCTAATAACAACTAGATTAATTGTATATAGTTTATATTCATTGTATATACTATTTGGATAAATAAATACTTAGCATCCGACGGAAAGAAAAATAAATAAATAGATTTACTCAACAAATGTTAATAAGCTATTATAGTTTAGTTAACAAATAAATAAACTTTAATTACAATAAAATTGGAAAAATATCCAAAAGCAAAGCCTTAAGTTTCTAAAATGACTCATTAAGTATATAACTCATGAGTATACCGACATCTTCACTCTAAATAAATATAAACAAACTATATAAATAATAAATAAATACAAATAAATATATTTTAGATGAAAAATGAATACTTAGGAAATTATTATTGTCTGAGAGATAATGCCCAAAACATTACTTATTTTTTAGTACCATTTTAAAACAAAACAAATATCGTTTTAATAGTTAGAGGTTAATTTTATACATTAACCATTTTAAGTTTAAACCATAATAAGTTTTTATTTTTTTTTTTTTTTTTTATTGAGTTGTACAACTGTAATACATACATCTAGTACAATTGCTATAAGAGTAAATAATACATGATAGCACATGTAGAGATACTACCCACTGGCAGCACTCTAATAAAGTTCTATAATAGAAGGTGCCGAGGCCATCTTCTCTTCAGACGCCTAGGAGGATTGTCCGGGATGGAATTGGATGCAAGGATGGAAACTAGTGGGTTTGGATGGGTTTGAAGTTTATTGTGGAATGATAGGTATCTGGAATGGGCTAAATCGGTAACATATGGAACGTTAAGGTCATTATGGATGGTTTTATTTGTGACAAAATAAGGAGCGTTTAGGATTTTGCGAAGGATTTTGGATTGCAAGGATTGGATACGAGAGGAATTCGATGGTTTGGTGAAGCCCCATAGTTCAATTCCATAAGTCCATATAGGCCTTATAACAGTCACATAAATAAGTCTTTTGTAATTGATCTGAAGCTTTGAGCGCTTATCTAGTATGTGTTGAAGTAGTCGGAAACGTCTAGCTGTTTCTTGTCTTTTCAGTCTTGTGTGGGGGTTCCAAGTAAGACGCTTGTCTAAGTTGAGTCCCAGGTAGCGAATCTGTTCAACAGGGATAAGTGGAGTACTATTAAAGAATACAGTAGGACAGGAAGTCATGGGTTTTCGACGAAGGGTAAAGGTAATTTGATGGGACTTGCTGGGATTGATTTTAATTCTCCAATTCCGACACCATTCTTCGAGGCTTGATAGGTGTAATTGAAGGGATTGGGATGCAATATAAAACCATAATAAGTTAAAAGAAGAATTGCAACATATTCCATTAACGCGTATAACATTCTTTTACCAAACAAGGAGTTGTAGAACATTGCGAAAGAACAGAAGAATGTGATGTTACTTTTTTTTACAATAATAGTTTTTGAATTAACATTATCTAACGGAGAATAATATAAAATTAGCAACCAATGCATTCTTTTATATACTTGGCAATGTTTTTAAAATCCTTGAAAATGGAGATTGCACATGTTTTCGAGGTCATCTCATTCCTGTTAAGGTAATTTAGTATATTTTATACATATCCATCACTATCCCGACGTGTAATGAATGTAAAGCCTGCAGGGTCGTGCGGGAAGTGTACTACTAAGTCCCGATCTAGAAAATGAATGTAGATAAGGTTATATGTATGGACCGAAACATGGGCAGGAAATAATCTATCAGCATACCATTACAAACAAAAAGTACTTTATAAAAGTAAAAGTATACAGTATAAATGTTAGAGTAAAAAATATAAACATAAAAAATTATGTAGTAATAGTTTAAAAATTTTAATTTGGTTGAAGAAGAGCGCCAATAAAGCGTTTTTTGAAAGAAATAAAAATACACAATAAAGGAAGTTTGAGTAATTTCAACAATTATACAATTTGGAACGATGGAGGAAGGATGGTAACCACCAGTTTTAATAAATAAAAAAATATAAATTACTAAAATGAGGTCCTGTAAGTATTTTTTTTAGGTTTAAGTGGTGGAGTAGAAGACTTCCACGAAAACAGACAGCCTCGAACTCACGTCGTTTTGGGCCATAGTTTCGATGTTCTTACGGTTGGCTGCCGTAAAGCATCGTAATCAGTTCCTTTGAAACCGATTCACCAATATCCTCTTACTTACAATCAGACTTAGGGACAGTAATAAATCGATCTAGATCTAAGGATTACAACTGATCGGAATCATAGGAAGAATACAGAAGAGGAAGAACCTCCTAAGCAAATCATCCCAAGACCAAACCTTCTCGCTTAGAATGCCACAACATAATCCCGATAGTAGGATCTTTGCGAGTTGTCTCTAGTAGGCTGGCGGGCCTCACATTCACGTGTATGTGATATATGCGTGATAATCATTTGTGAAATCTGCGGTTGGTTGTCTCCGGTGGACTGACACCCGTTCAAGTTCTCTTGATTAATTAATGCAAGTCCACTTTATGACCTACCAAATACAATATATTGAATTGTAAAATCAATTTATTTTCACAATGCAAGATATTTTTGTGAAATAGCAAATTGTACTATTGTCTTATACGTCTTCACAAAAGTAGTCTATTATTCAATAAAATTATTTTTATGACAGTGAATTATAAAATACGCCATAAGTGTTTATTACTGAGAACGGCTTCATGGTGGTCATAAAGAGATTGAAGGTGCTGCACTCTTTCGGTGAGCCGATCCACTTCTTCCTGAGCTTCGTCTTTCCTCTCTGTCAGCCAGTTGATTCTTGTTTCCATCATAGCCTAGTAACATAATTTGTCATGTTTATAGTAAATAATAACATAACATATTAAGTGTAGAGTATGCTTTCGTGTTACATAAATTCTATAAAACAAGATAAAATAAATATGTATGCTATCTTAACATTGCTCACAAACCCTATCCACATGTGCAAAATACGAGAAATGGAAAATGATCGAGCAAACCATTCAGATGCCTAGGTTACTTAGCAGACACTCCATACTATTTTTAATTATGAATATATATATATGATCCAGGAAGAACTTCTATATATTCCATCTCACGGGTTTTCAGGTAGTGATTATGTGGTAATCGTTATACTAGGATAAGTTCGAATATTCATCTTAGAACAACACTTTTGTGTTGTGTTTGCCACATTAATTTTTTTTTTCCTAAAATTTGACTTTAGGTTCAAACGGTGCAATTTATATTAGTGCACAAAAAATAAACAAATCATTAAAAAAAATTATATTATAGAGAATTGAAAGGCACTCACCCTTCTGTTGAGATTAGCTATAAACTCTTCGTGTTCGGCCGCCAAGTCGGGTTTCCTGTTCAGTCCGAGTTCTTGAATTGCTTTCCTTATTGCATTATTGGCGTCTTCTTTTCTGTAAAATACGAATAATTTATACCTTTGGCTAGTTGCCTGTAAGTCTCATATTGATACGGCACTCTCAATTGTGTACCGAGGTAGAGGAGTGAAGCCCTGGGTCACTTGGGAGTTACTTAATAGTCAAACTAATTTATATTCGGTAGTAGCTAGACCATCTATATCTATGGCTGCGCGATGTGGTCACCTTGCAGACATATTGCTTGCAGGAGTACAGATACTCTTGTGGGGTCACCAAACCTCATTACTTTATGTTGCGAACTGTGATTTCGATGGTGCTGCCGCAGGCTACCCATATCCCCATGACCATTCTCATCGAGGACTGACAAAGGATTCTCCAGAGTTCTTTGTAGACAATTACTATTAAATCCAAGGATTATGGCTGTTTAGAGTCACAAAATGCAGAAAAACTACTTTTTTTTATCGAAGCAGAACTGGACTTTATCTCCGACCGACAATATAACATCCAGAAAAACCAAAACGCTATTCCTGATAGAAGTACGCGGGGTAGGATATGTAAAGGGTCTTACACCCAGTCGTTATGGGTTTCCTCCAGCAGTCTAACTGGCCTCACATATACGCTGGATGGGGTGTGGTAGACAAAATCTCGTGACCAACATTCCAACACACAACATTTGAGTTCGTAAACAGCTGCATTTTTTGGTCCTACTCCGCTTGGCCACCCCGACTCCGATGTATATCCCATCCCATTTTCTGTAAGAGCTGGTAAAAGAGGTAATATGTGGATGGTCGCTGGCTCTCGAACACCTTGAGACGTCACTACCCCTTCTATCTTCTTATGAACATTTATTTTTATCTGTTATCTTGATTATTTTTGCAAGAGGTATATCTTAACCAAATATACCGAGAAGTCAGGTCGGATATGAGGGTGAAGTCCAGAGTTCAAATCATATTGGCTGGGAGTGACTGTCTCAATACATACAAACAATAGTCATACTACTATTGCTATTGATATAAATGTCCAATTTATTTACTGAAAATATTTCTAAATATCATCTAACGAATAGCATTAAGGATTATAAATAATTAATGTCCTTTATTTAAATAAAAGGAATATACTCGGTGAAAATGATAAATGGAATGAAGCTACAGTAAAACCTGTTCCTTGGAGTAAAGTGATAAATAATTGAACGGGAAAAAAAGTTAAAGATTTACTGGAACATGGTATATTGTCATTATTGAGTCATTATTTCTTCGCTGCGCTGATCCGTTACAAGATAACCTTTTTTTTTCCTTAACATGTTTTACCTTAAACGTTTCTTATTAAGTTTTCATTAGTTCTGATCGGCAATTCTTTTTTTTTTTTTACTAAAGAGTTCTGTGATTGATTAATGTCAGTCATTTTATTAATTGTATGAATATATGGATAAAATATATTAATGATAGGGTATCCCCTTTTTGCCTAACGGCGGACCCCCCCCCCATTTTACAAATTGTCCAACTGCTCATTTAATTGAACTATAGTAATTAACGTTTTTAGATATACCCCGAAACTATTTTATAAATTACTCATTTTGTACCCCCTTAGTTAGCCTTTCAAAATTTAAAAGACATAGAGCAAAATTTCCGTAGAGAGAAGTTCGCGTGGCCTAATCCATTTTTCCGCTTTGTTTTGAACAACTAGGTACCTACCAATAAGTGCCAATATGAATTCCTTCTCATTTCTTGCTTTATTTTCCTCCAATACTCTCTCATCTTTCATCATGTCTTTATTCTCTTTCTTCCGACCGCTTTGTGCCTGTTTTCTTATTGCCTGTACCCTGGAATCCTAAGTTTGGCACTACCTTTCTGAAGGCATCTCCTGTCCTGCTGCTTCTGATTTTATGTTGTGTATTTCTAAACATTTTATAATTATTAGACAGCTGTTTTGAATTTTAAATATTTTTATTTTAAAGAGAAAAGCTATGCCCCGGCCGGGTTCGAACCCGGAACCTCTATCTCTCCGTGGCAGAAACTTTAAAATAAAAATATTTAAATATTTTTTAATTTCTCGGATCCAGCCTGAAGTTAATTTCTTTTCACAGAGATACTTAAATATCTATTTGGACATCCTGTTATCCATTCTGTATAAATCAAAAAAAAAAAAACATCGTCTTGTTTTCCTTATCATTTCTGTTATTTTTTCTATATTCTGATATATTTCATCATTGCTCGTAATTACATTCCATTCTATTTTTCACTAGAAATTATTATTTTTTTTTAATAACCGCATCCACTGGTATTCAGTATTTACAATAAACATTGAACAAAAGTAAACAGTAGTGAGGTTATTCACAGTTTTTAGTTGGATGCCATCTTAGTTGCCGTGGCAACTAAACAAAAGCAATTCCATAGGTTTTGATCGAGCTTATTTGTTCATATCACTAATAATAATAATGATAATAATATTTGTGATAATCCCTGATACACAAAACCTCTTCTGATAAGCACATTCGAAATAAATAAGTAATTATTTAATTTATTTTAACTGCATATCACTAGGCACGTGGGCTACATTAGTGTTAGTTATGACCCTGAATATACTATTATTATGCTATTCATGTTATATGATTTACAATTATATGAGTAGAATATTATGTAATATTTGGTTCGTGCAAATAATAGTGTGATATTCATCTAAATAGGTTACTAGGACCCGTGAATTAGAGCAGTTTTGAAAACGTAATTACATATAAGTAGTGGTGAAATCGATCAATATTTATTATTCTTATATTTTTATAGTACAGCTATCGATAAAACTAATGTCAACAGAATCGATTATCGTCTTACATTCTGGCAGATGGTTAAAAAATTCATTTTTATTTTTAGCGAAATTAAGGGAATAAGTTCTTTGTGGAAATGTTTCTCCATCTTTCAAATTTGGTATGGAAAAAGAAAAGGACACCGAAGGACTGGGAGTTCGCGGTGGTAGTGCCTATCTACAAGAAGGGAGACAATAGAATATGCAATAACCAATCAGTGCCAAGCAAGCTTTATTCAAGAATCCTAGAAGCAAGGGTGAGAAGAGTTGCCGACTGCCAGATCGGAGAGGAGCAGTATCAGAAACTCGAGGAGTACGCAGGACCTGATTTTCATTTTAAGGCAGGTCACGGAGAAGTCCATCGAGTTAGGTATTGAAATTTCTGTCGGCTTCGTGGATTTAGAAAAGGCAGAGTAGACAGAGTCAAAACTGAGTATATAGAGCGAGCTCTATCGGAAAAGAAAGTGGATATTGGCACGATCCTGGCAGTCAGGAGCATCTACCGAAAAACAACAAACATTATTAGGACTGGCAACCACACCTCCAAGGAGTTTGAGACGATGCAGGGAATACGCCAGGGGTGCATCTTAAGTTCCCCACTTTTCATATTGGTGTTGGATGGGGTGCTGAGAGAGCCAAGCCCAGATTGCGGCGTTTTCAGTTAGGGCATACGAACCTACAGCCTACTTTGTATACAGTTCTTGCTTTTGCTGATGACGTCGTGTTTGCTTCTGATGACCGGGACCTACAATATAACGGAAATATCATGCAAGAAGAGTTGTCGAGCATTAACATGGATATTAATCCAGATAAGACCAAATGCATGAGAATAGGAAGACGTCCATGAGAATATTGAGACTGAAGGGATCTGTCCTAGAACAGGTGCAGGATTTCTAGGTGCCTGGATCAATGGAGAGGTGACGCAAAGGCTGGGAGCGGCTGGTGGATTGTTCAACGCAGTCCGGAAGGGTTACCTCAACAAAAGAGAAGTGACGAAGAAGACAAAGATATCCGTCTACAAGTCTACGTTCCTGCCCATCCTATCTAGCTCCTCCAAATCATGGATCCTTACCTCAAAACACAATGGGCAGATCCAGACAATGGAAATGAGATACCTAAGAAAGATTGAAGGAAGGACCAGGAGAGATTGGATCCGCAACACTAAAATAAGATCGATCCTCGAGGTACAGCCCGTAGAAACCACTCTTGAAGAAAATAAACTAAGATGGTTTGGGCACCTCATGAGGATGATCACGGAGACGGAAGAAGACCAAGAGGAAGACCACGGATTACCTGGGAAGAAGGCGCGTGGGAGACGTTGAGGAAGAGAGGGCTGGAGTGGAGCAGGAGGAGAGAATTGGTTCAAGAAAGGGACACCTGGGTCAAGCTCTATAGAGGGCACCCCCACACTGCGCAGCGGTAGAGAGGGAAAGATTATGATGATGATGATGAAGTTCTTTGTGTGCAGGCCGAGTTACTGAACTGTAAGCCCTGGATTCAAAGCCGCCTATTGCAGATTAGTTATTTTATCCATTAACATAAAATAATCAAGCTAGTTCGGTTTAAAAATTCAGATTGACGATTCACAACAAACTTTAACTTTTCATTCGTTTCCCTTTTAATTTTTACCTAAAATACGAGTATCGTGAGCTTTGCAATGGTAAAGAGAATGTAATTACGAGTATATTTCGGTTGGAGGTAATTATGAGTAGATTTCCGTAATCATTTCATCTAGAAATGAACGTTTAAACAAACATATATCGCCTATACTTCGAAATGTTAGTTGAAACTTTTATTTCTAGATGAAATGATTACCAAAATCTACTCATTACCCATAATTATATCCTCTTTTCCATAGTAAAGCTCATGATAAATTTTATTTTTGTAAAATATTAAAAATAAACGAATAAATAGTTACAAGTTGTAACTGAACTCAAAGCGACAACCTGCGGTATAGATACCCTAACTTTTTATTAAGTTTAATCAAAGCACCTATTTATATTTACATTTAGCAAATGATTTATCTGACAGTTCACAGAGGGTGTGGATGCCCCATTCCTTCCTTTATACTTTCACATTTCTAACTTATAAAAGTTATAAAAAACTATTTAATATTTATGAATAATGAAATAATGATTTAAAAACAGTATTTATGGAGTCAACAGATTGTCAAGAAGATGCCTTAGTGATATAGGTCAAGTCTGATATGGTAAATACATTTTATATAAAGGTCAAAGTAATATTAAACATGAATTATATACCTCAATGGGTCTACCTGAGTAAATACCTTTTCTGCAAAGCATTAAGTACTTTACCTTATTAGGTTACCAGCTTCATTAATTCTCCCTTAAAGTATGTTTAACGCATTTTTTCGTAAACATTTTTTAAATTAACAAAATTTAAAAATCTTGTTAAATTATTAATAACAACACTTGCAATGAAGGGAGAATGTAGGTGAGTTACTGGTTCATATAATCATTTCTAGCACGTACAAGAGCCACACCTTGGGCCGTTAATGCATTTGTTTTAAATAATTTATACAGCTCACATTGCCCAGTTATAATTGCGTATTTGAATGAAGATTGTACTTAATCTAACCTCTTTGTATCCTTGACTACAAAAATATATTTAGAATCCGCGTTACAGCTATTTTATTAGTATCATTTATTACAAGATTAACTGTTATATGAAACTGTTGGTACGTGCACATTAAGTAAAATATGACGCCATATTTATCAAAATAACTGAAAGCCGTAAAGCGTTGTTTCTGTAGAGCGTTGAGTTGCTCTGCTGAAGGTCTTAGGTTTATATCCTCCTATGGCAAATAAATTACTGGGAAGCGCCTGAGATGTTGACCGAGGCGTAGGTGTAGTAGATCTAGCGTCATCAATAGATTTAAGAGTGATCTGGCGGATTTCGGTTTGGCTATATAGATGCCCTTGGACGGAAGTTAGTAAGCAGAGATTGCCTTTTGGTCTGCTAAGCCTTATTATCATTTGGCAAATAAATTATTTAATCTGTAAATAGCCACAGATGAACCCTGTCGGATCTGCAGAATCTCCTGGGGCTCATCTTAATTTGAGAAATCCTGGGGATTGAGCGTGATATCGAAGAATAATTGTGACCTCCCTGCACAACTGATAGCCTAGAAACAATACAGTCTCTACCATGTGCTGAACCCAAAACACTTCATAGATTGTAGCATTACAGTTTCTTCTTTTATATATATATATATATATCTTTATTTATTGAAACAGTAATAAGTATAAAATAGTAAGAAACTTTGAGATTAAATACTACTTAGTAATACTACTAAAGACTGCAAATAACTATTTGCACTTTTCCAAAACCATTTAGTGATAACTAATATACATTTTCATGACGGTTTATTAATGAAAACAATATTATACATGTAAGCTACAAAATACCAAGATGATAATGAGGATATATAAATCATAATCAATTAAAGCATTTACTTTTCTCAAATTATAATTTAATTGTATTGGCTATAAAATAATTCCTAACAATTACAGTTTTAGTGTTTTTTTTTTCTAAAAAATACTAGTGGTTGTTTGAGATCTCAGAATATTTAAAAAAATATTATTACAGAATATTCAACATAATAAATCGGATAGCTAAAACTACTCTTACATACAGGTCAGAGTACTGGAAAAAATAGGGATAAACAGAAGGAATCCTCAAAATAACAGTAACTAGATGATATGAACAAGTAGATAGACAAAATATATATATATTATTTTTGTATTTATTATTTTGAATTGATTGAGTAGGTTTTTTTTTACATACATTTTTATCCTAAATCTTATAATTAATCTTTAAACTATATTATCTTCCTTTTGATATTGAAATTTAATTTTATTGGGTCATTAATATATTGAAACAATTGATCAATTTCATTCATATTTGAAACAATTGATCAATTTCATTCATATTTGTTATACTATTCATAAAATACTTTGTTCCATGTGATTCGTTACTTTTCAAATTCTATAACCTTTTGTTATTAAGATCTATAGTGTAGTGAATTTTAAAAGTTGTATGCCATAAATATCATAGATAACATCCATAATGAGTACACTATGAACACTTAAATTTTTATTATAATATTTTATTACATACCCAGCTCTGATATCAGACACTGATCCTGGTATGAACAACTCTTCGTTGACATTGTACATCTCCATCTGGGCTCCTTCGAGAGCTGCTACAACCCTATTTAATCTTATGATACCGTGACCTGAAATCAATAACTACGATATTATGTACAATTTAATTCATTCGAGTGTTTATATTTATTCAATAACATGTAACGCTGTTATAGTTTTTAATCATCATTATGAGGAAGACGTTTCAGATTTTTTATTTCTTCAGAAGAGTATATTTATTTTTATTCAGATATTTTATATTGCTTACTGCCAACATTAGTCAAAAATGTGTTTCTTGCTTAAAAATTTTGGAATGATAAATGTGGCTTGATTGAATCGCTAATCAAAGCCGTGTGGGTAAATGGACGACAGTATGGTCTGATATGGATTAGTGGAAATGGATGTGACTGACTGTAATGGAGAGTATCAGAAGAGGCATACATCAAAGGAAAACATAACATGTAAAGAAATGCATAATTAGAAAAAAAATGCCCTTAATACCCAATAAGCTCTCTCATAAAAATTCTCCAAGAAGATTTAGACAAAATATAAAATAAAAAGTTAAAATAACATAATTTGAATTACAAAAATTTATGTGTTGGTAATTGTATCAATACAAATAAATGTAAATTTAAAAAATAATTTTATATATAAAAATAAAATTATATTTTAATAATTGTTATGACAAATAATGCCTAGATAAAAACAAAAAATTGCTAATAGCTGCTCAATCTTGTTCAATTGCTAAACCATTAATTTGGCAGATAGTATTTAAAAAATATATAATATATATATTTATAATGATAAAAACAAAATTTTGAGAACGAAATTGAGGCACAGCATAATTATCTATAATTGAGGAATTCCAGAACTGAATTCAATTTTTTTTTTTAATATTTTTATCCATACCTCTAAAAAACAAAATCTGACAAATAGTGGATTAGCAGTTGGCAAAATTAAAAATTTTAAACATGATAAAGCCATATCTAAACGAGGGTAACAAAATGGAAGGAAGTGATATCTTGGACTTGATATAATAATAGAATATATCTGCAGCCCCAGTTAATATATAGTTATGTTGAACTTTGTCCTAAATGAATTTAGGTCAGTGGAATCATATTATTCTTGAAGTGCATAAGAGGCTAAGTCAGGCCTTAACTTGTAATGAAGTTATTGCTCCAGTTGAAGCCAACACTATGAGAATGACAGGATTCCGCTTTCCTCAAATTAACTCACTCTGGACAAAATTCAACTTAACTACTTATTCACCGGGATTGCAGATATAATATTTCGCCATATATGGAATTGAAAAAAAAAACCTATACCTATCACGACAACCCTTGAACGGGTCTGGGGTTCAGTACATGGTAGAGACTGTACTGTTTCATGGACAACGGTTCTGTAAGGAGGTGACTTATCCTAGTTCACAATCAACCGCCAAATTTTCCCCCCTTATTTTGGGTTTCCTATTTTTATAATATTTTATAGAGGCTGGGTGAGCCCCAGGAGGGTCTTAGATCCTATATGACCCATGTCCGGCTGCAAATTGACTAAAGTAACTGCCTGTAGCGGGATTTGAACCAAGATTACTGGCATGGCTACTTAGTGCTCTACCACCGAGCCATTCCACTATGGAATTGAAAACCTTATTTTATAATTTTAATATGAAGAAGTGACACTTACTAAGAGCTGGAGCTGGGGGTGCTCTTTCTTCCTGCCAAATGTCCTTTTCCAATTTCAAAAACATGTCTAGCATATCCGCTCCTTCTTCTGTCGATACTTGGTCCTGGATAATATTTGTAAACAGTATTAAATGATATATTTTTACTGCACTAAAGTAGATATTTTAATCTTGTATCAAATCATTATATTCTAGAGACTAATATTGTCAGTAACTATGATCAAGTATTTGTAGTAATTTTTTTTGTTGCCTACCGGGAAATGCTCCATTACAACTTATTCAGGAGGCCAGTGACAATTTTGATTATATTAAGCATATCTTTTTTATTTCTTGCTCTTTTATTCTAAGCGAGGGAGAAAAAAAATAAATTGTTCGCTAATGAAATAATGAATATTCATTTTTCTGTCATTGTCGTCTCCGGGCCTCTTAAGTTTTTATTATGGAGTGATTTAGGGAGTGACAAATCAACAATTTTCCAACAGCGTACACTACTTTTAAAAATTTGCTTCTAGCCTGTTTTGTCTGATACACTCAGCAAAAATTATCATTATTGTTTTTTTTAAGTATTTATTAGTGGACATTTCAAAATGCCAAAGGGAGTGGAAGACAGTATAAATAACATTTCTTTAGTCTAAAATTATTTCATACCAATAATCAAAAGCATGACAAAAGTGACACTTTTTATAACTACTGTGAAAAAACACTGTAAAGACTTGTAATGTCACAGCCTCAACTTTGTGACAAAATTAGGGAGTGGCAAGACTAGTATTATGTATTTTATTACTTATTACAAATTAGCCATTGGAAACTCAGGTGAAAAGAAAATATCCAAAAAATGGGCATCGTGAAAGAAAATTAAAAAAATTAATTCTATTTCATTGACTATTTTCAAAAAAGCCCTGTTATCTAATTGAAGAATGATCAAGTTTTATTCTTATATTATTATAATTAAGTAATATGTTTTATTATTATAATAATATTATACATACCGATTCTGGATCTCCACTGGTCCCACAGCCCATAGCCCATCCTGGAAAAAAATGTCATTGTTATATAAATCTCTTTCTGTTCAAGATGCACCATATTAATCATATTGGGATGTCATTGAAAATAATTACCCCAAAAATATTAATATTAATTATACAAGAATTAATTTCAATCTTCATATAAGTTCTAAGTTGGATAACTTCCCTGAGGGCACTTGTGTGTTTCATCAATTTACTAATTTATAAAAAAATATACTTAATATCTGAACGAAATGTTCATTTTTGTAGTGAAGGTTGATTAAGTTAGCAATAAAAAAATATAAGAAATGTAATTGAGACATAACCATGAATCATTCAAATTAATAGTATTGCCATAAAACATGTACAATAGAATTAAAATTTATCTATGAATGGGATTTAATATAGAATGCTTGGTCAGGGAGGTCTATGGAATGAAACATTCCAGATCTCGTCATCTTTGGGCCAACCGCAAGTTCAGGTTTTTTTCCTTTGGTGATTTCCTATCTCTCTAAGTGCACATTTATCCTCTCCGAAATAAACCTTCTTATATTCTCACTTGCACATTCCTTGCATTATCTCTGTATGTTTTCCTTTAAGGTATTAAAGTTAGTAAGGTATTAAAGCCTATAAGGCAGACTCATCAATTATATTGATGCCTAATCAAGTGAACCTGTTTTTATTTACTGGTACCATGCCTCCTCAGCTAACCTCTGCCTTCTCGGAGGACAGATTTTCATCTCTTATTTTACAAAATTCAACTAAATTCTGAAATAAATTCTTACTGATCACCCAATTTTTATAGTTTTATGGCAATCATTTAAATCTCCAAAGCTACTTTAATATTAAGAACAACTTGAAATGTATTCCCACAAGGGATGCCATTTATTAATGCTCTGTCCCCTCCTCTTTAATGAACTATAACATCTTAACAATATTGGGATCCCATCGATAAGATATACCTTTGCCAAGAATTTGTGGTTTTCAAACTTCTGCATGGAGTTCAAGTGTATACCCTAAAGTGAGAATAACAAATAAATTGGAGGCATTTGAAATGTGGTTGTTTTGCAGAATGTTAAGGGGACTGATCATATCCTTATGGTTGAATAACATCTGAGAATGGACTGGATTGGACCCAGTTGAGAAAGACAAACAAAAGAGAAGAATTTGCCAGAACTGTCTTCAATATTGATTGAATAGAGCTGACGCTTTAAGAAGATCCATAAATCAAAAAAAGACAAACTGGAGAATTTCCCTCTTATTTTTAATTTCCTTAGGCTTTTCGATGGAATTGAATCATGAGACTGAGACAAGAATTTTAGTATAGCAAGTAATTACCATTAATGTAAACAAAACATGTTTTTTTAAATTTACAAACATAAAATCGTTTAGGGTAGAGGTCACTGAATGAAATTCTCAAGTAATTTAGGATGATATTTATTGTTAGCCAACGTTTCGACCTACGTTGTAGGTCTTCTTCAGGGCTATAAGCAAAATACAGACAATTTAAGAAAGCGGTATGAATATAATAAAACATTTTAAATATAGATAAACTAAAAGAAGGTGAAAACAGGCAAAAATTGATAATTATGTGTAATAATGATGATAAAATTTGATAAAGGTGTACAGTAAAGTAATTATGAAGGTTAAAATGTAGAAAATAATAATAAAACATGAAGAAAATAATAATAAAACAGAAAGTGTTGACAGTTAAAAAATTAAGGTATTACAGATAAATAAAAACTGAATATACAATAGGAATGTGAAATGATATGGGTAAATTAGAAAGTGATAAGAATTACGCACTAAAATTATAGGTAATAAAAAAGAAGAAATAAAAATTGTAAAATTATAAAAATCTAGAAACGAATTATATAAAATAGAATAAAATTGAAAATAAAAATTATTTTAGAAAATACAGTATTAATATTAATAGGTAGAAAATACTTTATACTAGTGTAAAGAATATTAATTACATAAGAGAATGTAAGAAGACAGAACAAAAAACCACTTTTACAGACGACTATCACAACATAAGACATCTATATCTACCCGGAACATATCTGCTTCCAAACTATCAGAACATGCCTTAACCCTTAACCACACCTTTAACTTTGACCAATCCTCTGTTCTCGCCACTGTTCCTAATTATACCAAAAGACTAATTACAGAATCATTATACATTAACCTAGAAAAAAATCCGTTAAACACAAAGACTGACAAAAATAACCTATCAATAGTTTACAGACACATACTAGACCTAATACAAAATAACTAACCACCCCCGCTTCCTAATGACCTTCTCCTCCCCCCCCCCTCTCATACGTGCCAATATTATATATAAGTATGTATGTTAGTCTGTGTGTGTGTGTGTGTATATGTGTGTATGTATGTATATGTATATATATGTATATATATATATATATATATATATATATATATATATATATATATATATGTATATATATATATGCATATACATACGAATATGTGTATGTGAGTGTGTGTGTATGGATTTTCAAGTCTTTATATGAGGCTTCTACACTATTTGCTTCTTTCCCTTTATACGTTACTTATAGCCATTGTAACGGCTTTTATATTCTGAGAAATTTTTTTACACTTAGTAAGGGTAGGGGACCATCCTTCCTTCTCAATTATATCAGTCAGTGTTTCATAGCCAGAGAGGACCCAACCCCCGTCCCACCCCCCACAGGTAACTTATGTTTTGCACTATTTACTCACCCTCCCTCCTCCATTTCATTTTAATTTCTTTACCTCATAACCTAAAACAGTACTATACCCAATTTACCGTTATTATCACTACTTCCAAGCTCACTATTACTGTAAGGCGTTTATTTGTTTTAGTTATCTATATACCACCCTAAATATTCATCAATATATATCATAATTCCAATATAGCCTGTTATTAGCCTGTTAATTAGTCCAATATAGCCTGATTATATTATCACGTACCTTACTTAAAACATACCTACTTTTATACAATTGATATTTTACATTTTTATAAACTGTCTTCTTACATTCTCTTATGTAATTAATATTCTTTACACTAGTGTAAAGTATTTTCTACCTATTAATATTAATACTGTATTTTCTAAAATAATTTTTATTTTCAATTTTATTCTATTTTATATAATTCGTTTCTAGATTTTTATAATTTTACAATTTTTATTTCTTCTTTTTTATTACCTATAATTTTAGTGCGTAATTCTTATCACTTTCTAATTTACCCATATCATTTCACATTCCTATTGTATATTCAGTTTTTATTTATCTGTAATACCTTAATTTTTTAACTGTCAACACTTTCTGTTTTATTATTATTTTCTTCATGTTTTATTATTATTTTCTACATTTTAACCTTCATAATTACTTTACTGTACACCTTTATCAAATTTTATCATCATTATTACACATAATTATCAATTTTTGCCTGTTTTCACCTTCTTTTAGTTTATCTATATTTAAAATGTTTTATTATATTCATACCGCTTTCTTAAATTGTCTGTATTTTGCTTATAGCCCTGAAGAAGACCTACAACGTAGGTCGAAACGTTGGCTAACAATAAATATCATCCTAAATTACTTGAGAATTTCATTCAGTGACCTCTACCCGGACCAATTTCTTCAACATAAATTATCATAGGTCAACAATTATTATCAATATAAAATCGTTTAGAAACCAACGACGCACTTTATTTTTGGACTCTACTGCAGGAAAAGAACTGAGAAAATGAAGTGATGAATTCCCCAAATTACACGAAAATGTGGTAACTTATTCAGAAACTTTCCAATGAACAGTGAGGCGTGAACAAAGAGTGAAGACATCTCTTTCACAACCAAAGAATTAATAGAATTACCTGCTTGCAAACAACTTTTAGTTTAAACAAAGAATCGAATAACTAGTGAGTTAAGAGAAAGGCATGATGAAATTCCTAAGATACATGTTTATGGATTTAGTCTAAGGATTCCAATGAATTAGAAGATTATATTATAAAAATATCAGGTTAACCATTTTTTTCAAATTCTCTACGGCTTGCAAATGAACATGAAGAGATGAACCTTACAGAGAAAACGGGGCAAAGGTAGAGGCGATAGTCGATAGTTACTATCGATATATGGCCACTATCGTTAGTGTCTGCTATTGATGGATCTTTTTAACTCTCAAGTTTTGAAACTCTCGGAATTATGCTGATTAGCCTCTGTCCAGTGTCAAGTTCTTTTGAAATTAAAAAAAAATGAATATATTTATTGAAATTTACAACTGTATACTGAATACATCAAGTAAGTATGATGAAAGATAAATCATGTCCCGGGATAAAGGCAAGTAGAGACTCAAATAAAAAGTTTAAGTTAGAAGGTCACAGGGCCATCTTCTTTTCACAGGCCTGGGAGGATTATCAGGAATTGAAGAGGTTGCGAGGTATGAAACTAGTGGGTTTGAGTGTAAATGAAGTTTTTGATGAAAAGATTGATATCGGATTCGGGCCAAATCAGCAATAAACGGGACATTAAGGTCATTATGGATTACTTTGTTAGGAACAAAGTAGGAGCATTGAGGATTTTACGAAGGATTTTGGATTGTAAGGATTGAGTACAAGAGGAATTCGATGGCTTAGTGGAGCCCCAAAGCTCTATTCCGTAAGTCTAGATGGGTCAAATGATGGTCATGTATAGTAGTCTTTTGTTGTTAATCGGGAGCTTAGAGCGTTTTTCTAGTAAATGTTGAAGTAGCCTGAAACGGCGAGCTGTTTCTTGTCGTTTCAGTCTAGTATGGGGATTCCAAGTTAAGCGTTGGTCAAGGTGTAGTCCTAAGTACCGGACCTGTTCTACAGGAGTCTGTGGGATGTTATTAAACGATACATGAGGACCGGAAGTAGTTGATTTTTCAAATTGAATTCGGAATTCCAAGAGTTCAAGTGTTCTCTTCTATATAAGTTCGATACCGTACCGTACGTGACATTTTTTAATTCTCTGAAATTACTAATTACATTATGCTAGGTAGTACAAGTAGTCTCACACTTGTGCAAACAAACCAAGTTCGCGGTATTGAGCATTGGCTCTTCTAGGTTTTTATAACCTTAACTTCTTCTTTAATTAGGCATCTTTTTCTTAAATGTTCAACTAGAAATGCTAGTTTTTCTTTCGAGATATACATGGCTCAAGGAGCACAATTGACTCTTGAGATTAACTATTACGTTATTTTTCTTTTCTGAAGATTAGATTTTTTCATTGTTATTGTAAACATGTAAATTGTATCTATAGTATTATTCATGAGTAAACATTACGCTATATTGAAACATCATGTTTTTTGTGAAATGACTTTGGTATGTGAATGGAGTCCAGATGAATGAGTCAATAAACATAAAGCAATTTACTTGTTTGTTTTTTTATTCTTATCTATAAATAAATGACATACAAGATAGTCCCAGACTAAAGTATATTCCTGAACTTTGACCAGTGACCATTAGTAGAGTTCAAGAGAATAGAACCAAACAAACAAGAGGATGTTGTCGCGTGACTCCTGCAGTTAAATCAATTGACCTTCCACCTTCTAGGATTGTTTACAATCTCTTATCTAATCATGAATGGAGCAAATATTTTTGGCATCTATAAGCGTATTTACACTTGTGCAACAATCGTCGGTGCAAAAAACTATAATTAAACCAAAAAAAAATCAATGAAACATTAATTCTTCAGTTTTTTTTCGATTTACCAACATGGTCACCGTGCTGCAATTTTGACAAGAAAAAAATACGTACTTATCAGGTTCATACAGAAAGAAACTTATTACCCAAAAAAAGTTATTTATTAAAATTTAAAACTGTATTAAATAATACAATAAGTATTGGGTTGTTCGTAAAATAATGTAGGATTTTATGCTTTCTTTAAAATACACCTCCAAATAGTAAGCTGTTTATGCTTGTTGGACTTATGCAAATGTAAACACTTATTAATCCTCATCATCATCAAATCTATCCTCATAACCGCCTAAGCAGTACGAGGAGGAATTCTGCACCGTCTTCTCTAGCTCTGCCGTTCTTCCACCAATTGTGCTCTTCAGCTCCAATAGAGTCCCCTCTTCTCAAAGTCCTTCCTCAACTCTTCTTCCGATTAGAGGATGTCTCAAAGGAAACTTTATATTTGTCTAGGTTTCTGCGTGAACGCAGCGAATCTGAAGAGGGAGGGTATTTGAATCGGTAGCCTGGCTCTTGGGAATTCAGTCGCTATGGATCGTTTCTCGGGTGCGGACCGTGCGTTGTTCGTGCGAGAGTTTTACAAAAACGGTGATTCGGCGATTGTAGCGCGTAGAAGATTCTGCAGTATTCGAGGTTTTCGCCACTTAATTGATGCACCAAGCATTCCTCTGATTAAAAAATGGGTCGAAAAGTTTGAAGAGACTAGCTCAACATTGGAAAAACCTAAATGGCTAAGGTCATCAAGATCAATAACAAACGTGGATAGTGTTAATCCAGTGTATTCGTGACGAACCTCTCAATTCGAAAAAGCGAAAGTGCTTTAAATGTGCATAGATTATCCTTACGTTGCATTTTGCAGAAAGACTTAAAGCTGCACCCCTAGAAAAAACATCACCCTTTTTGTAAAACTCTCGCACGCCCAATGCACCCGCATTGGGTCCATATGGGTCCGCACCCGAGAAACAATCCATAGCGACTGAATTCCCAAGAGCCAGGCTACCGATTGACATATCCTCCACTCCCTTCAGATTTGTTGCGTTCACGCAAGATAAACTTTCTTTTGAGACACCCAGTACTTACTAGGTACTTACTCTTCCTCGTTTTCCCTCCACTTGGGATACACCCGCATGAGGTGTCCAATCCATCTCAGTCAGTTTTAATCTTCTAGCTCGTTGGCTGGTTTAACAGTGGTGTTCCAGATTCGGTCTTATTAATCCTCTTTCTAACAAATATGTTTGTTTACCTAACAGGTTGCTACTTGGAAATAATTCAGTTATTACTAAGTAGTCTAAGAGTGATTTATGTATTAATTTTACGAGTTCAAACAGTCAGAACGGGGTCCAAACGACCAGAAATAGCAACGGAGTCTGCGGGAAAGGAATTATAATTGAGTACACTGTTCAACGGTTGTCAAATTGAATGACTGAAATGAATGGCTGAATCCCCTGAGATTTTGAGAGGGAGACTTGAGTCTAGTAAACAAAGAAGGCCGTGGAAAAATTCCACCAGTGATTTCTAGTTTCCAAGGAAACTAGAAATCAGCAAATCAACCGTCGATGACCATCTCAAGGCGATTGGGAAGGTGGAATAACTTGAAAGATGGCAGAACTGTTTTTTCCTTCAAAGCTCTAGTCTCCTGAATATCAGTTGGTTTGATGTGATTTTGGCCAAATCCCCCTACTGCACGACCATTGGTTAAGAAACAATACAGTCTCTACCATATACTGAATCCAAGAAGTGAGTTGTAGTGGTATACCTTTTTATAAATTAATTAGCTCTATCTTTAACTAACGGGAGCTTCCTATGATTAAAAAATGCTTACCCACTATGGCACTGAACTATCAGCTAGTAAAGCCAGCACGCGATGCCAGTTCGCGGAGAAAATATTTATCTGTTAAGGTTGAACTATCCGTGAGCGAAATCGATGGAATCACGCACACAGCGATATTAAAGAGCATTTTTTCAATACTCTTTTCTCGTTACTATATTATTAGCAAATTTGTTTGAGATAAATGAGCTTTGTTTTTTTTTATTTTATTATTTATAAAGAGGGTACTCATAGAAATGTTTAGCTAGGTCTATCCAATATGTTGGAGAAGATGGCTATTAGCGTATCTAAGGAATTGATGTACTGTATTCTGCTACACGAAAGCTAGTGCAATGTAAATTACGTTCTTACTAAGAACCACACAAGAACTATACTCTCCCCGTAAAGAAATATTCTTTAAGACTGTGGAAAAATTCCAATGAAAAGCCTTTTAAGTCTCCAAACTAAAACAGAAATTGAATCCAATATTTCGCCTATTCAGGCATCCTCAGGGTAGAAAGAGAATAACAGCAAAACATTAATAATGCACCCAAGAAACATCCCACCACCTCCAAGGCTCAAATGCAATTAATGAATCATAAGGAAGGTTACTCGACCCCAGATGGATAAGGTTAGATAAAAACAGCTGATAAATACTTCAGAAATTGAAACTTCAATATACACTCACCAAACTTCAAAAAGCACAAGAAGAAACAATAAACAATAGTAAACAACACAAAAACATAAGACAAAAGACCATATGAAAAATGGAAGTAAAAGTGCAAGGAAAAAAGAACATTATCATGGAACCAGTGGAGTCATGGCTATTCCACAAAATATATTAATATTGAAAAGGGAAAGGTAAAAAGAGACCTTACATAAATGTTGAAGGTGTGTGGAAAAATTATAAAAAAAGCCCTTATGCTTCCAAACTATAACAGAAATTGAAAATATCTGTCCAATATTTCGCCTATTCAGGCATCCTCAGGGTAGAAAGAGAATAACAGCAAAACAAAACATGAATAATGCACCTCTGAATTGGCGAAATATTGGACAGATATTTTCATTTTCTGTTTTAGTTTGGAGATAAGGGCTTTTCATTGGAATTTTTCCACACACCTTCAACATTTATGTAAGGTCTCTTTTTACCTTTCCCTTTTCAATATTGAAATATTTCTTTTTATGATTGTTTTGGTAAAGTTAACTTGAGATTAGAATAGAAGAGTGGAAGAGAAAAAACTAGAACTTTATATCGCCTTTCAGAAGATGATTAATAACAGAACGTACTTAGAAATTTCCATCACAGCTTTAAGAACATTCGCCTATCGAGAACAATAAAGGGTTAACTCTTAAGCAAAACCAGTCTATACCTTTCTCGTATAGAACCATTTCCCAGAGTTAATCAATCCATAAAGAAATAATTAGCACTGAACAGACTGGAAAACGTCCACGGGTAGACCGAGGCGTACATGGGATGATTCCGTTAAAGGAAATCTGGGTGGTGGTCCTTAATTTGAAGTTTGTAAGGAATCCACATCAAGCCTTCTTGTCCGCTGAGCCTTTCATTATTATTACTACAAATGTTTTCGTATACTGCTGGAAAGTTACACTGGGCTCCGCCTTGTTATCCTTGGAAGATGAGGATTAGTCGAAAAAAAAAAACCGAAAACGGGAGTAATCATTCTGAGTACATAGTTCATTATGGAATTGTTAATAGTTTTACTTTAAGAAGTGAGATGACATGCAGACATTTGTAAAATCCAACTATGCGAACCTCATTCCAGTCTAAAATGCTTTTTTTTTGCATACCGTGGTTTAATGTTTAATAAACGAGTTCAGATGAGCCATATAAGTCGATAACTGTACCTACGATCACATCATTCATAGTTGGAAGTTAGGACAAAGATATGAGAATAGAATTGTTCGCTCGAACGAATCCATTGAGGAAGGGGGGAGGGGAATATTGTCCTTATTATAGTAATTATTAAAAAAATACCAAAAAAAAGAAACAAGACTCTAGAGTACCAGCAAATTATCATTCTCATTCATTTTTTCAATTATCATAGATATCTTTAATATTCATTAGGTAAAAAGGAAATTTATCTTGGTCCATCATGCGTGAAATCGATTGTTATAAATCAATTAATGGAAGTAATTAATTACTTTGTCCATACCAACGAAAATCAACAAATGAGACTATTGTCAGCTATATTAATGTATTAAAGCCAATTAAATATTTTTGTTAAAATTCTTTCATTATATTGAAACAGTATATACTGAGAGAATGCATGACATTCTGAAAAAAAAATTGAGAGGGATGAAAATAAATGAAAAACGTTAATTACTGGAACAACAACTCATACAGATGACTACATTTTTTAAAATAACAATAATTTCCTTACCACTCGTAACAAATGTCTTAAAAATCTTAGGAATTTTTAAAAGTGTTTAATGCTCAAATACTGCCATCATGTGCCTCACGTCTTTGCCTGTAAGTGAAACGACTTCAGTATAAGTTAAAGCGCAACATTGTATACTTGAGTGACAGCAGTGGACTAACATACTGTCATGATACCGTTGATAGCGTGTAGCAGAGTTGCACACAATGGCATTGTGCACCAGCTCACTCAACTTGGGACAGTTTTGTCACGGGCGAGTGTCGCAAGCAGTAGTACCATTGCCGATATTATTCGCAGATCAACAAAAAGGAGGTCCTTGCATTTAGGTCCTTGTAGTTGGAATGCCATAGGTTTTTGATCTATAGAAAGATCATGTCTGCCCAATTTATATGAACCTAGAAAATGGATTCTTCTTCGAATGTAGAATGCATTGACGATTTCACTTATAATTTTATAGGATTTGGAATCTTAATACAATTTTCTATTTGGAATCCTTCATGCGACCCCACGATTGGATTCCATATATTTAGGAATTAAGGTTTTAGGAATCAAATTTGCAGTAATGTTTACTTTCTACAGATAAAACATCAAAATCCTCAAGGTGCGCTAGGCTTTAAGAAAACGAAATACTGTTAGAGGGTAAATTTCAACTTTCATATAAAATGTATGTTTTCATTATTTCAAAAAATCAAAATGGAATTATTGGACTTGTGTTGTTTACCATATTTATGTTTACAGTTCGTAATGAGCTGTTATTAAGCCTCTCTTTTTTGATAATATTTACTATCACTACAATTGAATGGACATTGTTTAGTATACCATCAAATATGACTATGAAAACATTTCCGGATAATTTTCTTTTTTATGAGTTTAAACTTGGATATTCGGCAGCCCAAGCTGCAAGAAACATTACCACCGCTTTTAAGCAAGGGTGTTGTAACGAACGGACCATTCGCAATTTGTTTGAGAATTTTTCACCTGGTGACACAGATTAATTCATAAATAAATAATTCGTTAATGTGGGTAAATATTTTCAAAAAAATATTTTGATTTCATAAGGTTATTTTACTAGCTAAGATCTCTTATGAAAAATGATATTTCTTATGAAACAATCCAATAATAGGATTGTAGATAATTGAAAAACGCAAAAAAATTACCAAATTTTACATACCTAATTTTATGCACTGTCATTGCTCTCGTGTAACATTTGACCCTGTGCAATAGTAATCATTTTCTTATGAAAAAATAAAACTTTCTCGTTGGCTACATTTTTCGTCAAAATCAATAGGAGCCTTTTGTATATTGTATATATTTTGTCAGCCTATTGATTTCGGAAAGAATATATCAGTTTAGTTGTTTTTTAATGGCTATTGACTAAAATAATTTCCTATATATAATAAAGTTATTATATAGATAATATAAAAAATAATATAATGTAAATATTAATGGATTCAACTCACTTCATACAGGTGGCCGTGGGGCTCTGAGGGACAACTGAGCTGCCGATAGGCGATAGCTGATACACGTCTCCATGGCAACTCGATCAAAACACTCTCTTCACAATCATATCGAAATGAAGCGTCAATCAAATAATTGCCGTGTTCATTTCTCTGAAATGAAATGTTCATTTTCTTATCATTGCAGGCAATCCAAGACAAAGGTCATGTTTGCCTAGTGTAATAGGTTAAAAATAATAATAATAATAGTTTTGATGGTCTATTGTAAACAATATAGCCGGAAAATGGAAGAAAATGGGTATTAAAGGAATATAAATCGAGGATTATAGGTAGGTTGCTCTGGAAGGTATGGATGTTGAAAAAATATCGATGCATCGATCATTATTTGTGTTATAGTCCAATACTATTTCCCCTATTGATATTGAATTACTGAAAACAAATATTTTGTCATTAAAACAAAAAACAAACAATGCGGTAGGTTCTGCAAACAAAACAAACTTGTTGTTTGTATATGTTCATTTTACTTACAATCTATTGTGTTATTCTTGTGTATCATTCAATTTTGTTTTAAAAAATTCATTAATTGTTTAAGTTTTATTATCCTTAAAATCTAAACAATATTTAGCTTTATTTCTTCAGTATTAGAAGTTTACCTCTCATTAAATTCAACAATAAAACCTTCACTTAAAAAAAATATTAATTAATTAAATTTACAACTGTATTAAAACGGAACTGCAAGTAACTATAATGAATGATTTATAATGGCATGGATAAAGGCAAGAAAAGAAACTACCCACTGGTAGTACTCAAGTAACATATTCAACTTTTAAGGTCACGAGGCCTTCTTATTTACAGACGTATGAGAGGATTATCGGGAATTGAAGAAGTGGCAAGGTTTGAAACTAGTTGATTTGAGTGGGAATAAAGTAATGTAAGGACTGATATCGGGTTTCGGTTAAATCAGCAATAAATGGGACTTTAAATACATTATGAATTACTTTATTCGTAACGAAGTAAGACCCATTGAGTATTTTGGAATTTAAGGATTGGATACGAGAGGAATTCGATGGCTTACTGGAGCCTCCAAAGCTCTACTTCGTAAGTTCAAATCGGTCTTACAACAGTCATGTATATGAATCATGTATAAAACCAATTGCTATTATTAGGTCATTATGGATTACTTTATACATTACAAGTGAGGAGCATTAAGGAATGATTTTGGATTGTAAAAATTGGATACGGGATTAATTCGATGGCTTAGTGGAGCCCCAAATAACACCTTAAGTCCAAACAGGTCTTACAATAGTCATGTACGAGCATTTTGAAGTTAATTGGGAGCTTAGAGCCTTCACCGTTGAGGGGCAAAAACTGAATATATTTTATTGATTTATAACTACTCCGTAATTACTGATATTTATCGATACAATTACTTCGATGTTTATATCCTTAATTGTCCTTCTAAACAAATTCTGCAATATCCCGGGCCACCTCCACCATAGCAACTAATCTCCGCGATTCCGCACTATTTCCATTATCATCGAACACTAAGCTGCTTTATGCCCTCCTCCACATCATCCACCCATTTAATCCGAGGACGCTTTCCTCCCGGTATCCCATAGAGCATATTCTTTAAGAATTCTGGAATTTCTTCGACGTGTCCCATCCATCTCATTCTGTTCTATCAACATGGCCACTTCGCTCCTTATTCTTCTTAATAACATTCTCTCCCAGGGGTTATGCGTTCTACTTTTCTGGTCAGGAGTCATGTCTCACACCCATTAAGACTTCCGGTCTTCCTACAGTCTTGTATAACCTCCTATATACTCTGCAATATATATAGTATATTCTCCAGAGGACTTGTCTTTTTTGGGTGGAATTCTCTACGCTACCTTATTGCAGCCTCATCAGATGTCCTTGTAGAAAAAGTGAAATGACTATGGTTTTATGAATTCTAATTTTTAGGCTTCGGGACAAAATACCGAGTTTTTGGTGTGAGTTTTCTAACCAAACGATATATATCAAAACTTTTTTTCTTTCTCTCCTGTACCACTACGACCCGTGAAGGGTTTGGTGTTCAGTGCATGGTAGAGACTTTACTGTTTCTTGAACAATGAGGAGGAAGGTGATTTGTCCTAGATCATGCTCAACTCCCAGATTTTCCCCTTATTTTGGATATTGACTTTATACAGGCTGTATGAAGCTCAGAAGGGTCCTATGGATTACGTCTCCGGCTGCTGGCAGATTGAATAAAAGTCTTGCCAGCAGCGGAATTTAATCCGAGCACCTTCGGCATGACCACTTAGCCAAGTTTCAAAACTATCAATACAATAAACCTATATTCATATACGTATTACAGGTGTAAACAGAAGTATAATTTTAGCTTAGGCATTATAGTAATGGCAGTGTTTTCTGTTTGTTTTATTCTACTCCCTTGCTAGTATGATGTTATTTTGTTTATGTTGTACGATATTACTTTGTTTACTGATATTTTTTTTTCTTTATGTTCTGTTCGAAGGTAATCCATCCGACGCTGCTAGGAAGTACTCGCATTCCAGAAAAGAGGACACGCCTCAGGAGATTAAAGCAGCTCCAAGGAGACGGTTTCGGCCCTAAGGCTATTAATCAAATGATATGTTAATATGGTCACCATAAAAGGCGACTTGCAAGGTGACTATACATAACTAACTCGCGCATTAACATATATACACCTGTTAGCTTCTCATTAGCCTGCAGGTATAATTAAATTATGACTAATTATTTATATTTGCTATGCGCCAGGCTTCAAAACATAAACAAATTCTTTTATGTCTGAATATTTTGACCAGTTTTTTTTTAGGTGGCCTTGCAAGGCCTTAAGTAAAATACATATAAATACAGTATATACCATTTATATTTAGATTTTAATAGACACACTCATGTGATAATAATCTTCTTATAAAAGCATTTGAATCGGCTGAGCGTGAGGAGCTCAATGTTTCTGTGGCTAAAAATCTGGCTATGAGAGACAAATTATTTAATCTGTCGACAGCCATTGATGGAAGCTTCAAGTTTTTCAGAACTTCCTACTGCTCACCCAGCCTCTGCAAGTCACAATCGTCGCTAACATGTACTAAACCAAAAATTCTTAATAGATTTTAGTGTTACAGATTTTTTTTTTATAAAAGTGGAACGACAACTTTCTATGCATATATAAAACGAGTATATAATAAGTATCTGTTCAGGCTTGCAATAAAAAAAATAAAAAGTTTGTTGAAAAATATATGTTCCTAATAAAAACAAATGTATATTTAACAGATGAAGACACATTACAACTTAAGAAATTATATGAAATAGACGATATTATTTTCACCTTTGAAAAAGGGTAAGATGGTTAGTTAGGGCAAGTACAAAGAATGGAACCTGATAGATTTCTTAGAATGATGATGGAGGATGATCCAGGAGGAAGATTTTAAAGAGTTTACTGGAGGAGGGGTAAACAAAAGAATTTGTCGACTGAAAGATGTTGAGGATGAGGTCTTCGTGCAAAGGAATGGATGCTAAAACAGAACGATCGGAGAAGAACTATTAATTAGATTAATAAATAAAATATAAAATTATATTTAAGAAAAATAAACTATTATAATTATAAAAATAAAATTTATTCTAAGTTCTGTTGGTAGTAGTTGGAGTGACGTTGATCGAGGCAGTTATTGCGTGGATCGACCTACTCACTCAGCCGTCACTAACAGTTCGCTATGGCATTCCATAACCCGAGCTTACATTTCTATTGTGGTTTATTCTTTTTTTTTTTTTTGTTCCATTATATGTAATAGCAGTTTGTTTTAAATTATCGAATTACTTCGAAAGTCCAGGTGAAACCTTTAGGTTGAGTTAAATTTACTTTTTCAATTAAAGAACGTTGGAAGCCGCACAGTGAACGCACACAACGTTTCCTGTCAATTTTTAAGTTTTGAATTGACACTTCATTGAGTAATCATAAATAATTATTACTTCTGTATCGTGCTACAACTCGGTGACGAGTCCTGGCCTCCTCTACCAGCTTCTTTCAGTCGTCTCTGTTTTGCGCAGCCGTCATCCAACTCCTGGCTCCCAAGATATCCCTCGCGTCTCACTACTCCATCCGAAAACCTCAACTGCGGTCACCCACTTATTCCCACCTAAAGCCTTTTTAGGAATGGCCTCATCTTCCATTCTGACCAGCCCATCGCAATTAAGGGGTAAACAACATATGTTTCGTTGTATATTGAGTTGACTTCGTTGATTGTTCTTCACCAGCTTCCATCTAGATAAATTCCACCGAAGATTCTGAAGGATTTTTCTTTCTGTGACTGTGAGATCATGCTTAATCAGCTTGGTCACTATCCATGTCTCCGATCCATACAATAAAATTGGACGGATTAATGTTTTGTACTGATGGATCTTGGTCTGCCATGATAGAAGGCTAGAGGAGAACTTTGCGTAGACCAAAGTAACATCTGCCATCCATATTCTTTTCTTCACCTCGACCTCAAGAGCATTATCCTCAGTCACC
Source organism: Arma custos (assembly GCA_037127475.1). Lineage (NCBI taxonomy): Eukaryota > Metazoa > Arthropoda > Insecta > Hemiptera > Pentatomidae > Arma > Arma custos. The sequence goes on along the minus strand of CM073762.1, from coordinate 14,715,208 downwards.
ATTGAGCCGAAATAAGTGAATTGGACTACTTCTACAAAAATAAAGGGGCCAATATTGATGGTCTCACCATAGATAATCATCACCATACATCACAGATAGATAATAATTAAAATGTATTGACATTTATCAATTGAGAATTCATTCCGATGTCCACTAATTGTATGTATAAGGGGGAGAGAATTGGACTCTCGTCAACCTGCTGGATAGCTTTGAAATTTGGATCCTAAGGCGAATATTGAGGTCTGTATGTGTGAATGGAAAATGGCGACGTAAGAAAAACAGCGAAGTGATCCAGCTCATTCAAGAAATAAGAATATCCTCGTGTATCAAGTTATAAAATTATCGAGCAATAGGCGCCAGTTGTGCCTATGGATGAAAATATGGTATCAGTTTCGCAGGTTGTTGCTTCGAGTTGAGTCACAAGTTATACCTTTTAATTTTTATTCATATTCTCCAAAAATACGAATAATCGTGAGCATTAGTATAGAAAAAAAAGGTGTAATTATGGGAAATGTGTATATTTCGGTAATCATTTCATCAAGTAACGAACGTTTCAACAAACATATATCATCCATATATTTCGAAATGTTAGTTGATATGTTTACTTCTTGAATGAGAAAATATTAAACGAATAAAAAGTCAAAAAATTTTAATTGGAGGCGACAATCAGCGGAACTGATAGCGCAAATATCTATAAACATAAATTTCTTGTAGCTCCAACTAGAGCTGTTGTTAAAACCATAGCCATACAACAATTATATAATATAATTGTCCCAAATAAATTAATTGACTATAAAATATGTTAATATCTTTAAGTGATATAATGATAGTTTATAAGGTGACTGCGGTAGGTAATCTGCATACATTATGAACGCTTTGAACTTCCCGCTTATTGAGGCTAAATTAAACGTTCTGGCTCTCAATTACTTATTAATTAATTACTTATTATTCGCATTCCTATAGCTATTCAATTAACGTAAGCTGATATTCAGTTATTGACAGTTAATGAATGCTAAATGATTCAACGATTCCACCTCCCTAAGTACAATTAACTCTCTCTGGACAAGATTTTACTTGACCAATTATTCGCCGAGGCTGAAGATTATATATATATATATATATATATATATATATATATATATATATATATATATATATATATATATATATATCATCCCTGCCATAGCACAGTATCGAATGTGAAAAACAGTTTACGTTTTCGACGTATAGCAGTTGCTTTAGGATTGATAATTTATATAAAATTCATATAGGGGCATCCATCAGTCACAAAACCAATGTAAAACGAATGTCATTGGTTTGACTATAGGCAGTAATTTTTATTGAACCTTGAAACTGCTTTTTTTTTACTCTCCTCAAAAGAATATTTTTGGAATAATACTCGCACTTATAACAGTTATAGGGACGTCAAGCGGTCGGTAGGGCAAGATTAAGATGAACGGACTGCGTAGCAAATGATGCCAAGAAAGTTATAGAAGACCATGGCGATTAATGTTAGAGGAGGCCGGGGATTAGTTTTCGGGTTGTAGCGCCAATAGAATAATAATAAATAACTTGTATCTCTAAAAATCATTTCTTCATTCGAATCATACAAGACTGAAAAGACAAGAAACTGGTCGACGTTTTCGCCTACTTCAACATTTACTGGACAAACGTTCTAAGCTCCCAATTAATTACAAAAGACTCATTTACATGACAGTTATCAGACCTATTTGGACATACGGAGTTGAGCTTTGGGGCTCTACTAAACCATCCAATTCATCTCGTATCCAATCCTTACAATCCAAAATCCTTCATAAAATCCTCAATGCTCCTTATTATGTCACAAACAACCTCATCCGTCATGATCTTAATATCCCATATGTTGCTGATTTGGCCCAAACTAGATACCTTTCCTTCCGTGGCAAGCCCAATACACACTTGAATCCGCTAGTCTCTCAACTTGCTTCCCATACTATTCCTGATAACCCTCCGAGGCGTCTGAAAAGAAGATGGCCTCGAGACCTTCTACTATAGAATTTTATTGGAGTGCTATCAATGGATAGTTTCTCCACAAGTGTTTTTTTTTTTTAGTCCTTTGTTCATACAGCAGATTCACTTGATGTAATATAATTACAGTTGTAAATATTAATAAATTATTCTAAAAAAAAATATCATTCGAATAATTTCTATATAAATAAGTCTACAAAGAATTCATAATATATATTTATGGTAGTCAAATATGAGAAAAAGACCTCACAAAGTTAAATAAAGCTGTTATTTAATGGTATATTAATTCTGCCAAGAGTACACAACCGAATCAACACGTAGGTTGGGGACAGTAATATCTACTTTTAGCTGTTTTGTGACGCCTACAAGATTCACTAAGAAGAAAAAAAAATGGGGAAAGGGTGTGGTCAGTAAAAATAAAAGACTTGGTTGGGATTCCGTTGGAATGGGAAGACGTCCCGCTAGCGAACGTCCTTCGGAACGGCATCATTAGAACTTCATCCAAAGAAAACAAAACAAAGAAAAAGAAATCGATTCCAACAACACCTGCTCTTGTATTATTTTTTATTTAATTAGAAGAATCGATAATCCTGAATAATATGGAATTTATAAGATAGCTAGCTTTCCCCCGCGGCTTCGCTGGCGTGGAATTTGGTCTTGCACATAAAGTTTCGTGACAGATCATTTTAAATAAATAATTTATTTTTTTTTAAAACTATAAGTAACTCGTACATCCAAAATTTCAGATGTCTAACTTCAAAACTGATGGATTCCATACAATCTTTGAGCCCCTATAATATTGAGGGACTGGAATTATGGCCCTTGGGGGTGGAATTATCCAAATTTCTATCTTAAATTATACAAAGAACCTATCTGCAAATTTCAAGATGCTAAGTTCCTGATTTGCCTTTAATTATGTACTATAATGGATTCTTCACATTACCTAAAAAAACTGTCTGGGGGGGGGGGCACGTGCACCCGTGCCCACCCAAAATCTGCCTAGGCTGTAGCCTATGTGTTATCCTGATGTATAACCTATATTACTGCAAAGTATCATCCAAATATATTCAGTAGTTTTTGGGTGAAAGAGATACAAACACACAACTTTCGCATTTATAATATTAGTGGGATTAAACTAATATTACATATATTGATTCATAGTAATACAAGTATCGATTCACAAACTGTCCGTATTACAAGTATCGATTTATAAATGGGTCGTATTAAAAGCATCGATTAATAAATTGGCATTGAATTAATTCAATCAGATAATGTAAAAAAATACTCTAAACATCATCACGTGATTCAGGAATGTAGTCGTCACTTTGTACAATTTATTACAATATTACGTCATATGAGCTCGTATATAACAAGTTGTATGCTTTACTAAGGCGGGACATTTCGTTAATTCTCTTCCTTGTTTTATTTACATAAAATTACATACAAATCTAGGTACTATCCAAAAGAACACTTTAGATTACGATGAAATTATTTTTCTCAAAAATGGAGATTCTACACTTGGAAATTAACTTTATAGACGTGAATATCGGAACAAGAAGTTTTCGTATTTATTGAAACAGTATCTCGATAAATTGGAAATATAAATATATGAATACATTACTATATTGGCCTTGCAATTTTAATAGCACTCCTTTTACAAAATTCCGTATCATTGATATACTATAGATCAAGGGTCGACAAATGTCAGGTATCTAGGAGGGACTATACAGAAGAATGGATTAGAAAAAAGCAGCTGTTGGAGATCGTAATTTAAAAAATGGAAAGGCATATGGATTAACAATGAATAACTGAATACAAGAAGTAGATCTTCTGGAATGTCAAAATATGACATTCAATCATTGACGTAAAAACTGAATGCTACTTCGCTAGTAACTTCTTTGCGAAATATAGAATCCAGAAACTGGAGGTCCTAGAAAGAAGAATTCTAAGAAAAATCGTGGATGGAACACTTTAGACTGAAGATGGATGGAAACTGCTGAGTATTAAAGAAATCTACCAGAAAATGAAAAGAACCAAGCATATTATGTGGAAGAGGATTCTGATATTCCTCTCTGATCATCTGGCATCTGTTCAGAATGAACAGGCATAAATTGACCAAACATCACCAAATATATTATTTAAAAAAAGATTGCAATACCTAATTGAGATAATGAAATTTCAGAAGATAAGTATTTCTAATTAAATTTAATTAATTGAAGTATGTAGGAAGTAGTAGGATTGGTCCTCCAAACAAAAAGTATTATTAGATTTCCAATTCAGAGTATTTTCCTTATTAACAAATATCTCTTTACAAATTATATATAATTACTAGATTCTGTAAAAAAAATGAACTCATTGAAGGAATGAAGTTAGGTAAAACAAAAATTATAAACGGAAAATGAGAATAATAAATTTGAAAACGCTATCATTTTGATAATGTGAGTTATTAGTAAACATTTAATATCAAATTTGAGGAAACAGGTGCCATAATTATTTCCAAGTCTAATATTAATCTCACCGTTAACGAAAGAAGAAAAAAAATTAAATCGTCTCGAAAGGCGATTGAACCGATTTGTCCTTCAGTCTTGACCTCAAATATCTCAGATTATCTATTAGTCTTCATTCGATCAATAAATCATTAAGAGTTATACTATATATATAAAAATTTTATTGCTTAATTGGTTACTGATGATATTCTACAGCATTTGAAAAGAAGGTGGTTTCAAGATCTTTCAACACCATATCATTTATTCCTTAATGACCTTTGTAACAATGTTGATATTTTGAATAATTATCTGTTGATCCCGCTACATGCCATTGTTTTTACTATTTTTCAACGGGAGATGGATCATATGGGATCTAGGACCCTCAACCCGGGCCCACTCAACCTCTATAAAATATTATAAAAATAGGGTACCCAAAATAAAAGGGGAAGATCTGGCGGTTGAGCGTGACCTAGGACGAGTCACCTCCTTGCAGAACCGTTGTCCTTGAAACAGTACAGTCTCTACCGTGTACTGAACCCCAGACCCTTCATGAGTTGTAGTGGTAGAGGTAAGGTATTAGTTGACCGTACCATATAAATATGTATACAAAACAGTCCGGGTGAAGATAAAAAAAAATAATTTTAATCCATTCATCGGGGGTTTCGAACGTGTAGTCAAATTCTTTCCTGATGTTTCGCTGGCCACACAGCAAGCTTCCTCAGGGCTTAATCTGAGACTGAAGGTCTTCTTCAAAGTTTGTAATGTAGGACACAAGTATGTAGTTGGAACTAAATAACAATTATTTAAGAGGAAGAAAATGGTCCGGGTGGAGGTCAAGAAAATTCTCTTATGTAGGGAGAACTGTTTATTGGTAAGCCAACGTTTCGACCCATATTGTAGGTCTTCTTCAGGGCTAGCAGGATCGGTCAACCCTCTCTCGTGACAACCCCCGCCGATCCTATTAGCCCTGAAGAAGACCTGCAATGTTGGTCGAAACGTTGGCTTACCAAAAAATAATTCCCATATGTAAAAGGTCAACTAATTCATTTAATCTGTTAACAGCCGGGGATGGATCTTTAGAGATCTGGGACCTCCAGGGGCTCACCCAGCCTAAATAGATCTAGAACAAATCACCACCCTGCAAAACCGTTATACAAAAAGCCGTAAAGTACTAAACCCAAGAAAATGACCATATGAATCAGCCTATCTTATACTACAGTTTTCCAATTCTTCGACTCTACTGCCAAATATTGCATCAGTTCTAGTTCAGAATAAAAACTGTCTGAAAGATATACAAATAATCCAGAAAAAATAACAAAGAATACAAAAAAAAAGAGACATAAAAGGAAATAAGGTCTATAATTTACTGAATAAACTCAAGAGCTTAGTATTTTCCAATTAAGTGCTTTGATTTATGAAACACTTTGCATATTTCTTCGCCTTTTTCCTTTCAGCTGCTCGGAAGGAATTCACAATATCTATGACTGCCTGAAATTCTGACTTGGGGGCTTAAATTCTTACCAAGGTTACATTGACATAAAAAAAAAACATGTTTGGTATTATAAATTTCTGAAAAAGTTGACACAAATGGACACTCTATTCGCCTATAAACCTTGGATAGGGATAATGCAATGGAAAATAAAAATGATATCTTTGGATTTTTTAATAACTCAAAAAAAATTATAAAACAAATTTTATAATCGTTTCTTTTCTACAAATAAATTAAAAAAATAAATTCATTATACACTGAGATAATATGTATGCAAAATTTAAGCGAAATTGCAATCGAATCTTAATAGAACTATTAAGAGATATTTTTTCAATTCTTGTATTTCATGTAATTTATAATTTATATTAGTTAGAAGTTTTATTTCATAATGTTGAATATGTATTCTCCTCCCAAGAAAGATAAAAAATCTTCTAGGCAAAAGGGGGGGGGGAAAGAAATTAAAAAAAAAAAGGAACAAGATACAAGGCAAATCAACAAATTAATTAAGAAAGAAATTGAGAACTGTTTAAGAGAAAAGAAGGCAGAAAAATTGAGAGAGTTTTACAGGCCGAAAACGGTAGTCATAAAATAATTAGTAGAATTTGTTGTAATAAGGTAAATCTTATAATCTTATAAGTAAATCTGTAAATGATACATGTATTGATTATTGTTTAAGTGTAGCAAAAAAGCTGTTGTTGTGACAACGGCAAGTTTCAAGATTGTGAGTTGTATTAAATTAATGTGTTGTGTGAAAATAAAACTAGCAGTTTAAAAGAAGGATATTTGTTATTTCGTTTAAACCATTTCAACAGAATTTAATCGGGAAAATGATAAAATAAGACATAAGCCTTATTAAAATATAGGAAAATAATGAATTATTCAACATTTAGGTCTTTCTTTTCTTTATTATTTGATTAATTTAGCATAGGGAATTGGCGGCTCCATCGCCCAGTCATCTGATTCCAATTAGCCACTGGTCCTCCAGGTTGGGGGAAACCCAGTATCAGGAGGCTTAGCCCGGTCAAAGAGGGGACATAAAATTTAGGAGACCGGTTGTTCCGAGGATACGGGGGCTCCATCGCTTGGTTAATAACCCGCATGGCAGAAAATCTATTCAAAGAATCAAAATATTAAAAGAAGAGGAAGATTATTTGATTAAACTTCTTTTCGTCAGGTTGCTGTAACTAATTTCTCTTGGAATGTCGACGTGAGATGTGCTTCATTTGATCGTAATTGACGTGAAGTTATAGGCGAATATCCTGAAGATCCTTGAATTTGCAAAACGTTGACCAACGGCTGTTTCTTGAATTTCTTCGATTGTATTCTAATGAATACATACACCGTTTAGTTCAAGATAGCGCACAAGGCTGTTTGAGGATAAACTGCCGAAAAACCGGGTTGAGGAAACAAAATATAAATAAATAAACAATTTAAACTTCAGGACTTATAAAAAATTAGACAAACCTGTTAGGTTTATGCCATCGCGTGTGAGCCTGGACTTGTCCATTAGGGACCCGAACTGAGCTGTGGGCTAAAAAATTCATTAATAGCAATTAAAATTCATTATCGTATAATAAATAAAAAATATTCCTAAATAATGGACCATTATATTTATCCAATTTATATGTGCCCTTGAATATATGTATATTGCAAATCTGTATGTTAATTAACAGAAATATTTTTATTGATACATTAAATATGGACGAGGAATGACGGAAATATTTGGATTTCCTGTTTTATTTTTGACGCCTGGACTCCGAATGACTTACTTGTAGGACTTTTATTATGACGAGAACAGATAAAGCTTTAAAAAAACTACTGGATCGCTTCGGTCGAGGCAGATATAGAACAACTAGAAATCCCACTGAAGAAGATTCACGACCAACCGAATTTCCGAAAAACCATCACAGGCACTAAGTGGACAGAGGTAGAGGAAACTGGCTCACAGATGGAGAATGTAGGACCATTTCTGAGAGGAAGAGGCCAGTACTTTATATATTTATTGATATTTACAACTGTATTACAATAATGCAACAAGTAAATAGGCTGAGTGATACATAATGACATGAGAATGACAAGTAGAGAAACTACCCAAAGGTAGTGCTCAAATCAAAGTTCAACTAAGAAGTCACGTGGCTACCTTCTTTTCAGACGCCTCGAAGGATTATCGGGAATCGAAAAGGAAGGTTGGTTTGAAACTGGATGGTTTGAGTGGGAATGAAGTTTGTAATGAAAGGATAGATACCGGGTTCGGGCCAAATCAGCAACAAATGGGGCATTAAGGTCGTTATGGATGACTTTGATCTTAACAAAATAAGGAGTATTGAGGATTTTACGAAAAATTTTGGATTGTAGGGATTGGATACGAGAGGAATTCGATGGCTTAGTGGAGCCCCAAAGCTCTACTCCGTAAGTACAAATTGAACTGTACGAAGAGTGGATACAACAGTATTATACGACTTTTAGAAAAAAAAATGTTTCTTCTTACAAAAAAAACCGCCGCATTACCAAGGATATTAGGACAACTGCCAACCAATGTTAATTGGTTTATTCCTAAAAAACCTGTTAATATTTCGCCAATTATGTTATCATCAGGACAGAAGGAGAATGAGCAGAGTAAAGATAGGTAAAAAGAACTTCGAGTATCGATTTTGTTTGTTTGATTATTGTCATATTTCATTATATCGAGAAACAAAGTTCTGAGAGGTGACCTGTAGTGTAGTGACAAGTATGACAACCTACGATGCCTAAGCTCGCTGTCCGCAGCCCGGATGGTGCCTCAGAATGAAGTGAGAAATTCTTGGGTATGCCAGCTTTCAGAGAGGACGTAAAATGGCGAACCCAAGACTGTGCGATGAAGAACGCGTTTAAGATCCCTATTCTAATTATAATTGGATAGAACAAATGCACGACTACCATCGTCCAATTGGACACAATAACATAAAATGACGTTAAATAAAAAACAAAATATCACTAAAGTTTTGATTCTGGCCTCACTATGATAACAGGACCCTCCCTAGGGCATTGCAAGATATTCTCAACCTAGGGGTCAACGTAAATAGCAATAAGTCAAAGAATGGCGACGGTCAATGGCTATCTTTTGTCCATTGTCTATTCGCTATTGGCTGTCATATTGACCAATTAGCTCTTTGAACAAGCTGTTGTTGGTTCTATTGAGGTTATAGCAGTGTTATACCTCCACCTCATACCTTGCCTTACAGTTCATTTGATAAACAAAATACTTCCTTCTTAATTTAGTGCTGTAACGATTATTGTCGCTTTTCCAAATCGTCTTAAGTAACGAATTTGTACTCAAATGGTTAAGTAAAATATTATTATTTAAAAAAAAAATCTGTACCACTACAATCCATGAAGTGTCTTGGGTTTAATGCAAGGTAGAGTTTGTACTGTTTCTAAGCCAATACTTGAGCATAGAGATTTGTGAGAGATGACGCTCTACCAGGTTTCCCACAAATGAGGAACCAGGAAATCCACTTAATAATTGCCTAGATCCTGTAGGATCCATCCATGTCTGTTTTCAGATTAGATAATTTATCTGCCACAGATGGATTTCAGCCAGGAACATTCAGCGCTCATAACACTAAGCTACGCTGTCCCCGTACGCCGTGGATAATTAATATAAATAATAGGGTGTATAAAAAAAAATGACGGTTTTATCAAATTCCTGAGTTCAAAAGTCTTTAAATATTTTAATGCTATTTATTATTTACCAGCACTTAATAATCCCTTTCCCATCTTCTCTAACCGTGTTTACTAACACTTGATTCTTCAAAAAAAGCCTCACTTTAGTTATTTATTTCAAAGAAGAAACATGACCGTGTCCTACAAAATTCTAGTAATTTTAAGACGTTACTGGAAAAAAAATTCACAGCCATTGAAGCAACTCGTGAAATTATTAAATATGAAGGGGAAGGTGTCCTTGACCAGCGTACTGCGCGGCGTTGGTTTGAAAAAATTAGCAGGGTAGATACGACGTTAAAAAGGAAGAAGGGCTCCGGGCGACCATTAATGGATATTGATGAGGTTCTGAAGGAAGCTGTTGAGTCAAATCCGTCTACAAGTACTCGCGAACTTGTCAGGGAGTGTGGTGTGTCGAAAGATGTTGTTCGTCGCCATCTTCTCTCCATCGGGAAGGTAAAAATGGCCAGTAGACGGTCATTTTTTTTTTATAATCCCTATTAAAATGTAGACATTATTTTACCTACATATTGAGTATGTATATTTTTTATTACATTTCAACTTTAAATGTCGTGAAGTTTTCATTTTATGGAATCTTCCTTTCACTTTTTAATTACAGTGACCTCTACAGTCCGACAATTTATAAAACAATCTTCTGTGAAATTGGAGGCGAGACTGGGGAGAAACACTGGAAGAAAGGGATTTGCTCATCTGAGCCGAGTCTAAAACACAATAACAAAACCAAGTCCAAAAAAAAAGGTAGACGGTCGAACGTAAAATTACAATAAAAACTCCAAGAGAAAGCAAAGATAAAAGAGCAAGAGGAAACTAACTACAACGAGGGAATAAACCAATACTGACATACACTCAGCCAAAGACATACTTCGGTCTAGATCCACGGATTATGACTGTTCAGGGTCAGCAAGCGCACAAGAATCCACACTTCTTTGCGAGATGCTTCCAGAAGTCTGACGAGTCTCATTTTCACTAATTATTAACCACGCTTGACGCTGCTCTTTTCTGATTAAATGAATCTTACAATCAATTTCCACTGTGCCCCTGTATTTATTTACTCTGAAGTTACTACAAATAATCTTATGCTAATACTTGTCAATTTCTTCGGAAATACATGTTTATGATATTGAAAATTTAAAAAAAAATACTTGAAAGTATGAAATTAATTAAGTAGACACAATTTCAATGAACATATTGATGATAATTGTTGACCTATGATAATATATGTTGAAGAAATTGGTCCGGGTAGAGGTCACTGAATGAATTTCTCAAGTAATTTCAGAAAATCTTTATTGATAGCCAACGTTTCGACCTACGTTGTAGGTCTTCTTCAGGGCTGTGGGGAGGGGACTGGGGGGGGGTGGGTCCTCTCCGACTATGAAACACAGACTTTCCCTCCCCCCCCCACATCCCTGAAGAAGAGCTACAACGTAGGTCGAAACGTTGGCTATCAATAATGATTTTCTCAAATTACTTGAGAAATTCATTCAGTGACCTCTACCCGGACCAATTTCTTCAACATAAATTTCAATTAACATTGTTGGTTAGCTGGTCAACCCAGCCGCCTCTTCCAGTTGCCCTGAAAATGGCCTACATGGTAGGTCGAAACGTAGGCACACATTAAATATAAGTATTGTGCGTATTTGGTGTTTTTTTGACTGCACCCTCCCCCCCCCCAACTATCTTCGTTCTCCATAGACACAACTTCAATTGGAAAGGAGAAAAAATTGTATTCAAGTAACTCAGGGGAAATTGTTTTCTATTGTGGCGCCATTTTCCGGCTTGTTAATCCATTTTTTTTGTCAGATACTTCTTTCATTCTTTCCTTCAATGCTATGTCCTCGTTCCGCCACAGCCCAACTGACTTTAGAACTAAGAATTTCGACATTCTTTATTGTAGACAGCTTATTTCTCAATATTTTAAATCCAATTTTCGACTGGTCTGTACTTAATATATTCGGAAACGAGTATATTTACATATTTCGTGATAGTGATCGAATGCATTTTTGTGAAAATAAAAGTGTACTGTTATTCTCCAATACCGGAATTAAATTTACATATCATTATTAACAAAATTGTTAAAATGGGACCACACTAATGGGGATTATTTATTCATTTTTTTTATTCTGTCTTAGTATCGATATTGGATTATATTTTTTAATTTGATGAATGTTATTTATGAGGCGAATTGTTTTTAGCCTAATCTCGGGAAATTAAGAAGTAGAGCGGCGAATTACAACTGAATGTTGGCAGATAATCGATTAAAACAGTCATGGATGGATCCAGTGGGATTTACAGAGTCTTCTGGGGCTCATCCAACTCGCTATACTCTTAATTGGAGGGGAAAATCCTGGTGGTTAAGCGCGATCACAAATCACCTACCTACAAAAGCGTTGGTTTAGAAACAGAACAGTCTCTAACATGTTATGAACCAATTAAGACCTTTCATCTTTTCCAATCTTCAAGAAATAAGCATTTTTTAAATAGTATATTTCTTTCCAAAACATTAATTAAATATTTTTCAAATATATAAACCCCAAACTCAATAAGTCACTATTCAAGAGGTGCAACGCAGTTTAAAAAAATTATGAAAATTTGGTATACCAAGTTTAGGGTTGAACAGTTACAATTTTTTTAAATATACTAACAGGAATTGCATATTTGTATATGTTTAAATATAAATACTTATACATAAAATACACATACATGTTCGAAAATATTAGCTAAAGAGTGCACAGAAAGAGATACAGTTGCGCTGGTCCAGTTTGCGCAAGCAAAAACTGTTACTTCACAGGTCGAAGTGGGGTCCTATATAGTTTGCCCCCAGCCACTGTCCTGCCACACTGTCTGCAATGTCACCAATCCTGTCGGTAAGTCGTCTGTATAGCAACAGTTTTATATATATGTATGTACATGTTCGGAATCAATATATGCAAAGAATCGTAATTCAGGTATGCACTGATCCCCTCGAATCAATCAACGGATTACTAGGCATACAAAAGCATTAGGGTGTCTAACTACTCATAGGATATTTTAATGATTGACATAAATTTAAATTACTGAACATTAATTTGTAGATCACTATGCAAATATGGATAGGTCTAAGTTCGATGAATATAAATTCCAGAGTATTGTATGCAATTTTAAAAACGGTTAAGCTCATTTCACACTTATACGGTTTGGTTCGGTTCGGTGCCTATTCGATTCGTTTTCGGTAACCGCCGAAAGTGAATGAAAACTCTTCACGCTTAATTAGTATCAGGTTATAGTTTGGTTATTATCAGGTTTCACAACCGAATCATCGAATACGCAGTCGCCCACTATGTCCACAATGCTCACTATGGAGAAAAGACAAATTATTCCTATGTTGTTTCTCTATAGAAGAAACAAAAAACGAAATAGGAATAATAGACTTCTGGGTGCATCCTATCTTCACCAAACGGGTGGAGTTTGGTGCATTTTATACCACTTTTCCGAACTTAAGGGAGCACGAAGACAAATTTTCCAATTACTTCAGGATAAATATCAAGTGAATCACTCATTTTTCATCAAACAACAAAATTTAATATGAGAAAATGGAAATGAAATAATATTAATATTGAAATGTAAAAAGAGACCTTACATAAATGTTAAGACCGTGGAAAAATTCCAACGAAAATCCTTAAGTCTCCAAACTAAAACAGAAATAGAAAATATCTGTCCAATATTTCGCCCATTCAGGCATCATCAGGGTAGAAAGAGAATAACAGCAAAACAAAACATGAATAATGCACCCAAGAAACATACCACCACCTCCGAGAGTTGCATTTGAGCCTTCGAGGTGGTGGTATGTTTCTTGGGTGCATTATTCATGTTTTGTTTTGCTGTTATTCTCTTTCTACCCTGATGATGCCTGAATGGGCGAAATATTGGACAGATATTTTCTATTTCTGTTTTAGTTTGGAGACTAAGGGCTTTTCGTTGGAATTTTTCCACGGTTTTGAAATGAAATAATATTTTCGCTTACCGAAAATGTGACCGAACCGAAACTAAACCGTATTTGTGTGAACGACCAATTGTTTTTGTGAACGTTGGACCCGAATAGAAACCGAACGAAACCGATTCGTGTCGAGGGGACTTTCGGTTCTATCAGGTTTCTGTTAGGTACCGAACACACGCCGTATCACCGTTTCACATTTATCCGGCGGCTGCCGAAAACGAACCGTATATATATAACCGAACCGAACCAAACCATATAAGTGTGAAACCAGCCTTATAAAGCTTGGAAGATTAGTTACTGATGTGGAGGCTAATCAAGTATATAGCAACAAATTACAAAGCTAAACATTTAATATTCTTGTACATCTATATCTTAATATAATAAGCCATATTATAATAAGATATAGAGGAAATAAGTTAATCTATAATAATCGATTTTTAGCAACAGAAAATTCATAATTAGGCAGCCGAGAGACCGAGAAAGTTCTGACTCAACCACAACATTGATGGCTGGAAAAAAATACACTGGAATTGCCGGTAATTGCTTGTCTTTATGATTGTCTATTGTCATAAACAACCTGATTGGGGTTGAGAAAACGGTGAAAATGAAAATTGGATTCTTTTAAACTATAGTAATAATTATTTGATTTAAAATTAATCAACACTTTTCTCATCATCATCAATGCTCATAACCGCCTAAGCAGTGTGAGGAGGAATTTAAATTTCTCAGTAAAATTTAAATTTATAAATTAAATACAATTATAATGCAATTGGGAAAAACCACAATGCAAAGCCTTATGTTTCAAAAATACACCTACTTACCAGTCGACGTATCGCCTATTCAAGCATTATCAAGACACCAAATCAAAAAGGGGGTTATGTGAATCGCATCTCGAAGAAAAAAGTGCAATACATCCCAACGATCAACAGCCCAAACAGGCTCCAAACATGAGACAGCATCTCACCACCAAGATGTTCAACATACCACGTTCACAATGGTCGTATGTTGAACGTCTTGGTGGTGGGATGCTGTTTGGAGCCTGTTTGGGCTGTTGATCGTTGGGATGTATTGCACCTTTTTCTTCGAGATGCGATTCACATAACCCCCTTTTTGATTTTGGTGTCTTTATAATGCCTGAATAGGCAATACGTCGACTGGTAAGTAGGTGTATTTTTGAAACATAAGGCTTTGCATTGTGGTTTTTCCCAATTGCATTATAATAAATAATAGTGTTTCTTTTTGAGTTTTTGGCTCTATTTTAGTGATTAAATACAATTAAATGTAAAATTCTGTTTTCATTAACCAAAATCAGGGCTAATGGTGCACATTTTGCGCATGCGTAGTATTAATCTATCACGGATGAAAGAATACACTCAACAGTTTTATTCTCAAATTCAACTAAAAGTATTTTTCTCTCAAACCAACTCTTTTTCGTAAAGTATGTTCGACTATTCTTAAAATTAATTCGATGAATGTGTCAATTCAAATGTAGATTATTTGAAATTTACAGTATAAAATAAAATATATTTAAAATCAAAAGGTTTCCGAACGGGTATAAAATGTACCTTAGGTACTTCTCTTAGATAAAGGTTCTAAATAATATTACAACATAGATTCAGACAAAACAAAACAAACAAAAACATTTTTTACATACCAATCCTTAAGAGTTATGTTGCTTAATTAGATCAACGGAAGTAACGAATGATTACAGTATTGAAATTTGAAAGATTTGGACCATTCTTGGTTGGAAGACCAATTTAGCCAGGCATCATCAAGATATACATGTCAATGGCGGCATGGCAGGTACATCAATCAAAGCTAACCTCACTCCCAGACGTTCAATCAAATAGTATCTCTCTGATTGATGAGTTGATGTGAGTTGTGCTGAATTTGATCTTCATTGATGTGAATGTTATGGTGCCCTAGTAGTTGACTTAATGTTGACTGGTGGGGTCACCTGTGGTCTAGTAGTTAGCATAACAACTTACTATGCTCTAGATCGAGGGTTCGCAACCAGGAAGGTGGGTTTAGGATTTTTTAAAGGGTGTAAAAAATCCTTGGTTATACCGTCCTTATTTAAGATCTCGTTAAAGATTTATTTCCCAATTATACCTGGATGGGCGAAAAATGAGGACTGGTGTTTTAGCATCGTCCGAGTGCTGAGTGATCTTAAGTAAAAAAAATAAAAAAAAACGTCCTCGACTTCTTGATATGCAACGCGTAGATCGTATTTATAGCACATTGATAATAATAAATAAATTACGTTTATAGCAACATGATTATAGTAGCTGTGGCCAGTAGAGCAACCGTAAAATTAACTGCAACAACAGATCTACTTAATTTTTTTTTAAATTTATTTATTGATATTTACAACTGTATTACAATATTACAACAAGTAAATAGGTTGAGTGATACATAATGACATGAGAATGACAAGTAGAGAATTTACCCACAGGTAGTACTCAAATCGCAAGTTCAACTAAGAAGTCACGTGGCCATCTTCTTTTCAGACGCGTCGGAGGATTATCGGGGATCGAAGAGGAAGGTAGGTTTGAAACTGGAGGGCTTGAGTGGAAATGAAGTTTGTTATGAAAGGATAGATACCGGGTTCGGGCCAAATCAGCTACAAATGGGACATTAAGGTCGTTATGGATGACTTTGTTCTTAACAAAATAAGGAGCATTGAGGATTTTACGAAGGATTTTGGATTGTAAGGATTGGATACGAGAGGAATTCGATGGCTTAGTGGAGCTCCAAAGCATTACTCTGTAAGTCCAAATAGGTCGTATGATAGTCATGCAGATGAGTCTTTTGTAGTTAATTGGGAGCTTAGAGCGTTTGTGTAGTATGTGTTGCAGTAGCCTGAAACGTCAAGCGATTTCTTGCCATTTCAGTCTTGTATGAGGATTTCAGGTCAATCGTTTGTCGAGATGCAACCCTAAGTATTGGATCTGTTCTACAGGCATCAGTGGGATAATATTAAAGGATAATGAAGGGCAGGAAGTCATTGGTTTACGACGTATGGTAAAAGTGATTTGATGCGATTTTTGAGAATTTATTTTAATTTTCCAGTTTTGCCACCATTCTTCAAGATCAATGATAAGGGATTGGAGTTTTTGGATGCAATAACTGGATTGGTGTTGACTGTATTGTTCTGATCCGAAATGGAAGACAACCATTTTCTATTTATGTTATACACCCGTGTTCCGATAATTAGACAGGTTAATTATTACTTATTTCTTAATGATATGTTATTATCGAGTCCTAATGAGTAGAGAGGTGAAGGAAGAAGAAAGAATACATCGCCGAAGGAGTGAAAAAAAAAGATAGCTTATTAAAAGTAACTTGTCGACATTGGAACCCGGTCGTTCATGAATAGTCGATCAACTTGTAATAACCTACTTGTGATAATATGACACCCGAGTTGTTGATATGAAGAATGTTGTTTACAAATTGTTTGCCGCCATCAGCGCCTAGGAGCGTGTTGTCTGGGGCGTTTAGTGAAGGCGAAGTTCAGGGGCGGAAGTGTGCTAGACGTCATTACGAGCTATGGCTTGTTTATGTATTCATAACATAAAACTATATGGTGTATGTATCTCCAGCCCCGGTGAATAAGTGGCTCAGTCGAATTTAGTCCAGAGAGAGTTGACTGTATTGACGGAAGCGGAATCCTGTCATCCTCGTAGTTTTTGGCTCGAAATGGATTTGTGATATAAGCAAGGAATCCTTTTCAAATCAATTCCTGACTTAGTCACTCATTCATTACGAAAATAGCACGATTTCGCTTCCCTAAGTACAAGAAACTCATTTTGAATGAAATCAGACTTGACCACTCATTCACCGGCGCTGTAACAGGTTGAATTACACACTATTAAAAAAAGCTTTCAAGTTTGAACGCAAGGAAGTGCTGTAATTAGCAATTGAAAGATAACCGATATACATAAGACAATATTGGTTCGTTTTTTTTTTTCTCTCCTGTAAAATCGACTAAGTGTAAATAGGCGGTATTGGTTTGACAGCGACAAAATATATTTGAGAGAAATAATAATAAAATTTAAACTGGTCTCCCTGGGAACATTCCCAGAATACGATATCCAATAAAAAAAGGTAATTTGATAATTATTTTCGGATTTAGACAATTTTTTTTTCTCGGGGAATACTGACTTAAAGATTCCAAACGGGTTCCCACCCTACTGTATCCTTCAATAATATTCCATCTGGACAAACGTCTCATTTGGAATCCTCATACAAGACTGAAAAGACAAGAAATTGCTCGACGATTTCGCCCACTTCAACATTTACTGGACAAATGTTCTAAGCTCCCAATTAATTACAAAAGACTCATTTACACGACAGTTATCAGACCTATTTGGACATACGGAGTTGAGCTTTGGGGCTCTACTAAACCATCCAATTCATCTCGTATCCAATCCTTACAATCAAAAATCCTTCGTAAAATCCTCAATGCTCCTTATTATGTCACAAACAAACTCATCCATCATGATCTTAATATCCCATATGTTGCAGATTTGGCCCAAAGAAGATACCTATCCTTCCATGACAAGCTCCATACACACTTGAATCCGCTAGTTTCTCAACTTGCTTCCCATAGACCTTCTACTATAGAACTTTATTGGAGTGCTACCGACGGGTAGTTTCTCCACAAGTTTTTTTTGTTATCATGTTATTTGTTCATATCAGCAAATTTACTTGATGTAATATTATTACAGTTGTAAATATAAATAAATTAATCTAAAAAAGAAAAGATTCCAAACGAAATTGAAAAACAGAGAGAATGGGAGAAAGACGTAATTTTCACCTTTCTAGCTTAGTGCAATCAGCTGTTGAAAATAACCTAACCTTAACGAACTTAAATTTCGGAGAAAATCTTTTATAAAATTGGTTATTTTTTATTAAAATATATTTCTTTTTATCTTTATTTGAATTAATTGTTTAATTCTATAGAATTATTACAAGTAACTACAGTATGATGTGTTTTGTAACAATCCTCAAGAATGAGATATATGGTCAAATAAATGGACGTATGATACAAACGATTAGAGTCATAAAATTTGATAGATGTGTACCGTTGATCGTGCCCAGATAGGGAATGGCGTAGATCTAATTTATGTTTATTAATGTACATGATTACAGGAAGATGAAGGTAGGTGGAGCCGTCGTCAAGGTTTCTACGTCATAAATGTTTAATTCAAGTTGGTAATAATTTTAAATACAATGAGCAGGAACCTTCTCTGGCATCCCAGGATTCCTTCTATATCCTTTCTTTATAAAATGGCGTCCATTACACCGTTTAGCGATACATAATAAATAATACATAATTCCAACCGCTGAAAAACCGTTTAGGATAATTACGTCTCGGCATTTCATTCATCCGCCCGCTGAAAATAATATCCCGAGGTCGTCGATTCCCTACATACTCGTAATGAAGTGATTAAAAAGCGATTTCTACTGGGGCCCACACCTTTCGTTTATTTGTTAATTTTTTTATTTATGTTTACTTCATTAGGAATTACAGCTTAAAGTTTTTAAAAATTTAATGTTTTTGTAATATGGTTGCAAATTCATTGATACTGGTTTATTATATCCTCCTCTAATCATACATATATAATATCACCGTGTTGTACCTTTGTTCTTCCCGATTAATCCAGTTTTAATAATTACATCTCATTAAAATAAAAACTGGATTAATTTGGAAGACAAGTTTGAATTAATTTTGTTTTATGAACTTTTTTTTTTTGTTTCAAATCTCCATTTATTTATATAAAAAAATATATACAATATATATACGGAAATAATTATTATACTTTTCCTACCCGGAGGTATTTTAAGCAATACATAGTAAGAGTCCGCTGAAGGAAGGTTTATGAACTTTTAATAGGCAGAATTATATACAATTTGACCATTATACAACGATACGATACGGTTTTAACAATTCTATGGTGGAACAAAGGGGTGCCCCTCAAGTTAAAATATTCAATTTCATACTGCTTAACATTCTGTTTACTTTGAATTTATCTATTATTAGATTTTGCCCGCGGCTTCGCTCGCGTGGAATTTGGTCTGCCACATAAAGTATCGTAATAGGTCATATTAAATAAATAATTTAAATTTTGAAATCCAAAATTTCAGATTTCTAACTTCAAAACTGACCGATTCCAATCTTTGTACCCCCATTATATTAAGGGGGAAACCCTTGGGGTGGAATTGTCCAAATTCCGTTCTTAATGCTCATTTAAGCTATACAAAGAATATATATGCGAATTTCAAGAAGTTCAGTGGTTTCTGCTGCGCGTTGACCGCTGGGTGTATTAATCAATCAGGTTACAGTTTTATATAAACTTCTCCTGTGTGGTGTGTTGATAAAAAGTAGCCTATGTCCTTCCCCAGGCTTGAGATTATCCATATCAAATTTGATTACAGACGGATCAGCACAACCGTGAAACATACATTGACACTGATTAATAAACGGGACGGACAGAAGTTTACTGTTGTTCGTGTCAGTCAATAATCAGTATGTAATGTTATAATTTATTGTAATAATTTATTGAAAAGGATTACTCAGTGTAACGGCTTCACTTGTCGTACGGCAGCAGCGAGAAGTGAGCTATATAACTTGATTTGTTTTGTTCACCGAAAATATGTAATTTTGCGAGTAAGAAACATGTGAGCGAGCATACAAACCCCCCCCTTTTCACCCACTTAGCGGTAGAATTTCGGAAAATCCTTTCTTAACGGATGCCTAGATCATACAAAGAGCACTCCCTCCAAGTTTTAGGTCTCAACGAGCAGCGGTTTAGGCTGTGCGTTGATCCGTCAGTCATTCAGGACAAAGCATTATATATTGATACCATTTATTTTTTAAATATGCAACGCAATATCCACATATCAACTATAATTCCAAAGAGGTCTTGGTGGTGGTTGGTAGATGTTTCTGGTTGGTGTCTTGGATTAGCTTGAAATGTGTAATTTTGTCCACTTTATCTTTATTTCTTTTAATTACTCTCATTTAATAAAGATGCCTAAATTATCATTTATTTAAGACACAGTTTAATTATATATAACTATTAAAAATATAAACAAGTGTATGCTTGACTAATCGAAATGCTATTTCTACATGAAATTATGTTTACTAGAATTTAATGATTTGAAATAATAACCACTAACCCTAAAAAAAACCTTTAAAAAATGCATTTCAACTGTGACTTTGGTGGTGGTGTGAGGTTGGTGTCTATTCGAATGTCTTTCTGGGCTGATGAATTGTTTTTATATGTAAATTCACACCATTTATGTCCTAAGAAATATTTCATGTCTGCTCCGAGCTTAAGCATTTCTATATTCATCTACAATCTTTATTTTCCTACATAATGAAGAAGGGATATGTCCGCCACTATATAGTTTTGCCAACATACAGGATTCCTGCATAACGTGCCGGATGAATTAGGATGTATTAATTGTAACTGATAAAGGAATTTTTAAATTTTCTATTAACAATAGACAGTCGGTCGCTCTCCTCCTCTCATAGCTTCCTGCTTACTATAGGAACTGTTGCTGTTACGACGGTTAAAATGTTTATATATTAATGCGTTGGACGAAGGTAAGCATAGGTGTGTGCAGATGGGACAGGATTGACTAAGCCTGATTACGTTGTTGCAGATATGTCTGATGGTGGTGAGCTTGTGTGCGGCGTTCCCTCAAGTTCCTCCGCTCTACCCGGCGGGAGTCGACCCCAGGCTATGCCCGAGCTACCCTCAATGTGACAACAAGATCTTGGCAGAGTACGCCAAGAATCCACTGCCTTTCCAGAAGAAGCTGTAAGTTTTAGTTAAGGGTTTGCTTTCATGACTTAGTGATATAGTTTTGATGGACGATAAGACTATGGAAATCAGAAGGTTTTAATAATGTACTCATGCCCAGAATAAAATGGCATAACGAAGGATATGAAGCTGCAATACCCCATAAGAATATAATTTAACATAATATAATATAAAATAAGCATAGTAGAGTAAAGTAAAACCTATGAAACTAATGAAAAATATTGAGTTCACTAAATTTTATAGACTCTACAACGGTTGTGTAAGATATACACAACAGCCAAGGTTCCCCCCCCCCCATTAAATGAGCCCATTTTATAGAGGTTGGATGAACCCCAAGAGTCATCAGATCCGGTAAACTCCATTTAAGGCAGTTAAATGAATAAATACTTTATCTGCCACAGTAGGATTTGAACCTGGACCCTCAGCACAGTATATACAGATTTCTATATTTTTGTTCTGTTTGTTTCTCCCATAGCCCTGAAGATGGCCTACATTGTAGGTCGAAACGTCGGCACATAATAAATAAGTATACACTTATTATGGTGTTTTCATTGACTACACCCCCAACTATTTCTTCCTTACATATAAAACTTCTTGTTTTCCAAAGTAGGATCACATTTTTGAGGAAACGTTTTGTTTTTTTATTGATATTAGATTATAAATAACATAATATAATATAATCTGATATTAATTATGTTTTAAAAACTCGTTCTGTTTTTGTTTTCAGGGATAACGGAGAACTTGACCACTTCTTCTTCAGCGCCCCAGGGTATCCTGTTGGTCTGTCTCCGATACAGTGTCCAAACTACCCGTTCTGCCACTAACGATTGTCTAGTCAAAGAATATCTACAAAATCTACGAAAGTCAAAGAGTTATTTATGATTGTTAACTTTAAATCCAGTTTTAAAAATTGAAAATTAAAATTTATATAAATATGTACAAAATATAGTAATTCGGTAATATAAACAAAGTAATTAAATATGTTAAGTTACGTTGAAGCTTGTATAGGATAAGTCATCATCATTACTATTTTAATGCTTTAATCGAGATATTTGTATCGATATATCGATATGTGTTATCAATAATTATACATAGAGGTTCGATTTATTGTGATTACTAGTCTATATTATGTAAACGATCAAGAGCATAAAAGATTAATTTGAAGTTATGTATTGCATTTCATAAATAATCAAGTGACTGTTTATTATTAAACATTATTTTAAATGATATTTAATTATAGACGTTACGTTCAATTATTGCTATATGATCATTGTTTTATGTGTAAATAAAGCATTTTATTACTTTTTTAACTTTAATATATGAATACATATCCCAAAAACATCTGAAGTTTGGGGCTTATAGCGCCATTTTGAATTACTATGAACACAAATTGTTGAAATTTGAAGTCAAGGCAAGGGTTACTAACTTCATGCGATAACGTCAATAAATATTTATTAGTCTCTTTTACATATTTTATTTTGACTTTAGTATATAGGATACGATTATGGTGCTATATACTAAATTCTATATGTATTAAACGTATTTTTTTTTTTAAAATACACTTTATTGAAATATTATTACAATATGCTACTTGCAGGCAATAAGTAATAGTGCTAAGAATCTATACAATCATACAATAAATACGAAACAAAAAATAAAATAAATAAATAAAATGAAAATATTTACATGCCGATAATAAAGACAAAATAAATACTTGACAAAATGATAATAGAAATAAAGTCTAAAAATAAAATAATAGCTCACATTCATACCATAATTACAATATTTACAATTTGCCTGGGCTCCCAGAACTAAGTTTCTTCCCCAGGAATGGGGGCAAAGCAGGAGTCAGGAAGGCCCCTGAGCCCTTTCCCAGACGCTACAAACATATATATGAGTGTAAACTATTTTACACTATATTATTGTGTAGGAAGATTAGGCATAAGAGGTGATTTTTTTTTTTTGTAATTTATTTATTTCTTGTATAATTTGCTACAATTCACAAAATAAAAATGCTGTACTAATATACCAGTCTCAAATTAAAAACTATTGTACAAATTTAAATATGTCTGTGGAGAATCATAATTTAAAATGAAAGAAAAAATGTATAAAAAACTTCCAAAAACAGAGAAAAAAGAAAAAAAAAATTAATAATAATAATGTAAACAAAAATTGTAACTATAAATTCTTGGTAACTTATTTACATATGTGTAAACAATAACAACGAAATGAAAGAAATTGTTATCCTACAATAATAAATGTTGTGTTCTTTAATATACATACCACTTTGTAATATTTTTTGTATAGTTCCCAATATTTTCTTGTAAGTTGATTTTTATTGTTTTTACACTTAAAAAAAATTGTTTACATAGTTTATTGATAAATATTAATAAAATAAACGATTCTACTTCTCTCAGTACAAACTCATTTAGGACAAAAATCGACTTGACCACTTATTCGCGGGGTGCTGTAGATATAAGTGTAGATATCATATGCAATAGTAAAACTGCTACAAAGGATTTAGTAATTATATTTATTCAACAACAAGACAAATATTGGATTCTACCTTTGAAGTGTAATTTAACAATATTAAAAGGGCTGGAATATAAGGAAACTACCGTTGTAGTGTAGTAAACTATCTCCTTGTAAACAAGACTTTGTAAGAGAGCTCTCTACTACGCCATTGTATTTGCAATACAAAATACTTAAATAAACAAATAAATCCAATATCCGCTATTATCGAAACGCATTGACATTTATACGCAATGAATATCAATCATATGTTAGTCTTAATGACCTTCTATTGGCCACCGATAGATCCGACAATACACAATCGAAACAGACCTTGGTCAAACCTATATATACCAATCAGTAATGTTAATTTATCATGTATGTAAATAAGCGCCACCCCTAAATATACATATGTAATTATCAATATTGCAGCGGTTGCAAACAATATTGATGATGCTGGGCTATACAATTTAGACATATTTCTTTTGGATTGTTATTTATTCCTTTCCTGGGCGAGGAGAGTCGAGAAGGAAAAATGGTCCTGTAATTATCTCTCTAATTGAGAACTATTAATCATTTCATATAACACAGGCACACTCTGGCGTTAACTGCAGAACTATAGGCTTGTCCGGAAAACGATGCAGCGATTTGACACTCGATGCGGAAACCTAGTGATTAACAAAACGGTTTGGCAGAACAAAGTGACATTGCATTTACAGCACGTAATTAGGACTGTTAAAATGAAACTGGTATTTGATTTTTTTTCTACTGTATAATTGTTTTCAACACTTAATGATAAGCTAGAATTTATTTATGAATTCCAAAGAGATTGGAGGTAGCGGGGTAAGTCAAGGTATAGAGCGCTGAGTTGCTGTGCTGAAGGAAACAAAAACCTGTGGCTCTACACCCCGTGAAGGGACTGGGGTTCAGTACGTGGTAGAGACTGGACTGTTTTTTGGACAATGGTTGTGCAAACAGGTGATTAGTCTTAGATCGCGCTCAACCGCCAGATTCCCCCCCCACCTTTATATAAGCTGGGTGAGCCCCAGGAGGGTCCTAGATGTTATACGATCCATTTCCGTCTACAAACAGATTAAATAAAATTCTTGCCAGCAGCAGGATTTGGTCCCAGGACCTTCGGCATTGCGACTCAGTGCTCTACCATTTAGCTACCCAGCTCCCTCGCTGTGCTGTAGCACCCAGATTCAGGTCCTGCTGAAGACTAGTTATATCTGCTAAGGATGGATCCTCTGTAAATTGCATCCTTAATTAGATCCTTCTGTAGCTCACCCAGCCTCTATAAAATGCGTACCCTCAAGTGGATAAAGCACTTGACTGTTGAGCGTGAACAGTGAAACACTTCCCATGAACTGATTTTTTTTAGTTTCACCCAACTTTGGCCTCTCCCCCCCCCCATTACCTTTATTGCTATCATATTAAATGAAATTCATCATGATTCTATTCCATTTACTTAGCTACTTCACTATTAGCTTTGACGGTTTCGACTTAGTTTATTATGTTGACGTGAGATGTGCTATTTACGTTGTTTTAATCTTTAATAAGCTGATTTTGTGGTTTATAATAATGATGATGCTAAAATTGGTAAATATAGCTATAATAATAATAATAATGTCTTTATTTATTCTGGAACAAGTCCCTATAGAATAACAATACAGGCATTGTAAGCTATTATGTCTTAGAGTGTAAAATAATTACATTTAATTAATTATTACAAGTAATTTAATAAGTGAGAAAGAATAAAAAATATGAACAAAAAAATGTGAATTACCTACCATAACAGTATTTTAAGAACAGATTAGAAGAAAAGAAAGAAAAAAAATTAAAATGAGTTAACAATAATTATATAAGATAAACAATTTATGGTCACATATATATCAAATTTATGCCAAGAAAAAAAAATGAAGCAAAATTAAACAATATTATCTGAGATATTATCCCTTTTTGTCTTTTTTAGTATCTATCTATATGACATTAATAATACGTGGTATTATACTAAGGATAATTCTTTTAATATTCCAATAATATAAAACCAGTGAGACTACAACACACGATGGTTCTTGGTTCAATATAAGGTTGTGCAGGGAGTGGTGTATGGTCGTCCACGATCACACTCATCCGCCAGGTTTTTCTCCAAGTTAAGAGTATATATTTACTTTATAGAGGGCAAAGTGTGCAGAGAGAAAATCGCGGAAAATGCACTAATTATTGATCCGGAGTACCTCAAAGTTGGGTGAAGCTAAAAAAAAAAATTGTTTCAGTATCAGGTATAGACTATACTGTTTGTAGGACAACGGTTCTGTAGGGAGGTGATTTATCCGATACCACGTTCGACCGCCATGCTCCCCCAATTAAGCGCACCAACTTTACGGTAAACTACTCTTAACATCTCACAGCGTTCACCCGTGGCTGTTAATAGATTGAATGATTTATATACCCAAGCCGGATTTCAACCCATTAAAATTAATACCACTTTATTTAATGTTCAGTATTAATTATTTATATAATGTGAAAAGTATTATTTAAATGCATACCTGAGACAGTGTTCCTTAACGGCTGCAGACGGCCTCGCCCGGGCTGGACCGAACCCATTATGTTAATGGAGCTAGCCAATAAGCTCTTGGAAGGCAGGTAATGGATTCTCTCTCAGGTGTTATAATCCCGTTCCATTCCATTATAGATATAGATATATACCTAGCCATGTATGGCGATGAGGAAATAAAACAGTAATAAAATTACCAAACACATGAGGAAAGAATTTCTTACCATTTTTTTTAAACATTCTTGGAGCCTTTGGCCAGGTTTTTTTACCGCTCTATTTATTTTGTAATTACAACTCTAACGAAGATTCTTTAAAATTTGGAAGTGAGGTAGTGCAGTGTGAAGAGCCTAGAGTTACAACACTGAAAGTCCATGGTTCAAATCCGGCCGTGACAGATAAGTTATTCAACTGTTATTAACTGGATGGGGCTGAGATCTATAGACCCTGGGGCTCACCAAATAATGAAAAACAATGAGTATAATGAAAAAAAAAAGGAAGTGTTATTTTATTAATTAAAGGGAGCGAAACTAACGAATCCCTTAGGTGTTAATAGCATTGTGTCAACTGGTTATCATCTGAGGAGCAGACCAAGGCGTAGGTGGGAGTATTGCGTTAAGAGTGATCTGAAGGATTTGGGTTTAGTTAGTGGTCCGTGGACGTTTGTAAGCAGAGATTGGATCGAATTTGGACTTGGAAGATAAATTATTTATTAGTAAAAAAAAAAATTGTAACACTAAATCCAACAAAAGATGTTGGGATCAGTACATGGAGATTATAACAGGTACTTGTGTCTTAACGCAGCCCTGGTAACTTTTGCCGAATTGTTCGCATGCGCGAGCAGTCACATTTTGTAACAGTTATATTTCTAACAGCTGATTTGTTCTATGTTTCTTCTTGCTTACTGAGTTTTGATTATTGCTGATTTATTGTTCGTTATTTCTTGTTTATTGTTTGTTTGCTAGTTTTTTATAGATTTTTCGTTGCTATTATTTTAGTTATTTATTTAATTAGTGTAAAATGCGTATTTGGGATTTGCCCACAACAGAAGAACAAGCTATTATTTTTTTGCAGGAGGGAAATATTTTACCAAAACAAAGAAAATGTAGCAATTCCCATGAAATTAAATTGTATTGTGGTGAACGTTTCTTTTGGAATTAAAATCTTGATATTGAAGCGTGTTTCGACGCATTTTCCATCTAAATGCGATTAACAAAATGTTTGTCAATAAACCAATGTGATTTTTTTATAACTTATTTGTTTTAATTATAGTGATTTTTTATTATTTGTATTTTTAATTGTTCATTGTCCATTCTTGTTTAATTAATTGTGCATCATATATTACATTTTTAAATTTTTTTTTTAAATAATTTTTCATTATTGTGATTTTTCATTACTTTTATTTCATAATTGTTCATTATTATTATTATATTCTATTTTTCAATAAATTCTTTTGATTTCTAATTGTTGATAATTTTTTAACTCCAATAAATACAAGGTAACTGTTAGAAATGTAACAGTTACAAAATGTAACTGCTCGGCATGCGAACAAGTCGGCTAAAGTAACCAGAGCTGCGTTAAGACACAAGTACCCTATAACATAAAGGAACAATTATGGCTCCACTAGAAACAGTACAGTCTCCATGTACTGAACCCAACATCTTTTATAGGATTTAGTGTTATAATATTTTTTTTTGTTTACTTCTTTATTGCCACTAAGTTGTATATCGTCACTCTCAAAACAATACCGCCTATCTAAAACTTTCAATCGTCAGGAATGTTGGCTATTTCATTGAAATATGATAAAATGCTATAAAAAAACGCATTTTGTAAACAATATAATATTTATTAAATATTTCTATGATGTGATGTCCGACTTATTCTTTTCCATTATTTAACAACGCAAAATTACGTGGTGATATTAAATTTTCAGGGAAATAGTACTTTCGAAGCAGTCAAGGTAAAACGAGAGCAAATATTTAGATATTGTTTATTTTGAATGAGAAGTATTTTCTCGATAAACTAATGTTTTTGTTATTTTTACCTGTATGTATTTGCACACCTTCTATTTTATTTTACTTAATTAATATTTAAAAATATAAAATACTCTGATTTAATTGCTGCAAAACAGTTAGTTAAAATATCAAATTCTATATTAGTGTGAACTGGGGAGTTAACATTACAAAAGTCCGCAGTATACTTATGACATTATTTTTATCATATTGTAAAACTGTAATTTAAAAATTACATTAAAAATTTAAAATATATCGTTTTTTAAACTATTAGAACATGGTGTGAGGTATGATGAAAAAAACACTCAGTTAAATATAAGTCTGCATTATTTTTTTTTTTTTAAACTTTAGTCGGATCCAGAATAAGTATATGCTTAGACTTTTAAAAATTAATCATCCAGTTCTAAAAATTTATTAAATAACAAATTTCAGTTAAAAAATATATTTATTTCTGATCTATGTACCTATGTTTTGTTATTGCTTTTTCATTTTTAAATGACTAAGTATTAAGGACTTTGGTCCTTAGAATGCTCTCCTGGGATACTGAAAACACCAATAAGCCGAGACAGTTACGCAGTTAAGGTTAAAAATAGCTGACGAAGAAGTCCTTGCATCCCGACCACACCCTCAGGGTCCTGGACCATCTACGAATACCAACCAAGGACGCCGCCATCCACTTCTTTCTTTTTATCCTCATCCACGCATCGCCCGGGCGATAAATTCTATTCCGGGTTGAATAATGTGTTCTTCAGCCTCAAGATCGGTAGCTCCTACAACTTGCAACTTGTCTCTATTTAGCGGGCCTCTTAATCCAGCCACATATTGACAAATTCATATAATTTTTCATTTAAACCTGTTTCGAGATTATTTAGGAGCTATAATTTATGCCAGCACTGTTGCTACAGATTTAATACTGTTATTATTATTATATTCGAAGAATATATATATATATATATATATATAATTCTAGTAACCGTAGAAAGGCAAAATGTAAGCATAGTTTCGAGTCCTCCTGTGTGTAAAAACTTGTTCCATTACAACCCATGAAGGCTATTGGGCTCAGCACATCATAGAGACTGTACTGTTTCAGGAACAACGGTTGTGCAGGGATAAGATTTGGCAGAAATCACACTCAACCGCTATATTTTCCCCATAATTAAGGATTCCCACTTTATGGAGCCGGTTGAAGTCTAATGTAGTGTCCAGATTCAACAGGGTAGATTCGGCATTTCAGGCGAATAAACAATTTATCTGCCGGCAGAGGGTCTCGAAATCGAGCCCTAGAGATCAATTGCTACTACGCCAATAATATTAAACGAAAATATAAGTCATATACATGCAGTGATCGAAAACGACGGGAGGTGATGTGGTCAAGATCATAATCAACCGCCAGACTTTTTACCAAATTAAGGAAACGCGCTTTAAAGAGTCTAGGAGGGCCCTAGGAGGATTTGCAGATCCCACAGTATTGATCTATGGCTGTTAAAAAACAAAACAGTTTAACTCTCACAGCCGGGTTTAGACCCTTATAAAGTAATATGTCAGATCAAAGTATTAATAGAAATTGAATGATAATTGTTGACCTTGATACTATATGTGGAAGAAAGTGGGCCGGGGAGTAGCCAACGTTTCAGACTGTACTGTTTACAACTGTTTCATGAGCTACAGTTAGACCTTTCAAGCCCGCAGCCCTGAAGAAGACCTGCAAGGTGGGTCGAAACGTTGGCTACTCAATAAAGCTATTTGACCTCTACCCGGACCACTTTCTTCCACATATGAATAGAAATATTTAAGACAAAGAAATATATAATTAGTAGATGGAGGTGGTTCTGACGGACTCTTCACGTTAAGGTTAAGCATCGCAGGCCTATTTATATGAAAAATCAATGTTTTCATGTCTAAATCGATTCGAACAGTCGACAATCGATACTTAACAGGGTCGATGTTTCTTCTCTAAATCAAAGTTATATGCCTTAAATTACTAGACTAAAGCCTTATCGGTTTATCCAAATCAGCCAGGTGTAGTTATTTCTGGCATAGTTAGCCGAGTATTTTAAATTAACCGAGCATAGAATAAATTATTGTTATCTTCCCTGAACATCGATGAATTGTAGTCGATATTATTAGTCCCTCAATATCCGGGGAGAGTCACCTTCCTTGTACAACAGTTGAAGTATAAACAGAACTGAAACCTAGTTAGAGCTAAATCCGAGACCTGAGGTTTAATCGTATAGGTTTTCTTTATTATTTTATATTTCAATATTTCTCATATTAATCTAAACAATTTTCATGGAATCAATAATATTTGTAAAATATTTCGTCCTTTTTTATTTCCAGAACAGAATAAAAAGCAGAATTAAAGACCCGCAATGATCTTATCACCTACGATCGAAATTCAGCGAAACGTTTTTCTCGTTTTCGCAGGCAGTTATTAGTTATGCTAATCCGGTCTTTTGACTGATCAGTCTGAAACCTATATAATTTATATCTGCCAGTCCTATTTTAACAAGTTCTACGTCCAAACTAATAATTGATCCTATTAATAATAGGGTAAACACAGCGTACTCCAAATCTCCTGTCATTAAGATCCTTGATGATCCTTTATCGTTTAGCG
Source organism: Arma custos (assembly GCA_037127475.1). Classification (NCBI taxonomy): domain Eukaryota; kingdom Metazoa; phylum Arthropoda; class Insecta; order Hemiptera; family Pentatomidae; genus Arma; species Arma custos. The sequence goes on along the minus strand of CM073762.1, from coordinate 14,684,004 downwards.
GAAGATGGTTATAACAAAGAAGGAAGTCGTTTGTATCGAAACATAGACCAATCGATACATATTTTATTATTATTCGTACAAACAAAGTCGCGTTTATTTTAGATGGGAATGCCTATGCATAACAAACGAAGACATTTATGACCTACTCGACGGTATAGATATCACTACGTGTATAAACTTAGATTGCTTTTGGTGGGCAGGTCATGTCGCCAGAATGCAAATAAGTAGCACTCCAAGGATGGTGGTGACAAAATACTCGTAGTTACAGGGACGTCGAGCGGTTGGTAGGCCAAGATTAAGATGGACGGATTGGGTAGCAAATGATGCCAAGAAATCTGGAGTAAACTGCTGCATAACAATAGCCAGGTGAGGAGGAGGCCAGGACTCGCTTGCGGGTAATATAATCATCATCATCATCATCAATAACCCGGTACGGGTCTTTGCTGCGTCGATACGTCGGCTCCGTACAGAGGCTATTTTCTTGACGTCTCATAGTTTTACAATAACAATAATAATAACATGGAAATACTTTACTACAATTATTAATAACGTATTATTGTAATAAATAATGATTAATATATAAAAAAATAATTATGAACCGTTCTGAAATTGGAGGAAACGCATAAATACACAAGGCATAAGAATTAAGCTGAGCTCCATCTTTTATATCAATGATGTTTCGATTGTAACAGATACATCAATCAGGGATAATAATCTCAATCCAAGACGTTTAATGAAGTAATGGGGTGTATAAAAAAATGACCGTCTACTGGCCTTTTTCACCTTCCCCATGGAGAGAAGATGGCGAATAACAGTATTTTTCGACACACCACACTCACTGGCAAGTTCGCGAGTACTCGTGGACGGATTTGACTCAACAGTTTCCTTCAGAACCTCATCAATATCCATTAATGGTCGCTCGGAGCCCATCCTTTTCAACGTCGTATCTCCACTGCTAATTTTTTCAAACCAACGCCGAGCAGTGCGGAGGACACCTTCTTCATATTTAATAATTTCACGAGTTGCTTCAGCGGCTGTGAATTTTGTTTTCCAGTAATCTCTTAAAATTACGAGAATTTCGTAGGACACTGTCATGTTTCTTCTTTGAAATAAATAACTAAGCTGAGGCTTTTTTTGAAGAATTCCAGTGTTAGTAAACAAGCTTAGAGAATGCTCTAAAGTGATTATTAATTGATTGGTAAATAATAAATACCATTCAAGTATTTACAGACTTTTGAACTCTGGAATTTGATATAACGGTCTCCTTTTTTTTTTATACACCCTATTAATATCTTTTTCTGGACGGTTGATATGAGATGTACTGATTTTAATCTTCATCGAAGTGAATGTTATATTGTCTGATAATGCCTGAATTCGCTTGACATTGACTGGTTAGTTATTTTTCAGTTTTTAGAGACTAAGGCTTTGTTTTTTTGTGTTTTTCCGATAGCATTCTAAGACGGTTCTAAGGCTGTTATAAAAAAAAAAAAACATCATTAAAGATTAGTGTCAATGTTAATGAAACAAAAAAATAGAAGCTGTATATAAATGATAATAATAATAAAAAGCATTGAGATAGTAATAGATTCAGTTTATAAAGTGATATTTCTTTTTCAAGAAAACAGCTGTTTCAACATAATCAATGCTTTCTGAATATTTGTTATAGCTTTAACATTGATTACATTGAAACAGCTGTTTCCTTGAAACAGAAATATCACTAGTTTTAAAAAAAAATGAGTTACTTTCAATTAAACTCAATTTATTTCGACCATATTTTATTATTCCATTTTATATGTAAAATAAATTATTAGGCAGTTATCACTAAAAAAAAGTTGTTTATAACGTATAGAACAATTTATTATTCGATATTACCATTATTTATTTTTATGTACGAAGTACATTTCATCACATAAGCAGTGACTGATGCCCAGAAATGAGCAGTGCACTACCTATATTTTCCCGAAGGTAGTTTAGGTGTTCGCCCAAAATCGTAGCTGTAAAAAGAACTTGAATTAGTTGTTTTAATACCTCAATTTTATTTTAATTTAACCTAAGAAACCTCATTTCGGTAGCCTGAAGCCTTGATTTATGGTTGATTGTTAAAGTCTATGACTCTGAGGAGTATGTCAAGATCGGAATAACTGTAGACCTGAATAGACCTGGACTTTGTCTTTTTTATCTTTTTACCTGATGGTTTCTTGTTGTATTATCAGAGAGAAAAGATTGTTTTTCATTTATTAAAATAATTTTCTGTTGGAAATTTATCAAAAATATTTTCTTTAGTTCTGTGGTTTATCACACAGTTAACATTTACTTTTTTAATTTTACCCAGTCTGCCGGTGTTCCTTAAGGTAGTATCCTGGGTCCCATCCTATATACGATCCTATATACGGCGGTTCAAGAAGGCCCTTTTCACGGCGTTGAGCATTCTGCTTGCTGCCCCAATACGCTCTGTTATTTCACTATCGATGTAGCCACTCTGATATTATCTGTATTGTAATAAAAGTACAAAAATCGAAACATAAGAATAAGTTGTTTTATTTTCCAAATCGATGCATTAAATTTAATCTCAAAAACAGTTTTATATGTTGTGTAATGGTTTAGAAAAATCAGAAACAGTGTTTGTGACATGTCTTATTAAAAAATGTTTATACTTTAACAGATCGAGCAGGAAAATACTAAACAAAAAGCAGTTCGTCGAACCGTTGATAGGGAAATATTATTGCATTATACCAATCGATTTGCAAATGAATCGATATGTAATGGTCTTTAATAATGATAATATATCAAATGGTTGACGGATTCGAAGGATGGGAGGGGCTGGAAGAGACAGGAAGACTTGATACCAAGGTTGGCGATGGAATACATTTGTGATCTGCTATTTTTTTCAAGATGGAAATAATGTATTACCCAGCTTTTAGTTGTTGTCATGGAGTCCACTCGATCTATTAACTGTAAATAGACAATATACTATACAACTGTACATATAATCTATTCTTTAAAAAGTATAGAGTTAATTAAGTTTCATAATTAATATCTTAGGAGGAGCTGCTATCTGATGTATTGTATTTGAGTATAATATAAGCCCATCCTCTGGGCGCCTCTATGAAAGCAGCTATAATAACACCTCAATATTTTTAATAATATAAAACATTATTACACAGGATGAATCAATAACGATTGGTAATTGTTTTATTATACAAGAAAACGTGATAGGTTATCAGATAAATATGATTAATTTAATGGTTTATTTTTTTAAATTAAACTGAAATTGCGAATTAATATATCTTGTTGTAGGAGCTATATATCTGTGGTACCTGTGCATAGTGGGCTAAGTCGAATTTTGTGAATTTCAAGCTACTACTTAGAATCGTAATTTTTCTGAACTTATTTTAAGTTCAAGATTGGAGTATCAGCCCACGATTCGCAAAGGAATATCCTTCATTACAATGGACAGAACACTTACAGTGTTAGACACAAGGAAAGAGATACTACAGTGGGAGCCCTAAATTTTGCCTATCTAGGTTTAATATAGGGGTTTTAAACGACTGACATCGTACAGGCTCGGGACCTCCGTTTAACGTCCCTTCCGAAGGACGGCATAAGCAAGGATTTTTTTTCTGCCCTTTGAAAAATCCTAGGTGCACCAGGCGGGCTTCGTACCCGCGATCTTGAGCTTACTAGGTTGTTATGCTAACCAAAGGTCGTCCCGATAGTTGGTATAGGTCTTTTTTATGTATAGTGCTCTGAGTGAATGTTCTGAGAGTTCCGGGCAAAGATAGTAGTCGAGCGAGATCTCAACCAAATCACTGTACCCACCTCAAGACACTTCATGGGTGTAGTGGTATATATTTTTGTTTTTTTGTAAAGGTTTTAAAATACTTCAGAAGATTAGAAGGGACACAGTAGTACATGCACTCCTTCAGAAAATCTCTATAAGGATCTTCTACCAGCTAGTAATTTCTAAATCACTTAAGAGATAAATAATTGTATTGTGAACAAAATTCGACAGTGGGAATCAGATTTGGGATATTGAGTTACGTCAAACACCATGAAGGTATATTATTACGAAAGACGATATCAAAACACTTTTTTCTTCTTTTAGTGACTCCTGTGGACCGAATTCGATCCTACACCACCACCGACCTTGCCTGCCACCTCTCATCGTAAATCTGAATTAGGACTTCCAATAAAATCCATAAAAATGTAATCAATTATTTCAAGCGATCCATTTTGACGTAGGACTCGCAGCCTTGGCGTTTCCTCTCTAAATTGGCAATAACTCTTCTAGAGCTGTCTTAATTTACTAAGTCCATCAGTTTTTTTTAAAAAGGATTAAATTCCTTATTATATCGTACCACGCATGCTCATACAAAAGAAGAAAAAACAAAATTTATAGGTTTTTGAAAAAATCTGGTAATTTTCAAGTCGGATTCGATCATTTATTATGAATACCAATCGAACATTAAATCTTTTCTTTGTACTTTATTTTTCAACGAATATAAAGTCTGAGTTATGACTTAATACCAATCCGATCAAACTTGTTAAAGATTACACATTTTGTGCCGGAATGTATTAATTAATACAACGGGTATTGTCAAATATTTATTTGAATACTTATTTAGATTACACCACACATATCGATAGAATATTCGATGCTATACTGCTATTTTCATATAAATAACACAACTAAATTTAAACTACCTCAAAATTAACCCTATTAGAATCTTATACCTACTCTGACCAAGGTATGCAATATCTTCCATGAAATCTTTTTAACAAATCTTAATCATGAGATTTCGATGAACTCCTAAATTTAAGTATAAACTTTATCTTAATCGACTTAATTGTTGGGCAAGAAATATCAGTTAAAAATACCAGGTACAGTTCAAGAACAACTTGTCACTAGGTATGTCACGATTCATCTTTACTTGTATAGAAATAAATAAGCTTTATATAGAATATCACGTTATATATATAATATCAGCATTCTCTTCAAGAGGGGCTTAAATTATCAGCGATTTTTTAATTTCAAAATAATGCGCGACCAAATTGCTGATTCTTGTCTTGATCCACATGGAAGCCATTTTCCCTTCACTATTCAGTGGCTGGAAAGATGACAAGCTACTAGCAAAGTTGGTGCGAAAGAAACAGCTCAAGTTAAAAGATTGGTGCTAGAATCTGGCAACTGGAGGTACATAGAACTGTGTATGTAGAAAAGAATACCTGAAAATCCTCTGGCATCCGTACCCACTCCATTAGCAAACGACGATATCCACTTCGGTAAGCAACGGTCTTAGTGTAATGGGGTCGATTAACGATACACAGAAGTTTATAACTTTCGTCATCAACTTTAACTAATTAAGTTTTAAGGATTGCATATAGATACGAACCACATGCCACAAGCGACCACCCTTCCTAGCAGAATCAAGCACAAGTCTAGCACATGAAAACTGAGCATGTCCTTAATGAGATTGCAAGAACTTTCTATGAAAGTAACCATTCTTCAACTCAGCGTAAGTTTTGTTGAGCTTCACGCTTAAAGATTATTTTGTAGATAATTTGTAAATAAGCGCTACGACAATATGGCTCAGGAATCTACCTATCTATCTCAATCTACCTAGAGAGAGAACTTGGTTATGGGAATCGACATGAGAGGATGTTGAGTATTTACATCTGACATAGACAATGCGTACTGCTACTATAAGCTAATTTCGACATACTGTCCTGGTGTAAATTACATTGACTCCATCGAGTGGTATACGCTTGCCTTAGCAATCCTAAAGAGAGAACTCAACTAAGTTCAGCGATCAGTACCAGCTGTAAGGCGACTAGTATTGCACTTTGTAAAAAGCAATGAAAATTCATGTACAGAAAAGAGATCTACTCTCAGCTGAGTAAACTTCAGATATTGAGTCTGAGAACCCCCTCCTTGTGTTCCATGAACCACTCAAACCAGCAGAAACTCATGTTGCTGACGATTCAGCTATGAATCAACTAACTCATATTGCAAGAATGATATTTGTATTCAGATTTTGGCAATTATTTTTTTATCAAAGGGGTAATTGAGAAAATTATCATTTCCAAGTTATGGTTTTCAAGAACATTGGATATATTATACATATAAATACATTTATTCCTCTTTATATTTATATTCGTTTATCTCCTTATATTTGTATATCTGTCAAGTGCATACAAATGACAATCAGAAGATGGCTGTAAGTAAATTAAGACAAAATGGCATGAATGGAATGAAGAAGGACAGTATCCAGTTATATCTTTCCAATGGCATGATTTTTTTTTAAGATTAATTTATTGATATTTACAACTGTAATTATATTACAATAAGTAAATCTGATGTATGAACAAAAGACATGAAAAAAACACTTTGAAGAAACTACCACTCCAATAAAGTTCTATAGTAGAAGGTCTAGAGGCCATCTTTTCAGACGCCTCGGAGGGTTATCAGGAATATTATGGGAAACAAGTTGAGAGACTAGCGGATTCAAGAGTGTATGGAGCTTTTCGTGGAAGGATAGGTATCTAGTTTGGGCCAAATCAGCAACATATGGGATATTAACGTCATGATGGATGAGTTAATTTGTGACATAATAAATAGCATTGAGGATTTTACGAAGGATTTTGGATTGTAAGCATTGGATACGAGATTAATTGGATGGTTCAGTAGAGCCCCAAAGCTCAACTCCGTATTTCCAAATAGGTCTGATAACTGTCATGTAAATGAGTCTTTTGCAATTAATTGGGAGCTTAGAGCTATTGTCCAGTGGAAGTAGGCGAAAACGTTGGCAGTTTCTATTCCATTCAGTCTTGTATGAGGATGGCATGATTTTAACATTGATTTAAGCATGATGATAAGAGATCCCTCATCCACGTTCTTTTTAGTCTCCTTCTTATGCCCTCAAGCATGAGAGTCGGCTTTTAGTTCTATTACTGTGTTTGGGTGTCTGTGTAGTTTTTCTTGAGTATTTGTAGTATGGTCGAATGTGTCCGTCAACCGTTGGTATTTATCAATACATTTTAATGTATAAATATGATTTTTCGTGAAATATTTAAAGTATAACTTTTCAGATCTCGGGCGTTGATATTCTATGGGCGTTAGATGTTCTACGTCTTCTAAACCCCAGGAAACAAACAAACTTTTCATACCGCTTATAGTTTCGGTTATGCGTTAACTCATATGTTATCTCTATCAATCGTAAACACTTAGTGAAAACCTTAAACTTTACTAGATCCTTATAAATTATCTTAAATATGTGGTATAACATTCTTTATAAGGAGTTCTTCCATGCTACCAAGAGGGTTCCTAGGATATTCTTTACTTCTATGAAAAAAAATTTCAAATAGCTTTAGGATTTAAATAAAAATAAAATTCTTTAGCTTCGAATATGTATAAAAAAGACTTATTAGCGGGCACTCGTATACCTGTTGAACGCCTATGGGTTTAATTGTATATCTAATTCATGAGAACAATAAATTCCCTAAGTTAACATATCTTAAAAGAGATCTCTTGACCAGATTCTTTTTAGCCTTTTTCCAGCTAATTATGTAAAAATTTACAAACATACAAGCTTAATTTCCGTTGGATAAACAGATAAGCGAAAAGACAACTAACTGGTAGCCGTAGAAGACAAGGACGCAGCCACGCCTCTTGTACTGAAGAGCTATATAAAGCGGAGGCTCTGCCAGACTCCACAATCTGGTGATAGCTCTCGCTATAGACCTACATCCTCTTCTGTCAACATGCTCAAGCAGGTAACTTGATATTATTTAATTAATAATAATTTAGGAGACCCAGATATAGTGATAACATACAGAATCCGCAAGTTTGACAATTATTTCTTTGATCTTTTTTTCTGTATCCAACTAAATACAAACTTTTTTTTTCTGTACCATTACAACCAGTGAAGGGTCTGAGGTTCAGTACATGGGAGAGACTGTACTGTAAAATACAAACGTTTTAGTATACTTTATCCAAAAATTTTTGTCTAATAATACTTCTTTCTCTTGAAATGATGACCATTTTTGAAGAAACTTGAGAATAGCCTCGTGAACATTTTTATAAATAGTACTTGAATGAAGTATAGTTTTAATATCCATTACACTATACTTCATTCATTACAGTTTTGTTTACCAAAACTCACGACTTATTTATAATTCCTTAAAAGTATTACAGAAAAACAATAGCTTTGCAATTAATTTATTTGGTTTTATGTAGCCAGAGTGCGTTTTGTTGTAATTTTTCCAACAAATCTGTTGCCTAGTGACACTTTCTTCTTTTTTTTTCAGCCGTGATGAATTATGTGATATTTAACGGATGAATTAAATTAAAGTCCATTGTACTATAATAATTCCAGATTATTTTATTTTAAAACTCATGATTTATTTATTATTCTTTTTTCCCTATTTGCAGTTATGTAATTTATTTGATTTAATGTAGGATGGTATTTGGTATTGTACTTTTTCCAAAAAATTTTGTGTCTAATGATATTTTTTCCCCTTCAAATTCTGAGCATTTTTTAAGAAACTTGAATGTAGTAGTGATAATTTTTATAAATATTTCATGGATGAATTACAGTTTTAAAGTCCATTGTACTATAACAATGCCAGTTTTGTTTACTAATTAATTTATTTGGTTTAATATAGGAGGATAGGTTTTATTGTTATTTTGCCAACAAATTTGAAGATTAATAACAGTTTAATCTGTTGAAATGTTGAGCATATTTTAAGAGACAAGAGAGTAGTCGTCCTAATTTTAAAAATATTTTGTGGATGAATTACAGTTTAAAGTTCATTATACAATAATAATTTCAGTTTATTTACCGATTAATTTCTTAATTAGTTAATATGGTTTAATGTAGAAAGACACGTTTTATTGTTATTTTTCCAACAATTTGGTCCACTTTTTTCTCCATATATACTGACCATGTTTGAAGATACTTGAGGTATGTTTTATGAATGTTTCATGTTTGATTACAGTTTTACTGTCCATATAATGATTCATTTTTGTATAACAAAACACAAATTTTAAAAAAAATGTTTGCAGTTTTGTTTCTTTATTATTACTAAAAACTTATTATTTCTGTAAAGATAGTATTATTATTGAAAAACAACATTTTTTCTGTTAATTTAGTTGGTTTAATGTAGAAGGTTATGTCGAGGAAATAAGTTCGAATATTCATTTTTATTCACCATCATAACTTCTAATGAATTTGAGGGCAATACTAGTTTAACGAAATCGAAATTAATTTTCCTTGAATGTTCAAACAATTCGGTTCATTCCTACGCTGTATTCTTTTCTTGGTTTTTAATACTGATGAAGACAGCCTTAAATCGCTCCCACTATAACAATAGGCCCTATGTACCCACATAATTTGCTATGGTGTCATCTTCCGAGCGGCCTTCTATTATTTAGAGAGACAAAGGATTTAATTAATAAAATATAGGGTTCTTTTATGATATAAACAATTTTATAATTAATATTTGTTTTTATATTCAACCGCCTGTAAAAGTTTATTATTTTTTATTATTTCTGCAAAGATGTTGTTTGGTTTGGCTTCCGTAGAACAGTTTAGATAGCCCGAATATTATCATATCAAATCATTATATATTATAAAGGTATTAATTCCTACAAAAATATTTTTTACAGTAAAAAAAAGACGATGCTACATTGGGAGCTCTAATTTTGCCCATCCAGGTTTAATTAGGATAGGGATTTTAACGAGTAACTGACATCGTACATGCTCGGGACCCCCGTTTAACGCCCCTTCCGAAGGACGGCGTAACTAAGGAATTTTTACTCCCTTTTAAATTATTTATATATTTTGTATAAATGGTTTGTTTATTCAATTAAGGTCACTTTATGCTATTATCACTAATCGGATGATGCTACAGCGAGAGCTCTAAATTTGGCCTATCTATGTTTAATCAGGATAAATATTTAGTTCTGTTTGAGCCTTCGAGGTGGTGGGATGTTTCTTGGGTGCATTATTCATGTTTTGTTTTACTATTATTCTCTTTCTACCCTGAGGATGCCTGAATGGGCAAAATATTGGACAGATAATTTCTATTTCTGTTTTAGTTTGGAGACTTAAGGCTTTTCGTTGGAATTTTTCCACGGTCTTAATATAAATATTTTTAGCGAGTATCTGGAACAGCACTAGATCGGGACTATCCATTTTACGTCCCTTCTAAAGGACGGCGTAACTATGGATTTTTTTCTTCCTTTAAAAAATCCTAGGGCCACCTGACGGTTTTTTTCTCCAAATAAAACAATGTAAAAAATATCATATAGGTGCTTGTACTTTTATACGAACACCCATTCCAGAATGTGGCTCTTTGCTCTTAGCTCAACAAATCTCTTCTCTCCATAGATTCTAATGTCTTCTTTCTCAATTTATTTTGTCACTATATTCCCTTGTCGCTACATTCTCTTGTCAATCCATTCTCACCTCTTCGTTTGTCTATTGTTTATTCGTTTCATGTCACTCTATGTTCCTTTGCCTAATCGGACGAGGGACCATGGGAATCCTGAAGTTAATCTATTAGGAGGATCATCCCTTCTTTCGATGAACACATCTATTGCCATCAGCGAAAATTTTTCTTCTAACGCCATCTAAATATTTATATCATATCACACTTTTTTATAGTTATGATGCGTTTTAAATATTCTTATTGCGAAGAACAGCTTCAAATTTTCAATCTGACTGATTTGTAAAAATCGACATAGATTCACCTAATAACTTCTCCCAAAAACTTTTAAGAGATTCGCATCTGCTAATGTATGGCACTCTTTTTCAAACGCGTAAATAAAAAATAATAAATATCGTTGTATGTTGCTTTTGCATTCAAATGACGAGCAACATTGATGGAAAACAAGGAACGTTTTCGAGCACCATCAAACACACAATTTTATTTTATAATTCTCTAAAACTTAATCATTTTAAACCAAATAGTCAATTTAAGCCAAATATATAACTTCGATAGTTTTCGACCAAAAGCAAAACATAACTCAATCAGCTGATTAACCTACCTTCTCAATATTTAAACACAATTCAGAACTTGATAAGGATATCATTTAATCACTAAATCACTCGACTATATAAATAGGTTTTTAGTTTTCATCAAGTTTAAAAAAAATTAAGATCGTTTTTTTTAATTATGTGACGATCGATTTTTTTTAAAGATCAATTTATCACAAGGTGACCCTATGTTAATTTCTCGCCTACCTAGTGGATAGTAATTAATCACAGTTATTCGCGAGTACAAGTAATATATATTTTAAATCAATCATAGATTATTTATTTTTTCTCAATATCTGTTTTTGGAGAGTGAGGTACTCAAACATATTTCCGATGGCCGCCCCTGGGAAGAAGTTCTTTAAAAAAAAATACGGAATAATACTTCCACTATGTAAGAATGTTTTATTAAAAACGCATTTATTTCTGATAAAAACACTATTTATAAAAAGTTATAATCTGACTCATTATAAAGACTAAATATATTTAGAACGCCATGAAACCTCAAAGAATTGGTACTTGTGCATTAGCTAGTCTTCGGGGACTATTATCCTACATTCTTTATAATAGTGATACCACCAACGTTTTACTCATATTGACAGAAATATAAACATGGAGATATAGTAACAAAAAACTTTTATTTCACATTTCATTTATTTTCGAAATTGCTTATAATACCAGTTTTGTTAGATATTTTTAACAGTGTTTTGCCCAATTCAATAGATGTAAACATACGAGACCAGCCATAAACAAACTTTAAACCTGTTATGTTAAAATGGTTATTCTCGACCCCTCTAGCCATATTCTTTTTCTTACAACTATTTTTCGTTACACTTTTGATGGTAACAAGACAGAGCAAAAATACAGGGTTGTCAGATATAGAGAGCATGCAGGCCTGATTGATAGCTACTGATGCTGCACAGCCATTCCATTGATTGAGATTTTATTTTGGGGGGGGCCTTAAACAAATTGTCTATGCTAAAATGACCTTAATTCTTTACCAAGAAAGATAATTGAATCTTGTGAAATGATAACGCACATCCAGTGCCGTTCTACCACTGCTGCTATTGGAGAAAGCCTGTCTTGATATTCAAGGAAATCACTTTGAACAACACTTAATGTGAATGTTAATGTTTATATTTAATGAATAAAGTAGTTGGAACAAACAAAGTAAGTTTTATTTATATACTATGCCTAAATAATTCATAACTTTGAAACTTTAGGTGAGAATGTCTCTTAAACAAAGCATTAGCGGACGTACCTCCATAGGAAATGTTTTTCTTGTTTTGAGGTCTTTAGTTCGATTTCAGTTAGGCTACTTAACCCTGAAACACCCTGTATATATGTATACATATTAGCATTACAGGCAGCTGGAGCTGTCATAGGATGCCATCGAAACTGTTACAGTGATAGATAATTTCAAAATCATATTCTAGAGCATTGGACTTAGATAAATAACATAAATATTTTAATGAAAATTACTTTATTTTATTCATGTGGCGAGGTATATATTTTAAATTGTTGGCTAATTTCTTAATTATTTTATTCATTACTACGCTATATAATATCTGTTGTCCATCAACTGTGTTTATTAGTGTTATAAAAATATTATTGTATAAAATTAATATTTAACTAACTTGTGATTAAACAAAGTGGTCTGAAAATTAATTGATCAAGATGTTTAAAATGGACATTCCCCTAAAAATATAATAACAGAAATTACTATTACACTTACGATAAAAAATTATTTTTATGGTATAGAAAATATTTTCTGATATTTAATTACTGATCAGCTGATTAGTAGTTACATTGAGTTCTTTTAGTAATTATTTTATTATTTAGTTTCGTTATCAATGGCAATGCATAATTTTTAATTTTATCAATAAAATTGTTGTGTTCTGTTAACTTCAATAATATACATCATATTCATAACTACTTTCTGTTTCAGATCTTGTTTCTGATCGCAGTGGCCGTGGTGGCTACCTCCTTGGCCAGGGAATACCCCCCAGGAATCAGCCCCGCACTCTGCCCAGACTACCCCTTCTGTGACAACCGCCTCATCGCTCTCCATTCCCCCGTGCCCTACACTGCTCCAGGATTCCCAGCTAACGTCAACCCTGCAGGCTGCCCTAACTACCCTTACTGTTACTGAGTCTTGATTAGTCATATAATGTCTTATTTTAGTTGTTAAATAAAATCTGTTTCTTTTTTATATTAATTTCTTGTTTTATATATCTATGAATCACCTATCTTTTATTAATTTAGATTTTACTTAGTAGTGCACCTTAAACAATATGCTTCTTTTTTGTACATGAGTTCAATAACAGAATACTTGAACTTTTTTTTACTTTAAATACATAATGCTTGTACCACAACATTCCTTTGAAGAGTCTCGGTAAAGACAATACTGTTTATCTATGAACCAGATGCTGCACAACAGATGAGCAGTGAGGTGATTTGGCCGAGATCACTCTCAACCACTAGTTTTCCAACAAATTAAGGGTACACACTTTATTGATGCTCAATTAGTCTCAAAAGTGCCTGTAGGTCCCTCAGGGTCCATCAAAAAATATCTTCGCTAAAAGTGGTTAAGCAAAAAGTAGGTAACCCTCACATTGCACATCTTTGGAAAAACATTTTAAAAGTTAATTGGCTAAGAAAAATCTTATCGCTTTTCTTGATAGTATATATTCTTCTTTTTAAAAAGTTTACTCTACTTTTTCAACAAATAAAAATGTTACATTCTATTATCAATATTATTTTAACTTAAATTTTCAACTGAAGATGAAGTTTAACAAAAGAGAGAGTTCTTTTTGGTTAAAATGCCAGTCCTGATACTATTTCTAATCACCTCAATCATATTATTGCATATTTTGTGAATCCATTCCTTATTGTATCGTAACAAATAAATATTATCAGAAACTATCTGATAGGGACAACAGATATCACCTTTTATAATCAAATCATTTATAATTTAAATGGTCTAATTAAATTATAAATTGTAAGCTTAACAAGAGAAAATCACTGAATCAAACTAACATCTGTGTATAACATATTCATTGCTGATTCATCAAATATTACTACTAAATAATAAAGGAAAATATATAAAGGTGATATAAGTAATTTTCACGTAAAAAATTACTTACAGTTTACCAACCTTGCTTATAAAACTTATTCTCTTTTGGATAAAATTATTAAATATCAAATTTATAAGGATTAGATTATATTTTTGCCAAATATATTTGTATAAATAAGAAATCAGTATCTTACTTACATTAAATACTTGACTCGAAAGCCTAATAGAATAGAAACAGGCATATCATTAAACAGGTATCATCGTGTAAGTGTTGGGCAATGAAAAAATTGTCAAAATCTATTCCCATAAAGGTAATTCAATTTGTGTGTGTAATTCAATTGAAATAGTGCTTATTTTACACTCATCTTTGTCTGGTAACGTTTGAGACTATAATGCAAGTAAAACATAAATATTTTTAAAAGTTTAAAGTCCTTTATTTGGAATATCTAACAAAGCTGTATTAACCGATTGCTACAGGAAGTTATTTGGAAGAGATCACACTTAACTGCCCCTATTAGGAGGTTAGGTGAGCTCCAGGGTTCATGGCTGTTAGCAGATCTACATTTTGAGCTACCCATTTAATTTCCTATTAATTAATTTACCATGTACACATTTTAATAACTGTATCATTAAATAACCACTAACTTATTCATAAATAATGTTACATAATATGGATATTATGTATTATTATTGCATTATTATCTTTGATTTATATCGATGTATAGCCATCATGGACGCATTCTTTTATTTTTTCAGTTTAATTATCAATAATCTATTATTCTTGAGATTTTTACACCATGATCAGCTTATAACTTTATTTAGTTTAATTTGAATGCTTCATATTCTGAATAAATTAAGACTAAAGGCAATTATCATCTGATATTGATTTAAATAGTAAAATCTAAGGATAATTAACGGATGAAAAAAAAATTAGCCTGGTGGTAGGGAACACCTATACAACATGGTGATAATTAGTACATAATAACCCGAACACTTCATTTTTTCCTTTTATATTTGCATGAATTAGGTTAAAATTTGTATATGAAAAAGAGATTATTGTTTCAATTTCATACCTAAGACCACCTTTCATTGAGCATTGTGCTAGTAGATGGCTTCTATATACTACAAAATAAAAAATATATAAAAATTGTACCTCTCAAACATGAAAATGTTTTTCCATTACTTGAAATAACCATTTCATTCTTATGCACCAGATGATCCAAATTAAAGCAGGGAATATTACTTTCCTCTTCATCTGGAATATGGATGATCTTCATAAATCAGACTGCTCACAGTAACTGCAATATCAATTAATTTAAAACCTAAATAATTTATGAATAAATAGTATTGATTAATACATCCAAAGATTAAAAAAGGTTTATTTATTTCATTAATATATAAATATAAATCATAAATACATGTATCTCTGATTTATATTTATGTTCAGCCATCATAGAGGCATTCTTTTTTTTTTTTAATTATCCAAAGTATGCTATTTTTTCAGGAGACCTCAACACCATTTTTTGGAAAATATTAAAGAGGAAACAAATGAAAAGTTAAAATTTGTGACTCAACTCAAATCGACATCTGTAGAACTGATACTATAACTTTCTTTATTTTAATTTTAATAATTTATACTCTGTATTAAATTTAAATTAAATGCTATTACGAGATGATAATGATGTATAATAGTACAACATATGAAAAATTAGGTTGTCGCATCGAGTTGAGTCACAAGTTTTAACTTTTCATTCATTTCCCTTTCGTAAAGTGAATGTAATTACAAAAGTGTAAATGCAAACATACATCATCTATACTTCGAAATGTAAGTTAAAACTTTTATTTCATTAGAGAAATATACTTATTAATCATAATTGCATTTTCCTTTCCATACTAAAGCTCATGATAACTATTGTTTTTGTAAGATATTAAAAATTAAATGAATAAACAGTTGATATTTTTTGCAACTCAACTCAAAGCGATAACCTGCGGAATAAATAATTTATGAATAATTACTATAAATTTATGGAAGAAATAGTTGGGGGTGCAGTCAAAGAAAACACCAAAATAAGAAAAACTTATTTATTATGTGCCGACGTTTCGGCCTACAATGTAGGCCATCTTCAGGGCGAATAAAACACGAGGCAGCTAGGAGAGCTCAGAATGAAGTTGAATTGACTTCATTCTGAGCTCTCCTAGCTGCCTCGTGTTTTATTCGCCCTGAAGATGGCCTACATTGTAGGCCGAAACGTCGGCACATAATAAATAAGTTTTTCTTATTTTGGTGTTTTCTTTGACTGCACCCCCAACTATTTCTTCCTTAAATTAGAAGATACAGTCGACCAATTCTTCTCTAACTATAAATTTATATATACCAAGGTTAAAAGAAGTTTATTGTATTCACCTTGCATTCTTATATTTGGAATTATATCTATGTATAGCCATCATGGAGACATTCATGTTCTTTCTGTTTAATTATCCATAATCTAGTATTCTTGAGATTTTTACATCATTATCAGCTTATAACTTTATTTAGTTTAATTTGAATACTTCATCTTCTGAATAAATTAAGATTAAAGGCAATTATCATCTGATAATGATTTAGAATAGTTAAACCTCAGGATAGTTAACAGAAGACAAAAAAATTAACTTGATGGTGGGAACACCGATAAAACATAGTCATAATTAGGAGATGTGTTACGATTAAATGTCTACATTAATAGACTATTATAAATCATATAAGTTTGAAATGAATTTATACTGATCATCCTGTGGAAAGTTTGATGACCAATCAGCAACTTCAAAACTTTTACTTTCGGTAACTTTAGCCTTTGATGGGTTCCTTGGCTTTTAGCGGGAAATTGATCATTCACGAATGTAAATAATCGAACTACAATCGATTTAACATTTACCAAACCAAAATAATATCGATAGTACTTGATTGTTAGCAATATTCTTAATGACTTCAAAAACGTTTCACACTCATAATGTATACTGACAATGGATATCGATAAGCGTAGGGTATGCTAAATGTAGACGGTTGAAAAAGATGCAGTAGAGAGGGACTTAAATAGAAAAACAGACATAACATTT
The DNA here is from genome assembly GCA_037127475.1 of Arma custos. Taxonomy (NCBI): domain Eukaryota; kingdom Metazoa; phylum Arthropoda; class Insecta; order Hemiptera; family Pentatomidae; genus Arma; species Arma custos. The sequence goes on along the minus strand of CM073762.1, from coordinate 14,666,799 downwards.
CAAGCTCAATGTGACTTTTTTGAATTCTTCTGCCAAAAAGAAAACACAGATACCACATGTTATAATGATTCACAGTGTAATCATTTACAATCTTGACCACTAGGCATGATAGCCAACCCTTCAGACATTGCTTACAAGGATCATTTTTAATCTATATCCTAACAGCGGCATTTCCAACACTCAATTTTAAATCCAACAGAGTCTGTAACTGAGCTCAAGCAAAAAAATAAACAACGGGGTTCACACAAACAACATTTTTAGTAACAAATCAAAAATACCCAGCTAAAGTTGAAACGCCTTCAGTTTTGGGCTATACTAAACTGGCGGGCTCAAAGTAAGGTAGGTGGATTCCGAATAAATAGAATGCGTGAAAAGATATATTTGATCAGAGTGTTAATGTTTTAAGTAGAATAAGATTGCATTGTTTTCACCCTGTAGAATTAGGTCTTTGAAACAGAAGAGTGTAGTTTGTTCATTTAAAGTTACTTTTTGCTGCTATGGATAATCGGGCGATACTACATTGGGAGCTCTAATTTTTGCCTACCCAGGTTTATTTAAGATAGGGATTTTTAACGAGTATCTGACATTTTACATGCTCGGGACCACCTTTTAACGTCCCTTCCGAATGACCGCGCAACTAAGGATTTTTTACTTCTTTTAAAAAATCCTAGGGCCACCTGCCGGGCTACGAACCCGCAATCTTGGGCTTAGTAGTTTGTTATTGCTTTCAAATAAGCAACCAGATTTTTGTGAAAGTCGTTTAACTTAAACATATTACTAAGAAATGCGAAAATTTGGTTCCTTTGTTGCTAAATACCGTATATTTATAATTCAAGTTATTATTTTTTTAAGTAGTTCATCAGTCTTGTATCCAGTAGACTCTCGATCATGTAATCATACAAGTGGTAATTACAACATATTAAGACTCAGACGAGTAGGTTTAATTTTTTAAATAAATAAATCTAATTTACTATAGGGGCGGTGTAGGTTTGTGTGTAGAGTTTCTGTGCTAAATGTACCTAGTCCAGCTGTGAACCCTTAACCCTTGAAAGACATGTAGTGCTACAGGTTTTATTTATTTAAATCAATGATTGAACCCCTTGACAATGTACTAAAAAGAAACATAGTGTTTAAAGTTTAACATTCAGTACGTACTAAGTATAACTAAAATTTGTAAAGGATAGGTGTTTCATAGATATATCAAATAGGTAATTAATAGAAAAAAAACAGATTTTATTTAACAATTATAAAACAAGACATTAGACTCAGTTACAATAGGGGTAGTTAGGGCAGCCTGCAGGGTTGACGTTAGCTGGGAATCCTGGAGCTGTGTAGGGCACGGGGGAATGGAGGGCGATGAGACGGTTGTCACAGAAGGGGTAGTCTGGGCAGAGTGCGGGGCTGATTCCTGGGGGGTATTCCCTGGCCAAGGAAGTAGCCACCACGGCCACTGCGATCAGCAACAAGATCTGCAAAATAAGGTAGTTAGGTAATTAGTGAAGTAAACTAGTAGTTTATTCCTTCATCTTAACTATTATTATTGTTATCACTAATTAAATAATATCAAGTCACCTGCTTGAACATATTGACAGAAGAGGATGTAGGTCTATAGCGAGAGCTATCACCAGATTGTGGAGTCTGGCAGAGCCTCCGCTTTATATACCTCTTTAGTCCAAGAGGCGTGGCCGTGGCAGCGGCCTTCTCGAATCAACTCGTCTTTGTCCTTCCAGGCTGGATCAAACTGTCTGGAATTCGGGTTTATGACGGACAGTCAAAAAGGACTGACAATACCTTCATATAACGTAAAACTGGAAATGTGCAAATTGTGCACAGTTCAACCAAACTTATTTGCTAAAAGAAAAAACAATCTGAAAAATGCTATAAAATTTCGAATTTTCTCCATTTAAAAAATTAATAACAGTAAAAAAATAAAAACGGATATCATTAATACTTTAAAATGCCTATTTAGGTATTTTTCCCTTTCAAATCAATCAATGGTCATGAACTCGATGTCTTAAAATTCAATGATGTTGTGAGTATATGTAAGTAAAAGAAATTGCTACTGTATAAAAAACATAGAAGGGGCGACCTGTGGTCTAGTGGTTAGCATAACACACTTACTAAGCCCAAGAACGCGGGTATGTAATCCGGCAGGTGACCCTAGGATTTTTTTAAGGGGGTAAAAAATCATTGGTTATGCCGTCCTTCGGAAGGTACGTTAAATGGGGGTCCCGAGCCTATACGATGTCAGTTACTCGTTAAAATCTTTATCTTAATAAAACCTGGATAGGCAAAATTTAGAGTCCCCACTGAGGTATAGTCCGATTAGCCATAGCAGCATAAAGTGACGTTAATAAACAAACAACAAAAACACAGAATCGCAAACAAAAATACAGATTATTATTATTTTTTAATTTTCATTTGCACCTGCGCAATTGCGCATCCAATAAATTTGATCCAGCTGTTTTTCTCTTTGCTATTGTACAGGAACATCGAGTTTTGGAACGAAATATCAATATTTGATTAGGTCTCTTGGCCAATGTCTTTTTAATCTTTTTTTATTAAGTCTGGGTAACAGGGAGTAGGAAAGCGGAAGAACGAGTGGGTTTGGGTGATATTGTGTCGATGAGTGGAATGTTATGTATTTGTTATGAATATATGATTTTATAGTGGGAATGTTCATGTCGTTGTGTATAGAATTTTGGACTGTGTTGTTTGTATTTTGTGTATGTCAACTTTTTTTGCTGAACCCTAAAGTTCTGCTCCATACGTCCAAATAGGTTTTAGTATACTATTATTGATAAATCGTTTGTTCCTCAAGTCAAATGAAGATCTGTAGTCCAGAAGATGTGATAGTTGTTTGTACCGTCTAGTCAGTTCTTGTCTTTTAATTTTGTATGTACGTTCCATGTAAGTCTTTTGTCCAAGAATAGTCTGAGATGACGTACATAATTTTTGAAAGGTACTTCGTGGTTGTCAATTTTGACTGCTGGACACGAAGCTTTGCGTAGAGAGAAGCTTACTTGACTCGATTTTGAGGCGTTAATTCTGATTTGCCAATTATAGAACCACTTTTCTAAATCAAATAAATGATTTTGAAGAGCTATAAATGCTAGGTTTGGGTATATGTGAGAGGAGATAATGGCTGTATCGTCTGCGAAGGTATAGATGCTGGTGCAAGGGTGCTCGGGAATATCAGAGGTGTATACAGAATAGAGAATGGAGCTTAAAACACTGCCTTGCGGTACACCTCTGTATTAAGGAATGAAGGAGGAAATCGAAGAGTCAACGGAAGTACAGAAGAATCTATCTTGGAAATAAGATTGAAGAATTAAAAAGTATGTAGGAGGTAAGTGAAGTTTTATTTTCCAGAGAAGACCCTTGTGCCAGACACTATCAATTGCTTTTTCAATGTCAAGAAGAATTGCAGAGCAATATTCTTTTTCCTCAAAAGCGATAGATACAGATGTGCAAAATCTGAAATCATGTTATTCAAATTTAAAAAAACTAATTTGGCCTAACAATGTACTCGTACACAAAATAAGTAATCAACTAATAACCAATGATAATCTATTCAAACTTTACCGTAATTCTCGAGGGAGGGAAGTGGAATGCTGAATGGTACAGTAATGAGTTGCTATTTCGAATGTCCTAAGTTCGCTGGCAGACTTTTAACAGCCGGAGTTGTATCCTATGGGACATATTCTCATGGACCCTCCTGGGGCTCATGAAATGGCAAATCGGCGCTTAGCGTGAATCTCCCTACACAACCGTTTTCTAAGAAACATTATTGTGTCCTTCATTTACTGAGCCGCAGACCCTAACGGGTTATATTAGAAACATCATATATACGATATGGTTATATTGTCTTCGAGACAAGTTTACAATCTACTCATATTTAATAAATTAATTTTTTTTCATAATAATTTTATGATGGTTTTCCAAGAAGCTTCGTCAGTTCCTCAGTACTTCTTCTCCAAATTTCGTTCTTGGCTACTCTGTCACATATTCTTAGTAACTAATACTATCGCAGGAGTATGCGTTCTGATTTTTTTACGAGTACGCACAGGCTCGAGACCAACATTTTACTTACCATCTGAAGAACGGCATTGCAAGAATTTTTTACTCCCATCTCTTAAGAAAAAATCTTAAGACCACCTACTGGGATGCGAAACCATGATCTTGGGCATAGTAGGTTGTTGTGCCACACCAAAGGAGATATTTTAATACCTGTCCATTGAACGTAAAAAAATGAAATCCTTCTTCCTAAACATAAATATTTTACAACATTCTACTTCTTCCGTGGCACTACAATTTATGGAAAGTCGTGGCCTCAATATTCTTTGTTAATCTATTATTATTCTAAATATTTTTATTTGAAAAGAAAAGATACGTCCAGTAACGGGACCCGAACCCGTGTCTCCCTTGTTTCCGTCATGGTACTCTTCCAACTGAGCCATCCTGGTTCGACTCTCGGTCAGACTTTTTCTCTGTTTCTGATTGTCTGTTTTCCATTCAATGAAGGTCCTCTTCAACGTGTTTCCTGCGTGGTCGGTTAACTCTTGTTTTGTTTAGGATTTATTGTGGGGAAGATGCGGATGGATCTGGGTATGGAGGGAATTGGAACCTATAACAAAAGCCTGGATTTTCATTGTGTTTTATCGCAATTTGTTCAGGTTCGCTCAGGAACTGATCCTATCTAGGTTTTCCATTATACTAGCTAAATCAACTAATACCTGAGGAGGAGGAAAGCACAAGCAGGAGGAAGTTGTCTGTAAATAGAAGAAGAGCTTACCCGGTACTCCATTATCAGGCAATCGTATTATGAATATGGTCTGTTCTAATCGGTGTGCCTAGATGAATTGGACCACATGGACTTGTACAGAGTTCAACTCGCCATTAGGTTCAGAAATTTTCCTAAAACCCTTCACACGAAGCTAGTTATTCTTTGCAGCTATGAGTGTCCATGTTTCTACAACTTATTTAAGGAATGGTCTAATTAACATTCTTTAAAACTTAGTCTTGATGCACCCTACACACCTCTTGGCTATAGGGGCTGTTAGTAAAAAATACTAACGATTTTCAGGTATAGCTTCCGCCTATTTACTATGCCAAAATTTGTCAAATTTTCCATTAATATACCAATACTACTAGTAAAGTACAGCTCTGGGTGAGCCTTGACTTCCTTACCAATTTTGTTGCTCAGACGGGTAGGTTTTATTCTTTAATAAACAAATCTTATTTACAATGTACCTAATTCGAATCCACCTGTGGCAGATACATTTTTTAACCGCTATGGATGAACCCTGTGGTATCTCTAGACACTACGGGACTCATCCAGCTTATATAAAGTTGGTGCTTTTAATCGGGAAGTCAGCCTTGAAAGGCATGTAGTGGTACAAGTTTTATTTATTCAAAACAACGATTGAACCCATTGACAATATAATAAAAAGAAGCATAGTGTTTAAAGTTTAACATTCAGTACGTACTAAGTATAACTTAAATTTATAAACCAATGACTTCCTGCCCTTCAGTATCATTTAATAATATCCCACTGGTGCCTGAAGAACAGATCCGATACTTAGAGTTGCATCTCGGCAAGCGATTAACCTGGAATCCTCATATAAGACTGAAAAGACAAGAAACCGCACGACGTTTCAGCCTACTTCAACATTTACTAGACAAACGCTCTAAGCTCCCGATTAATTACAAAAGACACATCTACATGACCATCATACGACCTGTTTGGACTTACGGAGTAGAGCTTTGGGGATCCATTAAGCCATCAAATTCCTCTCGTATCCAATCCACACAATCCAAAACCCTCAATGCTCCTTATTTTGTTAAGAATATATGTCATCCATAACGACCTTAATGTCCCATTTGTATCTGATTTGGCCCGAACCCGGTATCTATCCTTTCATAACAAACTTCATTTCCACTCAAACCCCTTCTATTTTCAAACCTAGCTTCCTCTTCAATTCCCGATAATCCTCCAAGGCGTCTGAAAAGAAGATGTCCACTTGACCTTCTTAGTTGAACTTGTGATTTGAGTACTACCGGTGGTTAGTTTCTATACTTGTCATTATCTCATGTCATTATCTATCACTTAGCCTATTGACTTGTTGTATTATTGTAATACAGTTGTAAATATCAATAAATAAATAAATAAAAAAAGTTATATAGGATAGGTGTTCATAGGTATATAATATATAGATATATATAACAGATGTTATTTAACAAATTTTATTTTTATTTAACAGATTTTATAAAACAAGACATTAGACTCAGTTACAATAGGGGTAGTTAGGGCAGCCTGCAGGGTTGACGTTAGCTGGGAATCCTGGAGCAGTGTAGGGCACGGGGGAATGGAGGGCGATGAGACGGTTGTCACAGAAGGGGTAGTCTGGGCAGAGTGCGGGGCTGATTCCTGGGGGGTATTCCCTGGCCAAGGAAGTAGCCACCACGGCCACTGCGATCAGCAACAAGATCTGAAACAGACGGGGAGTTAGGTAATTAGTGAAGTAAACGGTGGGTTACCCTTGCTTCATCTTAACTAATATCTCAGAAAGTTACAAATATTATTGTTTTCACTAATTAAATAATATCAAGTTACCTGCTTGAACATATTGACAGAAGAGGATGTAGGTCTATAGCGAGGGCTATCACCAGATTGTGGAGTCTGGCAGAGCCTCCGCTTTATATAGCTCTTTAGTCCAAGAGGCGTGGCCGTGGCAGCGGCCTTCTCCAATGAACTCGTCTTTGTACTTTCCGGCTGCATTAAAAATTCTGGAATTCGGGTTTATGATAGACAGTCAAAAAAGGTCTGACAATACCTTCATATAACGTAAAACCGGAAATGTGCAAATAATGCAAATAGCGCATTTTTCAACCAAGTGTAAATTTTTATTTTCTTAAAGAAAAAATAATTTGAGAAATTATTAAGAGATAAAAAAGAAAAGGAATGTTGTCTAATTTTAGGAATTGCTTTTATTTTATAGATAGACCCTATTATTAGTATTATTATGAATGACTCTTCTTCTACCATAGATAGACCTTATATAAACGCGAAAATAATAATTTTATGAGAAAAAAATGTCAAATTTCAATAAAAAAATTATACTTTAATATAAATCGCTTCAAAAATTCCCGCTAAAACTCTCCAAACTGTAATGCGACTATGATCTACGACACAGACCGATAAACAATATGGCGCTCTGTCAAAGTTAACTGAACTTGACTGAGTTTTTACGAATCAGCTTAATAAAAGCTATAAAAATGAATGCGTCGTATTACAAATGCTGTTCAGTGACGATGTGCAAATGTACTTCAGTCATTACACCGCAAAAACTTTTCATAAACATTCCAAAAATTGCAAAAATAAGGAGAAAGTGGTTAAGACTTGCTAAAAGACATTGACAACAACAAGTACTAATAACATTAAAAAATCGTTTTATTTTTGGTTATGTCACAAAAATAAAACGTCAAATATTTATTAGTGTTGTTGTTCTTCTTTTAAGTAACCATTGCTTAATGGTGTTTAACCATGGTTAATGGTTGTTGGATATACAACAATGGGTGAAGTATATAAAATAATGTTGAGACCTGGTTGTTTACCTACAAAGTTTGCTTGCCAACCTATGAGAGCCCATACTTCTGCTAATGCCTGTCGACCAACTGCTGCAAAAAACCAAAGACTCGCATTGGTAATGAATGCGAAGAAGAGATACGAGCAGCTGCATGTCAACAAAGTGAAGATTTAAATATTGAATTTACAAATCAGAATGAAGGTCAGTATTCATTGAGAACCATAAAAATAGTGTAAATGTAACAATACACACCATCTGCCTGTCACTGTATCATTGTTAACCCCTTGAACCAATTTCCATCATATTTTGTAACTATGTATGTAGTTTAAAACCTGGAGATGGATGTAGAGGAGTACATGATATATAAGTAGATTTCGGTAATCATTTCATCAATAAATAAAAGTTTGAGTGAAGCAACATGGAATATTACTCAAAATAAAGAACAGCACTTAAAGGTAATATTTTTTTAAAATTTGTACAAGACTAAAAATTTATAAAATGTTAGACAATATGACTTTGTATAAAAACTTTTGCTGCATTAAAACTTACTTCATTTTAAAATAAAGATATATTTAACGTCCATAGCAACCTCTGCAATAGATGTCTCCAGGGCCATCATTAAGATTTGTAGATCTAAAGATCGATGACAATCACCACAGAAAAAGCATCTTTTATGCCATATTCTATTTTTGCTAATAATTTTTTCAGCTTTTACAAACTTCAAAACCACATAATAAGCAACCTTTGCCCTCAACTGCTTTATGACCAGTCAGTAGCTTGCAACCTGAATAAGTAACTGCTGATTCCCCATTGGTAGAAATTAAGGTTGGAGAGAGGCCATAGCCAAAGCCTTGGTCCAAAGTTCTTGCCATAACAAGCTTTGCAATAAATTTCCTTATCAGGTCCATCACAGGCTAACATAGAATCTAAACGACGGTGACATTGACAGCAATTGAATTGGATTGTCACCGATCTTTAGAGTCTATAAAGATATATTTATTTACAGCTTAGCAATTATTTTTTATTTTTTTAGGAAATTTGTAAGACTTGTAATTGAATTTGTAATTTTTTGTTTAAATAACAACATAATAGTGCGAAAGTTCTTTTTTTCAAATCAGTCTGACAATGTTAATATTTCTTTGTTTCTGTATGAATGGGTTGTTTATAGGTATTAGTTATGTAAGTGTTGCAGTGAAAGAAGAAATCAAAGATGAAACAGACTTTGTTTGTAAGTTTTTAAAATCCTTTATTTTCTGAATGCATTACTGTTTATTTTTCAATTTTTATTTAAATCTAATATAAATTATTTTTAGGTTCTATTCCAATTAATTAGTAAATAAAATAAAGAATATTAAAGAACTATTTAATGTATGCACATGTATTTTCAAAAGATGGCAATGAAATAATGTTTAGTTAACTTGTCTCAAAATACAAAGTATTTGCAATTTTTGTTACTCTACTAATTATAAATTTTCTTATTTAATTGCATAAGTATATTCTTTTGTTTAAAATATTATTTATATTTTAACAGTTGGCCTGATTCAGGTGAAATAAGAAAACCTGGATGATGATGGTAAGCAAAAAACTGGATGATGATGGTAAGAAAAAAATGGATGACCCGTTCAAGGGTTGTAGTGGGACAGGTTTTATTTCTGTGAATTTCTTCGCCCCTATGCCCAACCATTTTCTAGGTTCCTCTTAATATATATGATCCACCACTTCCTGAGCAATATCTTCTCACTTAGTATTCTATTTATTATTTGTGTTCAAAAAATTCTATCAAGTTTATAAGATTTTAATTTCACTCTTTATATAGGTATATATAGGCGATAGGAAAGAGGGTAATGGTAGAATGGGTTAAAGCATATGAAGGGGATGAGGACAAGGAAAAAGCAGACCGTTTAGCCAAAGAGGCAGCCAACAGCGAGCTCTTGCCCTCTTACAGTAAGTTCCCAATATCTTATCTCAAGAAACAGGTGACAGAAGAAACAATTAAAAAATGGAACACTACATGAACTTCATCAACAAAATCACCCAGCCTACACAGATCAGACTTCAAATTAACACAATTTTTAACAGAACGCGGATATACAAAACAGTATTTGAAAAGATTTAACATTATAAGAACAGACGCATGTGATGAAGATGGACAGACCCACACTTTCAGACACATACTGTATGACTGTTCACGATACACCCGAAAAAGAATTAAATTGATAAAAAACATAATACTCTAACGAGGGACTTGGCCTGAGACAGAACATTTAATTTTTCTCTAAATTTAAAACTGACTTATTATCATTTATGAAAGACATAAATTTTGATCAACTCTAGGACATTAGAAGGGCAATTCACCAGATACATAGTTTTTCATTTTTAATTGTAACTTTTATGTGTATACATTTTTATTAAGTACTGTCGCTATTCGTAATATATAACTTATGAATTGATGTTTTTTTTTTAGTTACATGATTTATATTATAAAACCTTTCATTTTTGTTTATTTGTATATTTGTTAATTTTTTTTTTCCAATACACAATTTAGAATTACAAATTTAATTTTACCTAGATTCCTCTTCAATTCCCGATAATCCTCCGAGGCGTCTAAAAAGAAGATGGCCACATGACCTTCTTAGTTGAACTTTGATTTGAGCACTACCAGTGGGTAGTTTCTCTACTTGTCATTCTCATTTCATTATATATCACGTATCCTATTTACTTGTTGTATTATTGTAATACAGTTGTAAATATCAATAAAAAAAGTTTTAAAAAAATTTAATTTTAATTTTATTCTCACGTGTAAATAATCAATTTAGTCAAACTGTAAATTTTTAATTTCTTGTATTGTTAAATTATACAAAAATGTATTCTGTAATTATAATACTAAACTGATCTGTAATTATTAAAATCACACACACATATATATATATATATATATATATATATATATATATATATATGTGTGTGTGTGTGAATATATATATATATTCTTTTTGTTTTCTTTTTTCAGTTTATTTATTATAAAATCACAGGTAATCAGAGAAATATGTTTCTATTTAATTAAAGTCAACCTCCTGATCAAATTTTCGTGAAAGAGCTTGCATCCTTCTGCACTTCCTCATTTTATTTATTTAATTTTGTTTACAACACATTACATTTTTAAAAGGGTTATACAAAGTATTAAATTAAAGCGTGGAGAAATAACCCATTGGTTGCACTCTGTTGATTATTCTCCATCGAAATGTCCTGATATTTCTACAAGTATTATTGGAGATAAATGATTAAAATGTTATTATATGCGTTGTAGGAGTAATTCGATGGTTTTTCAGAAAACACAAAATTCAATGCATATATTCTATTGGGCAGAATACTTAGTATCTTGCAAATATTATATTATATGTTACCGTGTATTTATAACTAGTTTTAGTTCAAGGGAATTTTTACCTGCCTTGTGTAATAGTAAAGGATTAGGCTTAGTTCATTTCAAATTAAAATTGTTGATATTGTATTATTATTATTCCTATCTTCTTGGGATTTGTATGTTTGATAAATTCCCGTTCCCTATCATGATTAAGTATTAGCTCCTTTAATAGTTTGTCTAAAATTAAATATTTTTTTTATTGTTCTTACAGTTCCCAATAGTAATTTATCATTAATTAAATTAGAATTTATTATTGAGCCCCTTTAGAATAACAGTTTATAAAACAGTGAATATAAAATTTTAGTCTTCAGAACCTTAAAAACTAAAAGAATAAATATTAAAAAAATGTAATCACCCGACATATTTACCTTTTGTACTTTCTTGCCCCATATGAGAGGACATGAAAGTTTATTGTTTATTAGGCTACAAATTAAAAAAAAAAAAGAACCATATTTTCTTGTAATTCTCTGTCAACACTAGAAACACTCACCAACAACCTTCATTTTGACGGTTACAGAAAATCTTTGCAACAAAGCATTGGCATAGTTTAGTTAATAGTTATAATTATTATATCATCTTTTTTTTTTTTTACTTCTTTTGGTTTTTTCTTGAAAACCCACATGGGTATCTAGTTTCATCCTGAGATGGTTGCTTTCCAAAACATCCTCGCAGGTAATCCCCTTCTCCTGCAAATCTCTTTCTACCTCTTCGAACCAAGCAGGTTTGGTCTTCTTTTTCTTTATATATGTAAAAATATGGTTCGCCAGTCTTTTTAAAAGTTGGCCATAGAATGATATTCTCTTTTTTCTCATAAAATTCTGATATTTTCGGAACATGAGTGTACAGCTCACTGTTATGTTGTTGTTTGTATTCACCTCTGTCTTCAATTCGGTCAAGAATTTTCCTTAGTATCTTTCTTTCTTCGGTCTCCAATTTTTCTACCAGGCCTTTCTTATTCATAATCAGGTATTCTGCAGCATACAAGACCTCAAGGTCGTACAATAGTGCAATCATGCCTGAGTTTTGCATTCAAGGACATTAATCTTTTATTATAAATATCCTTTGTGAGTTGGTACACTATCTCCATTTTATACAGATGCGAATAAAAGGCTTCCTTCTCACCAAAATTGCATTCTATCCACTCACAAAGATATTTAAACTTTCCTACGCTTTTGATGTTCCCCTGGTTCACTCTTAGACTTAATATTGGTGATAAACTGTGTTTTCCTTAAAGAGATCTGGAGACCTGCTTTTCTTGTTTCTGACTATCATCATAATATATATTGGAAAAGATTATTAAAACTAAATATTGAAATAGCCATAAATCCACTGGTGTCTTGATAATGTTGTCTTCTTTTCATTGGAATCTTACTTTCATTTTTTCATATAGTTTTTTGTCTTATGTTTTGGTGTTTTTTACAATTATTTATTTTTTCCTGTTGTGCTTTTTGTAGTTTGGTGAGTGTATGTTGAATTTTTATATTCTCCAGTATTTATCAGCTGTTTTTATCTAACCTTACCCAGCCAGGGTCAAGTAACCTTCCTTATGATTCATTAGTTGCTTTTGGTTGCTTGGAGGTGGTATAATAATGCTTCTTGGGTGCATTATTCATGTTTTGTTTTGTTCTTTTTTTTTTTTTTTTCTCTATCTACCCTGAGGATGCCTGAATGGGCGAAATATTGGACAGATAATTTCTATTTCTGTATTAGTTTGGAGACTAAGGGCTTTTCGTTGGAATTTTTCCACGGTCTTAACATTATTAAAACTAGTTTGATTTATTTATTAATTATAATAAGTCCAAGTTGACTCTAATCCGGGTACTTAATGAATTTTTGTTATATCTGCAGTTTACTTTTTCAGGTATAAATTAATCCGTTGTGAAAGAAGAAATAATTGTTGAAATCGAGTTTCCTTGCAATTATTCATTCTTTTCTTATGTATCCTCTTTAAAATGATTTATTCCCCTCATCTTTTTTTCCAAAATTTACGATTTTATTTTAGAATCATTGTTTTCTGTTTTAGTAATGGGTTAAGTTTTCTTATCAAAACTTCATTGTATGTGTCTCATGAAAAAATCTTACTTTATTATCTAGCTTAAGATAATTAAGTAACATTATCTTCTTCTATCTTTCTCTATTTTTTTTAGATTATAATAGTTATGCATATATAATTCATAATTATTAATTATTATATATAATAATTATTATATATGTAAACAGTTATATATGATTATTATTTTCTGTTTTATTAATGAGTTAAGATTTTATTAACATATGTTAATTGAATGTCTGATGAGAAGTTTTAATATCTACTTTAAGATATTTTGCATCTCAACAGATGGGCATATCGAAGTAAAACATGAGGTAAATCAAGAAGAAAACTGTATGTACCAGATGAAGGTGAGCAAAATAATTCTCATTAATCCAGCCCACTAACATAGGAATAAGTCTAACAAGGGAATTGGAAACATATCAATTTATTAAATATATCAGTATTACTAAAGAGTTAAAAGGTAATTAAAATTTGAATATCAACATCAGATATTTTTTCTAAAAAAACAAATTATGAAAGATTGGTCGTTTCAACAATCAATCCAATCAGCACCCTTAATATTGTTAATGGTGCAATTTCCATGAAGAAAATTTATCCAAATCTTTTTTAACATATTTAATGTTTTTAATAAAAATTGTGTTCATATTTTGAAATAAAAAATCAGCAATAATTAAAATTGTATTATTTTTTAAGGTAAGAAACTTTATTTTGTGGAAGGAAATGCTTTGGGTGGAGGTCAATAAATTTATCTTAAAGAAGGAGAAATGTTTATTAAAATATGCAAAATACAGACAATTGAAAATGACTAAACTATGGTAAATATTAAAGTTAAAATGTATAAGCATCAAGATTATTAATAACAAAGTGACAGAAAGGTAGTACAAAAAGTAATAAAGAATAAAATAAGTAATATGAAGTAATAAAAAGGAAAGTGTTATAAGTTAAAGAATAAGATAATGAAGAAAAAAATAAAAATTACAATTGGTAATTATTTAATTAAAATACATAAATATGAGGGTATCTGAGTGGTGGAAAATAAAGTTTGAGGAGTAATTTATAAAATAATTGATACGTAGATATAAATTTTAAGAAATATTCACATTTTTTTATAATGTAATCCTTGTTGTTTTTAGGTGAGATTGAAGTTCTCGGCCACGTAGAAAGTAGTCAAACAAGTGAAAAACCTTATATGCACTGCAGCTATGAATCAGAAACTTATTGGTTATCGAAAAAAACATCATAAAGATGGGGATTCTTATCAATTCCCTCATAATGACTATAAAACAATAAACTTAGATTATATGAAAGCACATATAATGTTGCATCATACAGGTGAGAAGCCTCATCATTGTCCTCAATGTGAATACAGATAAGTAACTGCTGCTATGATAAAAAATCATATAATGGCCCATCTTACAGGCGAGAAAACTATATCACATTTATAGATATAGTTTTCTCGCCTTTGTGATTATAGATCGGTCAAGTCTCAACTGTTGAAAAATCATAATTTTACCCATCATTATGGTGAAAACCCTTATCAATGTCCTCATTGTGACTGCAGATCGATATGTGACTATAAAACATTGCCTTCATTTCAGTTAAAAAAACATATAATTAACCATAGATGTGTGAAGAAATATAAAGAATGTCCTCTTTGTGATTAAGTATCCGTAAGTTCTTAGGCGGTGAAAAAACATTTAATGTACCATCATACAGGTGAAAAGCCTCATCAATGTCCTCATTGTGACAATAAAGCGGTATTTTCTTATGGGTTGAAAACACATATGATGTGCCGCCATACTCGTTAAGAAATTTCAATAATGTTCTCAATGTGAATATAAATCAGTGACTTCTTCTCTGATAAAAAATCATGTAATGGTCCCATCATAAGGGTGAGAAACCTTAGCAATGTCTTGAAAATTGAAGCAGAAGTTGGTAGAAGCGCTGGGTGGTATTTGCCTAAAGACAGTCTGATCAAAACAAGACAATGGATAGAAATTCTCAAGGTAGCTGTTTGGATAGTTCTATACACGTGGTGGATCACCACAAAAAGAATAGTTGGGGCAGATGGATGGATCCACTCCAGTTGGGTAAGCAGAGGCTGGGAGAATTGTTGGTGGTACTTGGTGGACTGGTAGTACTTTTCTGAAGACATTCTGATGGCAGTAAGGGTAATTTAGACAAGATTATTCTCCCCCTATTCTAGATAGGTCCAGATCTGCAGGGTATCTAGAATATGTGAGAGGTCTCTACAGAAAGGAGGGAAGGGACAATAAGAACGATCTACTCCAGTTGGGTCAGCTGAAGCTGGTATAGATACTTGTCTGAAGATGTCCTGAATGCTGTATGGGTAGTTAGGGTAAGAGGATGGGTTCTGCATGACATCCGCAGGGTAATTCCTTCGATAGTTCTGTAGAATAATAGAGAGGTCTCTACAGACAACAGGAGGGAAGGGACAAAATGAACGATCTACTCCAGTTGGGTCAGCTGAAGCTGGTATAGATACTTCTCTGAATGATGGGTTGACATCCGCAGGGTAATTCCTTCGATAGTTCTGTAAAATAATAGAGAGGTCTCTACAGACAACAGGAGGGAAGGGACAAAATGAACGATCTACTCCAGTTGGGTCAGCTGAAGCTGGTATAGATACTTCTCTGAATGATGGGTTGACATCCGCAGGGTAATTCCTTCGATAGTTCTGTAGAATAATAGACAGGTCTCTACAGACAACAGGAGGGAAGGGACAAAATGAACGATCTACTCCAGTTGGGTCAGCTGAAGCTGGTATAGATACTTCTCTGAAGGATGGGTTGACATCCGCAGGGTAATTCCTTCGATAGTTCTGTAGAATAATAGAGAGGTCTCTACAGACAACAGGAGGGAAGGGACAAAATGAACGATCTACTCCAGTTGGGTCAGCTGAAGTTGGCATAGATACTTGTCTGAAGATGTCCTGAATGCTGTATGGGTAGTTAGGGTAAGAGGATGGGTTGACATCCGCAGGGTAATTCCTTCGATAGTTCTGTAGAATAATAGAGAGGTCTCTACAGACAACAGGAGGGAAGGGACAAAATGAACGATCTACTCCAGTTGGGTCAGCTGAAGCTGGTATAGATACTTCTCTGAAGGATGGGTTGACATCCGCAGGGTAATTCCTTCGATAGTTCTTTATAACAGTCTGGATATCTCTGCTCCCTGCTGATCCAGCTGGGTATTCCATGCTGTGTATTACGCTCACCAATGAGGCGATCAACATCAGTATCTGAAAAGTTATATTTATATTTTAAGCAAATATAGAAAAAAAGAAATGATGTATATAAAAAAAAATTAATTTTAATAATTTATAGTCTATAAAGACAATTGTCTTGAAATAATCTTACGTCTTTAAACCATGTAGGATCTCTTACTTTATTAGAAAACAGTGACATAAAACAAAAATAGTTTACATTTTATTTTTTTAATATAAACATTTCTCATCTTGTTGATTTGATTTGTTTAATTGTTTTCCCTTTTATCTTATGCCTGATTCTAGTTGAAAACAAAGTTGTAGACGTTACAAATGGCTTATTCTCGTTAAAATACTTTATGCATATTTTCTTCTCTTTTTTTATATAAACGAATATAAAATAAAATAGAATAGAAAAGAAAAAAACTTTAATTTGTTTCTAAGTCTCTTAAAAATAATTATGTTATATTACAGAAAAAATTTAGCCAGAAAAATGCATGTTAAAATAAGCAAATAAAAATGAAATTATACAAATACATATTATACAATACAAATAATATCAAAATAATTCTTGTGCAAAATATATTTGTAAAAGAGTTATTAATAACAAGAAAATACTTGAAAATGAGACAGATTCAGTAAGAAAGAAAAAGAAAATGCTTTAAACAAGAACTTAGATATTTTGATTTGATTTGATTATTTTATTGAGTTGTACAACTGTAATACATCTAGTACAATTGCTATAAGAGTAAATAATACATGATAGGACATGTAGAGATACTACCCACTGGCAGCACTCTAATAAAGTTCTATAATAGAAGGTCCCGAGGCCATCTTCTCTTCAGACGCCTAGGAGGATTTTCCGGGATGGAATTGGATGCAAGGATGGAAACTAGTGGGTTTGGATGGGTTTGAAGTTTATTGTGGAATGATAGGTATCTGGAATGGGCTAAATCGGTAACATATGGAGCGTTTAGGATTTTGCGAAGGATTTTGGATTGCAAGGATTGGATACAAGAGGAATTCGATGGTTTGGTGGAGCCCCATAGTTCAATTCCATAAGTCCATATAGGCCTTATAACAGTCACATAAATAAGTCTTTTGTAATTGATCTGAAGCTTTGAGCGCTTATCCAGTATGTGTTGAAGTAGTCGGAAACATCTAGCTGTTTCTTGTCTTTTCAGTCTTGTGTGAGGGTTCCAAGTAAGACGCTTGTCTAAGTAGAGTCCCAGGTAGCGAATCTGTTCAACAGGGATAAGTGGAGTACTATTAAAGAATACAGTAGGACAGGAAGTCATGGGTTTTCGACGAAGGGTAAAGGTAATTTGATGGGACTTGCTGGGATTGATTTTAATTCTCCAATTCCGACACCATTCTTCGAGGCTTGATAGGTGTAATTGAAGGGATTGGGATGCAGTATATGGGTCGTTATTAACTGATAAGACACATGTGTCATCAGCATACGTGGAGATGAAGATGGTAGGATGGGTTGGAATGTCAGCTGTGTATACTGTGTAAAGGATAGGACCGAGGATGCTACCTTGAGGAACGCCAACAGAACTTAGATATTAAAATAAAGCAAAGAAAATAAGTTTTATTTTAAAGAGAAAAGATATTTAAAAATCAACAATTGACCAATAATTATAAAAAATTATAAAAGAAGTTTTACAATACAAAAACCTGATGAGAAACAAAAAAAAAAAAACAAGAGAATATTTGACTTTCCTAACAACTTTGTTTTAGTTGTTTAATGCTAAAAGAATAAGAGTATCCTCAAAAATTAATGGAAGAATATAAAAACAAATTTAATAAACCAGTGTCTGAGTATGAGTTGTTATAGAAAACTTTTAAATGTTTTTAAGGAAGGGGCATGCAGGATATTAGGAGGAAAAGAATTCCAGAGAGCAGCAAAATAGGCAATAATAATAATTAATATTATACAACTAATATGAAAACAATTTTTTTAAATGATTCATGTGAAAAAATATACTTGTATAAGAATTAATAATGATAAGAAATTACTATAGAGAAACATTTAATAAAGATAAGGATACTTTAAACAAAAATTTAGTTATTAAAATAATTATTAACATCCTTAGAATATAAAATAAAGCAAAGAAAAAAAGTTTGATGTTCATTGTTTGGTAAAGGAATATACTCTCTATGGAATATGGGGAAGAACCATCCTAGCTCAGAAAAGTGAAGGAACTTAGAATAGTCCCAGTTACAAATTATACAAAACAATTCATAATTTCCCTCAGTCTATTCCAGGGACTTACCATCATATCATAGACCACACAGCCTTAATAAAAATGTAGGGAAACATAAGGGGGTTAATAAATATATATGTGTATGTGTGTGTGTGTGTGTGTGTGTGTATTAATGTCTGTTTGCTGTAAAAAGTATGAAAAAAAAATCACGTTTAATTGTTTTAATTTAATTTACTTATCATATAAGATAAGTATATTAAAACTTGTGTCCAACATATTTGATAAAGAATGTCCACCTACCCCCCCCAAAAAAATATAATAAATTGCTTAAATTCGAGAACACATCGATTCTATTTAAACACAAAAAATGATACAATAATTTATCTTAAAAGTTATTGGAAGAAGGTTTAAATTTGAGTAAAATGTTTTAATTTTATTCGTGTGGTTCGAAGCAGGTTATCAAATCTCAAGTTTGTGAGTTTTGAAATTGTTAAAATCGTGTTTGTAACTTGAAAGTATCGTAATCAATCCAGAATGCCTGTAAACCATCAGAATGTCTAGTAATGAATATAAGTTAGGTAAATTAAAATTATTAGAAAGACTTATTCGCTAAATTCTTGATCCACCATAACTAAAGAATTCTGGAAATTATACATTGGAAACATAATCGATTAAAAAAACCGATTTATTTCTGGATATTTATAGAAAATGAATGGTGACTGGTTATCCGAGACAATCAACACCCACTTAGGTTTCAAGAAGTTATGAAAAGTAACAATACAAGAGAAGAAGATGCAATAGAGAGATAGCTGTAGGAAGAAAACGTTGGTAATGGAAGGATCCCAGGGCAGGAAAGAAAGGAAAATGGTCTGAAGAGTGGTAACTGATATATAAAGATGAAGGAGAATTGGAATTAGAAGAAAGAACAACAAAAGACTATTGAGACATCGAGTTTGGTCAACAAAATGCTTAAGCGGTGAAAGAATAAGAATATTGTGTTTATAATAGGGTATATAAAAAAAAAATGACCGTTTTTTCAAATTCCTGAGTTCAAAAGTCTGTAAATATTTTAATGCAATTTATTATTTACCATCACTTAATAATCCCTCTAGAGCATTCTCTAAGATTGTTTACCTACTAACACTTGATTCTTCAAAAAAGCCTCAGTTTAGTTATTTATTTCAAAGAAGAAACATAACAGTGTCCTACGAAATTCTCGTAATTTTAAGACATTACTGGAAAACAAAATTCACAGCCGTTGAAGCAACTCGTGAAATTATTAAAAATGAATTGGAAGGTGTCCTTGACCAGCGCACTGCGCGGCGTTGGTTAGAAAAATTTAGCAGTGGAGATACGACGTTGAAAAGGAAGAAGGGCTCCGGGCGACCATGAATGGATATTGATGAGGTTCTGAAGGAAGCTTTTGAGTCAAATCCGTCCACATGTACTCGCGAACTTGTCAGGAAGTGTGGTGTGTCGAAAGATATTGTTCGTCACCATCTTCTCTCCATGGGGAAGGTTAAAATGGCCCGAAGACGGTCATTTCTTTTATACACCCTATTATTTATAGCTCTGGTGAATATGTGGTTAAATCGAATTTCTCTAAATTTGAGTTTCCTATACTTAAGTAGGCGGAATCGAATTATTTTCGTAGTGAATAAGGGGCAAGTCCGGCATTGGCTTTAAAATTAGTTATATATAATATAATTAAAATGTATTCCTTATGTTTTTACTCCATTTCAAGCCAAAAACTACGAGAATGACACGATTTCGCTTCTCTCAATACAGTCACAATTCTCTCCGATCAAAATTCGACTTAGCTACTTATTCACTGTGTAAAAATAAAAGTAAAAGGCAACAGATATATCCTGCCTTTTAGCAGTTAGATAAAAATGGTGATAAAATAATTCTGATAATTCATACCTGAGTCATCATATCTGGAGGTTGTTGATGGTTGTCGTACAGGTCCCAGAGCTGTTGACCAATCGTACTGATCTGAGTGTCACAAATAGCACTATTTATAGTCAACACTGGGGGGGCGTGGTTTAGGCTAATTAGGCTTATCTTTAGTCCCTTAATTAACAGATTCCTCATCGTTCCCAATAACAGAATAGAAAAGAGGATACGGTAAATAAAAATTTCTCTTTATTATATATATTTAAAAAGGAAATTACCGAACCATAATAAATTTATAAGACTAAAGTGTTGTGTGAGTAGTGTATTATGAAGACCCGATCGATAGAAAAGGAATATTGATTAATTTAAGGAAGAAAGATACAGTCGACCAATTCTTCTCTAACATGGATATTGATTAATATCCTCTTATATGGGCGCCACTCTTAAGGTTGTGTACGTATGACTTAGCCGTTACTCATGAAACCTCCCTCCTTATCTCGTGTAAAGTCTCCTTCTAACTCGTCTAATTTGAGTTATTTCTGTGCGTTCTTAAATTGTTTTTGTTTATTGCCAATTAAAATTTCTTTATTTTTTTATTAAATTTAAAAATAAAGAACTGACGTTTTTGTCTTTTTCCTCTTGTTATTGCCTATTTAAAATGAACAGAATAACACTTAAGGAATAGCCGCCTTTAAAAGAAGAAGCTCTGAAATGCTTCCAAAGAAGATCGGAATATTTTCAAAGAAGAAATTATGTGAGAAAAGTTCATCAAATGAATTTTGACAAGGACAGAAATGGAGATGTTTCCGCCGAAAATGTTGGGAAACATTTATATAAGAAGAGCAACGTGGCTAAAATGGACTAGAACATACGAGTATGTGGGCAACAACCGGCCCGCTGTAACATTTGATCCGACCCGCGAGACATTTTGAAAAATCCAATTAAAAAAAATACTACACTACTTACTCATAATCACGGAATGAAGTGAGCGAGCAAGCCGAGTGGCGGCGATACTCAAAGCCTTTGATGTTTGCCGCCTCACAGGCGGCGCAACAAACGATTATTGCTTCGCAATTGTATTGTTCTACACTATACGATTCTAGATCATTCCTTTATTTTGCTTATATAAGCTGATGGATGGCCCGAACTTTAGTTCAGTTCTGTTTGAGCTACCGAGGGGATAACTTCGACAAGCGATATCCTAGCGAACTGCTTGTGCGGTCAATTTTCTTTGTGACTTTTTGTGCATCTTGAGTGCTTACTAACTTAATACTGTTATTAAGTTTACCGAGTGACCCTCTGCGAGTGAAAATATTGCTAATGCTCAATATGCTGAAGAACTCAAGTTACTGTCGGAGCAATTTTCGAATAGATTTAGCGATTTCTTAAACATGGAAGACTGTTTCAATTTATTTGCTACAACAAAAAGTAATGTACAAAATGCTCCAATTCACAATGCAAATGGAGTTGATCGAGATTCAAGAAAACTCACTCCTAAAATCTAGCTTTGAAGACGTGGGGTTAAGTGATTTCTACAAAAAATACCTCGAAGAAGAACATTTTCCACAGTTTAGAGAATTCGCAAAAAGATTGATATATGCTTTTGGCAGTGCTTATAAATGCGAAAAGTTCTTTTCATTGATGAAAGTTAATAAATCAAAACATCGTACAAGGCTGACGCGATAATTTGGGAAATTATTTACCTCTTTGTATCAGTGGAATTAATCCAAACATGGATGGATTAGTTTCCCGAATTCAAGCTCAAGTGTTTCATTGATTTCGGTGTCGCTATTTAATTTTCGTAGTTTGTTACAATTCCAAATTTAATGATTTAATTATAATGTTGTACCTATTTTTTTCATTTCATTTTGTTATTTTAATAAATTGTATTAAAATAACATTGTCGTATTATTTCATGTCTAGTATGTCGTATTATGGCAACCTTTGACATGATGTGTAAAGGTTGCCCATACCTGGTCTAGAATAAGCATTATATCCTATAAAAATCAATTTCCATTAATATGAATGAGAAGTTAGTTGTTACCAGTATCAGAATTATCAGTGTTCAGGTCATTAAGAATGGCGGGTAACAGTCCCTGGAGACCGGCCAGGTCACAAGTACCTAAGAGTGTTTAAGTTTGCATTCCAACGCTAGCGCCTCTGTTAGAGTTTCAATTTAAGGAACTATATCATTTAGAGACCAATTTGTGGCTCTTTTTTGTGACTTTATTTACACTTCCTCTGAGGCAATACACCTTTTTCTTGGAAGAATGGTACCGCTTCGATCTTTGTTTTCGTCAGATCCCACTTTTACATAATTTTTTTTATAAATGAAAAACAAAAAGTACTACACAGAAAAACATGTATGAACCTAGCAAACGCCAAAAGGTTACAAGATTCCTATTGTCTCTCTTCTTTTCATTGATGGCGCCCGTATAAGAGGAAAGTAATATAAAGACAGATATCTATAATTACACTGTGCTGCATCAAAATCCTTTTATTATTTATTTTATTATGTTTTGAAGAGTGCCGAACAGGAATCCGAAGTCAAAATATCTCCATCAGACACCATTTTTTGTCAAATCTGAGTTTAGGTCGAAAAATGAGGTGTTTTTAGACATTTTGAAAATTGTTTGATCACTGAAAACTTTAACAAAAAATTAAAAAAACTATTTAATTTTGAAGCTTTTATAATGTATTACAAAATGAAAAAAATGGGAGAGTATATGTATTAGGCTTCAGGAATTTTGGGCTAAAATTCACAAAAGAAGGGGCTTTTGCCTACTGGCGGGCTTCCCTAGGTACCTGCCCCAGGCTCTCCTCCTGAGGCTGTTCCTCAACCCCCTATCTATTGCTCAGCCGTCTGGCAGAGAGGTTACTCGCCACCAAGTCTACAGTCTTATTTGAAGATCGATACGGACCAGACCTTTTTTATTTTCAAATCCAATATGTCGCGACATTGTAAAAAAGATCCCGACTGTTTCTGTTAATATCTCTGGCGAAGTGACATTCAAGTGTAATCGGAAATTACTGACTCCATTAATAAAGAAGGCGTATGAGTTATACTTTGGATGCCAAGTAAGTGATCAGGATAAACTGTGGGCACCTGAAATTTTTGTACTTCATGTAGCCGCACTCTCAGCTGTTAGCTGAAAGGAACGCATAAATCAATGCCTTTTGCTGTTCCATTGATTTGGCGAGAGCCAAAAAAACATGCAAATGATTGTTATTTCTGTATGACTACCATTAAAGGTTTTACTTCAGCCAAAAGTAAGAAGAAAATAGTATATCCTAACCTTCCATCTGCCATGAGATAGTCATTAAGTTAAATTGCGCAAATGTTCAATAGTGATTGTTTATGCAAAGAAGAATATTAAATTCATGAAATAAAGTCAATTTATTCCATTTATATTTTATTATTAATTAATGTTATACGGTATTACTATATTTATATGATATTATAAAAGAATACAAATTCTAGTCCAGATTTTTATGAAAGTCGCCCTCATATACTGACTAATAGGTGAAATCTTTTTCAGGTAAACATCTGAATATCAACATTTCTATAATTAGATGTCATTAAATGGAGAGATTTGACCTTTGTGATTAACCAAGAAAAATATAATATATAACATATAATGTAAAATCAACTAATTAAATAGAAAATATAAAAGTCCATCCATGGTATTTTTTAGGACTTTTGAGGAGATGAATGATAAGGAACAGTTTTAAATAACTTTGAGAAAAAAGACTTTTATTTCGGAACTTGAGTTAATATTATTAGTTATCATTCTAAGCTATTGTAAAATGGCAAAATAAAATTATATTTACACAGGAACAGATTTATTTAAATATACATTTTCCTATCTACAAATGCAAACGCATATACTTATAGATCCAACAAACGTTTTCTTTGATCTGAAACACAATATGAAAGAATAGTTGAGGATGGCCATTGGATTATTCATGATGACTTGCCGACTCAAAGATCTTCGAGAGGAACCCCACATCGGACGTTGTAGAAGTTGTCGCAGACTTTGAACTGCGGATGGAACAGAGTCCCGTTCGTGCAAATGTGGCTACTTACGATGTGTCCTTGGCAGAGGTGGAAGACCTGCAAAGTATTTAATAATATAATTTATTTATTGATATTTACAATTGTATTACAATAATACAACAAGTAGATAGGCTGAGAGATATATAATGACATGAGAATGACAGTACAGAAACTACCCACTGGTAGTACTCAAATCAAAGTTCAACTAACAAGGTCACGTGGCCATCTTCTTTTCAGACGCCTCGGAGGATTATCGGGAATTGAAGGGGAAGCTAGGTTTGAAACTAGAGGCTTTGGATGGGCCTGGAGTTTATTATTGAATGATAGGAATCTAGAATGGGGTAAATCGGTAGCATATGGAACATTAAGGTCATTATGGGTGGTTTTATTTCTGACAAAATAAGGAGAGTTTAGGATTCTGCGAAGGATTTTGGATTGCAAGGATTGGATACGAGAGGAATTCGATGACTTAGTTGAGCCCAATAATATAATATAACAATATATTATAATTGTATTCCAAAAATATTAATCAAATTATTTATTTTCTATAACATGCAAAATAAATCAATCTCTGCAATATATTCAGAAACATTAGATCCATTTCAAATGTATATTACTAATATGAAATAAAATTAGATATATCTACAGCCCCGAAGAATAAGAGGTTAAGTCTAATTTTCTACAAAATGAGTTTTTGTACTTAAGTAAGCGGAATCGAGTTATTTTCGCAGTGAGTAAAGTACTTAGTAAGGCATTGTTTATATATTAAAAATCTATTTCAAAACCAAAAAAATCGAGAATGAAACGAATCTGAAAGCAGTTAACTCTCTCTGGACAAAATCCAACTTAACCACTTATTCTAAGCCCTTGTACGTGAATACAACCATTAATTCTAACTCTCATACTTAATCCTCTTAGAAGTTCTCTTTCCTACTGTTTATGTTAATCGTTGCTTTGAAAATTGGAATATGAACCTTTCAGATGAACTTAAATCAGGACGCCTCTGATGATCAGACTTCCAGTACTGTAGTCACCAAAGGGTTGATGACATTATGTAAATTGTTTACAAAATGGATTTATGGCCAGAAAGTTTCATCAATGCTTCCGTGTTGTCAGCACTGAAAAACTTCCTTGGCCTCCCCTCTTCTTTTATGTATATATATATATATATATATATATATATATATATATATATATATATATATATATATATATATATCAATTATATATCAAGTATATAATGGTATATAATTAATCGAATAGAATATATTCGATAAAGTGACGTCCAATGAATAAACAGACAAGTAACAGATAAACTTATACCAGGTTTCCCCTGATAGAGCTCAAATCTTTACTATGAACAGCTAGATAGAGTTTCTGCAGTTTTGAATACAATTCCTCTCTTAGGTCAACAGGAAATGTTCTTGTTTGGCCAAGAAAGGATTATAGAAACTGCAAGGATTTAACATTTTGCCTCATCCTGCGAATAACCCGAGTATTGCACCATTCCCACTATCCGCTCCCGGACAACTGGATTTCGCAATTCCTCATAGGGCATGGAGGCTTTCGATCCTAATTTCCTGACTACGGAAAGGATATTGGCCGTTTATGTCCTAGCTGCGGCGTTCCGGAGTCCGCTGAGCATATTGTCACAAGCTGCACCGCCTTTGAGTCACAAAGATCAAAATTGCTGAGGGAAACCGGACTTTACGTTCTCTCCAAGAATGAATTTCCTCAGCTAATGATCCCGTACTTCAAAGAGTTTGTGTACGAATGGAAAGCGGAAGTGGGAACAACACTCATCAATTTTGGAAGAAGAACCCATGTAAATTACCAACAGTGAAACAGATTGAAAATTAGAGTGAGAAAATTATAGACAATACTATTATTATGTGATAATTAATACTGTGTAATAATGAATATTGTCAAACCCTGTGTTGCCATGAGGCAAGGAAGGGTGTTTAAATAATTTTTTTAAAATATTGCAGCATCAGATCAGGGTACAATGACTCATTTTTTAAAAATACATAAAAAAATACGAAATACACACACATATTGTGATATATATACATATACGTAAATGAATATATGTATATATAAATGTACATATGTGTGTAAATGCTTTTGATCTGATTATTTGTATGAAAAACAGTAATAATCGACCAAAAAAGAAGTATTTTGGATTGAAAATCATTAACCTTAGCCTTAAATAAAATAATTAATAAATAATATTTTTACTTTTATTTTAAGTACAGCTATAATTCAACTTAAACATCCATCGCCTCCTATTAATAATACACATGCTGGAAATACGTATACACGTAACCTTCAGTTGAGAATCGTGACTTGTGTTCGACCGAAATTGGACATAAATTAATTTTTTAATCATGATTTTGACAAAAAAAATTGAATTATTCGCTCGTAAATTGCAGTGCGCAAGCGCCTTGACCTAATCTACTTCCTTTCAAGACTTGTTTTAAAAAAAATACAACGAAGATTAATTGCATTAATGATTCATGCACTTTTAGGTAGGTTACTATGTAACTAGGTTATGTTAGAAAATCTAAATATATATTATATTGTAATATATCCTGTCTATATATTATGAAGGTAGAATGCATTAAAAACGCAAAGAGCGCAGGGATAGCAGTAAAGATCATTTTAAAATCAAATATGAATAATAA
Organism: Arma custos; assembly: GCA_037127475.1. Taxonomy (NCBI): domain Eukaryota; kingdom Metazoa; phylum Arthropoda; class Insecta; order Hemiptera; family Pentatomidae; genus Arma; species Arma custos. The sequence goes on along the minus strand of CM073762.1, from coordinate 14,639,663 downwards.
TAAAGTGTATGAAAATGAGCAGAAACATTAAAAAAAAAAGCAAATAAATACTCTTTTATTTTAATAAGCGTCTTGGAGTGAGTTGCTGTCTCTAAATGATGAGTTTGTTTGGACTATTCATGTCAGATGTGCTTCATTTTATCTTCGTTGATCTGTTTTTTTAAATATGTATGGAATGGATGGTAATAGACTGACTAAAAACATATTCATTTTTGGACAAAAGAAAAACCGAATTAAATGGTTCACAGAAATAAGTCTATAAAAATCTGGAAAGTTAAAAGAATCGCAATAGGTTAAATGAAGAATATAGGCAAATTAAAAATTTTAATTTACAATAGGTGTTAAGAAAAAAGAAAGCTGTGAATATGAAAAAATTAAACGAAGAAAGAAAAGAGCAACAAAGAGTCAGAATGAAAATATTCAAGCAAAAGAAAAAATCGTAAGAAAGGAGACTCGTTTAATTTCAATCTGTGTTGAGAATATTTCCGGCCAACTCGATCGTGAATAAAATGAAACTTGTACCACTACGAACCATGAAGGGTTTTGGGATCAGCACATAGGCGGATCCAGGGGGAGTACGGGGGCACGTGCCCCCCAGACGGTTTTTTGTGTACTGTGGAGAATCCATTGTAGTACGTACTTATAGGCAAATCATGTGATGATAGTTGTTAAAATAACATGAGTGAAACTAATGTTTTGATATTTTAATAAACCTTTGAAACATTTCTATATATAATACAAGTTTATTTCTAAGTTATTGTTGATTTTTTTGCCCGTCTGCCCGTTGTTCCCCCCAGAAAAAAATCTTGGATCCGCCCTTGGTTCAGCACATAATTTAGGCTGTACTGTTCCTATGGCAAGGGTTGTGCAAATAGGTGATTCAGCAGAGATCACACTCAAACAAGGTTTTTTCCTCAAGATCCTACAGTGTCCATTCATAGCTGTTAATCACTTACTAACAACGGATGGTATTGGGTTTATTACTTGGTTGAGACTGTGTACAGAGAACATATGATAAAGTGTTTTCTAGGCCCTCGATAACTTCTTGTGAAATGGTAACTAAGTAACAGTGACAAGGCTTTGTCTATATAAAAAACCTTTTAGAAAGTGTTAAATTAATGTTTTTTTAAATTTATTTATTGATATTTACAAGTGTATTACAATAATACAACAAGTAAATAGGATAAGTGATACATAATGACATGAGAATGACAAGTAGAGAAACTATCCACTGGTAGTGCTCAAATCAAAGTGCAACTAAGAAGGTCACGTGGCTATCTTATTTTCAGACGCCTCGGAGGATTAGCGGGAATTGAAGAGGAAGCTAGGTTTGAAACTAGAGGGTTTGAGTGGGAATGAAGTTTGTTATGAAAGGATAGATAGCGGGTTCGGGCCACATCAGCAACAAAAGGGACATTAAGGTCGTTATGGATGACTTTATTCTTAACAAAATAAGGAGCATTGAGGATTTTACGAAGGATTTTGGATTGTAAGGATTGGATACGAGAGGAATTCGATGGCTTAGTGGAGCCCCATAGCTCTACTCCGTAAGTCCAAATAGGTCGTATGATGGTCATGTAGATGAGTCTTTTGTAGTTAATTGGGAGCTTAGAGCGTTTGTCTAGTAAGTATTGAAGTAGCCTGAAACGTCGAGCGGTTTCTTGTTTTATCAGTCTTGTATAAGGATTCCAGGTTAATCGTTTGTCGAGTTGCAACCCTAAGTAAATTAATGTTAATGTTATATTAATATAAAATGTTTGTTATTGCTTAATTGTTACTCTGAAGGAATATATTCAAGTTGAGCAATTACTTTTTAAAAAATAAACCTGTATTACTATAACCCATGTCGCTTGACTTCTTTTAGATAAAAAAAAATGTGAAATAAAATAATATTTCCCCTGGAATCTTTATTTCTCTCCTAAAATACAAATGATATTTTAAAGAACGAAATATAAAATTAAACCACTACATTCCATGAATATTCTTGGGTTCAGGAGGTACGTGGTAGAAACTGTACTGTTTCTAAGACAACAGATGTGCATGTTGGTTATTTATCCGAACTACGCTCAATCCCACTTCATAAAGGCCGGATGAGCCTCAGAAGGGTCTGTAGATCATCTATAGCTGTTAACAGATTAAATAAATCAGCTGTCACTGCCGCATTTCAACCAGCACATCGACTCACCACATCAACTCACTTGGCTAACCAGCTCCCTAATCAATCATGAAATTTCCTACGAACAGACGCATTTTTTATGCTAGCTGTAGATGTATTATTTCGCTCGTAGCAGAATGCTCTCGGAATCCAGAAAGAACGTGGTTGTGAGATCAGCATCAAATTGATGGCAGTTTCTCAATAAAGGAGCTCGCAAGTGGTCCTGCCTTTTCGCAATCCATCTCCACCGGCCTTGCCGATTATAATAAATTACCCCCGTCATAGATTATACACGCTTCGAAAGATTAATACATGAAAAACAACATAAAACGTATAATGAAATCTTTTATAGCTGTTTTTATTACTTTCCTGGGCATGCTTCGTATATGTCATGTGTTTTAATTATCATTATTTAATAAACGCATCGTACTGCTTTCTTATATATTGCTACTGTTACTAATTTAATTACCAATTTAAATTGTACTTATTAATAATTTAATTACCAATTTAAATTATATTTATTACTAATTTTTCTAATTAAGTAATTTTGAAGTGACAGTGATGTTTGAGTAAGAACACTTTATTAACGGCGTAGAATGTACTATAATATTTAAAAACACCTGTACCACTACAACCCATGAATGGGTCTGGGGTTCAGTACATTGAAAAGACTGTACGGTTTCATGGACAACAGTTCGGCAGGGAGGTGATTTGTCATAGTTCACGCTCAACAGTATATTTTCTCCCTTATTTTGGGTAACTTATTTTTATAGAGGCTGGGTGAGCCCCAGGAGGGTCCAGATCCTATATGATCCCTCTTCGGCTGCAAACAGACTAAATAAAAATCTTGCTCGCAGAGGGATTCGAACCAGGATTTTCGGCAAGGCAATTCAGTGCTCTATCACTGAGCCACTCCGCTCCCTGTAATTAAATCACTAATTTTTATTTTTCAATGCCTTCATTACCTAAGATTTGTAATAATTATGCTAAATCATATCACACACCTGTTTTATTGTAATGAGTCTTTTCTTACCGTATTTATTCAGTGATGTCTGCTTTTTATAAACTTGTTTAATATTTCCAATTTGTGAACCATCTCATTTTTTTACACAGCTTCATTTAAAAAAATTAATTTCATTAGAATCCATCAAGAAAAACTATACCCTGTGTTTATTTGAATAAAAAAATACAAAGAAATAAAATCAATAGGAGGTTGAGGAAACATTTAATTTTAATTTAAGATAAAATTAAGTGTACGTTTACAGCGTTTCTCATTTCATTTTGATATCAATGAAAAATATACAATGAATTATGCAAGTGGAAAACAAGCATTTCATTTTAGTGCATTTCTATTCAGTTAATAGACAAACAATGATATATAACAATATGGCTAGCTATACAGAATTGTAGATAAATAAATTGATATGGATTAATTATGAATTATTTTTTTTGTTTTTCTTAAGGTGAAGAATAGGTAACTATAGTTCGAGGAGACCATGTTGAGGCACTTGTTAGCGTTGTCATGGCAACAATTATAGTAAAACTATGATTATATTTTCTCAGAATGACAATATTATATTTTATTTATTATGTTCAACTTAGTTACGTTGCTGTAATAACAATTATCATATATTTTCTAAGTATGACAATATTATATGTTTGTTTTTCCCCGAATAAATGATACAGTTTAAATTAAAATTATATGATATTCAAAATTTATTCGGATATCGCGGAGGTGCGGGCAGTTGGTTGTTAGTTACGTCAACCAGTTTCATAAATGGCGCCCGTTCTCAAATCTATGTCAGTTGCTAAAAGGCCAAGTTTGACCATCCAGTTCTTCTTGTATTTTATCTTTGCTTCGATACGCCCCAATAAATCGATTTATCTTAACATACTTTCCTCACGATTCGATTCGGCATTTATTTTTTTTTTAAACTGATTTCACTAATTTAAAAAAAATAAAATTAAAGTTAAAATTAAAATAATCTTATAAAATCAGAAAATAATCAAGGCTATTTTGATTGAACGTCTTAGAACGAGATTGCTGACTCTGTTTTATTTTTGAAGTGAGATGAGTTGCATTAATCCTTCATTGGCAATTGATGCAAGAATTGGCGAAAGGTTGAATATTTTAATTATTTGCAATTATGAGTGAATTATAATATGTTCTTTAATTATTTATTATCTTTTCATTTTAATTCGTATTATGATTTAAAACCCACATCCAAAACTAATACTGCACTGCCAATACCACCCACTGTAAAAACGAATCGCATACTTTCAATTTTAACAAACCAAAAATCTTGCACAGGAAAAATAATGCCTCTTGCAGTTAAAAGAAAATATTTAGAAGCACTGTACATAAATGATAACATAAATAATATAGTAAATGGCAGAAAAGAAGCAGGAGAAGTAAGCAAACTATATTCATCCATTATTTTAAAATTAAAAATTAATTATACATAAAACAGTATAACTTTAAAACAAATCAAGTAAGAATAATTATAACCTGACCCAATAACCTACCAATAGTTTCTGATATCTTAACATAAATAACATATAATTTATTACAAAATATCATATTATGATTAAACTGATTAAATAAATAAAATTTAAGAATTGTTTTTGTCGTTTTATATATTTAAAATAATTTAAAAAATAGTAAAATATAAATAAAACAATTATATACAACTCAAATTTTACTTTACAGATCAATGTTCAAATCATTTTTAGACTAACTTTAAAATTGTAGATATTAATAATGCATTTTATGAAGTATCTATGCTTAGTTTTGCTAATTGTTAGGACATATTTTTTTATTATTGTAATTGTTGTTTTTTTACAGAATTTTAACTTACAGTTTGTTTAAGTTGTATATGATTTTGATTGATGCAGGATGCTTATTAAAATATTTGATGATTACATCATTGTCGAAACCTTTATAAAAGAATAAATGATTTTTATGACTGGAAACTGATTTCTTCATTATAATTATCGTTTTCATCTAAATCAATAAACATGCATCCTATATAAGTAGCGATTCATAACGATACCTAGCATTAGTTTTGACAAAAATGTCATTTGCATCTCACCTATTATGTACTGAAGACCACGTGGTAAAAAAGAGATAATTCACGATCAAAAGCTGATAATTCCGAAATTGCAGAAATAGCTTTTCTAACATTTTTTAATAATTTAATTAGGCAATTTTATGCTCCTGAAACTTCGGGTTAAGAACCGGACTAACAATATGAGAAATGAAGCGACAAATTGTCGTGTTAAGATCATTTGATTGACTGATCTAGCAAAAAATGTGAAAAAGTTAATTTTTTAAATTCGGAGTTATCCGTATTTAATCCTGAAAGACTCACCTATCACACGTGTAAACTTTATTCACGTATTCACGTAGTAACTTTCTTAATCGATATCGTGAGATCGATTTATTGGTATCTTTCGATTTATCGAGATATTTCGAGAACTGTTGAGGATAGAGGAATGTATATAATTTGTAGACACACTTGTCTGCCACGCACTATTTTAAAAAAACTATTAAATTCAAAAGGTCGACTGCTGACCTTGAATACCGGTTCTTCCAAAATTTTTAGAATAAGAGTTGACTATTAGTATGTCATAGGATTATCATAGCCCCGAAGACAAAATGGCGTATCTAATAGATTTGCTGTTTTGAGTTTATGTTATATTTTAACTTATAAATATACATATTCCCCTCATTATTATATACTTTATTGATTGATTGAACGTGTTTATTAGTAAATAATATAAAGAAATATATGTATGCAGTAAAAAATCATTAAAATTTAACTAGAACACTAGAAAATGAGTGATCCGTCTTTCGAGGTCTGTGTTAGACATTCACATTTATTTTTCTTATCTCCAAAGCATAAATTAATAAATAAATATAAATATAATAATAATAATATATTTATTCAATTAAAGCCTTTAATAGTTCATAAATCAATATAAGAACATTTCATATTTAAATTACTATAATTTGGTTTGTTTTTTGTTTTTTTATTTTATTACATATGCTTCCCTATTTTTGTATTTTACCCCTTTTATCTATGATTGCATCAAAATCTAGCAATCTATCTGTTGACTAATTAACCGCGATCTTCGGGACATGGCCTCCTGCACGTAATGACTTAACGCTTTCCATTTAATATTGGTGCTATTTAATAAGCTAAGTAATTCTTCAGTGGCACAAGTCTCGCTACCAAAGTATTTCTTTCTGATTCCATCGTAAACATGGCAGGTTCCCAAGAAATGAAGAGTTTCTTCATTTTCTTCGGAATTACCAACTAGACAGTTGTCTGAACTTGGTTTTGAGCTTAAATTTAGTAATTTAGTCCTGCAGCGGAATATTCAACATATTATATACTTATTAGGTGGTCAGGGAAAGTGCGTGGCTTTATAAGTGCGGTTGGGCCTTTTTTTTTTTTTAATTTATTTTTAAATCTCCAACTCCTGGTATAATAGGCATGTTTATAACTATAGTAAAAAAGGGATATTACTAAAAGATAAAAACATTTTTAACCAGACTGGGAAGGTCGAGATTCATTCACTGGATCTGCCACGATGTTTACCACCCACAGCACGAAAGAGGTTACTGACATAAACGCCTAATAACCTTTGCCACCGAGGCTTGAATCAAAGATGTATCTAATTGTTTCATATATAGTTAGAGAGGAACATAGTTGACTGGATGATATAATGGAGAATGCAGACAGTTTGGGTGGTGCAGTCAAGAAAACACCAAATAAGTCAGGACTTATTTTTATTTGTGCCGACGTTTCTACCTACTTTGTAGGTCATGTTCAGGGCTATGAGAGAAAAAACAAACAAAACAAAAAACAATTTAAAAAAGGTTATATTCTTGGTACTGTAATGTTTTTATTATAGTTTTTTTGTTTTGTTTGTTTTTTTTCTCATAGCCCTGAAGATGACCTACAAAGTACAAGGTCGAAACGTTAGCACAAATAAAAAATAAGTCTTGACTTATTTGGTGTTTTTTTTACTGCACCCCCAACTATCTCCGTCCTCCGTTTCATATTTATGTCTTACAACCACACTTAAGATGATTAGATTGCTAACTGATGACCTGATGATAACCTGGCAGATACTAACTGATGTTCTGATCATATACCTGACAGCCAGTGGACTCATCGGCATGGTAGCCCCATTCCCTCTGCTCGCAGCTGAAGCCAGTCCTCGGGACGGCGGAATAGGTCGGGTAGAGCGGCGGGTAGTGCGGCAGGTGGAGGTCGTGGTAGGGATCGTGAGGGGTCCCGTCGGCGTTATAGTAATGGCCCCCGTACACCGAGCAGGCTACTGCAATTGAAAATATTAATTAATAATAAATTTTTATATTATAATAATTAATTGTTCAATATAAAAGACAAATATGTATTAATCTTATCTAATCCAACTAATCTTAACTAATCCAACCAAAATAGGGTTTACGATCAATTCACCAGACTCTGTACATCATTCTCAGGACTTGGAACAGAATCATTCCAGTCAAGATATTTCTCCTCCAGCCGTGGACCTTCCAGTTTCAGGTTCTCCAGCGAGACCTCCTATCCAGCAAACTCCAACTCTACTCCGTAGTCAAAGGAGCCGTCGGCCACCCTCTTATTTGAATGATTATGATATGAGTGGGGGTGAATGTAGTAAATCATGATATTATATTTGTATCTCACTTATTCTGTATATAACCTTCTCAGTTTATGGTTACCTTTCATTAGTTGTTTACAGCCATGAAATGTAGTTTTTATATGTGTTATTGTGTTCAATTAATTGAGAAGAAATAAATACCTCTTGAAAGGTTTTATTGAACACAATAACAAATATAAAAACTACATTGCATGGCTGTAAACAACTAATGAAAGGTAACCATAAACTGAGAAGGTTATATAGAGAACAAGTGAGATACAAATATAATATCATGATTTACTACAACTGTTGTTACAAACTTCAAGTAGGTACCTGGAAACTATATGAATGAAATAGAAGAAGAGATACAATTAAGGATTCAAAATGGCAATAGATGGTATAGGTCTCTCCAGAAAATTCTTTTGAATCGAAACATATCTCGAACGATAAAAGAGCGAATATATTAACCCGTCCATCGGTCAGAAGTGACCTATGCTAAGGAGTTGACTCTGACTCTTATAAAAAGTTAGGAAAGCTACATTATTTGCATAGAACAAAAAAAAAAAATCTTAATGCTGAGAGACCTATGTAAAGACCTTGGCTTAGTTGCATTTACCAAAAAGGGGAAATAAGATTAGTTGGGTCATGTGCATCGAATGGATCATAGACTCCCAAGGAGGATAAAGGAGGAACGACCAAACGGTAGAAGAGGTTGACTACGGAGACAGACTACGGTGGCTCGAAGATGTCGAGGCTGACCTACAGCTTCTGGGAGCCCTGTTCTGGGGTCCTTCAAGGGCCATAGCGCCGTTTGCGATAGATGTCAGCCGTTTGTTAAGTAAGAAGAACATCCTGGGGCTCACCCAGCTTAAGTAGCTACTCTTAATTGCAGGTGGGAGGAAGGAAACCTGCTGTTTAAGCGTGGTCTTGGTCAAATAAATTGCATAGACAACGTTTAGCCTAGAAATAATGGAGACGTATCAAATATTGAACCTAAGGCTATCTTTGGTTTTATCGGTGCATATTTTTTTATGAAGGATGGCTCGACTCTGTTAATGTAATATTTTTACCTTCAATATCTTTAACGAGGCATATTTTTTTAAAAACTTATTTACAAAAGAAACGCAATAACGAATATTACTCTACATAAAATATTTTACGTAATTTTAGTTTTTTTGATATAACTTTATAAATATATAAATATATATATATATATATATATATATATATATATATATATATATATATATATATTAATATTTTTAAATTAGTTTTACGAAGATAAAAAATTTGTAAATAAAGAGTGTATTTTGAAAAGAGGACGACCCAAAAAAAAGATGGATGCAGGATGTGCATGAGAGCATGGCAGCGTGGTCTTAGAGGAGAGGAGGCTGGCTGGAACGACATCTGTGGCGCGGCCTTTTAGATACAACAAAATAAATTGCACAAAATAGTTTAATAAAAAAAAAAATGAGTGAAATGATATAAAACTATGTGATGCTCTTTTTATTCGTTTTTTTTCAATATAATATTGACTATTGCTAATAAACACTATTGTTGCAATGATTCACTTTCTGCTTCAATTAGATCGCACGTTCAATTTACAATAACAATTGAAATGCTTTAAATTTCTCTTAAGAAATGATTTGAACTACGATGGCCGCTATGAGGGAGTACTTTAGTTCTGGCAGGTTGAGGGAGTGAGATATTGGATTGAAGGATATCAAAATATGATAATGACCAGCTACCAAAGTTCAAAGTCACTTGTACCAACACGCCCGCTTCTTATCTCGCCAAGGTCCGCCAGCTACGCCTAGAAAACTAACACGGGGTATAAATTGTAGATTTCATCAGAAAAATTGCGTGATACTAAAACACTGAGTCATATATAACTTCGAGCTATATATCTCTCCTTAATTATAAATATGTTATATATAATCATATATATGCTCGTATAGTCAATGAAAATAGATTCAATACATAAATATAAATAATAAATTAATACATTAACTGTACTATATTACTTCTATCCGTAGACTCTATTTCCTAGGTTATTTCTTATATGAAACCATCAACTCACAACGTCCATCTTACATCTATAGTCTCCTACAATTCAAACCCTCTATCCAATCCCAGGGCACAAGATATCGCCCTTCCGATCTTTATATCCGTTCCCATAGAACCAAAACTCGCCCGTTCTACCACTCTTTGGAACTCACTCCCACTCGATATCCGCCATGCGTCTTCTTTATCCACATTTAAATCAAAACTTTTCATACATCTCCTAAATTCCCAAACAGATGCTATCTAATCAATAAAAATGAATAGCTATATTAAACATAATCCATTAATGAATTACTGTAAACATTCCTTACTCATAATGATATTATTTTTTATATTATTAGATGCTATTATATATTTTTCTATTAGCCTATTAATTTTTATTGTAAATATGTAAGTTTTTTTTTTTTTACTTTTTCTAATTCTCTGACATAACTTTTAGTTAATATTTTTTTTCATGTTCTTATTAAATATTGCATTATTCTAATAATATAGCCTTTTGGCCAGATAAATTTTTATTAAATTTTGTTCATTTTTGTTATTCTTAAGGGTCCTGGTCCCAGAATAAAATTATTTTTCTATTCTATTCTACTTTATAATGCAGACTAAAAAGCCTTTGGTATTATCTAAGTATTTAAACATGATATGAAGCTACATATTTATATATAATAATATATTTTTTAATAGATAACTTTAAAATGCTTTATAATTGGCATATATTTGAAAATTTATTGCACACCCTATTCATAAATAAAGTAATTAATTTCTTAAAGAATATTATTTTATTGATGTGGAAATGGTTGACTGGATGTGTCTTTAAAAAAGGTGAAATGAAATAAGTTTAACTTAATGAACTTGGGCCCACGTTTCGGCCTAGCTTTTAGTCCTTCATCAGGACTGAGAATAAAACAAAATAGAATAGCTATATAACGTGTGTGCAATTGATTTCCGAAGCTATAAGACGGCTTGCACACCGTGTGTGCAATAACAGTAATGTGCAACTATCAGTTAATCTGAGTAAACTAGTCGTCGAAATAAGATTCTTCTTGAACTAATGAAATCTGTGAAGTACAGGAAAACAAAATTTGGCATTGGTTTTTTCATTATTCAACTTATTTTTTTAAAATTATTTTTGTTTTGAAGAGAAAAGATTTGCCCTGGCCGGGATTCGAATCCGGGTCGTCCGCTTCACCGTAGCAGTGCTCTAGCCAACTGAGCTACCAGGGGTCGCATCCCAGGGGTTCTCCTCACCAATCCTATATAATCTTGTTCTCGCAATTTTGTATCTATACACGGGGAAGAATGTTCAATGAGCATTACTTTAATTAGTATCTGGTTGACTTACGTCAATATATTATTTATACTTTTTATTAATTGTTATTATTTTTAAATATTTTTGTTTTGAAGAGAAAAGATTTGCCCTGTCCGGGATTCGAATCCGGGTCGTCCTGGGTTAATTAATTATAACAATGTATTTTTAAAAAAAATTTTATATAAATTTTTAAAACTTTTCTTTGCATTATATTCTGTTCTTTGTTTTGAAAAGCAAAATAACGATTTTATATTATCTAACTAGTTTTGAAATAAATGTTTATAAATTTTTTAATGATGTATTTTCATTTTACATTATCTGGTTGACTTACGTATATATCATAAAGTATCTGGTTGACTTACGTATATATGAATATATTATTTATAGTTTTTAGTTTTTATTAATTGTTATTATTTTTAAATATTTTTGTTTTGAAGAGAAACGATTTGCCCTGTCCGGGATTCGAATCCGGGTCGTCCTGGGTTAATTAATTATAACAATGTATTTTTAAAAAAAATTTTATATATATTTTTAATACTTTTCTTTGCATTATATTCTGTTCTTTGTTTTGAAAAGCAAAATAACGATTTTATATTATCTAACTAGTTTTGAAATAAATGTTTATAAATTTTTTAATGATGTATTTTCATTTTACATTATCTGGTTGACTTACGTATATATCATAAAGTATCTGGTTGACTTACGTATATATGAATATATTATTTATAGATTTTAGTTTTTATTGATTGTTATTATTTTTAAATATTTTTGTTTTGAAGAGAAAAGATTTGCCCTGTCCGGGATTCGAACCCGGGTCCTCCCGGGTTAATTAATTATAACAATGTATTTTTTTAAAAAAAATTATATATATTTTAAAAAATTTTCTTTGCATTATATTCTGTTCTTTGTTGTGGAAAGCAAAATAACGATTTTATATTATCTAACTAGTTTTGAAATAAATGTTTATACATTTTTTAATGACGTATTTTCGTTTTACATTACATGTGTGCAATGGTGTTCAAGCCACTCCTGTTAATAAAATTTTTCCGAGGAGCGAGCTGCACACCCGGTGTGCAATGATCTTATTTTTGTGAATTCACTTACGGATTGAGCGATTTCCATTGTAAACATGTTTTCTTTTTTAAATTAAAATTGAACAATATAAAGAGAGAAAAAAGTTCGCTCCTAGGGACTGTGTTCGAAAAAATCGTCGTCTCGGGTTAAAGAGTACGAGTAATACAATTAAATAGTTTAATAAAGACTCTCCAAAGTTCAGATTTTAGCGTAAACCAAATTATATTAAATATCGGTCCATTAAAATTAATTTAAGGAACAGCTTTTTATATTCCAAATTACTGGACATGGCCACATTCCCAAATTATACTGCAATCTCTTGGTTTCTCAATGGTTCCTTTCGTCAGAACAACTCAGTCAGGTGCGAAATTGAATCTCCAGTTGACTGTAAGCATATTTTTTTATTTTTTTAAAGGTTAATCAACTTTTAACCAATTTCATATATCCATAAAATTAAAATGTTTAAATAAAATTCGTAAATGTATTCTCAATATATTTCTTTCCCTTAAGATCAAATGTATGGAAGGTTATATATTTAGGGTGCTAAATTACAAATAATAAATAAAGAGGCATATAAATAACAAACTGCCTACGTACATGCTTCCGTCATGACCCAAATCTGTTCCTCCAGCCATATTTCAATCCTCCCACCCACGTTTCGGTCCACCCCTCAGGCGTTTAAAATACCAACACCTATTTTAAAACACCTAATTTCGATTTATAATGGCTATTTGATATTTGTTTTATACATTATAATTTAACCATATTTTACTTTCGTCCACGTTTATTTTTGATGAAGAACAGTTTTCAGTGCAATTACCTAGAAAGTTCAATTAAAGCTCAGAAAACTGGAAATTAAGTGCCTCAGAAAATATGAAACCATTACTTTCGGCGTTTCACGTTATTAAGTATCATCATCAAAAATAAAAAATAAAAAGGTTTTGCCTCCAAAGTTTTTATAATTTATAAAACTTAATTTGAAAACTTTTTAGCAATTTTGATATGTTTTTTAACCAATGATAGCTAACAAAGCATTTGACCAGAATCCTTTATGGGATTCTTTAATAAAACAGTGAAATAATTTTTAATTTCGAAACTTTAATAATAATATATTTCGGTAAATATGAGTAATTTTGAAGGAAGATTCCACGTCAATGGCACAACCTAGGTACGCGATATATTACAACTTTATATATGTCATAAATGATACTAAAAAAGCCACAATTTATATTATTATATTTTTTTATTAATTGTAATAATTTTTATATATTTGTATTTTGAAGAGAAAATCCCGGCCTGAACAAATCTTTTCATTTCAAAATAAAAATATTTAAAAATTATAAAAATTAATTAAAAAATAAAATAAAATAAATTATAAATAATATAATGACTTAAGTCAACAAGATCCTAATTAAAGTAATCTTCAATGAACATTCTTCCCCTTGTATGCATCGCAAAATTGCGAGAACACGGGGATATAGGATCGGTAAAGAGAATAGATTTGTCTGACCGTGTGACGAGCCAGGTTAGCTCAATTGTGGCAATCAATCGTGGGTGACCCGGGTACGAATCCTGCCCTGGATAAATCTTTTCTCTTCAAAATAAAAATATTTAAAAAAGTCACAGATGATACAAAAAACAAACGAACAGTGCCACTGCATCATATTAATGCTCTTGGATGGATCCCTGGCGCATGGTAGAGACTGTACTATTTAGAGACAACAGCTGTGCAGGGGAAGGGGGTGATTTCTCCGTGATCACGGCCAGTTTATAGAGGCTGAGTGAGCCCCAGGAGGGTCAGTCTATGGCTGTGAAGAGAATATTTATTTGTCCCAGTTGGATTCGAACCTAGGGCCTCCATGATAATAACTGAACACTATAAACTGAGGTGTCCCTCTCCCAGTCATAGATAATAGCAATACAGAAAATTGTATCATTAGTAAATTTATAAGCAGGAATTGAAATTGAACAATATGTTAAAAAAAAAACATAATCTGGGTTCAGTACATGGTGAGACTGAAATGTTTTTGTTAACCACGACAATGGTTGAGCAGAGACGTGAATATGTCCTGGTATACACTCAACTGCCAAGTTTTTTCAAGTCCAAAGCGTACTTTACAGAGACTGAATGAACCCCATAAGGTTATATATATATATATATATATATATATATATATATATATATATATATATATATATATATATATCCTTTATTTACAGATCAGCTATTCCTAGCCTTACATGTTTTTTTTTAAATAATGAATTTTAAATTTAAACATGAGGTAAAAGTGTGGGTTTCGTCCCATGAAAGAGACACCCCTAACTGTATATTATCAGCTCATTTACAAGAGAAGACATAAATATATAATAGTTTTTTTCATATAAGAAATGATAGTAGTTTAAAAAAATAATTAAATTAACAAACAAAATTAAAATAAATGTAATAATAAACAGAACTATAGTACAATAAAACTGAAAACTAAAAGAAAACAGGATTATATTACAATTTGTTAAAATGATTGGTGAGAAAGGTAATAGAGTTCACATCAGAATATCTTTCAAGAGTCTCGGTTTTAGTCTTGGGGATGAAATAGGCTCGCCTATGTTGAATGCTACAGCTCCTTTGACTGCTGCCAATCCGTTCTATCGTCTCTAGTTTTAGCTCTCGGTGTAGTTGACTGTTTCGTACAAACCAAGCTGCGTTTTATTTTGGAAGGTTTGCAGTTTTTTTCACTCCCATAATGGTCTACAGGTCCCACATGGTCCATTCGTGGCTGTTAACAGGTTAAATAATTTATCTGCCACAGCTGGATTTGAACCCGGGACCTGTTCCCAGATCTAGTGATAGCATTACTAAAAGTTGTATCATTAGGAAACTTATAAGTAGGAATCTAAATTTACTAATAGCATACATAAATAAATTAAGCAATTTCCGAGATCGATCTATCGAAAGGAGAGCCAAAGTTATTTTCCATACTACTATATGAATGAAGATTCATCACAGTTATATAACAGCTTCCTGATTTTATTAGATACATCTTTAAATAGTGATTGTTTATTATTTTTTTTAGTAAATCTTTTTTAAGGAGCGGAGGAACTCAGTTTGTAGAGAGGGTTCCAGATTCAAGTTCAGCTGTGGCGGATTATTTAATACAGCCACGGATGTACCTTTTAGGATCTACAGACCTCGTGGAGATTACAAGTCTCTAAAAAGTGGGAACACTTAATTTGGGAGAAAAAGCTGACGATTGAGCGTAATATCGGACAAATCACACTCTAACGCGACCTTTGTCTAAGAAACAGTACTGTCTATCGTGCACTGAATCTTACACCCTTAAAGGATTGTGATGGTACAGGTTAATTATTTTTTTTATGGGAAATTTTCATTCTACCACAGGCAACTTGGCTTAAGATGAAATAAAAAGTATTGTTTTTCAAAAAAGCGCAATTGTCGAGTGTTAAAAATAGAAAATTTTTACAAAAAAACCTTCATTGAACTTAATATTGAAGATATATGGATTAGGAAAATAATATAACTTTACTACAGTCAGTATACGTTGTAATGTGATTCAAATCTGATTAAGGGGTTCTTAATTTTATTTTATTAAAAAAAATTATAAAATACAATAAATCAATCATAAAAACCCAGAATTATTTAAACAATATTACATATTTAGAAAGTTGGCTAGATCTAATTTATCTTTATAGATAGTTGCATTACTACAGTTAATAAACTTTGACGATGTTCAAAATCGTACCCTTTTGTTTTCACGAGTAATATTTTTTGCCTCAAGGAGTCCATTAATTTATTTTTTTATTTATTTTTATTATTAATGATATTAATTATTTTATTAAGTTATTACTTACGTAAGAGTAGGAAGGATAAGACACCCGCCTTCATGCTGCCGGTCCTGTTTGAGCTGTAGAACTGGAAGGAATGGTCAAATCTTGAACTACGAGGTGGGGGTGTCTCGACCTTAGGGCAAATTTTACCACTTTCAGTTCGCACACCTGAATTTAGTCCAAAAATTCTCTTTCCGAGATAGTAGGATATCCAGGTGTGTGAAAAATATACGTATATCATAAGCTAGGAACTGATTTTTTTTCTTTTTTGTAGTGACTTATTTCAAACCTCTGTCATCTGTGTGAAAGATGGCCTGAGTAGTCTGACCAATTTTTTCAAAATCTTAAACAACACAGTCCAAAATTCTAAGAAAAATATTAATACTCCTTGGTTTAATTCGAACCACACAATGCACAATAACATGAACATTCCCACAATAAAATCAAACAAAATCCACTCGTCCCTCCTCATTTCTACTCCCCTTTACCCTGGCTTGATATGGAAATTTAAGAGACTTGCTCAACTATTGATCATTTCCAAAATGTTTCTCTAGCAAAGTAAAAGGGAAAACAAACACTAGGATCAAATATGCAGGACGCGTAATTGCGCAGGTGGAAATGAAAAATTAAAGACTAAATAAATTAATTGTATTAGAAATAAATAAATAAATTTATTGAAATCGACAACTCCATTATAATAATACAACAAATAAATAGAATGAATCATACATAATGGCATGGATAAAGACAAGAAGGGAAACTACCCAGAGATAATATTGAAATAAGGAATTCAACTTAGAAGGTCACGAGGCCATCTTCTTTTCGGACGTCTCGGAGTATTGAAGAAGTAGCTAGGCGTGAAACTATTGGGTTTGAGTGGCAATAAAGTTTGTTATGAAAAGATTGATTTCGGATTCAGACCAAATCAGCAACAAATTAAGGTCATTATGGGTAACTTTATTCGTAACAAAGGAGCATTGAGGATTTAACTAAGGATTGGATACGAGAGGAATTCGATGGCTTAGTGGAACCCTAAAGCTCTACTCCGTAAGTCCAGGTGGGTCTAATGATTGTCATGTACATGAGTCTTTTGTAATTAATTGGGATCTTAGAGTGTTTGTCTAGTAAGTGTTGAAGGGGCCTGAAACAATGAGCAATTTCTTGTATTTCCAGTCTAGTATGATTGACTAAATTAAACATCGAATTTCTGTTATATTTTTAAGCCTCAGAACTGTCACCAGATTAGAAATGAGATTGTGATTTTCATAACTAAGTTAAGGTATATAATTGACCTTTTTGAATTTTTGGTAAATTGAGACTTTTTATTTGACAATTTTCCGCTCAATGACATTTATATTTCGAAAGCAAGAACTTCAAAGTATTCAGGATCAAAAGCGTATAACTCCACCACTTGTAATATTTTTATTTTGAACACTTGTAATAGTGTTTCACCTTTCAGAAGAATTTCAGAAATAGTCTTTAGTAGAAAAAAGCTACTATAAGGTTCAGTAAAAAAAAAGCCCTGTAATGCAGGCTTGAGGTGTTTAGGATCAAAAGCGGATAACCCAAAAACTTCATAAATTGACTTCTTCATTTTTTTCATTAGTTTAAATAATTTTGTCTAACCCGACACTGCCAATCCAAAATCGGTATTTTGGAGTTATGACCATCAATGAAGTGGACAAATATTTCTTTATCACTCATCACTGTATCAACCTAGCTTCAGAGTTTATGTCACACTTGGGGTTCTAATTGCATCCCCCTTAGGCAACTGTGATACAATTTCAGTTCGAGTTGGGAAGATTGAGGTGAAACAAATTTTAAAAGTGCTTTATTTCGAATTTCAGCATTGTTGCTGTTCCAGAGTCCGAGAAGACGTTGTTCTACTACTTGCAGTTTTCTCGTCATCATCATAATCATCAAATATCCTCATAACCGCCTAAGCGGTGTGAGAAAGAATTCTGCACAGCCTTTTCCAGCTCTGTCGTTCTTCCTTGCCTCTTTAAAAATACTATTGTGTTATAATGTAAACAATAATAAAAAAAATTACTTTTTTAGAAATACATTATTCATTTTTAATCCAGTAAATTTTTTGACACAAGTTAGTCTCGGGCATTCTTTAATATTTTCCATCTATAATATAAAAAAACAAAAAAAAGAATTATATCATATATCATACTACAGAAGCCTCTTCACTTATAAGATAATACTGGAATACAAAATGGATATCGATTACTGAGATATGAGCGACTAAAGAACCCAGTTTTCGCTGCCCACGTTGAAGGAGGCAGATCAGAGATAAGTTATTACCATGGCGACCTTATCTCGTAGCTTACCTTACCTTTTACCTCTCTAAACGATTTCTCACCTTAATCGTCCGATAATAAATCGAGAAAAACATCCAGCAAAGGTTTTCATTCTCCATTCCGATATTTATCGATAATTGGTGGGCATTATTTACGAGTAATTTCCCTGAATAAATTTTATCACACGTCAATAATTTATCCTGAATATTCTTTGTAATTTTAAAATAATTTCAGACTGTATTTTGCAGATTTCATTTTTAAATGTTAGTAACGTTACTGTCCGTATACAGTAACTTTACTGTTATATGCAGGTGAACTTAAATAAAGCTAACTTAAACTCAAATATGTAGATATAGTTAATTATAAGGCGGTTGATGACCTGTGATGTGTTTTTAATATGGCTTCTTAACCCAGGGATTGGTCTAAGCTTCCTTGTGGTCAGGAATTCTTCCTTCCTTTTCTACTTCCTTTATCCCCCTCTTCTTTTATATGTATCAGTACCACCTCTAAAATATTGTAAGGGAGAAAATAGAAGGGAAGATATAGATAGAGTGAGTAGATAGGAGATGGTATGACAGATTATGCATGGTGAAGAATATAGATATGAGAATAGTCAGTAGATATGTTAAGTTGATAGGTTACAATGATAGGTAATATTTAACCTAGTTAGCTCATATCAGAATGTATCTTCGTATATCAATGTTATATCATTCCATGTCACAAAAAATATAATTTTGTTAACAATTAAATAAAAATATAATTGTCTTACAAGCCAGTATACTGTTTGTTACATAGTTGTTTGTTGATGAAATCTAAAGTATGTATGGAAATTCATGTTACAGAAAAAATTAGTTGACTGGAACTTCTAATGTAAGGATAGAGATAGTTGGGGGTGCAGTCAATTGAAACACCAAATAAGTGAATACTTATTTATTGTGTGCCGAAGTTTCGACCTACTTTGTAGGTCATCTTCAGGGCTAAGAGAGAAAACAGACAAAACAAAATAAAAATAAAATTACATTACAGTACCAAGAATATAATAATAATTTAATAATCTAGAGTAATATAAAAGTTGAACGAAATAGTGAAGGAATAATATGAATAAAAATTATCAAAGAATAAATGTACAGAAAGGAGATAATGCAAACAAAATACAAAGAGAAAAAAATGGTAAACAGAAAGTTACAAAATGAAAAAATATAGACATAACAAGGTGAGAGATATAAGGGAGAGATATAAAAGTATGGAAAAGCTAGTTTAATACAGATAAAATATAACATGTATGATAATAGACTCCTAGAGAGTTAACATAAGAAAACTGAAAGAAATTTGTAACGAAATATGATGCCAAATAATAAATAATGGAAGAATTATATAGAAAGCAAAGCAAACTATAAGAAAGAGCTTATTTCAATTTTATTTAAATATTTAAATATAAAATTGAAAATATAAGTATGGGAAGTTAATTATATAACTGTTACAATTAGAATGAAGTTGCATTAATATAAGATATGATATGAATATAACAGAAACATATAGAAAATAGGTATAAAATTCAGTCAGAGAATGGAGATTAAATGTAAAAATATGATGCTAAATAATAATGAACTCTCTGATATTAACATATGATGGAGAAGGATCAAGAGAAGATAAAGTATTAAAATGTGTACGAACCAAATATATTATATTCGTGGTACTGTAATGTAATATTATTGTTATCTTGTTTTGTCTGTTTTCTCTCACAGCCCTGAAGATGACACTTAATAAACAAGTATTCACTTAATTGGTGTTTCATTTGACTGCAGCCCCAACTATTTCTATCCATACATATGTATGGAAATGTATCAGAATAACTTTATTTATGTTGTTTATTCATTCAACATCACTACACGTTAATATGTCTAATTGGACGATGCTAAAGAGGGAGCTCTAAATTTTGCCTATCCAGGGTTAATTATGATAGGGATAGTTAACGAGTACTCTGGCATCGCATAGGCTAGGGACCAAGGATTTTTTACTCCCTTTAAAAACTCCTAAAAAGCCACCTTTTGGTTGTGAAGTCACGATCTTGGGTACCTTAGGTCATTATGCTAAGAATAACTTTGTCACGCGTACCAATATATAGGCAATAAAATACAATGAGATAATACTCTACTGGTTTGAAATTAGATTAGAATTAAATATAAATGAATATGAATCTGTTGATCACTGAGGATGAAACAAATGACTATGCGTACCTACTCAATATCTGAGCCAGTAAGGATCAAAAGCGGAAAACTCCAAATTTCAAAATCGACTTTGTCACATTTATGGCTTGTTGAGTAAAGTAATGCTTTATGGTCCTGCAACTTCAGGTTCAGAATAAAACCATAACGAATAAGGCGGAAAAGTTTCATTTTAGACAAAATTTCTAGACTAAACTAGTGAAAAATGTGAAAAAGTAATTTTTTGTTTAAATTATGAAGTTATCCGCTTTTGATCCTGAAAGCCTTATTGCTTCCATAACATTTTTGATGATCTTATACACTACACTTGATCTTGCTTATATATAATTCAGGAATTAGAAAGGAGAAGGCCATCGGCTGAAGAAAGTACAAGAAGTCCTTTCTTACCCGAGTGAGAGGTAGCCCAGACTACGGCCTCTCACATCCTTTGAACCGGATCGCAACCTCAATAAGATCTTGAGCATCTGCTTCAATACACGGTTGGACAAGTTTTTTTAGGGGTCGGTGTCGAACTTTTGGGTTAAGATATTTATAATAATTACCTGAAGACTTGTTAAAGTTTATTGTTATATTAATTTATTCACCCTTTCTTACCTTACAGCAACAAGGGGTCTGACAATATGAATATACTAGCTTTTGCCCACGGCTTTGCTCGCGTGGATTTTGGTCTGCCACATAAAGTTTCGTGACAGATCATTTTAAATAAATAATTTAATTTTTTTTAACTATAAGATACACGTAGATCCAAAATTTCAGATGTCTAACTTCAAAACTGACGGATTCCATACAATCTTCGAATCCCTATTATATTAAGGGGGAAACCCTTGAGGGTGGAATTATCCAAATTTCTTTCTTCATTTATACAAAGAACCTATCTGCAAATTTCAAAATGCTAAGTTACTGATTTGCCTTTAATTATGTACTATAATGGATTCTCCACACAAAAAACTGTCTGGCACGTGCCCCCGTGCACCCATTAAATCTGCACTTGCTCTAGCCAATGTGTTATTATGATGTATAACCTACATTACTGTAAAGTTTCATCCAAATTCTTTCAGTACTTTTTGAGTGAATGAGTAACAAACATATATACAAACTTTCGCATTGATAATATTAGTAGGATTAGTAGGATTGGTAGGATATCAAAACACTAGTTTCACTCATATTCTTTCTCTTATTTTAACAAATATTATAATGTGATTTGCCTTAAATTATGTACTATAATGGATTCTCCACAGTACCTAAAAACTGTCGAGGAGGGGTACACGTGTCCCCGTGCTCTCCCCTAAATCCGCCCTCGCTGTAGCCTATGTGTTATTCTGACGTATAATCTATATTACTGTAAAGTTTCATCCAAATCACTTCAGTAGTTATTGCGTGAAAGAGAGACAAACGTACAAACTCTCGCACTAATAATATTAGTAGGATTACACAAGATGATAATATTGTCTGTAACCTTCTTTTCACTTTATCTCTATCTGAGCCATTTTCTTAGTTGTCTTCTTCCGACGTTTTTTTGGAACGTTTCTCCACCCGTACACAAATGATTTGTATTACAGGTAACATTATCGGGTCATTTTATACGATTTTCTCGGCAATTTAGATCTTTGTACCTTAAATACAATGCAGTTTATGACGATATGCTTAGCGTACTCCAGAAAATAAACGGTTAATATCCTTTCCAGTCATAAAGTTTGGATCTTTAGCCTCTATACCCTGTAAGGAATTGCGATACCCAGTTGTAAGGGGAATCAATTTTGCTGCTAGCCGTGACCGAGCGGTGAGAAAGTTACGTTAATGCGAATGAAGGAAATGCAATAGTTTTATAATAACAAGCGAAGAGAATTCTTTACAGACTATATACATATGTTAAGAATATAGTCACATTAAAAATATTTATAAACACACACAGCAGTATAACAAACATTAATAGAATAGTAGAACAGTAAATAGAATAAATAATTTGTGTTCGGGACCCCACAAACTAAAATATATATATTTACATTATATATAGTTCTATAGTTACACAGTTCACCCAGCCGCCTCTCCTATTAGCCCTGAAGATCACCTACAAAGTAGGTCGAAACGTCGGCACAAATTAAAATAAGTCTTGATTTATTTGGTGTTTTTTTTTCTGCACTCCCAACTATCTCCATCCTCCACTAAAATATATATATATATATATATATATATATATATATATATATTTTTTTTTTTTAAATCATTATTTTTGGACACTACAATATCTATAAGCCCACAACATTCTGGATGAAATCGTTTGTTTGATATAGCGATGCAACAATAACAATTATTTTTCTAGTTCATTTGAAATGGGATGTGTTTTGTTTTTCATAAGTGTGCCTATGCTCTCCATTTCGGTGGTTTCATCTTCTGGCATGAAGATATCCTAATTAAGGAAAGGTGAACTGGTTAGTTCTGAAAAGATGTATAAACGGCCAATGTGGTGTTGGCCAATAAAGTTTATTATATTGACAGAATAACATGTTGAACAGTATAATATGGTTAGTTATTTTCAATTTTCATTCGTTAGTCCCTATCAAAAGTCGTAATTTTGTTTATTGTTTCGAACCATTAATAAGTATGATGACAAGAACCTAGCGATTGGCGGTTGAGGAAGACAGGACTCGCTTGTTGGTTGTAGCGCCAACATAATAAATCAATAAATAAATACAGGATCGGGCTAGCTCTATGTGTCCGGGAGCTGCCTTGTGATCCGTTGGTCCCGGGTTCGAAACTCTTTTTAAAGTGTTTGTTCCAGAAAGTTGTTTCTCCTATCACAAGCCGTGGGATCTGGAAAACCAGCTGAGGCTCGCCCAGCCCCTAATAATTGGGCTTCCACAGTAGGGGAAAAATATGGCGGATGGTTGTGGTCGGAACGGATATCTTGTACAACCTTTGACTTGGAAACAGTTCAATCCCTAACAAGTACTGGTATATATTTATGATATATATATTATATATCCCTAACCTACTATAATATCTTGTAAATTATACTTCAACCGTAGTAGATTCTCAACCATTAACCAGCCTATAGACGGTCAGCATCAACTCAAAAAATCACCACCAACCGTATTGATCGTATGTAGGCCCGTTAAAACAAGATAAAAGTCGGATTTTACAATATCCGAATCGTATATTACAATCGAATAGTTATAACGGGCCTGTAAAGTTTAAGGTTTTACTAACGGACGATAAAAAAAAGTCAATTAGTCCTAAGCCGACAGTTAAAGCAAAAGGGTGGGCCGAAGCCTAAGTGGGAGGATTGTGTTCTGACCGACCTTGCAGATTTGGGTTTTGAAGGAAGGACGTGGGCAGAGATTTTAGAAGGATATCGATGTCGAACTTTCGGGTTAAAATATGTATTATAATTATTATATGAATACTAGTTACTGTTGTTGAAATAATGCAATAGTTTTCTTATACAATATTTTTAAACATTTTAATGTACTACTACAACCCAAAAAGTAGTAAAATGGCGGCGGAGGTTACTCGTTGAAGATCTCTAATGTTGCATATAACCTGGATTTAGGTCTCCTAATGTAGCGTCGTCTAATTAACCTCATCAACTAATCATGAATAGATGATACATGAAACCCCTGTTATGTTACCTGAAAATAAACCTAACCTAACCTGCACCCATGAAGGGTTTTGGAGTCAATGCGTGGTAGAGACTCTGAGTCTATCTATGGATATGAGCAGATTAAATCATTTATCCATCGCGGGAAGATTTGAGCCCTAGAAATTCAGCATAGCAACGCTCTACACCAGATTCAATAAAGATACATTTAATATGACATCGTTCAGAGTCTCGATTAAGCTTTCATTTCAAATAGAAAATAGGTAAATCTATACATTTCTTCTTTTCTAAAGTCAATTTTGTTGTCCGTATTATAAAATTTACAAAGGGAAAAAATTAAAATATCATCTAAATTTTATGTTTTAAAATACTTACAATCCAATATTCAAATAATGAACAGCTGATGGTTCTCGATTTTCCTCCTTGACTGCTGCCTCTATTTTTAGAATCGGTACTCCAGTCAGAGGTCACCTCGAGAAATCTTTAGAACTCACATAGAAAAAATGTTACAATAGAGCTATAACCATATTTTTTTTATATGCCCATCTCAAGTATCTCAGTAAAATTTAAAATATTGAGTAAGTAAAATTAAAAAATCTCTTTTCTAATATAAAAAATCTAAAATAAAAATATTAAAAATAAAAAATTGCCCAATAATTATAAAAAAATTATAAATAGTAATATGACGTAATTCAATAAGATCCTAAAATTAAATTAATGTTCAAAGAACATTCTTTCTAGTGTATTCATCGCAAAAAAAAAAAATGCGAGAACACGAGAACATGGGATCGGATAAGAGAAAAGATTTGTCCTCTCCCGGCAGGCGGCCTTGGTGGCTCAAATGGTAGGGCACTGTCACGGAAAGACAGAGGTTCCGGGTTCGAATCCCGGCCGAGGGCCTAAGTTTTCTCTTTAAATAAAAATCAAAAAAATTACCAATAATTATAAAAAATTAAAAATATTGAGGTGTGAAAATTTTTTTCATAAAGTAGATACCCTTAATTAGGAAAAAATCTGGTGGTTTAAGAGTGATTTCGACCAAATTTTCTCCTTGCACAATTGTTTGCTTGGAAAAGTATTCAATACTATTTCCAATTATACCATAATACTCTAATAACATGTACATAACCCAATATCCTTTATGGATTGCAATGGTACAGGTTATGTTAAATAATCGTTTTTTTTTTTATTATTTAATAACTTAGATCCCCAGGGTTCCACGGGAGACTCTACAGTAGTCTACTCAGGCGTGACAAAAAAATGGTTTTAATAATTAGGATCAGTTTACGGTCGGTACTTTGTTTATTTCATTGCAATAATTAATTAAGTAATCCTATTCTGTTAAAATAGCCATATCTTGTTGAGCAAGACCGCTTTATGATTACTAAATCTTCACTTTCTTAGTCCAGCTTTGGGAATATGGTAGAAATATAGCTGCAGGGGGGGGGGGCACCGGAACCAGCTAAATTTTGAAAGAGGTTTGTGAGAAAAAAAGTCTGTGAATCTCTGATTTAAAACAAAATCAATGGATAAACTAGTGATATTGAAATGATGGATTACTTTTTTAGAGAAATATTTCATTAAATAACATTTGGATGAGTAACTTACTGCAATTTAAAATATAAAAAAGTGACTCTATATAAAGGGAGCGGAGCATCTGGCGGTTGAGCGTGTTCTAGAACAGTGCAACCCTTGTCCAAGAAACAGTACAGTCTCTACCACGTACTGAGCCCCGGCCTCTATATACAGTGAGTATTATTGGGGATTATTAGTTAAACTGATAACAGTATAATCACTTGTTCCTTTCTAAAAGTGTAAGCTACGCCCACTTTTTCGATTCTGCGCAAAATATCGATACCTTCGATACATCGACCAATTTTACGATAATACAAGGAGATTATAGATAAAGAAATAAGAAATATGGAGGACAGGGCTTGGCCGGGTTGAAGGTAAGCCGGGCGAACTGGGGCAAGAGTTGACTTAGCGCCCCGCGAGATCTCGTACAACAGAATCAAGGCGATGCGATCACCAGCCAGCGATAACCTCCGGGTTATGTTATATTGTCATTTATCAATATCACTCGTCTCTTGTCTCTCCTATCGGAGCTGGCGATTGGCATCTGTCTCCAGTGGGGCTAATAGGTAAATATTAAGAGGCAGGTATAGGAAGATAACTGTCAGGTTATAAATTGATATGTCCATAATACATTTGGGAATGATAAATACACACAGGTTTCAAGAACTTCAAGCAAGTTTTTTTTTTTGTAATTATTCCGCAGATTGTCGCTTCGAGTTGAATCACTACAAGTTTTAACTTTTCATTCATTTCCCTTTTAATACTTCCTAAAAACACAAGTTATCATAAGCTTTAGTGTGGAAAAGAAGACATAAATATAGGTAATGTGTATATTTCGGTGTTCATTTCGTCAAGAAATGAACGTTTCAACAAACTATGCTTCGAAATATTAGTTGAAACTCTTATTTCTTTGTGAAATGATTACCGAACTCTATTCATACCCATAATGGCATTTTACTTTCCATACTAAAGCTCACAATAACTTATATTTTTGGAAAATATTAAAAGGGAAACGAATGAACAGTTAAAACTTGTAAATCAACTCGAAACGACTATCTGCGGAACTTACTTTTTTTTTATAATAGACTACAGGCTAAAAATCAGGTTTAGCGAATATCGACCTTTCGATCGATTTTTTTAAAACAATGAACTCAGGCCATATATCAAGAAACTATATTAACTCCTCATAACTGTTTTGTGTATTGTATGGCATATTTTATGTCAAAGGCTCAGTGGTAGAGTCCTGAGTTGCCATGGCGAAGATCCTGGGCTCAAACTCCTCTGCTGGCAAGACATTTATTTATTCTATTAGCGGCTTAAGACGGATCCTATAGGATCTATAACCAAACCACCTCCCTGCACAACCGTTGTCAAAAAAACTGTATCTACCATGTACCCTTCATGGATTGTGGTGGTACAGGTTTTTTTTTATCTACCTTTCAATCAATGTTGTTTTATTAATAAAGATCTTATATGTATTCGATCAAGAAAGTATATTAACCTCTTTTCAAAATTTAAAAAAAATCTTAAAAAATTAAGAATAAAAAAAGTATGTAAATTTTTTCTGCGACAAGGCCCCTCTAGAATTAACAAACATGAAAGGAAAAAGAAGCATAAAGTCATCTGGCCAAAAAGATACATAATACTAAAATATTTTTATAAATTAAAAATATGATTGTAAATTTACCAAAGAAAATCTAATAATAAATACCTGACTGTTCTGAGCTCTAAAGCTACTAGGCCTATTTTTAGAATTGGTGCTCCGGTCACAGGTCGCCAGGAGGATCCTTGGAACATGGATAAACACCATGTACATACTTACAAAGTATATTTATTTTACGTTTCTCAATAAGTGAAACATGAACTTATAGACCTTTAAGTAAGATGTCTCCAATTCGCGTTAAATGAGGTAGTGCTGTATTTTAACGAGTGTTTTTGTTTATTCAGTTAACATCATTTTACGCTGCTATGGCTAACCGGACGGACAATGCTACAATGTGAGTCCTAAATTTTGCATATCCAGTTATAATTCGAACAGGGATGTTTGATTATTACAATCATATATGGTTATATATCTGATGAGCTTCTCACATGTGATTGCATCCACGGTAGAGCTACGCATTTATAAATATATAAAGACGTTGAACATATAAGAATAATAAAAACAGATAAAATAAAAAGAAGAGTATACAAAAAAATAGTAAAATTCAAACTACTAAGCCGAAGATCGTGGGTTCGTAGCCCGGCTGGTGGCCCTAGAATTTTTTTAAGTGAGTAAATCCTCAGTTACGCCCTTGGAAGGGACGTTAAAAGGGGGTCCCGAGCCTGTACGATGTCAGGTACTCATTAAAAATCACTATCCTAATTAAACCTGGATAGGCAAAATTTAGAGCTCCCTACGTAGCATCGTCCGATTAGCCATAGCAGCATAGAGTGACGTTAAATGAACAAACAACAATGGGGATGCAGCTTCATAATTTGTTCAGCCTTTTTGTTTTAAAATTCGGATTTTGGGCATTTATTTTTTTATCCCAAGTATCCATGAAGAACGAAAAAAGTGATAATACAAAACTCAATGCGAAAATCAACTCAAATTTTTGTCGATACTGCATTAAAATTAAACAAAATTGGCTCCGCAAATTTAATCATACTACAATAAAATAAATTCAGAATAAGAGAATAGATTTGAAAAATTATAAATGTTTTATTTATAATGAAATATTGTAAACTTAATTACCAAAAACTTTTATTTTTATAACAGTCCAAAACCAATTTCAGGGTTTTTGGTAAAAATCATGAATTGTGATCATTTTCACAGTTCAATTCAAAAATTTATTTTATGTATCGACACAAAATTATTAAATTAATAGAATTAATTGAAATTCTTTTTCTTTCTCTCTCAGGAAGGGATGGATAGCCAAATCGTCGAAAATTAAAAAAAAAAAAGTGTAGATCAATTGAAATGGAAATTTTTGGATTTTGGGCGATTTTGGGATAATGCATTATTTAACCATTCCATTAATCTCTATTCCACAGAGTGGCAAGTCAAATGACTCCATTTTACGAAACAGACAGGCAAAGAGAGACAGAACAAGAATATATCAAGAATGTGTTTGAGAAAATAGTACTGGAATTTTTACAATAAAATCTAAAAATATCCTACAGTTGGTTGTTTTTCAAGCATTATTCTCGATTATTCCAGACTCGAAAACAAAAAAACAAGCAGAAGTCTTAATATTCAAGGAATTCAAGATTGTTACTAAGGACGATGAAAACCAGTTGTTTAACCTGACTCTTGGATAACCTTATTGTAAAGAAACCCATTGCAAAGAGGTCAAACCGGAAAAAAACTTCCACCGAGATGCAATTCTACTTAAAATTAAAATATTTTATAGAAAATGATTTATGGTATAGCAGCATCGTTCGTGAAGTGGAAATTCGAAAATGTGTTTGAACTTTTTTTTTTTGATTCAGTATGCTCATGAATAGTAATAGCGGATGCGAACACCTTGACATTTCATCCTCTCATCCTCTCAACAGAGAGCTGATGCCACTTGGTCCAGTATGCAGGGGTTTTCAAGGTCGCCATAAGGACTGGATCTCAAATTTAAAGGATTTTTTTGTTTTAACACATTTTCCCCTTTCATTTGTTCGTGAGGTAGAATTTTTATTGTTAATGTGCTTGGTAGGTTATCAGCTGTTATGATCCCTGCACTGCAGATCATCGACCTGGCTATTTCTGTAAGCACGTAGTCAATATCCGCATATAAAAGTAGTATAGCCTTTTAAAATAACTAAAGAAAAAGAGATAAAATTATTTTAAGTTTTTTTATCCATACAGGTATAGGTACATCAGAGTATTTTAACCATAAAACAAGAAAAATTCAATGGTTAACACCTCTTCAAACTTGATAACACATTTTCAACCCTTTGGACTTTCCCAGAATGTCATTCAAAGCTCCCTTGTTGAAATTTGAAACAAATTTAAATAAAAATACAACTTTGAAATAAATATAATTTCATTTGAAGTAATCAAAAAATAAAATAGTGGAAGATTTTGCTAGCATAAAACATTTAATACTAAGCCTCACAGTCATTACATTTTAAAATTCATTGCTAATTACAATAATTTGTTGTTAATTACTATGCATTGCAATATAAATTGTAATGATATTATTATAAAAAAAATAATGGATAAGGTTTATTTTGATAGGAAATCGATGCATTCCTTTTTTTTCCATTCAATTAAAAAACCGTGCTAAATTTTGTATAACGGCCTAACGAAGTCAGAACCAGTGGCTTTGTAATTTTAAAATATATTTATAATTTAAATAATCGATCAGGACAAAATATTACACAAAAAGTAGTACCTTTGATCCGTTAATTTGCAACACGGACAACATATTACATCATTAAAAATTGTTATATATTGTTCAGAGATTACATTGCTTATGGTCGAAACAATTAACTGATTATATAAATAATAATTAATTATTATCGTATGTCAGTATTTCACAATGTACCTCAAAGGCAAGCTAAGAGAAAGGCAGACTTGCATTGTACATTAATATCAAGTAGGGAGTGCCTATTCTGTGAAGTGGGTTTATGGCTTACTACACATATCACCTATAATATGTAATATTTAAAAAGCGACAACATGTAAAATAAAAAGAGAAATTAATAACAAATAAATAAGTAAATTATTATTACTCAGTGAAGATAAATAACCTGTAACATCAAATGCAACCTGATTTTTTTTTTACGTGTACTTACATTATTAAGAAATATATATATTGGATACCGGTTTGTGTGAAAAATAGTACGTATATTCTTGTATCTGGTTTAATCACTAGTAGAAATCGTTAACAAAGAAAAGCATAGAATAAAATGTTGGTACAAATCCAAGATAGCGACGCCTCTTCAATTTTTGGCACTGCACTACTATAATCTAGTGGAATTCGTGATAAATACCTGCTGTCGATTCAACTGTGAAATTGAGGTTAATCTCCAATGAATTCAGTTTTATCTGATAATTAAAAAATTAAGTATAAATTGGGTGATAAATCATGCGGTTGACCCTGATCTCGACCAAATCACCTCTCCGAAAAACTGCGAGCTTGTATGACTCGACAATTATTTTCCAGCCTTAGAATCTTGTGCCATGTGGATATTGAAATAAAACATGATGGAAAAGTGTATTGTAAGAAGAATAAACGCGAATTCCGAATTCGGTGTTAGAAC
The DNA here is from genome assembly GCA_037127475.1 of Arma custos. Classification (NCBI taxonomy): domain Eukaryota; kingdom Metazoa; phylum Arthropoda; class Insecta; order Hemiptera; family Pentatomidae; genus Arma; species Arma custos. The sequence continues at coordinate 14,608,600 of CM073762.1, read as the reverse complement.
ATGGTGGGTGATTTCAATGCGCAGATAAGGTAAGAGAGCTACAGGACGACCCACAGTGTTTTGAACTGTAGCTGGACAAAATTATTTTTCGGCATTTTTGCATTTCTTTCGACTAATTCAGTATTTTAATTATAAAAAATTGTTTTTAATTAATTACCAATTGAATTTAAGAGGATATTAATAATTAGAAAAATTAAAAAAAAAAAAACCGATGTATAGCTAAGACAATGTATAATAATAAAACTGATAAAATCCGTATTTATTCTGGGACAAGTTCCTTTAGAATAACAATAGGGAAAATAAAATATAAACTATAACGTCTTGGAGTAGAATTTAATTAAAATTTAATTAATAAATGAAAATAAAAAATGAATGAATATAAACTAGGAGTTAGCTCGCAATAACGAATTAAATGAAAGAAAAAATATAAATACGGTGACAATAATTATAAAGAAAGAAAACTATTAATATTCACATATATACAAGTTTTATGGAAAATAAAATAACAACAAAATAATTATTTTAAAAATAAATGTGTGTTGTATATATATATATATATATATATATATATATATATATATATATGTATATGTGTATATATATATATATATATATATATATATATATATATATACTACTGCTCATCATTCACCCATCCAAAAATTTGTAATCATAAAACTAATTAAAGTTGTTTCGTGGTAAATAAATGATTAATAAGATATACAATAAATTGCTTGCCAAACTCATTTTTATTTTCCTTTCAGAATTCTCTTTATTTTTTTTCAAAATTAATTTTGGTCGGAAGAAACTCTAAGTGATAAGAGTTTCTTCCTTTGGGTGCATCAACCATTCTTCAACATAATATCTTCTCAAAATAAAGTACTCTAAAAAATGTACTCGAGTGTGCAGGCTAAAATTTGTCTAATATTCATAGGAAAGGTGTAGCTATTAAATATAGAAAAATTAGCCCGAATACAAATGGGTAAAAGGCATTTTCATCACTTCAAAGTTTCAAAATGAGGAAAATATTTTCGGCCATAAAAAAAAAAATTAATATAGTTTGATTATCAAAAGACTTTTTTATTTCAAGGAAATAGCACTCACCAATACAATTAATATCCATATTCAACGATTGGTTCGATAAAAACAGTTGAACAATAAATTTTTGAAGTTAAAATGATGCCTTGAATTCCACTGATTTATTCTATTGCTATGATTACTTTGGGCCCTAACCCTCAAGCTGTGAAGTGTTGTTTATAATATTCAATTCCATATTTCAAATTTCTAAACATGACTTTTGTCCTAGCTTGTAATAATCGAAACACTGTGCATTGCTTTGATTTTCCCGCCATTCATCAGAAATTTTGGAGGAATAGTTAGCCAATATTATTTTAATTTTCCTTTTAGTGTCCTTACACTGAGTGTTTCTAACATTTAATTTGGTCGAAAGAACTATAAAATAAAAATTTTAGAATTTTAAACATGAATTTTGTCCAGTTAGCTCCTACTAATCGAAATACTGTGCGACCGTATCACTGTCTATTTCTATCAAGACAGATATATTCCAAACTAGTGATATGATTTTTTTAAATATATGCTATTTTTTTAGGGAGCGGGTTAACACAGTACAGAAACCTGTTACCATCAAAGGGCTCACTCAATCTTTATAAAGTGATCTCGGACAAATCACCTCCCTGCAAAACCGTTTGTTTAAAAAAAGTGCATTCTCTACCACAGCCGAACCTAGGACTCTTCTTCGATTTTTGGGGTACAGTAAATATAATAAAGAAACAAAAATCAATAGTCAAAAAATTGATAAATAATGGAGGAATTGCTTGTCACGTGAATTGTGTAGAAAAAAAAAAGGGAAAACCAAAGAACAAATTTACTTATCAAGCTGAAAAATAAACTTTCGTAAGTCAGTTGTTTATTTATTTGACGTCACTTAAAGCTGCTATGGCTAATCGGACGATGCTACAGTGGGACTCCTAAATTTTTCCTAATCAAGTACAATTAGGATAGGGATCTTTAACGAGTGCTTGACACTTAACAGGGTCAGGATAACCATTTTACATCCCCTCTGATGGACGGCAAGACGAAGGATTTATTTATTCATAAGGGATATGTTATACATTCATATATCGGCTACGTATGTACAAAAGCAAACTAGTCAATTTCAACTTTGCATATATGTTATGTAATAATACAAGACCTTTACACTTGCGAAATATAAGCGGTAAGTCATTAGAATAGCTATTCTAGTTAATCTGGGACATTGAGGTTAGGTCGATTAGAGCTAATTTAGAGTCGATTAGAGTATAACGAATGATTCTGTTGCCTTGTTTGGCCAATATTCACCCGTTCCTCTCATTATCGATTCATGGGCGTGTTTACTTTGAATAGATTACTTAGCAGGAAAAATTATAATTTATTTAAATTGGAACACGAGCTACAAGGAATGCCCATAGGTATTGAGGAATCGATAGGTATACTAGAATCGATTATGCAGTAATCGAGTAAAATGGCAGTGCGGGTGAGGGGCATGTAAGTCAAGTTCTCAGCCTTGCTCCAATTACTTGTTTTCCACCCGAAACTGGGCTGAGTTGGCGCCACGCTGTAGGCCGCAAGGAGTTATTGCAGGATAATCGATAATATCGATAACAAAAACATCATATAAAACGATTTTCAGATACATAAAGCATGTCATTTCTCATTTACATTTCTATAGATGAGTAAAGAATGGAATTGTTCTTGTGAGTGCGAAGTAGAAACTGCTTTTTTTAGAAGATAAAAATATGATTTATATTAACGCAATGTTAACCCGGCCAATATATATCTGAAAAGAAAATGATATCTTATTATTCTAAAATTATACTGTTGAAACTTCTTTTTGTTGTTCTTTGACATTCGTTTAAAAACATTGATGCTCCATAAAGAAAGGCCATTAAAGTGCGTCCGGCGATGTATGTATATAAACCACTAAACCCTCACTACCGTTAAGTATTGCGGGACTTGTATGACTGTTTGTAAATTATTTTAATAGATCTACTCGTATGAATATCTGATAATATTCAAAACCCCTTCCAGGATCGGGAAAGAATAATCTTGGGGTAACTCCTGCCTTTCGTAAGAGGCGACTAAAGGGCACAGAGATGGGCCGGCGACTCATCCCTGTGCACTAAACAATATTGCTAAAAAAAAACTCAACAAAGCCTCGGAATTGGTAGGACGTCGAGGATGACCTGCAGGTTCTGGGAGTGATAAGTTGGAGAAGAACTGCAGAGGATCGCTCTGAGTGGAGGAGAATTGTTGAGGAGGCCTGGGTCCATAATGTGCCATAGCGCCTGAGATAGATAGATAGTATACACATCTAAAATATCTGTAGAAAATTTATATCGTGGAACGCATAAATAAATAAGACTAAATAGATAATTAACTAAAGTATCGGTCAGCTCAATATGCAACGTCCCGAAGGTTCAAGTATGGCTGTGGCATATACGTTATTAATTCGGTTAATATTCGACAAACGAGTGTAAGAACTTGGAGGCTCTCTTGGGTTTACCCAGCCTCTTTAACGTGGGTATCCTTTATGGGTTTAAAACTTGGCGGTCCCGTGTGATCTCGGCCAAATGGCCTCCCAGCATAAACGATTTTCATAGTTCCCTAGTGAATACAAAGATACTAAGGATGCGATTAGTTTTCCCATCCCTTTTAGTTCGTTTTAAAATTGCTTCCTGACAGATTAGTTATAATTTATACATAAAAATACAATTTAAATACAGCATATAGGTAAATAATCAAAATAAACTGTACCATACAACTCTGCTATAAAATATTAGAGAATAGATCAATTATCAATTAAGAGTCTGACTAACCAGAGCAGCATAACGTGACGCTTAATAAACAACTAGATCAATTATTTGATAAAATAGCATCCATGACATTATCAAGAACGTTTCATTACTGATCGTTAAGAAAGAATAAACGTTTTGATTTAAAAGTTGCTTATTGCCACTGAAGTGTAAAAATCAAGTGTAACTTACTTATTAAAGAATTCACCAGATTTTCGCCTGAGATAAATTATCTCGATCGTATACTTTTCGAAAATAATTATGAAACATCACTTTACAGAAAACAAGACTTGAAACCAAACAGTAGAAGAGAATGAGTTTTGCCAACTGTCCTTATATCAAAGCCAGTGTTGCCATTATAAAAAATAATTTCTAGGACCTAACTGACTATTGCATATGAAAAAGATCGTTTCAGGATTAGATAGTAGTACAACAGCATATGTAGATAAAACTTTTTCTGATCTTAATTTGGCTTCACCTATTTAATTTATTAATGCAATAAGTTTATACATTATTCTATAACAATTTCCAGTATAACTAATGTCAGAATAATTTATAACCCTTAACAGGTAAATTAATGAATGAAAACTATTTCTGATACCTCCATGTCACCTGTAAAAGAATAAAGATAACTTACTGGTTTAGGATTTTATTGTACTATTTTCATGTATTCAAATATAATTGATACATTATGATTAGTTTTCTATAGATTATAGGAGTTTATATGATCAAAACAACAACATGCTTGAATACAAACTGGAAAAAAAACTAAACTGTACATGGGTCTTTTTTACAATTTTAATAGAAATTCTACAGAAAATATAAATTCTAACATATCATAAAAAACCTACTTGATGCTTAATTATTAGGCATGATTATGATATCTATCTATTGAAAAAATGACAATTAATCTACAGGTCAAAAATATTATTTCTATAATTTTTTACACATTTAAAAGTTGATGAAAAATAAATATTCTTTCCAAGTTAATGATTTAAGTACTGTGATAATAATGTTATTATGTTCATCTAGATATGCTCCTGACAATGAATACAAGATGGATATATAAAATAGTATGTCTTACTAATAAAGTTAGTCCCCAGTAACAGTGGAAGAAAAAGGTGATGGCTGCCTGTTGGTTCAGCGGAATAAAGAACCCTCAAACAAATGTGTAAAGGTAATCCTATTATTTTATTTTTCTTTCAAATTTCAAAAAGATCAAATTTATTTAACTAAATGATTGAATGATTGAATTCCTGTGAAATCAGCAAAATTTTTATTAGCAGTTAGTTTGCTATGTCAATTGTCAACGTGCACATTCCTCTCTAAAGAAGACCATGTCTTTTAATCCACAGATCCATTCAAATTTTTTTCAATAATCTTTTCTGATATACTTTATTAAGATGTACAATAATAAAATAGATATCTGTTCTGCAGGCTGTTGCTTCAAGTTGAGTTTCAATAAGTTTTAACTATTTATTCATTTCATTTGTAATATTTTATAAAAATACAAGTTATCATGAGCTTTAGTATTGAAAAAAGAATGTAATAAGGGTAATTAATAGATTTCAGTAATCATTTCATTAAGAAATAAAAGTTTCGAATAATGTTTCGAAGTATTGATTGTTGAAACATCCATTTCTAGATGGAATGATTACCGAAGTAAGCACATTTCCCATAAATACATTCTCTTCTCCATTTTGGAAAATATTAAAAGGAAAACAAATATATTAAAAGTTAAAACTCGAAGCAACAACCTGCGGAATAATTATATCAAATATTCTGGACATTGTAGCGAGGATAGCAATAAAGAAAAAAATGTAAACCTTAAATAGTAATAAACTATGAGGATAAAAAAGAGCTATCTTTAAAATATTCCGATATATATAACAACTATGTATAGCTAATGGCAGATATATAAAAATTTATATTCAAAAAGTTAACCTGATAGAGAGTGAAGCGGGAAGAAGTGCTGGGATCTCCTGTGGTCCCAATTTGTTCTCCAAGCGTGGAGGGGTGGAGCTGGGCTCGGAGATCTCTAGGATAGTCTGTTAATAATGTATATAATTTGTGTGTTCATAGATCACTTATTACCCTATGGATATTTATTGGTTTCACTTATAGATACTTATTGCCGAGTGTGGTAAGTTGTATTTATTGATATCCAATAAAAAGATTTATAATTACCAAAACAAAAATATGTTAGAGCGAACCGTCCAGGATTCCTATAAAATCGTTGGAATGTTATAATTTTGGTGTCTTACTACACTAATTTGAGAATTTGGAAATAGTTATATCAGGAAAACATTTTTTAATTTTTTGTAAGAAAATACCTACTATGGTATTCTTAATATTTTAGGTTTTTTCTGCTTAAACAATAAAAAAATTCCAGAGAATGGCCAGAAATTCTATAAAAAAAAAATTAACTTGAATAATTTTTGGTTGATCATACAAATTATATGGAGGAGAAAATGGTTTGTAATGGTGGTCAAAAAACTTGCAAAACAGTAATAAACTATTAATTAGAAACTAAAGGCCCTCATTGCAGGTCTTGATCATGGCTTACAGCTCTCTTCCTTTGTAATCATTAAGCCCAGACAATAATCTGCATTGTTGGTTTCGAATAAATAGTTTTGTTATACGTGGCACTATTTGGAATGTTAGAGGTATCTAAATAGATATCTGTATAAATAGGGTCAGATCCCTGAGAAGGTAGCTTAAGTGTCCCTTAGGATTGGCAACTCGCTACCTTAGTATTACAAGGTTGTATGATACAAAATTAAAAAATTATAGATTTTGATACCAAATGGTTCTCTGGGTCGAAAACTATACATAGATCTTCAGATCAAAAAATCGTGACAGGGTATCAGCCAAAGACCAAAAATACAAAGATACTCAGAATCTTTGATATCGTTTTTCTCATTTTCATTTTCAGGAGAATTAGAAAAAAAGCAGTTTCAAGGTTCAATAAAAATTAGTGCCCATAGTCAAACCAATGAAATTTGTTTTACATTGTTTTTTTACTGATAGATGCCTCTACATGAATTTTATATGAATTATCAATCCTAAAGCAACTGCTATAAGTCGAAAACAAAATCTGTTTTTTTCACATTCAATACTTTGCGATGGCATGGACGATATGTGTTTATACTTTGTAACTAATTTAACGTTGTGATCCTTACAAACAGGATAGGAGCAGTTGTTGGCAAGAAGCGGACAACTTAACTTCACATATAGCGAAAGGGTCTCCTTTTTCTGTCTTCGTAATTATCTACTTACATATCAATATAACTTAACTTGTAACTAAGATCAGCTCACAATAAATGTAATGTTGTTTAATGAGATTAAAAAGGATCCACAGTAAACTTCAACACAACTTTAATAAAAATAAAGGTTAATGAGAATTCACACTATAAATTCAGTGAAGGATATTAAAAGATGATGAGGTTTTCAATTTTTTTTATTAAAATTATTCATACAACTTTAACAGTTTTTTCAAATGAAATTCAAATCTAATATTCTACTGCTGAGACTAAAAATTTATAATTTTTAAAAATATAGTAGACCAAAACATTATTTTAACTTCAAATTTTAATTAAATTTAACTGAAATAATTTGACTAGTTTATTTATTATTAAATATTTTAAAAAATCAGAATCAATATGTTTTGTACAGTCCAGAAAGATATTACAAGAACAAACAGGAAATTGATTTAGTGGAATGTTCAAATATTAATAGAAAAATACAATATTTTTAGTTCCTTAATTATACATTAAGGATGGCTTTAATTTTATATTACAAAAAGTTTTCATGTTTAAGGTATTTTATACAAAAAATTATAATTTGTATTTTTGTTTAAAGTAATTTCTTTGACATTTTAATCTCGAAACAAAGGTAACTCAAATCTAGGACAAAAAAATATGCTGTTTCATTATAGGATAATACTATTACATCTTTCTGTCTTCAGATTCAGAGGCAGTAACATCTCAGAAACTTAAAACATATTTACATAGCTAGATATTTACAATTTTCTACAAGTGGAAAAACAGTAATTAATGTTGAATAGTGGATTAATTTTAAAAAAAAAATATTTTAAAGATTCTTTTATATGGAAAAATGATAAAAAATCCATTTATATTAATTTTATTTATAAATGAAAACACTCCTTTAACTAACGGTGATATTTTTTTTAAAATTGTGTATTCAATTTTCCAATTTTAAAATATACAAAACTGATTTTTAATTAAAACAATATATTGAATTCTAGTGGATTAGAATAATTTTTAATGATAACAAGTATTCTCTTCTTTGTGACTATGATATTTTATGATTATCATTCTTTAATCACAATAAATTAATATTTCTTTTGAAACAGCTTAGTTACAGATATGATTATTTTAAAGGCATTATGTCAATAAAATTAGGAAATTTGAGCTAACAGCATTTCAACCACTGAAAAACATATTAGCAAACCATCAGTTCTCAACAAATATAACAAGAAAAAGTAACTTTCTTAAAACTAACAGAATTTATAACTAATCAATGCCAAAACAATATAAAGGGACGGATTCAAGCATAGCTGCACAGCAGAATTGGGGTCAGTTTTTTCAGGCTTTTTAGGAGGTGGTGTGGTCGGTTTCTTGTATAGAGACTCTTCCACCGCAATCATTATCGCCTGTAAGAGAGGGTCCCGAGGAGAAGTCTGGCCAGGTAGCGCACAGTCACCTCTGAAGTCATCAGTATCTACCGACCAAGTCATGATACCAGCCACTCCTTGGCCCATGGCGTATTTCACCTGTAATAATTAATAATTGATATGAAATTATAGATTTTAATAAATAAATAATCCATGCCATTTATAGAAAAAAAAAAGGGGATTTTGTACTCAGTATTTCATACGGAATCAATATTATAGTCAAACTTTACTAACTCTAACGTTCTTTATTCAAAATTGTTAATAATAGAAACTTTTCAGTCAGATCCTTACTTTTTGTCATTCAACATGATTTTTTTTTTTTAATATTTTGTAATTTGATATTCATTTGAATAAATTGAAAATAGAGAAAAGTAGAAAGAAAGACAAAAGGAAGAACATAAAGATAGAAGGATAGAGAACAAATTTATTTTATCGTAATAAAGCATAGAGTGCTTTTTAAGATATTTTCATAATGACTTTGTTTTTGCCAATATAAAATATTTACAACAATTAACATCAAGCACCATACATTTTTTTTTGATAAAATGAATTTTTTTTTTCATCACTCTATTATCGCTGTAAATTTGTTGTAAAATGATTTTCAAATAATAAATGCGTCATTTTCTATATTTCGATATTTTAATGTATATTTAAATGCAATAAAGACGTAAACATCACAATAGAAAAATATTTGCTGTGCCTCTACTTACACAACCTTAAAAATTCTTAAATCTATTATATAATGTAGCCCTATGGCCAGATATATCTTAAATATTAAGATATAAATTTAAATATTATTAAATTTTGTATACATATGTTATTCTGAAGGGACCTGGTCCCAGAATAAAATTATTTTTCTATTCTACTCAATTCTATTCTATATATTTTTTTAATGTTGATTTTCATATTGGACTTTCACACAAAACAATAAGGAAGGTTGCGTAAGTACAGACACATACACAACCTTCTGTATTGTCTTGAAAATCAACATTAAAAGAAATATATAGTAGTATTTAAGAATTTTTACAGGCGTTCATGGAGTTTATACTAGCAACTAATCATTATTCAATATAAAAATTGTTTGTTGTATCTTTACTAACAATAATAGCCATAGTAATATTAGTCAATTAATAGTAGTCAAATTAATTGTTCTATTTATATATATATATATATATATATATATATATATATATATATATATATATATATATATTCTATGTTTTGGTCTATGTTTACATACAGTCTATGTTTGTAGTGCATTGATGAATAACTTTTTATTGATTTCATCCTTATCTAAAAATGTTCTAAAAACTTACTTTGTGCATTATACTTTCAGGATTATCGTAGGTGATCAGTCTATTTCCTGTCGTAGCGAACGGAGTCAAACTGGTGTTGTCCCAATGAACTGTCCAATTTCCAGTTCTCAGCTCGTTACAGATCTGTGCACAAAGCATACAATTAATAAAAGGTAACTTTACTAATTCAAGATATATAGAAAAAATCTCCATCTTTGATCAATGTATACATGTCATAATTATAAAAAAGAGGGAGGGAAATATAAATAGCAATAAATAATGAGGGGTAAACTAACCAATGTCTTTATTCCCATTGCTAAGGCCCTCAGTGTCATGAGAGCTTTCGTAGAATATTGACTTACTATTTGGTGTAATAGTCAGCATAGCAATCTTCTATGGCCAAGGTTGCAGATTCGCAGAACTATGAATGGCCTTAAGATTTTTTTAAGGTAGTATCGTACTTACTCAGCGCTCTACGTAATGACCTATCCCCGTCCCTTCATAAAATAAAGATATTAACACAGCCTCATTGATATAATATCGAAAGAGACTATGAGCACTTGCAATTGTTAAACTTCCATAGATCATCATAAACAAAAGAAGAAGCTACAATCATTACACAAAATACATCACATATACTATTATTATTATATTATGTATTATAATCTATTATTTTTTTTATATAATATTTAATTTTGCTATTTATATTTAGTTTAGCACAATTATTCATTTATCTATTGGCCTACTATTTTTTTGTTATATTTCTTTTTTAATGCTATTTAATAGTTTTACCTTTGCTTTTTTTCTCAAACATTATTGTTCTGTTTTTCAATGTTAATTTTTCTTATAACTTTTTTTCTATGTCTTCTTTGTATTATTGTTTAAATCAGAAGCTAATAATAATTTTCAGACCATCCAGTTTGGTTACCATGGAGAGGAATGTGCCTACCCTTAGTATATTTTAAAAAATATTCCCCTAATGGAAGTTTATGTAGCTGGGCATAACAATAAGGCTTATAACATTATTTATTTTTTACCATTTAAACAGATACTTACTTCATTATATCCTAAGAAACCATCCGTTCTTGTAAATGGACCTTGGAAACCTTGTGTCGTCAAAGAGCTTTCTCCAAGAACGCCTTTGGATGGAGACTCGAGAATAAATGTACGACCATATAATGGCACTCCAACGACTAACTTTTCGGGTTTGATGCCGTTTCTAAGTACATATTCAAGACTAGCACTCTAAACAAATAAAAAGATAAAAGTTAATAAAATTTAAAAAAAAATATGATCTGGGTTAAAACAATTAGATCAGACTGAATAATATTTAAGGTCCTGTCGTCTCTGATTTGGTTTTCTACACATATGTCTATAATGCATCTGAATTGATCTTAAAAAAAAATAGACTTCTTTATTACATTATTAAGCCCTAATTACTAATGAGTTGGTTCCAATCATTGGATTTATGGCTTTTTATGTAAATGTAAATGTATACTTGAGATAAAAAAGAATATTTTCCAAAAACAAATTTGAAGTTAGGACCTTTTTTAACTATAGAGAAATTGATTGGGAGTATGGTATTTGAAAAACCAGGACACTAATAAATGCAACTTAATATTTTTTGTATTACAACGTTTCAGCCAATTGAATAATGAGTTAGAGCTTGACCTTACGTACCTGTGCCCTGACAATGGCATACAAGTTAGAACATCGGTACACAATAAATAATATCTTGTACTTATTAGTGTGTTGGTTTTTCATTGACTGCAAAATTTTAGACTTATTTCTTCGTTATTATTTCAGGCGCTTGGGATCAAATGTGGATTTGGAATCAAAACTGCAAAATTTTCAAAATTGATTTTTTTAAATTTTTCAAGCAATTTCATGTTCCCGAACTTCAAGTTCAGGACCCAACCAAATCCATAAGAAATAAGGCAGCTAATTGTTGTACAAACAAACTGCTTAACCAAACTAGCGAAAAATGTGAAAAAGTCAATTTTTGAAATTTCATAGTTATCACCTTTTGATCCCAAACACCTTATTCATTTAATCTATGGCCAATCATTTCTACATCACTATGGCCATTAAAGAAACAATGTAATACATACAAAACCAAAAAACATATTTTCAAACATCCATCAGATATGAATTTCACCCATTCTTATTTAATTGTTCAGTGCAATAAATAGATATATGATTTTAAAGTTTATTTTAATATTGATGCAATAAAATATTTAGTAATAAGTATTTTTTTTTGACAAGAAAATAAATAGAAGAAAACATTCTTTCCAAAAAAATTGCAAAAATCTTGTAAACAGAACATAAACTAAGATAGCTTTTTTTTATCTCATCCTAATTATAATTAACTGTAAAACTATGTTATTATGTCTAAACTAAAGTAATAACACTTACAAGAGTAAGTTTGTCGGACGGAGGAAACAGAGGTGCATTCGGTGCGGTAAATTTTTCCCAAGATCCATGGTAATCATAAGCCATCATGTGGACCAAGTCGAGATTGTCTGACACTCTTGGTAGGTCATAACCAGTTGCTAAGGTGTCAATTGAAGCGCTAATAGCTGCAGTTAGTATATACCCTCCAACTGTCAACGCAGACCTCAGTTCCTAGATTAATAAAGAGCTTTAATTAAATTTAACAACAACTGATTTATATCATAATAATAATAAATTAGAGAAAGCAACACTTAAGTGCCAAAAAGAAAATTGTTTTTCCTGTGCTGTAAATTTGAAGAACCACTCTGATATATACCATACAATACAATGTAATCTAATACATACATACATAGGCGGATCCAGGGGGGGGGCACAGGGGTACGTGCCCCCCCAGATGGTTTTTTTGAGTACTGTGGAGAATCCATTACAGTTCATACATATAGGCAAATCATGTGATGATAGTTGTTAAAATAAATGAATAAAATAACAGAAATAACATGAGTGAAACTATTGTTTAGATATTTTAATAAACCTTTGAAACCTTTCTATAAATACTACAAGTTTATTTCTAAGTTATTGTTGATTTTTTTGCCCGTCTTCCCGTTATACCCCCCCAGAAAAAAATCCTGGATCCTCCCTTGCATACATGTATTGGTAAAAGGCAAGATGGAGTATAAAGTTAAATCTCTTAAGTCGGAGAAAAAAAAATTGAGTTAATTAAGCAGTTTTATAAAAAGTAATTAGTAAATAGAGAAGAACAATGAAAGGAAAATAATATACTTACAAAGCAAAACCAAGATATGACATAAGAAGATAACGGAGAAGAAAATGATAGTTAATTTCACAAAGAGAATATAAATTATTTTGTCAGTCATAACGATAGATTCAAGAGTAAACATCAGAAAGCCTAACCACTTATGGGAAAAGAGGGCAATGGCTGATTGTCTACAATTGAATATTATATTTTATCAGGAACTGATATAGTTTGTTTGATTTTTTTAGATGGCTTAAAAAATAAAATGGCCCTGAAGATGATCTAAAAATTATGTCATAACGCAGGCAAAAATAAAATAAGTCTAATTTATTCTGTGTAATTTATTGACTGCACCCCCTCACCATTTTACACTCTTCTGTAAGTTTTATTTGTTATTAATTTCATAATAAAATCTTTTATTGGATAACAATAGAATGCCATCTACCATATTTAAGGGCAATAGGTATAATAGATCTGGGAACACATTTAAACATATTGTAATTAATTAAAATTTCTATTATTAATCAATTCCAACGGTTTATACAAATTACTTATATAAACAGATGGAGATCCTGGGTTGATGCGGTACCTTGACGCTGAAAGGCAAAAGAGGAAGATAAAGAAGAAGACTTAGATTGATTATATGGCCAAAGGATTTATTTTTATTAAAAAATATTATTATTCCATTTTTGCTCCAGTCATGATTCCCATCGATATAAATCCTGCACTTAATTTGTGGAAATTTTAAGAATGTAGAAAATCAATGGACATTATTGTTAAATGATCTTTATGAACTGTAGATTGTTGGTAGAGGTTAAGACCAAGAGGAACCGGACACAAAACAAAACAATAAGGACTGCAATGAAAATTAAACCTCTCAATCATTTAATTGAGAAAGGACAGCTTCGATGGTTTCTGCCGTTTAATGAGCACGGATGGTCACTGAAGCTATGGAGGTTAAAGCAACAGGAAAAAGACCGAGAGGAAGGCCAAGAGTGACCTGAAAGAATAATCTGCAAATATCCTTAAAGAAAAAGGGCTTGGATCGGCGACAGGCAGGAGAACAGCCCTTGACAGAGACAGATGGCGCAGGCAAAAATCTCTACATTCCAAGGTAGAAGAGATCTCTGAATAAGAAAGAAACTAGATTTTTGGTTACCTTCAAATCACGAAATTATTGAGTTTTAGTTTAGATTGAAGACCTTGAGCATTCAACCTGACTAATGTGTGAGTCTAAATTTTAAATAAGAAATCTTTTCTAATCCTTGAAAAAAAGTATTAGTCCTTAATAGGATATAAAGGAACTAAATCTACTAAAATAATATTAATGAACAAATAATAATATTTGTTCAAATCAAACCATTACTCTAGTGTTGACGTACATAGAGATATACAAGTACAGATATGAAAGATTAAACATTACTTTTTCAATTATACAAATTATTGGTAATATGACACATTAAATAAACTATTGACACACTGATTCAGGTAAAAAGATTAAATCCACCACATTACTTTCATTAAATTCCCAATAGACATTACTATCATTAATATGTTATTTAAAAAAATTATTAATAGCGAAATAACTCTATATACTTTGATTGCATATAACTTGAATAAATTTATGAACTAAAATTAATAAATTTCTATTTTAATAATATAATTTAAAATATCCAATCATCACATTCCTATTCCTATTCCAAACAATTTAAGGTCAAACGCAGAGAGAGGGTATAATTTTCCCATCAACGAACGAGGAAGTGAATAAACAATAAACAGGTAAACCTTGAAATTTCCAGGCATTGTTTCCTGATTTAGTGAGACTGCAATAATTACTTTTCTGGAATTTCTTCAAATATACTCAATTAGTATAATTTACATATTTTTAATTTTCCAACATAATTTTTATAGTATTCCATAGTTTAATAGTAATTGATTAATGTATTTATATTACAGTGAATACATTTTCTGATTCCACCTTATATTATTATTCCTTTCTGAGAATTGTAACTAAATTGATTGAATTATAACAGAATTGATTAAATTCTGTTATAATTATGTGAAATTTTCATTAACAATATTTGATTATGTACCAACTCTTATTTGCGCAATCTTCTGTAGGTACTTTACAAATTTCATTCCTGTCATTAAGGTTTCAACCTTGACTGATATAATTTTAACTGTTTAGAAAAAAATCGTTACTTTGAAATTTTTAAACTGTAATTTTTACTAATGAATAACAGACAATGCAATCCGATAAGAAAGTATCCGTTATTCTTAGAGTGTTGCAGAAGGTCCAGGGAGTGTGAAAAATCTTATATCCTATATTATCAATTACATCACTTACATTTCTTTTAACATCATATTTCTGATAGTTAATGTAAAACATACACTCCAGGAGGCAGCTTAAACAAAGTTAACTGCTTCTTCCTCTTATTGAGCTAACACTTTGGATATGTGCATATACTTAAAGATGTGAATTAGGAATATCTTCCGATTGTGTATGGGCTTTAATGCAGTAAAATTTTATAAAGCATAAACTGTAGGGGTCACTTGATGTCCATTGGTCAGTACATCAACCTGTTATGGCCCAAGATAGCGGGTTCGCATTCCGACATGTGCCTTTAGGATTTTTATAGGGAGTAAAGCTGCTGTGTTGTCCTTCGGCTGGCACATAAAATGACAATACCTATTGATTCGATAGTCAAATCAATAAAGAATTATAAGATAAAAAAAACATATGCTTTTGGATTTTTTGTGATTCAATGTACTTATAATATCAAGAGATTAAGAGTGAGTTTCTAGGCTCACTAATTTTAACGATGGATTAAATTAATACGCCGACGAACAGATTTGTGATTTGATATTAGAGATGGCATTTCAAGTTTAATTCACGCGGAAAGTACACAAATAAAACGGGAAGTAACACAAATAGCAATTTAAAAAAAATAAAATTTGTAAGTGATAAAGGCAATTTTTTTTTTCAGTCGATGGAATCGATCAATGAGCCACGACCAGATTATTTCCATCGACGAGTTTAGATACGACCTAACGGATTTTCGAAGTCATCGATGAGTTGAGAAACTTACCCTAAACGTCCCCACAGATGGAAGAGTTAGGGTGTACTTTCAAGGTTCCGTTATTCGTTTTTCACTTATCAATCACTACTCGGAAACAATACGGCATTTTACATGCTACCAAGACCTCGTAGATTTATTGTAATATAAAAATATATACGTAATAATAACCAAACATAGATTTAGCAGGGAAATATTCGACTATTGCTGGAAGAAGGGCACTACAACATGGACTAAATAAGTAAAGAAAGATATAGTGAAGTTGAACATCGCAGGGTATCGAAGGAATGGAGTGACTTTGGGAGCAAAGTGATAAATCAGGAAGTGTTTTAGGGTGAGGAAAGTGAGACAGAGGATCAAATGAAACGAGCAAGTGAACGCATGAAGGAATATTGGAGGCATAGAAAACTCCAACAGAAAAAGGGAAGAAATAATATTATTGCATGATCCGAAGTGGTCAACACAAAATTGTAGAACTATATATATATAAGTTGTTATTAATTGAGGTGTCAAAATGAAAAAAATAATAATAAAGATCCTAAGTAATTTTGTGTAATTAAAGCGTAGTTACAAATGTTAAAAGAGGTAATACATTTTTTTAACACAATCTAGGAAGTAAATATTTGGTTACACCGTCCTTCGAAAGAGGCATAAAATGTAGGTACCGAGCCTGTGCGATGCCCGAATCTCGTTAAAAATCCCTATCCAAATCACTGATCTAGGAGAATTTTAAGGGGGGGCATGGGTCAATGTGAATTTGTTAAGTATACGGTATAGATACGTTCAATATATGAATGAATATACATAAAATATCAATTTTTAATTCAAGATAACTGAGGCCAGAAAACAATAACATGAATAAAATAAGCTCTTTGATCAAAGCGGTAGCTATTTATAATAATAAATAAATTCTTTATTTATTCTGTGACAAGTCCCTTTAGAATAACAATACAGGCTTATGTACAGGGTATTAAGTGTATGTGAATGAAAAACATAAAAGGGTTCGGATTCGCCGATTTTGGATGCATCCATTGAGAAATATTCGATAAAATGAATAATTTTGGTGAGAAAAACGTGTTTTTTCTTGTTGAAAACCAACTAAAATTCAGGTCAATATCAACTAATGAGAACTCTAGGAGGGCATGGTCCCCATGGACCTTCCCTCAAATCCACCAATGATCCAAATTATATCTGGATAGGCAAAATTTTTTGTTTTATTACCGTCAGATTAGGCATTGCAGCATTAAGTTACGTTACATGAATAAATAATATACAATATAATGCAATTTGTATAGTAATATATAATATATAATTATCATGTATAATGTATATAATATAATATAATGTAATATATAACATACATTACCTTTATTAGTATTATAAAGTTTTCCTTGTCTTCTGGCGCTCCTCCCCTCTGCGTTGGGAACTCCCAGTCAAGATCAAGGCCATCGAAATCATAATCCCTGAAAAGGTCACCGCCACATGAATCATTCATAACACGCACGACAAGATAGATGTTTTTACAAGGAAGAATATTTATACATTATTCTCTTTTAAGAAACACATACAATTGAAAAGTTATACATATCTTTTTACTTAGCTATTATAGGTACAAGGAATTTAGAAAGTGTTTATAAGATTTGACGTCGACAACAGTAAATCGAAAAAGGAGTAGCACGTTTCCTCGAACGGAAATTATACAAGGAAAACATGTATGTTCGAAGAATCTAGGGTTTTTTTTTCTCCTCGAGATTACTAATTTATTCCATTTTTCCTATCCATACTGAATTAGTCACGACGGAGGAACTTGCAAG
Organism: Arma custos; assembly: GCA_037127475.1. Lineage (NCBI taxonomy): Eukaryota > Metazoa > Arthropoda > Insecta > Hemiptera > Pentatomidae > Arma > Arma custos. Next base: position 14,590,659 of record CM073762.1, on the reverse strand, counting down.
TAGGAAGGTGTGATTCGCATAACCTTAGCGATGGTTTATTTCAATTTAAGTGCTACATCTACAGCCCCTGTGAATAAGTGGTTAAGTCGGATTTTATCCAGAGAGAGTTAACTGCTTTTAGATAACCGAAATCGTATCATTTTCGTTGTTTTTGGCTTGAAATGGAGTTGTAATATAAGCATTAACTTCTTTTCAAACCAATGCCTTACTAAGTACCGTATTCACTGCGAAAATAACTCGATTCCGCATACTTAAGTACAAGAAACTCATTTTGGAGAAAATTAGACTTAACCACTTATTCACTGAGGCTGTAAATATATTTATATAAGTTGTAATTTCAGTTTTTGAGAATTAGTCTATTCATTAAACAATCTTTTGACGAATTTTCGAGACAATATTGTTCTCATAATCATACTAAAGTAGTAAAAAAAAATATTCTTTTAGTGAATTATTGTATATTAAACACACTGTAGTATGAATATAATTGACACTAGTATGATACTTATACATACATGGTGATTACAAATTGATGAGGGAATGTTCGAAATAGTCTCGGAAAAGAAAGTTTAACGAATAGACTGAATCTCAGAAGCTGAGAGTAAAATAATTTTATTAACAGTTAAGAAAGGTTATTAAAAATAATATTTGTATTTTGTGTTTGTGTGATTATTATAACTATATAGTGGCTGTATTTAAGCCATTCACCTTATTTACAGTTTCTGGTTTGGGATGTAAATATCAATAAATATTCATTTATATATTCAAATTAAGTATGTTTTCTATATTTAAATATGGAGAAAAATTTCGACTAGTGAAATATAGAATCAAATATATTTTTGAGCTTAATCGAAGACATTAATTTTATTTTCGATAAGAAAAAAATACAGCTATTTAATGAAAATGTATCATTTTTTAATACCTACATATAGTTGTTTTTATTTTGTTTTTTGAGAAGATGTACATCACGTAAAGAAATTATTACATGCTAGTTCATGCATTTAACAGTTGTTATGGATTTATCTATTCTCTTTAATTGATTAATATCTTATCAGGATTCGTACTGTTTATTTACTTATTATTATTTGTTTAATTATTTCTTTTTAATGTTGAATAATATTAATTGATCTTATATATGTATATATATATATATATATATATATATATATATAAAGATGAAGAAAATGATCCGGGTAGAGGTAAAGAAAATTCTCTTATATAGGAAGAACTTTATTGGTAAGCCAACGTTTCGACCCACATTGCAGCTCTTCTTAAGGGCTAGTTGATTGGCAGAGGATTAACACTAGTAACTAACACTAATTATACTAGCTAGTGTTAATCCCCTCCCAATCAACTAGCCCTCAAGAAAACCTGCAATGTGGGTCGAAACGTTGGCTTACCAATAAAGTTCTCTCCATATAAGAGAATTTTCTTAATCTCTAACCGGACCATTTTCTATCTCATATTTCTTTTTAAATTGTTTTCTGCCACTTTTTATACGCTTTATTTTTTGTATCATTTAGCCTTCTGGCCAGATATATATTATGTTTCTTTTTCTGTTCATGTTTGTTATTCTAAAGGGGCTTAGTACCAGAATAAAGTTAATTTTCTATTCTATCTACGCGTATTATCATAGAGGTTATTTTTCATTGTGTAAGTCCTATTGATGTCTGTATTGGTGAAACAATGGCTGGTTTGTTATTTTCCAATATTTTGTATCTAGTTCCGTTTCGAATTAAGTTTCAACTTTTCGTTCGTTTCCATTCTAATACTCTTCAAGAAATTAAAATAATCTTGAGCTTTCATATGGAAAAATAATATTTTTTTGGGAAATGTGCATATTTCAGTATTCGTTTATTGATGAAATGATACCTCAGAAACATATGAAGCGAGAAATAAAATAAAACAATTTTTATTGTAGGTAACAATATTTTAGCGGTGAGCCTATGTTTTAATAACTATTTTATATCTCATTTCGTTTTTTTTTTTTGTTTTTTTTTGTAATAATTGATAAATGAACATGGACAGAACAGCAGAAAACAGTGCCCCTCTGTAAGGCACTTAATTTCTTAAACAGCATATAATGACAGACACAGCTAATAGCTCGGTAAATTCATTTTGCAGTTAACCTACTTTGAAGTGCACGACCTACTTTGCAATTGACTTAAACCGACGAGTATCAGCCAACGAGAAAGTTAAAGCTAGTAAATTTCAAAAATGAAATAATGAGGCTATATCTATTTTCTCCAGCAAATTGAAAATCGCTATAGTATGAGGGTTAATCTGTAATATGGAACGGAATGGTGTTATTTATGCACCCACCTACACTTCGGACGCCTACACCCGACATTCATAAGCCTTTTAATGATCGGTCCCCGGCTCCAGTGACTTTATGAGGCCATTTCAACCCCCGCTATATCATTTTATTTACTAAAAGATTTATTATTTCCTCTGGAGGTTGAATGGAAGAGGAAGTGCAATAATCTATGCTCGATCTCAGTTGGAATACTGGCCTGTTGTTAGACAATATTTTATAATTTCGATATTTTTACATTACATTTAGGAATGATTTCGTTTTCGACCTTCTTCTTGTACTTTTTTTACCAAATTGAAAAATTTTAAAGAAAAATCTTCCCTTTTTTTCTACTTTTCCCCCTTAATACTTCACTTCCAGGGAATTTAAAATAAAAATTTGTTAGTACCAATTTTACTGTACGATATATTTCCTAAGTTGTGCCCTACCTAGTTGCAGAAGGAGGTTATAAGATATAAGGTGGGAGTTATGCTGAACATTCTTAAAGATCAGTGAAAGTTATGCTGTACTGTGGGCATGTCATGAGAATGGATGAGACACGATGGCCCCTTCGAGCAGTTCAGTTCTCGGTCTTCGAGATGAGAAGACGTGGATGATCTCGGAAGCAGTGGATAGAAGAAATCAGAGATATGAGTTACAAATAATTTTAGCCCGATAGTAAACAAATTAATGTTATATCCGTTCGGTGCGTTATATTATTCAAAATTTGGAATACTTGCGATAAGCGAGTGAAAGTCATAAGAAATATTTGAAAAGTTGTATGACTGTTGTTTCGCATTAGCAATGACACGGCCACATAGCTTTACCTTGATCTACCTACTACATTATCAACAAATTATATATCCAGAATTTATGAGGACCATGTTAGTTGGAGGAAAATATCGAGGGGTCGCGAAGATCGGTATTTTGTTGTGTAGGCCCATAGTGTTATTATAATGAATTTAGGACTATTTTTTAAAAATAATAATATTTGCCGTCTAAATCGCCAATGGCCCCGAGACCTGATATAATAATGTTATTTGGAGTACTGGCACTGGCCAGATTTTCTACTCACGACCTGTGTGTGTGTGTGAAGCGCCCTTAACCAGCTTCCATTGGCGTTTAATGCCAGTGACGTGGCTGGAAAAGGGGGCTGGGGCTTCCCGGACTCCTGCTTTGCCCTCATTCCTGAGGAAGAAGCTCAGTTCGGGGACCCCAGCCAAATTGTAAATAGATTATGAATATCATTTGAAAACCAACCACCTTCCAGTCATAAAAACTTTTATTCTTTTAACATTACGTTTCGGCATTCACATGCCATTTTCAAATTTAATTATACATCAATAATTACTAAAAAAATATGACTTTTAAAAAAGTTATAAGTCAAATCTTATAAAATTGTAAAAAACTATATCTATCATTTTCGTAGGGATACTTTATCCTCCCTTGGTCAATTGTCTACTGTATAGTACATATTTATCAATTTTGTAAGATTTGACTTATAACTTTTTTAAAAGTTATATATATATATATATATTTATATATATACTAATTATTGATGTATAATTAAATTTGAAAATGGCATGTGAATGCCGAAACGTAATGTTAAAAGAATAAAAGTTTTTATGACTGGAAGGTGGTTGGTTTTCAAATAATAGAAATTACAGTGAATACAGTCCAGTATATTGAACAAGAATTAAAATAGAGTATGAATGTTTACGGTATATTTCTTTTATTTTTTATTTATTATTATATTTTTTATTATTTTTTTTTACTTTATTTTTGTATATATTTTTCCACTTGTGTATATTTATTTATACATTTATTTTGTTTATATCATTGATTTGTTATGGAATGATTTTAAGGTACATAGCACCATTACTTATTGCCCACAGGTGGCAGATTGTAATGCTTCAATAAAGTGTTTTTTCTAAAATAAAAAAAAAAAATATTAACACATTATTGGTTGAACTTGTTATTTCTTTTGTTTTTTGTTTTCAATTTAAACCCTAGATGGCATAGCAACATTCCCAAGCCTTCTTTGCCAATGCTATTTCCCAACTATTATTATAAACTATAACTATAAAACATATTACCATAAAATAATTATTATTATTCAAAACAGACTCACTTGAGGAATCTTAAGACACTGGATATGAAGGGCCTCCTCTTTTCCGGGTCTGCAGCAAGGGCTGAGTAGTTGCCAGATCCTTCGTTCCATCCTCCGATGGCCAAGGTCACCTTAAGATCAGGGTATTCCTTCTTTAGGCCGGTCACCTTCTTGTACCAACCTGCATCATATCAGAAAGTTACAACCTGTATCGTATCATAAAGCTATTAAAATCTCCAAGCTACATTGTATAGTAACAGCAGTTTAATGCAAACTATACATACTACAGTTGAATGATACTGTACGGGTTATGAGTTATGGTGTGAAACGAGTACATTAGATATTATACGCGGGACTGCAGCAGTGTAGAATTCACAGTTCCACTTTGAGCATTGATGGACGGTGACGTTTTTGTGATTAATTTTTTTCATTCATGCACATGTTCCTTTCACAAACTAATTAAATCAAAGTTTAAAAAAATCTGGACCACCACACCTACTAACGCAATCTACCTGCCGCTATATAAACTTCTTAATTAACAAGCTTACCTTTTCCGTAGTTCTCTTCTAAATCGAGATGGGGATCGAGAGACCTTATCGTCCAAGAAGTGGCGTTGAGGCCTGCGAAGGAGTAGACTATGTGCGTGCAGAGGTCCGGCCGAAGGTCCTCCACCGAGAACTGACCGCGCATCGGCCTGTAAGCGGCCCAGGTGCCGACGTAACAGACCACGACTCCGCGTCCATCTGCGGGGTAAATAAAAAAATTAATATTACTATTGTAAAATAATTAAAAATAAATAATACTAAATAAGATTAAAAAAAGAAAAATACTTTCCAGATATTAGTTTTAGTCGGTTGTTTTCAGATGATAACAGTTGAACTCGAATGAGTTTATAACCCTGGGGTTTAAGTTATTAAATAGACTTCAGGAACATTCGACATTGCTGTCTAGAGGTCAGCATTGTAAACATCCTTAGCATCCCCTCTAGTTTAAAATGAATATGTATATGGTTATATTATGGTTCTGAGATAACGTAACAGGACGGCAGTGAGCATGACAGTCTGAATTCTTTAAAACGTAGCCGGTGTTCTAGTATATAGAGTTATTTATTTATATTGTCAATTCAGGATTGTCTGGAGTTAGTTAAGTTAGGTAACCTATTTATATCTTTCAACAATTTATTGATATATATTAACAGAAATTATTTTTCTTACTCTCGGGAGCGGGGTAGCTCAGTATAAATTTCAGAAGGAGATAATTTATTTAATACCTCAGCAGCCTCGGATGGATCTTGTGGATTTGCAGATCCTCCTGGGGCTCACCCAGCCTTTATAAAGTAGGTACCATTAAATGAGGGACAAAACCTGGTATTTGAGCGTGATCGAGGACAAATTACCTCCCTGCAAAACCGTACAGTCTCTACCGTTTTCGGAGCCCAAGACACTTCATGGGTTTTAGATATACATGTTTAATGAAAAATTACTCAGCATCAAACCCTCTTTCAAAACTGACATGATCGGATATTAATTTTGGTGTTTTATTAAATCCAGTAGCAATTCGATATAGAATGAAAACCACGATAGGTTTAAGTTTGTTTTGCAAAAAAATAATAAAACTAATTTCAGAAACAATTCAGTCTCTACTATGTATTGAACCCTATTATTGTTAGGAATAACGGATAGAATATCTATATAAATATTAATAAACCATCGTTGATATATGTATACGCCAATGAAGCACCTTATTGAATGTGACATATAATGTTTAGTCTTGGCTCCTGCTGAATAGACTTTGCATCCAAAGTCAGCTCTAACTTAATTCTTAATGACTACCATTACTTCTTTTTATCCAATTGCTGGATTGCAATCCAACTTTTCGTAATGAATCATATATTAAACTGCTTTCGGATGTATATTTACTCATCACTGACTGTAAGCCAGCTTTTGACAGTGTCAGTATGCCCAATCTCTTTCATCAACAAGAAGAATTAGGAAATCCATAACAAATTGGTTAACTAAGTTAAAATGGCCATGGTCAAAATACAAATTAGTAGTCTCGTTGGTAATCAAACCAGCAGCGAAATCTAGTTTAACGGTGTGAGTGAGGCAAGTACTCAGCCATCTTCTTTTAACCGGACGACAGCATCCTATTTAGGATAACCGTGAGTTTTATAATTGAAATATGTAATATCAAAACTCCAGTACTCATGATAAATTAATTAATTTCATGCCTGTGCAAATAATAATAGATTTTTATATTTGAGAGGAAAATAGTTGACTGGATGATATAATGGAGAATGGAGTTAGTTGGGGGGTGCAGTAAAAAAAACACCAAATAAGTCAGGACTTGGTGTTTTTTTTACTCCACCCCCCAACTATCTCCATTCTCTATAGATTTTAATAGCTCGGGATAATCGATTTATTATGGATGTAAGCAGTACAAAAACCTCCCAGTGTTTTCTCATAAATATGTAAAGCTAATCAAAATTGGTCGGAAAGTAAATCGAAGCAAAACTAATCTCCAAGTGCCAAGAGAGCTGAGTTTCTGTCTTGAAGATCCTTGATCCTATTCTGGACCCGGCAGATGGATTATTTTATGATTTAACACCCATAGATGGACACTGTGGTATCCATTAGAACCTCCAGGGTTAATCCATTTCCATAAAGAGGGTAAACTTAATGAATAAAAAAACTTGGTAGTTGGTGTTGATGGTCTCGGCCAAATCACCTCCCTGCACAACCGTTGTCCTGGAAACATTACAGCCTCTAGCATGTACTGAACTCAAGATCCTTCATGGGCTGTACTGTTAAAGGGGGTTTTCCTTAATCAGTATTCTTTTCAGTTTTATTGTATTCTGTTTCATTTTGTTTTATATTTAAAAAAACAAGTGACTACCACACTTCAGTTTTGTTTCTAGTTCATAATAGATTCTGATAAAACTTCATACATCTTACTAATTTTATATACTAATATTAATGTGAAAGTTTGTATGTTTGTCTCTCTTTCACGCAAAAACTACTGAACGGATTTGGATGAAACTTTGCAGTAATATAGGATATACATCAGAATAGCAAGCGCGAATATAGGAGGGGCGCACGGGGGCACGTGCCCCACCCCGACAGTTTTTTTGTTTTTTGTGGAGAATCCATTTTAGTACATAATTAAAGGCAAATCAGGAACTTAGCATCTTGAAATTTGCCGATAGGTTCTTTGTATGATTTAAGAAAGAAATTTGGATAGTTCCAAACCCAAGGGTTTCCCTTAATATAATAGGGGTTCAAAGAGTGTATGGAATCCGTCAGTTTTGAAGATCATCATCATCACAGGCACTACAACCCAGTACGGGTCTTCGCCGCATCAATACGTCGCCTCTTCTTTGTCTTGTGCAAGGGTCTGCCAAGCTCTGGTGTCCAGAAACTTCACTGCATCGGCTTCGACCTCATGTAATTCATCTCAGTCGTGGCCGTCCTCTCTTTCTTCTGCCATCCACGTACCCAAACAATAGCCGCCTTCCCTATCCATCCTTGCGATGTACCCAGCCCATCTTAGCCTAGAGAGTCGTATAAATTGCACCACATCCGGTTCCCGGTAAATTTGGTACAACTCTGCATTATGCCTTAGTCTGTACTGGTCATTGACTTTAACTGGGCCAAACATCCTTCTCAGAATCTTTCTCTCAAAGACTTGCAACCTAATGGCGTCTGTTCGTGATAATGGCCATGTCTCCGAGCCATAAGTCAGAACAGGTCTAATAAGAGATTTGTACAGGATGATCTTGGTGGATCTAGCCAGCAAATGCCCTCTCAATATTTTAGCCAGGCCAAAATAACACCTATTAGCTGAAGTGATCCTTCTCTGTATTTCTTGACTGGGCATATTTTCTGCACAAACTAAGGACCCTAGGTACACGAAATTGTTTACACTTTCAAACGTGTAATATTGTTTGATTAATACTTAGGCCCATTACCCGTCCAGCTGCCTCTATGGCTAAAAAGGTCCTTTCCAAGTCCCTCTGCGATCTAGCTATAATATCTATATCATCTGCATAGGCTAATATTTGGATTGACTTGGTGAGAATCGTTCCACTTCTTTGGACTTCGGAATCCCTTATCACCTTTTCTAGTGCGAGATTAAAAAGTAGGCATGATAGGCCGTCTCCTTGTCTTAGCCCCCTTGTGGTCGTGAATGCCTCTGATAGGTCTCCTTGTATTCTAACCTGACATTTCGATCCTATCATCAGCAGCTCTGTTAGATGGATCAATTCAAGGGGAATATTCATTGTTTCCATCGCCTGGTACAACCTCTGTCTAATGACACTGTCGTATGCACTGCTAAAATCTATGAAAAGGTGGTGTGTGATGATATTGTATTCTCTTGTTCTTTCGAGCAGGGTCCTTAGTGCAAAGATTTGGTTGGTTGTTGATCTTCCTCTCATGAAACCACAGTGGTAGACTCCCACCTCTCTTTCTGTATGAGGGAGTAGCCTCTGGTAGACGACATTAGATAGCACCTTGTATGTGCAACTGAGCAGGGTTATGCCACGGTAATTATTGCGTTCCGTTTGGTCTCCTTTTTTATGGAGAGGGATGATGATGCCAGTATACCACTCCTCAGGCATGGTCCTAGTTATCCAAATACTATGGAGAAGGTCACGGATCGCTTTGATAAGTTCATTTCCACCAGCTTTCAGTAATTCAATTTTTAAGATAGACATCTGAAATTTCGGATGTAAGAGTAACTTATAGTTAAAAAAAAATTAAATTATTTATTTAAAATGACCTGTCACGAAACTTTATGTGGCAGACCAAATTCCACGCGAGCGAAGCCGCGGGCAAAAGCTAGTATTATGATATATGTAATATAGAGGTAATATAAAAGCTATACAGTAGTCTTCAAAAAAGCTTACCGACTTCAAACCCGAGCATGAGAATTGTTCCAGTGAGAGTTCTATTGTTTCACTTTTAAATGAAAGTTTTTTCTCCTATTCCCTGGCTCAACGACTTGAATATCATTTCTCTTCGATCCAAAGAACAATGAAATCTCTTTCCCTAGTGAAAACAAAGAGGTAGACAAATTTATCATAAGTAAAGCCTTCATTTTCTCTTTCCAGAAAGTTATTTCTTAAGTTTAAGAACCTTTTGAAGAAGAAAAATATTGAATTTTTTTTTTAAGATGCATAAACTCAATAAGAACTTGATACTTCCAGAGAGGTATAACCTTCTGCTTGAATCAAATATAATCTCCGAATCAAATATAAGTACGATCAATCGATTAATTCAATCTATGAGAGGAAAATAGTTGACTGGATGATAAAATGGAGAACGGAGATAGTTGGGGGGTGCAGTCAAAAAAAAAAAAAAAATTAATTTTAATTTTTTAATTTTTAAAATGTATTAATCCAATCTACTATTTTTATATTACATCCCAATCAATTTTTTTATACTACATCCCATACTTATATTTTCAAAATTTTTACATTTCTAACTGTCATTCTACGAGATACCAATTCATTTCTTTCTACATATTCTTGTATTATTATGTTTCGTACATTTTACTAATGTAATCTCTAGAAGTCCATTATCATACATTTTATATCTTTAATTTACTAGTTTTTTATAAATCCTTCTTATTCCACCATTTTTTTATATGTTAATCTTCTCATTTTGTATCTTTCTGTTTACCTCCTCATTTTTCTTTCCCTTAATATTATGTTTACTTTTTTATCCTCTCTGTACATTTAGTTTCTGTATTTTATTTTATATTCGTTATCTTTAATTATTATATCTGTCACTATTTTATTTCTGTTCATTATCTTTAATTTTATTATACCTGTCAATATTTTATTTTATTATATTCTGTCACTATTTTAATATTCGTTATCTTTAATTTTCATATCTGTCACTATTTTAATTTTCTACATTGCATGTCACTCACTATATTCTTGTTACTGTAACGATTTTATATATTTTTTGTTCTGTTTGTTTCTCTCTCATAGCCCTGCAGATGGCCTACATTGTAGGTCGAAACGTCAGCACTAACTAAATATAAGTCTGGTTCTTATTTGGTGTTTTTTTTTACTGCACCCCCAACTATCTCCGATTAATTCAATCCATCAATAAATTCCATCGACGGTAAATTCCAACTAGTGTTGAATTTACCAACTTACCCCATACGAAAACACTGGCAGTTGCACAGAGGTATCCGTTGCACCATAGAGGTATAAGAAAGGACACAGATGAATGAGCCAAGAGAGAGCTGTAAGTAGGTTGTGGAGGTTGGGCTATTGTTCGCTAACGGGCGATCAGGTCTTTGAACCCAACAGCACTGCACTTCACTGACCTACCGGCACCTCCTGTCATTGCTACACATTTCGGCTTAAATTGCCCTATATTATATTTTGTATAATATGTCGTAATATGTAATAATAGTTATTATAGAAAGTGCAAGATTAACAAGTCTTAAACTAAGTTCAGTTTCTAGAATATTATCTTCACGGTTTCAAATCCAGATTGCTGTTTAAAGAGAGGGAAAAAAACAGACGGTTGAGCGTGATCTCTAATAATTCACCTCCTTGCTTAACCGTTGGCTTAGCAACAGTCTATACGTTGTACTGTATCCGGGATAAACCTTTCATGGGTTATAGCAGTAAAGTTATATTTTTTTTAAATTTAATTCAGTTTCATCGAAATCAAATTTAAGACTTCTAACATAAAGGAAACGATGGATAAGCAAAAATTAGATCTGCGAAAATTAGATCTGCACTCAATCTGCAAAATTGCACTGGCCTCTGATGTATTATAATTAGAATTTTAGAAACAACCTTGGAATCGTACCTTTGGTTCTTTTTTTTATTTTGGCCGGATCAGGTAAGGAATAATTCAAGTACAAAACGATCAAGGCGCTCGTAGACGACACGGTCAAAGAAGAAAAAGAATTCTAACCTTAACAACTGAACATTATCGGCCATTACCTATGGAGAATACGGGCGGAGTTCTGCAATTATAGGCTAACTAGCTTATGCCCGCGGCTTCGCTCGCGTGGAATTTGGTCCGCCACATAAAGTTTCGTGAAAAATCATTTAAAATAAATAATTTAATTATTTTTTTTAAATATAAGTTACTCGTACATCCAAAATTTCAAATGTCTAACTTCAAAACTGACGGATTCTATACAACCTTTGAACCCCTATAATATTAAAGGGGAAAATTTATTTCTTAAACTATACAAAGAACCTATCTACAAATTTTCAAGATGCTATGTTGATTTCTTTTAATTATGTACTATAACGGGGAGGCATGCCCCCATGCCCCCAAATAAATCTGCCCTTGCTGTAGCCTATGATGTATAACCTATTTTACTCAATAAGCTTCATCCAAATACGTTCAGTAGTTTTTGCGTGAATGAGTAACAAACATAAATACAGACATTCGCATTTATAATATTAGTAGGATATCAAAACAATAGTTTCACTAATGTTCTTTTTGTTATTTTAACCAATATTATCATGTGATTTGCATTTAATTATGTACTATAATGGATTCTCCACAGTACCAAAAAAAATGTTGGGGGGCACGTACCTCTGTGCGCCCCCTCCCCTAAATCCACCCTTGTTATAGCCTATGTGTAATTCTGATTAATAACCTATATAACTATAAAGTTTCATCCAAATCCATTCAGTAGTTTTTGCGTGAAAGAGACACAAACATACAAACTTTCACATTTATAATATTAGTAAGACTATAGTATTGGTTTATATATAACTAAACTATATGTATGTCGAACCATTCGATTGACGCATTTTATTGGTTAATCAGAATAACAATGTCGTTTTGGTTATTTTCCTTTAGAATTTTAAAATGTGATGCGATAATTATACTTTGCACTTACGTAAATTTATCTTCTTTTTTTGTCGCAATTGAAGAAATAAAAATCTATAATACTAACTTTCTGTTTTTAAGCCAACGGTTGTGAAAGAAAGAAGGTGATTTGGCTCAGATCACGCTCGACAACTTGGCTTTTAAACCGAGTAAAATTCTTTCGAAATGGACGTAAAATGGCGGTCTCTAGCCTGTTCGTTGTCAGGAACTCGATGAAGATCCCTTTCGTAATTATACCAAGATTAGCAAAGTTTACTAATCCCATTGTAGCTAAGTCCGATTAGCCATAGCACCATTAAGTAAGCTACCAAATTTCCCCCATAAAGTGTATATATATATATATATATATATATATATATATATATATATATATATATAGTCACTTTATACATGCTGGATGAGCTCCAGGATTTTAATTCATACCAAACAGTCGATTCACTGAGCTACATCCATCCCCAGTACGAGTGAAAAAAGTTTACGAATAGTTTATGGAAATATTTACATTTATTTAAAAGAGTTTTTTGGATTTTTTGCATCTAGTAATCAATAAAATAAAACCATATCTTTTTATTTTGCTTCATGCAGGACAAGTACTTGCATCCGTATCTACTTCAATACAATTCTGAAAGCAGAAAGTTCCCAAAACAGCTCAACATTCACAACAGAAAACGAGCCCTGATAAAAAAAAGATGGGCCACGACATACTAAGGACGATTATGTAAATTTATTCCTCTCACTGCGAAGAGCACCTGAAGAAAAAACATGCGAAGGCGTGTCACAACACAATGGTGTGCCTAATACCTTAAGTCTGTTATTGTACTTGGTACAGATTAGTGTACATAGCTTATTATCAGTGTATTAATAATAATATCTCATTACAACTAAAGTCACGGTTAGAGACTAAATTATCTCTATTTTATAACTTAATAATAAAATTTTTATTTATTTATTAGTTGCAAAGCTCCCAAATTGGAAGAAGCTAAGTTAAGATGGATCACGTTAGGGGCTTATTTTTCATCTTATTTGCCCACTTGGTTTTCATTCTTTGCGACAATTCAGCTTTTCTATCTTCGCTCCACTTTGTTCCAAGTATCGACATTTTTGTCTCTGGGTTAACTTAAAAATTTTCAACTTTAAGTTTAAAGTTGTTTCATGTCTTCATTAGTAATTTTGGCTAATTCCAAGTATTTCTTAATATTGTGGATCCATTCCCCTCCATTAACAAGGGATGCTACGTATGTTACTATTCTTTTTGTAAGTCTGTGTACCATTGGCGGATCTAGGAGAATTTTCAGGGAGGCTATGGGTCAATGTGAATTCGTTATCAATATATACGATCCATATATTGATAACAAATAAAGGTACATAAAATATCAATTTTTAATTTAAGACAACTGAGGCCAGAAAACAATAAACATGGATAAAATAAGCTCCTTGATCAAAGCGGTAGCTATTTATATGTGAATGAAAAACATAAAAGGATTCGGAATCAAGGATTATGGATGCACCCATTGAGAAAACATTCGATACAAAAAATAATTTTAGTCAATAGAACGTGTTTTTTTCTTGTTGAAAACCAACTAAAATTCAAGTCAATATCAACTAATGAGAACTCTAGTCAAATCCGCCAGTGCTGTGCACGGGAAACTTCATTTTGTGGCCAAAAAATAATAATCAGATTTTAAAATACATAAAACATTAAAATTCACTTATTTTTATTTCTGTTTCATAACAAAATCCTCAAGTCTCCTAAGGCAGTATTAATTAATAACTCTTTACTAAATCACAGTACCGTTATATTTGAGTAGTTTTAGGACTGCTATTTCCAAAGTTTAATAATATACCGGTTTGTTAATAATAGTTTGAAAAAGTTGAAAGTTCCGTTTAACAAACCATTAAGAAACAGCAAACCGTTTAGTAGCGCCGGCTTTATCAATCGTGATCTAGGCACCCTCTAGTAGGCATGCGATTAAAATTGAACACTTACAGTAATACAAGGTGTTACAAAACCGACAAATCTCCTAAAGAGGTGAATGTGCCCATGAAACTAACCAAATTTTGCTATGGGATCAACATGAAATGAAATTGTTTGAGACCCTGAGACGCCTCGCGGCGCCCTTTGGGACCCGGCGCCGTGTTCCCCGCACACCTTGCACATAAGGTAAAGCCGGCCTTGCCGTTTAGTAAAAAGATGTAACAACGCTTTTCCACAAATAATATCAGTTTTATTTTTTTAATTTTCGTTTATTGTTTACTTTTATTCTGCTATCTGTGATAATTTTAGAGGATAGTTTAAGTTTGTTTTATTTTACTAATCTGTTTAGTAAATCTTTAATTCTATGATCAGTTGGTTTATATTTTGGTACACAATAGAGGCCCTACTTTTTCTAAGCCAACGTTTGTGAATCTTGTTATTTCGCCAAGATCAGGTTCAACTGCCAGGTATTACTTCCAATCGAGGGTATCCACTTAATGCACACTGGGTTAGCCCCACCCCCCTGCGAAAAGTACTCCAATCGATGCTTTCCATTTAAATTAAAACACAGTGCTATATTTCGTGTAATGGTTTAAAAAAGTCATGAATTGTGGTTTTATGATTAGCCAATTTTTAAAATTATTTATACTTCAACACAGTTTGAGCAGGACAAAATCTCCACAAAAAGTAGTCTCTCCGTTGCTAAGCAGCTCCAATAACACGTTTCATCACTATAAACTTTTTTTATAACAAAAAGATAATTTTGCATCCTAATATATTATTGTTAAGAAAACAGAATTACCTAAATTAAAAGTAAATGTAATTACTTATAATAATGCAATTGTGAAAAACCACAATGCAAAGCCTTATGTTTCAAAAAATACACCTACTTACCAGTCGACGTTTCGCCTATTCAGGCATTATCAAGACACCAAAATCAAAAAGGGGGTTATGTGAATCGCATCTCGAAGAAAAAGAAGAAAAACAACTCATTGTTGTTGTTGAGTTGTATGTTGAACGTCTTGGTGGTGGGGTGCTGTCTCATGTTTGGAGCCTGTTTGGGCTGTTGATCGTTGGGATGTATTACACCTTCTTCTTCGAGATGCGATTCACATAACCCCCTTTTTGATTTTGGTGTCTTGATAATGCCTGAATAGGCGAAACGTCGACTGGTAAGTAGGTGTATTTTTTGAAACATAAGGCTTTGCATTGTGGTTTTTCCCAATTGCATTATAATAAATAATAGTGTTTCTTTTGAGTTTTTGGCTCTATTTTAGTAAATGTAATTACTTTTTTTTACATTAATTTCAACAGAATCCTTATTTCAGTAAAAATATATACGGAACAGCATAAGTGTACAGACCGACCACTTCACATATCTTCGAAGGAGGGGGATTTCAAGGTGAAATGCTAACTCCTTTACTTTCTCACTTGTTTCTTTTTCTGGAAGGTCATAATTAGAATAACAAATACAATATCACTTATACAAATAAAAAAGATTGTTAAGGATTTAAGTATACAACATAATAAAATTGCAGATTCAAATATATAATGACCATAATCAATTTGACCGTCTCTTTATTAATCAACGAAATTACTGATAGCTCTTTGATTTCATTGACTGCTTGCATCAACGGACAGATAGATATAACCTCATTACAACCTCCACGTATTTTATCATTTTTTTAAAACTACCGGATAGCTAAATTATTGTAAACAAGGCTTGCCAACAGTGACATGATAATGCTTGCCTTTTTGATCTACCAGTATGAAACTTTAAATTTTTGTTGGCGTAACCTCCGGAGAAATAACCTTCTGCTTTAATCAAATATGCTCTCTCTAACCTCTAGGTCTTAAGTATCTGTTATGATAAAATTACAGTTCATAAAAACATCGAAAGAGAAAGGTTTTTGTTGAAACAGAAACAATTAACCAACAAACAAAATCAAAAATATTATTTTTGAAATAAACTTATGACATTATGATGTTATGTCCTAAATAGAAGCTCCTAGGATATTTCTCTTAATACAGGTTACAGGTAGATGTCATGTCGTGTTCCTTGGTTGATTCCGCCACATATCAGGAAAGACGGCGTCGCATTTAGAAGATTCGAACTAGCGCCGCTTTCTATTATGAATCGAAAGTGTTTGTTTCTTATGAATCGTTGTTTGTAAGCTAATTTCGGATTCTCGGCTTTGCCAAAGCAATACTCCGGCTTAAGAATATCTTAAACCGGTTTAATTATATACGCTATTAAAAATCTTTCGAAACTTTTTTTTTTTTAGATTAATTTATTGATATTTACAACTGTAATGATATTACAAGTAAATATGAACAAATGACATGAAAAAAAATAAAAAACACTTATTGAATAAAGTTCTATAGTAGATTGAGGCCATCTTCTTTTCAGACGCCTCGGAAGGAATCAGGAATAGTATGGGAAGCTAGTTGAGAGACTGGCGGATTCAAGTGTGTATGGAGCTTGTCATGGAAGGATAGGTATCTAGTTTGGGCCAAATCAGTAACATATGGGATATTAAGATCATGATGGATGAGTTTGTTTGTGACATAATAAGGAGCGTTGAGGATTTTACGATGGGTTTTGGATTGTAAGGATTGGATTCGAGATGAATTGGATGGTTTAGTAGAGCCCCAAAGCTCAACTCCGTATGTCCAAATAGGTCTGATAGCTGTAATGTAAATGAGTCTTTTGTAATTAATTGGGAGCTTAGACCGTTTGTCCAGTAAATGTTAAATAGGCGAAAACATCAAGCAGTTTCTTGTCTTTTCAGGCTTGTTCTTTTGAAACTTGAAAAGTTAAAATTGAAAATGAAGATCTCAGATGTTGGAAACATGAACAAAGAATAGTTAATAGATCTGATTAATAACGATAATCACATTGGCAATCCAATCATTTCTGTAATAATAATAATTAAAGAAAATATTAGAATGCAATTGGAAAACCCCTGAAACAAACCAGACATTGGTTCGCCTATTCAGGGTATACACAAAAGAACTCATATCAGTGAAGATCAAATGCAGCAAACCTCACATCGACAGTCCCCTGTGATATTAGTATTTAAGTGGGAGTAAAGTTCCTGTTTCTGTCTGATGAGTCTGTATGGATGTTGGTGAAAGATATATTTGATCTTCGTTGATATGAGTTTTTGCTTTTTTGTTTTTTGTAAGTTCTGAAAACGCCTGAAATGGTGAAACGATGAACAATTGGTTACTTTTTCGGTATTTTAGAGACTAATGACTTTACATAATCAGTTATCCAATCGCATCGTAATAATTATTTTACGTCACTTTTTTATTTATGTTCATAGTCATTGAACAGTAAATAAAGTTTAAAAAAAATCGATTTGTGAGGTTAAAAAGGTTGCAATGAGAGAAGATAAATAAACGCTACGATGTAAGAATGCAATAGTGAGATGGATTGATCTATTTTCATGACGGCCATGTGACATCGATAGTAAGGTCGTCCAAGATAAGTTTATTCATGGCAAAATAGAGCGCGCTGAAGGTTTCATATCCCTCCAGAATGTCAAGTCAACGGTTACTTATAAAAGTAAATAATATCATAACACTGTTTAAAAAAATAATAAAAACAAAAAATTAATTAAATGAATCAGACGATACAGTCATTATTTCTTCTCACAGAGACCCAAACTTAGCATCTATAGCTCTTCAAAATCATTTATTTGATCTAGAAAAGTGGTTCTATAATTGGCAAATAAAAATAAACGCCTCAAAATCGTGCCATGTAAGCTTCTCTCTACGCAAAGCTTCGTGTCCAGCAGTCAAAATTGACAACGACGAAGTACCTTCCAAAAATTATGTGCGTTACCTAGGACTATACTTGGATAAAAGACTTACATGGAACGTACATAAAAAATTAAAAAGACAAGAACTGACTAGACGGTACAACCAACTATCACATCTTCTGGACTACAGATCTTCACTTGACTTGAGGAACAAACGACTTATCTATAACAGTATACTAAAACCTATTTGGATATATGGAGCAGAACTTTGGGGTTCAGCAAAAAAAGTTCACATACACAAGCTACAAACAACACAGTCCAAAATTCTCAGAAAAACTATTAATGCACCATGGTATGTTTCGAATCACACTATACACAACGACATGAACATTCCTACTATAAAATCATATATTCATAACAAATACATAACATTCCACTCATCGACACAATATCACCCAAACCCACTCGTTCTTCCGCTTTCCTACTCCCTGTTACCTAGACTTTATAAAAAAAGATTAAAAATACATTGGCCAAGAGACCTACTGAAAAATTGATATATATGTATATATATATATATATATATATATATATATATATATATATATATATATATATATATTTCCAAACTAACTGAATGATCAAGGAGAAAATCGAAGAGAAAGAAACTTCATTCAAATTTGCTAGATGCGCAATTGCGCAGGTGCAAATAAAAAAATTAAAATAAAATGAATCTATTTATTAATTTTTGATTTTTTTTTTTAGGGAGTGGAGTGGTTCAGTGGTAGAGCACTGAGTTGTCATGCCGGAAATCCTGGTTCAAATCCCGCTGCAAGGCAGTACTTTTATTTAGTCTGTTTGCAGCCGGAGACGGATCATATAGCATATAGGATCCTCCTGCCTCTATAAAATATTATAAAAATAGGGTACCCAAAATAAGGGGGGCAAATCTAGCGGTTGTGCGTGATCTAAGACAAGTCACCTGCTTGCAGAACCGTTGTCCAGTCTGTACCTTGTACTGAACCCCAGATCCTTCAGGTTGTAGTGTGACAGGTACCATTGATTTTTTTAGAATTGATGCGTTGAATAATATCATTCTAAATCTCGCCTATTCATGGTAAAATTTTAGTTCCCCCTTCCCTCAACCATACTTCATTATAATAAATTTATTTTATATATTTATTCTTTCAGATTAATTGATATTAAAAGGAGTACTAATGGGATACTTCTGCAGGTTGCCAGTTTGGTGGTAGGGGTAGTTTAAGTCCGTCTAGTAGCTTAGCGTTATGTCATGTCTACGTCACGGTTTTATCAGTTTTGTAATCTATAAAATTGGAATGTTTAGAAAAAAATTGGCTTGAAAATATAACTCTGTTTTATTGAGTTATATTTTCAAGCCAATTTTTGACAAGTGAACAAGCGACAACTTATTCGAGAATGATTATCATAGCTAATTCGAGTTGAGTAATTTCAACTGGAATAATTTCTTGTTATATGAGAAGGCTAATACCACCTTCATTATAGGTAAAGGAGCAGGAAATTATACCAGATCCTAACAGCAAAATAAGTATCTACATATTGGCTAGATTAAGTATCCTAGGTTATTGTTTTTTACATACTAACTGGGAAAAATAGTGGGAGGCACCGTGGATGTAGTTAAATTATGCTAACCATTACACTACATGTGACCCCCCCGATTGGTTTTATTGGAAGATAAACTTAATTTTCAATTCAATAAAATGGAGCCAAAAACTCAAAAAGAAACACTATTATTTATTATAATGCAATTGGGAAAAACCACAATGCAAAGCCTTATGTTTCAAATCTAGTAATATCAGTAATACGAGTTGTATGTTGAACATCTTTGTAGTGGGGTGCTGTCTCATGTTTGGAGCCTGTTGGGCTGTTGATCGTTGGGATGTAATGCACCTTTTTCTTCGAGATGTGATTCACATAACCCTTTTTGTTTTGTGTCTTGATAATGCCTGAATAGGCGAAACGTCGACTGGTAAGTGGGTGTATTACTGGATTTGAAACATAAAGCTTTGCATTGTGGTTTTTCCCAATTGCATTATAATTAATTTTCAATTGCATTAATTTTAATATCGTTTTATGTAAAGTGTCATTCTTACATAAGCCTATTACTGTTCTAGTTTTATAAGGTCTATAAAAAAATATTTAAAGTTATCCTATTTTGGAAGATACGTCCTGCAGTTGAATAAATAAAAATAATAAAAATAGTTCAGCATCGTGTAAACAAAATCGGTGAAAAGTATGTTATGCCTTGTTATTGCTTTACTCTAATCAATCCTATATTTTTAGTTGAAACATGAGTATTTTTGGTAAGCTTGAACGTGATGTTGATTTTTCGATCTAGGCAAAGCTCTGTTTTAATAATCGATTAAATTGATATTTAAATTACTATTTTAATTAAAAGTGGTTGCTAATGACAAACGACATTAGCGCTGCGTGGAGAATTGTTGAAGTAGGCACGAGTTCTTCAATGTACTGAATTATAAAAAGTAATGAAGCACTTTGCGACACGAAACACGTCGTATCTCTACAGTTAACATTTTAACTACAACAGCTACAAGCAGTTAAACTTATTTATCACGGTACTATTCTTCAGATAAATTAATATAATTTTTGCCGATGTAATTGATTTATATTATTATTTATTACATTTAATTTTTTTATAATAAAAAAATAATACCTATACTACTGCAATTCATATTTCTGTAGGTACTATTTTTTTTACAACAGTTGCCCTTGATACGCTCAATCACCCGATTTTCTTCCCCTAAAATATAGAAATTAGGTACCCAATTAATAGAGGCTTGGTGAATTCCAGCCTGTAAAGCCTGCCAGCAGCGGGATTTGAACCCAGCACCATAAGGTAATTCAACACTATACTACTGAGCCACTCCACTCCCTTTTTTAATAAAAGATAATTAAAAATAAAAACTTGGTTTAGTTAAGCACAGTTCTAAGCCAACAGTTGTGAAGGAAGATAATTTTGCCGAGACCTCAACCGAAGAAGAAAATAGGTAATAAGGTTTCACTTGAATAATTTTCAAATTATCCTTCACATCCGCATATTTATGTTTATAAAATAACTAATTTTCTACCCATAATTTCCTATACATGATCTTCTATCGGCACAAACTGCCCTTGACCGGGTCAGCAGCTGCAATCCTCCTCTCTGCCTCCTCCAAGGGTAACATGGATCCAGAATTGCCGGAGATCCTCCTCACAGCATCTTTCATATGCTTACATAGTAGGATGGGACCATGAGGACGTTATCCGCCTGGAACGTTCTTGTAGACAATGCTAACAGATCTTTTATAATTCATCCTCATAACATTTTTAAACCATTTTGATCACTGTAACTTGATAAACGAGAATATACTTATTTCTTGGTAGAGGCGACAGTTCGCTGGTTTTCCTCTACCTTCCCTGGCCATTTACAAACACAGACTCAAGAAATCAACTCAAATTACCCGCTTCAATCCTCTCTAATTGGTTGACGCTTTTCAAATTGAGGGTCCATATCTCTCCGCCAAATGCTACTATAGCTTACAGGTGTTATTAGTAAAGCATAAACTTGGTGCTACCAAAATAAGTTTCTGTGTTCAACCTGCTTACACCGGTATGGAGTTTTAAAGGGTGTAACCTTTAAAACCCGATTGGTATCGACCTTAAAACTCGATCCAACTTTCACAATTTTGAGACCTTTTATTCAATGACATTTATTTAAACTGTATTTTCTTTATTTTGAAAATACGTTTGTAAAAATCCAACAATCTTGAAAGCAGGAATTAGAATTGTTAATCATTTTTTTTTTTTTTTTTTTTTTTTTTCCTTTCAAAGTAACCCTTTGAAAGGACCGTTTATTTGTTAGCACATTCCATACGTGAGTATACTATGTGCATTATAAATTCATTTTACAAATAGTTAACTACAGTTGGACAATTCTAAAATATATGCAAAAGACATTATTATATACATGCTGTTACAACTTAACATAATTAACTAATTTAACAACTATAAATTTAACAATTAACATTTTTTTTTTTTAATTTAAAATTACAATACTTACAAAATGATTATCTTTTTTTTTTCCTAGTATAGTACAGGGAGTTTCTTATATGGATGTCAACTTTTCAAAATCAATACTATAAATAAATTTAGTGAGTTCGGGTCGAAAGTGATTGTATAGGTCATGTTCAGCAACTGGCCAAACTTTCCCTCTTAATATTGTGGAGATAATTAATTTTGATCTTTGTCCTTCATACAATTGGCAGTCATATATTATGTGTTTAAATGTCTGTTCTTCTTTGTCTATCGAGCAAGTACTATCGTTGGTTATGTGAAATCTGTGTAAGTATGATTTGGTGTGTCCATGTTCAGTTAAAACCTGAGTTAGTTTGTAGTTAGTGGATTTTATTAATTTGTAGTTATTGTTTGTTAGTTTTGGAATGAACCTATGCAAACTAGGAGATTTATTTGAAATAGACCACCGTTCATTCCACCTCATAATTGATTCTTCCCTAATTTTGAATTTTATGAACGAAATTGGTGTTTTTTGAAAAGATGGAGACATATCACTTTGTGCTGCCTCTTTTGCTAATTTATCCACTATCTCATTGCCCTCGATACCAGAGTGACCCTTTACCCATATTATTTTTACCGAGAAATTTAGAAGCCTAAGTGTGCACAAGTTCATTCTGATATTTTCGGTAAGCTCGTCATGTATGTCTGTGTTGAGAACTGATTGTATCAAGATTTTGTTATCTGTGTGTATGACTATGTCTGTATGTATGTTGTTTGGAAGGTCAAGAAGGAATTCTGTCGCTTTTACGACTGCGTACTTCTCAGCTTGGTTGTTGGAACTTGTAGAGCCTAGTTTGTACTGGGCACATAGCATCTTCCCATTCGTGTCCCAAAGTAGCCAAGCACAGCCTACATTATTGCCTTCTTTACTCCCGTCTGTGTATATGTTAGTGATTTCTGTACCCGTTCGGTTATGTTGTGTCAAGTGCGTGTAAAGTTTGGCAAATGTTGATGGGTGTAACCAATCAAAAGGTTCAGATTCCCTTTCTATCATGTTATGTTCGATTTCTCTAAAGTTATCGTTACGCAATTTAATCGATGAGAGTTGTACGATTTCACTAATTTTAAGATCGATGGGTACAATTCCTGCTAAGACACAAGCTGCGTCATATGATATAGTTTTATATGCCTTGACAATCCTGATACCTATGATTCTTTGCAGTCTCTGAAGTTTCCGTAGATGGCATTTTTTCTCAATTGCTCTATGCCAAATCCACACCGCGTAAAGCATTTTGGGAATCAATGCCCCCTCGTATATTGTCTTCAAACATTCAGCCCCGAGGCCCCAGGTTGTTCTTGCAGCAATAGTCAGGGAGTTAACTGTTTGCATAGTCCTGACGTATACTCTTTCTATGTGTTTCGACCAACTCATTTTTCTATCGAACTCTACGCCAAGAAAGGTCAATGTTTGAGTGCTCTCCAATTGCTCATTGCCAATGACAATGTCTAAATCCGGTAAATACCTTTTTCTGCTAAAAATAATGTATTTGCTTTTTCTTGTGTTGAGTTCTAACTTGCATGTTTTTGTCTACTCATGTATTTTGATTAAAGTTGTGTTTGCTATCTGTTTTAAATTTTGAAAACAATTTCCTCTGATTAAAATTAATATATCGTCGGCGTAAATAATTAATTTTGAGTCAGTTGGTAAGTCAATGTCGAAAATTGTATTAACTAAAATGTTCCAAAGAATGGGCGATAGAGATGATCCTTGTGGTGTTCCTAGCGTTAGAGTTTTTAAGCAGGAAATGGTATTCGTTGTAAAAAGTAACCGTCTATTTTCAAGGAAATTTCTAATCAATAAATATAAATTCTTTGGACATCTATATTTTTTGAGATTATTTAATATAGCAGGCCGCCAAGCATTGTCAAAAGCCCCTTTTATGTCAAGGCTGATAACTAGAAGTTGATCTTTTTTATTTAGAGCTTCGCTGATATTGGTGGTCAGTGAATGTAATGCGTTTAATGTTCCAGTCTTCGGCATAAATGCAAATTGATTTTTGTTTACAGTTTTGGTTTTAACAAGAAAATTAATTAGTCTGTTTTTAACGATTTTCTCGATAATTTTGCTCATGATCGGAAGCATACTAATTGGTCTAAGCTTAGTGCTAGAGGGTTTCGGTACTAAGACTAATAGACCAATTTTCCAGTTGTCTGGAAGTTCGTTTCTTCTGAAGAGCAATTTGTACCAATGTAGTATTAAATTTGGTACAAATTCGAAGACTTTTTGGAAAATTATAGGAGTAATCCCGTCGTAACCCGGAGATTTTTTTGTTTTTAACGATTTGATTGCGATCGAAATTTCATGGTCCTCTATTGGTAAGTCATCAGTTGTATCCGGAGGTATCATAACATTCGATCTAATTATAGTATGTCTGCTGTCATCTGATTCAGGAGTATCTACATTTATTAGGTCGGTCATTACCTGGTTCAAAGTCTCCTTTAGATTGTTGGTATACTGGTTGTTAGTCGATGTTTGTATGGTTTTTAAAAGCATTTGATTTTTTACTTTTCCTGCAGCCCATTTATAAGTCCAGTCCCATGGTTTAGCGTTAGTGCAGTACGATTTCCAAGATTCCATTTTGGATTGCCTAATTAATTTCTGGTAAAGATGGCGACTTTCCAGATAGCTGTCTCTAGCTTTATTTCTGAGTTCTTGGTTGTTTTTAATCTTCTGATATTGCTGCCTGAGCTTGTTCGTTCTTTTACGTAGGGCTGACAGTTCATCATTCCACCAAGGAACAGACTTATATTGTTTTATACGGGGGCTATTACTTGATTTTTTAAACGTCATATTTGAAGCTTTAATTATTATTTTAGTCATCATTCTGGAAATTAAATTTGTGCTCATATACTGTAGTGATTCAATAATATAGTTTTGTAGTTCTTCAGCTGTAAATTTGTTTTCAGTACGCGGTATAAATTCTTTTTCAAGTTGTGTTAGTAAGTTAGTCTCAAATTTATTCCAATCAGCATTTGAGGTAAAGTATTTTCTTGTTTTATTTGTATTTTCAAAAGGCCTATTACATTTAATTTCAAATAAAATACAGTTGTGGTCTGTAAGATTAGTTTCGTTTGAAATGGTCCAGTTTTTTATTCGTCCTGTAGCTTGTATATTAGACAGAGTTAAATCAATATTACTCTTCCCTTGATGCCCATCAAAAGTAGGAATATTTGACTTCATGTTCATAATTAATAACTCATTAGTTACGATGAACTCTTCCAAAAGTAATCCCCTTGTATTAGAAATCTTATCATGCCACACTTTGGATCTGCTGTTCGAATCAACGCCTATCACTATATTATAACCTCTATAGCTTGTGATAAATTTATTAAGCTTATTTAAATCGATATTTATGTCCCTAGTAATATCGAAATAACAGCTAGCAAGGATATATTTGTCTCTCCCTGTAATAACCTCCACTGTTATCATATCTCGATCTGAAAATTGTGTTATCAAACAGCTGTCTAGGTTAGGATTTGCAATTACTATTGCTGCTCTAGGGATGTCGTCATATGTTTGATAAATTTTGTATCCTCTGTAGCCTGTGATATCTTTGTTGTAGGAGTATGGTTCCTGAATCAGTAAAATGTCTAATTGTTTCTTGTTTATAATTTGTTGCAGTAAATTTGTACAGTATTTAGAATGTTTAGTATTTAGTTGTAAAACTTTCATGTTTATATTACTAGAACAAGTCACTTGAAAACATATGTTTACTTATACACATTTTCCTATTCATTTCAGTACAACTCAAAAGTGATATCTTATAAGTATTAACTGGATACAGCAAGTTCCAGATGATAGCAGTTGAAAGTTGTTGGTTAATTTCTGCTATTGATGACTTTATAAATGTATTGGTTGTATTTAGATATGATTTAATTATAAATGTTCCACTATTCTTAATATTTTTAATATTGATTAGCATATAACTTACTATCAAATTTATACTATTTACTTTTAAACAATTTATTAGTAAATTGCTTTTTATATAGTTAAAAGTTTTACAGGCTAACGATAATCTACCGTTATTGTAGTTATTTAGTTTGTCAGTCATAGTCTGTATTTGCAATTATTCTATCTAAAGCCGCCTTGTAAGAAGGACAATTTCTAGATAATGCAGGGTGATTAGAATCTACTTTCTTCTTAATATTTACTCTATTATTATGACCCACACAATTGATGCATTTGTGTGCCTCAGATCGGCACTCCCTCAGGCTGTGGGGCTCCGAGCAGAGCGGGCACGTAGGCTGGACGGCCGTGCAGAACTTCTTGGTATGACCTATCCTGGAGCAGACGTAGCACCTCGGAGCCGAGTGATAATCTTCCACGGAGCAGGTCACCATGTCCACGAACGCCCTGCCAGCCAGCAACTTTCTCGCTTTGGGAGTTATCTCCACAATTGCGTGCTTCCATATTTTAATCAGTGAACCTCCATCTGTGTTCCTGTGCTGGTTCGACAGAATTGTTTTTAGTTTCAAGTCCTCCTCTTGTAACCTATTTTGCTCAATAATTGTTGGAACTATTTCCTCTTTTTTTAAGTCTTGAGGAATATTTTTTATAATAACTATAGGGTTGTTTTTTTTCAGAGTTTTCACTATCAAATTGTTTCCATGCTTACTGACGATTTCATTTTTGATAAGGTTAAGATCGGCTTCTGCTTCTGAACCTATAATTAAACCTCCGTTCTTGGTCCCTCTTAATGTTTTTATCCCAACTCGTAACTTTCTGGGATTAATAGCGTTCTTGAAAAGGGTTTTTGTATCATCTGTACTATCCGGATTTACTTTTTCTATGAACACTTTAAATTCTTTAACTGTAGGTCTTTTGTTACCTGTTATTTCTGCATAAGAAGGGGCAACGGCAAAACGTGGTGTTGAGGTTAATTTCAAGATCTCTTTCCTTTCACTCTCCAACCGCTCGTTATCTCTTCGGAGATGCCCAAATATTAATTTCAAGGAGTCAATACGTCTATAAATACCTTCTTTTATAGAATCTTTTATCTTCAACTGCGTAAGACTATTTAAAAACTCGAGAGCTTCTAAGAAATCTGCCTCGTCCGACGCCATGACAGTTGACATATGTTGAATTGTTAATCATGTTTTCTAAAAATATGAAGGATAATAAGCAGTAATTATTAAGAAATATATTATTTATAGCGTTTGTGCACAGATGTGATTTAGATAATATTGAGCTCAACCGCTAAGTATTCCCATTAACTAATGACACACGTTTAGACTAAAGACTGGCTTGCTCAGCTCCAGGAAGGTATGCAGATTCCCCAGGGTCGATTCAGGCTGAAGATAGAATAAACAACTTGTCTAACAAAGCTAGTCTCGAATCCCAGATTAGCCGTACTTAAACATTGTTCTACCGTATTCCCTATCTTGATAAAAGTATTAGCAATTAATTTATGTAAAATTTAAAAACAATTATTTATTGAAATTTACAGCTGTATTATAATAATACAAGTTATCAATCTGCAACGAAGAGATAGAGCAGTTGGTTTGCTCAAGAACCATAAGGGATACGAGACTTAAATTAAAAACAGTTGCACGGAAACAACACACCATTACGGATGAAGAAAGGTCAACCCGGTCTAAAAGAATGAAGAAGTTTTGGGAACAGAAGAAGAGGACACAAAGCTAATATTTTGAAGACTGTAATGCACAGATAATCAATCTCTGTACAAGTGCTCCACTTTGGGCCAATTAAGCTATGTAAAAAAAAAAAAGAAAATACAACAAGTTAATGTTATAAATGAAATATAACAAACATAATAAAAGGCATGTAGAGAAACTGCCCATTGTTAGTACTTTAATAATATATTTGTTTTAGAATGTCTCGAGGCCATCTTCTTTTCTGACGCTTCAGAGGAAATAAGGTTTGAAATTAGGGGGTTTGAATGAGAATTTAGTAGTCATAAAATAATTTATATCGTTATGTATCCATAAAAAACAAATGAGAATTGAGGATTTTGGAATAATTGGAAGGATTGGATACGAGAGGAATCTATGGCTAATAGAAACTCCAAAACTCAACTCCATAAGTCAAAAGAGGTCTTAAAATAGTTATGTATATAAGTCTTTTGTTATTAAGAATATGTTGTTTCTAATCCAACGTTTGTACACGGAGGTGATTTAGATGATATTGAGCTCATGATAATTGTCGAATAAGTGTTGAAGTAGCCTAACCTTAGTAGTAACAAACAGTAAAACTCTTTTGTATATCCAAAATTGTCCTTCACCTGGAAATATCTATTATAGAGGGTTCGTTTACCTGTGGTTTCACTACGTCAGTAATGATATTCCGATCCACCACAAACCCACCGCCGACCAGATCGTTACGTAAGTCGAAGAAAAAACAAAACATAAAAAAACCCGATTCCTTTATAGAAAAGCCGGCCCTCAATAGTTCGGGATAACTTTTTTATAATGCTATTAGAATAAATAGGAAATGCCTTATGCAATAGATATTTCAATAAAAAGATATAATTTCTGTAATTAGTACATATTTTAAATTAAATTTATCAGACCGTAAACGAAACTTCAGGCAGTTGAGTGTTGTGTAAAACTAAAACAGGCTATATTACAGAAGTACTTTTTTGTTCCTTTATTGGAAAAGTATTTATAAAATATTTGTCTGGTAGTGGACAATCATTAACATTAAGTTTATGTTTAAGTATCCGACCAACAATTAAATGAAATGACTTTCATTTTGCCTTCAAACTATTACATAATTCTAAATGTCTTCAACTATTATATACAACCATAATTATGTAGGATTTAATAAAGTAAGATAAAAAGGTTTAACTAAGTTAAAAAACAAAAGTCAAGAGAGAAGGCGTTAATAGCGCTGGAATAATGGAATATTGATGATAAGTGGTAGGTGAATAATCACAAGTTATTACGAACTATCCGATATTTTAAGGGAGTAAAAAATCCTTCGAAGGGACGTTAAACGGGGGGTCCTGAGCCTGTACAATGTCAGGTACTCGTTAAAAATCCCTATCCTAATTAAACCTGGATAGGCAAAATTTAGAGCTCCCACTGTAGCATCCTCCGATTAGCCGATAGCAGCATAAAGTGACGTTAATGAACAAACAACAGCTATCCGATATAAAATAAAAACAGAAAAGGTATGTTGTTTTTTTTATTTGTTTTGTCCCTACTACAGACGTGTATTAATTAACAAACTATCCAAGAGGAAGATAAAAATGCGTTGGGATAGAGCCAAGATAAGGTCACACTCAACTTTTTATAAATGATCCCAATGACAAACTTTCTGAGAAAATCAAGAAAGAAACCGCTCACATGTCGAGAACCGACCTCAAAAGTATGGTCGAAGCCATTACTGGGCAGTATATATTCAGGAAGCTTAAGCATGAACTGGCCATTGAACAAGATCCTTTGTGCAGATGGTGCACAGAGCACAAAACCTTCTGGCACGTTCTCTTTGAATGTAATGCACTATGTTGAAAGAGGACACTTGACCTTGGCCCTGGAGGACACGAGGAACTTCAAGAACTGAGATATAAATATTATCTAAATATCTCAGAAGCCTAGATATAGGGGTTTTTAGGACTCGCGCACAATGGGCCTCTTTAGGTAGCTGAAGCAAATTGCGTATTTCTAAATTTCTTCATCTTTTATATACAACCATAATTGTATAGATAAAGGACTTAATGAAGTAAGACAAAAATGTTTAAGTTAAAAAAAAAGAGTCAAGAGAGAAGAAGTTAATAGCGCTGGAGTAATAGAATATTGATGATAAGTGGTAGGTGAATAATCACAAGTTATTATGAACTATCCGATAATACAATAAAAATAGAAAAGTTATGTTTTTCTTACATTTTTTTTATTGTTTTTGCTCCTACGACAGGCGTTCAATGGTTTCTACAATCCTTACTTTACTTATTTTATTACAGTTTATTATTTTAATAATTCCTGCTAATTTTTTGTAATAAAAGTTTTTATTCAATCATTCATTCAACTCAGTTTATAGGGCTAGTTCAGAACGCAGAGTTTTCATTGGCAGGTAAATTATTCAATCTGTTAAAAGCCACAAATCTATAAACTCTAGGCCTGGTGCAACCCCTAAGGTGGGGTACCTTTCATTGAAAAGAAAACCTTACGGTTGAGCGTGATTATCGAAAATTCACCTCCATGCATAACCATTGGCTTAGTAACAGTACAGTCTCTAACATTTATTGAATCCAAGAACGTTGACGGTTTGTAGTGGTACAGGTTTATATACATTATTATTAGCGTATTCTCTCAGTACTGGAAGACGTTAAGCAAACAACTCAATCCAGCTTTCTTTGGCTTCTTCTTGTTCTTCCAATAGGCTTTCATTCTCTCTGAGAAGGCTTGCCTACGTTCCTCCGACCACTTCGGTCTGCACTGCTTTTGCTTTGGTTGCTCTGATGTAACTTTCCACTTGTTGAATTTGTGTCTGAAGGTGTTTCTTTCTAAAATGTCTGTTGCATATATGTTTGCATTTTTGAGGTCCTTTCGAAGTTCGTCCAGCCAAGGTGTTGAATTCTTAACTGAGCTAATATAATCTAATATTCTTTTTGACAGTCGATTTTCTGGTAATCTCATGAGGTATCCAAAGAATTTCATTTGTCTTTTCCTAATGTCAATTTCAATGTTTGAAACTTTTTCTGTTGTTTTGATTGATTGCAGCCGATAGCCATCGTGGGTATATCTTGCTCCTAAGATTTTTCTGAGGACTGATGGTTTTATGATTGTAAGCCGAATTTTTGTCTGTCTTGGCATGCATTTTTTGATGTAGATGTCCTGAACCAACCCTAATGCCTTCCCGACTTTTTGGAGACGGTTTTGCTGCGAGATCTTCTCAAGGCCTGTCAGTTCGATGAATTCTCCGAGGTATTTAAAGAACGGGAACCGCTCAATTTTACCGTATTCTGTTCCCAGGCTCGTGATATCTGTCTTTGAACAGAAGAGTTTAGTTTTCTCAAAAGAGATCTGTAGTCCCACTTTTTCTGCACATTCCTTAAGTACCACCAGCTGGCAGTCTCTTTTATCCTATGTTAAAATCGCCAAACCACCCGCACAATGCGAGATATGGTACGTAAAGGTTGTTTATGGAAAATCCCAGTCGAATTTGTTTCCAAGACTCACGTTTCTTCAGTTTCTTCTACCATTCTTCCATAACCTTGTCTAGGACAACGTTGAACAGAATAGGAGAGGGTCCATCACCCTGTCTCACACCTGTTTGAATGTCGAAGGGTTCTGAAATTTCTCCCATAAATTTCATTTTAGGTTCATATATATATATATATATATATATATATATATATATATATATATATATATATATATATATATATATTATCTAATTACATTACTATATTATACTATATCGTAATAGTTCATAGTATATACTATATAATATACATCGTATATTTATATTTCAGAGCTTAGTTAAGAGAAAGGGATAGATTGGCCACTTTCTCTTCATTGCCCTCTAATTCTTTTCAAGTTCCACAATAGTTTTAACCTTTATCGAATTGGTTGGAACTGGAGGCATTCTTGTAACACATGTTGAACGTTGAGAACAGTTTTATTACAATTTTAGGAGTTAGGTACATTTTGACTTTTAAAATAGCAAATTATATAGTTCCTGTGTATATTCACATTATATTCTCAGTGTCTTATTCTAAGCATTAAGCATTAAGCATTCTCTTCTTGATCTTCCGTAACTTTTAGCCAATTTGGCACACTTAGGCTTTATCGATAGCAATATAGATTCGCTTCTTTTCTAATCGATTTTCTTATAATCCAACCCTCTGAAGTGAAATATCTCATTTTTGCAGTTATTCAAAGTAGTTTCTCTCTTTTTTTGGAGAACGTGCTTTTTTGTCTGACTTATCGTTGCCCAAGATCCAATATTGGGTCAGACTATCAATAGACAAAAATTACCTCAACAACAATAAACAACCTCCATTTTTTGTATTCCCCATCACGCACTTAGTATTTCTCCAACTAGAGAATCACTTGGTTACAATACCAAGCCTAACTTTATTGCTGGTATTGGTGTTAGATACAATATATAATTATTATGCTATATACATGTTATATAATGTTAAATGTTATCTATCATTATTTTGAGCATTTAAGAATATATATACATCCTTAGTGACTAAGTAGTCAAGTTAAATTTTGTCCAAAATGACCGGAATCGTGTTATTTTTGTAATGAATAAGTTGCTAAGTCAGGTATTGGCTTGAAATGGATTTATTGGTTATATTTTATTATTATATACATAACGCTTATATTATTAAATAATAAAAGCAAAATATAAAAATCTATAATGGAAATTATCGCCATTATTCGAAACATTCACGAGTTATAAAACAATTTATTTATGAAGAGATTAATTTATTTATTTATAATTTAATCAAAAGCAGCAGATCAGCATAAATTAGGTACACGAGTATATCGATTTTTATTGGTTTTATAATAAAAAATAATGTATTGCGACATTTCTAAGAATCCATATAAGATATTTATAACCGTTTTATTTATTTTATCATTCAAAGTGTTTTGGAAATAACATTACTTCCTTATTTATACACTATTACATTAACCAGAAGTAAATGGTTATTATTTGTTAACAAGAAAAGATGTTATTCAAGTTAATATCGTTGGTTCTTGTAGATTATCAATTAATTGTATATCTAGAAACATTGATAAGTTACCCCCCCCCTCAACCCTTCATCAATTGCATGTAAAAAATAAATATAAATTATATCTTAGTACCGAAGTTCTCATCGATAACAACTAACGTATCAACAGTACAGAACAGAAAGGAAAAAAAAAATATTCTAAGTAAAAGTTCCTTTAGAATAAAAATAATTGTAGAAACAAAATCAACAGATCTAGCTTCAATTAAATTTGAAGAATCATACATAAATCAGAAATGGTTTACCTCAAATATCTTGAGTAATGTAGACCATTCACTGCATTACCCATAAATAATCGAGTTATTATATACAGTTCCAAACGTACGCAAAGATTAAACAATGAGGAAATTTTAAAGAAAAAAAACAAGCATATAGTAAGAGAAACTGACATGTTGCGAAATATGTATAGAAAATAAGGAAAATAGCATTCCGATAACATAATCGAGCCTAAAATCAATCGATCTTAAATTTTATTTTTATAACATGAACCGGTTGACCTGTGATATTTACGAGACAGGTCGATAATAAAACTCGATTATCTAAGAAGTGAAAGCAAATCACAGCAAACCGGGGCTCCGAGTCCACTTGACCATTTATATATATTTGCTGAATAACGTGACTTTGAATATTCTGTATTAGCTTACAAAACGACAGGGGTAATTTCTTAAACATTATTTAAGAACTATCAAATAATAATAAATTCTACATAGTTTAGACAGAACTAGGTCTAAATCAAAACCGGATTACTCCAGAATTTGAAAAAATTAACTTTTCACGTTTCCAGCAAGTTTAGTAAAGCGATTTCATGTTACCGAAATTTCAGGTTCAG
Source organism: Arma custos (assembly GCA_037127475.1). NCBI lineage: Eukaryota > Metazoa > Arthropoda > Insecta > Hemiptera > Pentatomidae > Arma > Arma custos. Next base: position 14,556,995 of record CM073762.1, on the reverse strand, counting down.
AACAAGACTAAAACCATGAGAAATAAGGTCGTGTTAGACAGAATTCCCCGACTAAACAATTTCGGAGTTATCTGCTTTTGACCCTGAAAGCTTGAAATAAGGATGATTATCTTTTAGCGGATGTGTTTAATTACATAACGATGCAAGACATGTAGACGATCAAAAAGAACGTTGCACATAGAATACGGAGTAACGGTAAGCGAACACAGTACACAGTAGGGAAGATGTTGAAACACAAAGAGGTTAGAAGACATGGAGGTTATAGCTTCCGGTTGTATATGAGAGAAGATTTATTGCATATTGATGAGACAATTGAAGAGACTTACTCTGTTTAGGTGCAGCTGATACGAGAAGGAGCAAAGAAGCGAAGAGGCAGATCCAAGACATGGCCGAAGACTGGAGGAGGCCCCCGCCAGGTCGAGCCACCGTGCACCTTTCACTTCCACCTCTCTAAGCCCTCGTCTGTGTCCTCTCCGCTAATATAATCCTTTTATATACACACAAGGGTATACTCTAAGTATCTGAGGTCATCCGCATTAAAATCCCCACAAAAAATGATTTTCTTAGGGCGAAAAATCGGTTTCATAGTCGCGATGTCGCGCTTTTCCATCCGATTTTGTTAAATTAATTCTTAGTACAATATATATCAAGTACGGAAAACTGATATGTCACGCAAGGGTAATTATTCCGGAGGTTGCCGCTTCGAGTTGAGTCACAAGTTTTAAATCATTTCCCTTTTAATATTTTTCGAAAATACAAGTTATCATGAGCTTTGGTATGGAAAATAAGAATTTATTTACGTGTAATGTGTATACATTGGTAATCATTTCTTCAAGAAATAAAAGTTTCAACTTTCCTTTCGAAGTATAGTTAATATATTTCTACATTACATGTCACTATATTCTTGTTACTGTAACGTTTTTATATATTTTTTGTTCTGTTTGTTTCTCTCTCATAGCCCTGAAGATGGCCTACATAGTAGGTCAAAACGTTGGCATTTACTAAATATAAGTCTTGTACTTATTTGGTGTTTTTTTTACTGCACCCCCCCCCAACTATCTCCGTTCTCCATGATGGATTTTAGTCAATTCATATTTCTTTTTCTATCCTATTATTATGTTTATGCTTCTTTTTTTATATATTTTTGTTCTGTTTGTTTCTCTAGACTGCGCCCCCAACTATTTCTTCCTTACATTAATATATTTTTGTTGAAAAGTTCATTTCTAGATGAAATGATTACCAAAGTATACACATTACCCATAATTATTTCCTCTTTTCCATACTAGAGCTCAAGATAACTTGTATTTTTAGAAAATATTAAAAATGAAAAGAATAAACTGACAAAACTTCTAACTCAAGTCGAAGCGACAGCCTGCGGAACAGATACGCAAGAAATTTCTCTTTTTTTTAATTTCCTTAATGAAATTTACAAATCTATTACAACACAAGTGTTGAATGAATGATGCACACTAGAATGAGATAAATGCAAGTAGTGATACTACACGTGATTAGAACTAAAATGATGAATTCAACTTAGAAAGCCTAGAGACCATCTTCTTTTCAGATGCCTATGAGGAATATCAGGAATTAAAAAAGTAGCTGGGTTTGAAACTAGTGGGATTGAGTGGGAATAAAGTTTGTGATGAATTTGAATATCGAATATCGAATTCGGCCAAATCACCAACATATGGGATATTAAAATCGTGATGGATTAGTTTGCTTGTTACAATAAGGATCATTGAGGATTTTGGATTGTAAGATTGGATTCGAGATGAATTGGATGGCTTAGTAGAGCTCAAAAGCTCAACTTCGTATGTCCAAATAGGTCTGATAACTGACATGTAAATGAGTCTTTTGTAATTAATTGGGAGCTTAGAACGTTTGTCCAGTAAATGTTGAAGTAGGCGAAAACGTCGAGCAGTTTCTTGTCTTTTCAGTCTTGTATGAGGAAGATAGAAATTGTAAACTCTATATATAACTATATGCTGAAACTTTAATGGGTTACAGTTGTAGAAGTTAATGTTTAGGGAAAATTAAAGCATCACCTGATGATTAACACCAAAATATTTATTACCTATAAGAAACAATACCTAATTCTCTATTTACTAATCATTTTTGTCCCCTATCCACATTTATAGCAATATACTAGTATAGTATCATTTCCAACGAGACCACAGAAACAATTTTTCAAGGGATTTTATTGTTAATTCAAAGTTAGCCTTCGCCGTTTCAAGCTACTTCAACATTTACTAGACAAACGCTCTAAGCTCCCAATTAATTACAAAAGACTCATTCACATGACAATCATAAGACCCATCTGGCGACAATCATGCGACCCATACGCAGCTTTGGGGCTCCACTAAGCCATTGAATTCCTCTCGTATTCAATCCTTACAATCCAAAATCCATAGTAAAATCCTCAATGCTCCTCATTGTTACGAACAAAGTAATCCATAATGACCTTAATGTCCCGTTTGTTGCTGATTTGGCCCAAATCCGATATAAATATTTCAATGAAAAAGTTCATTTCCACTCAAACCCCTCCGAGGCGTCTGAAAAGAAGATGGCCTCGTGACTTAAGTAAAACTATTTATTTGATTACACCGGGTAGTTTCTCTACTTGCCTTTATGTCCGGACATGATTTATCTTTCATTATGTTTACTGGATGTATTCTGTATACAGTTGTAAATTTCTATAAATACGTTTAAAAAAAAAAAATTAGCCTTAATGTTACCGGAGAGGCAAAACATAAAACTTTTTTTCTAATGAAAGGAGGGTTTGTCGTTGCTTGTTGGTTTCTTGTTCAACGTCACTTTATGCTGATGTCTACTAAATTTTGCCAGGCCAGGTTTTATTTAATTTTGCCCTTCCGAATGACGGCAAAACCAAGATTTGATACTCCCCCCTTTAAACGAACCCGTGATCTTGGGCTCAGTAGATTGTTATGCTAACCACTAAACCAAAGGTCGTCCCAAATAGAGAGTTATATTTCAAATTTTTTTTCAGGAGTCGACTTTAAAAAACACCTTGTGTGGCCTCCGACATGAATTGAAGACAAAGGTTTTGAAGAATCTGAGGAAGGAGATCCTTAAGTATCTATTAGTTAATTAAGTATTACTACTTAATTAAGAAATATTAATAAAAAAACGAACTGTATCCTAAGGTTGGATAGCAATACATTCTTATCAAATAAAACTATCACAAACCAATTGTCAGTCAACAACAGTACTTTCTCTATTATTAGTATTATTCAATCCAACACATTTAACGTTCACATTCACATTCAACCGTCGCACAGTGGTGTCCTTGATCTAAAAAAATCTTTATTACGAAATTAAACACAGGTTTTGAGTATGAATATATATATACGAGGAGTGCAAATTAAGTAATTAGGTTGTTTTTTTTATTAAAATAAAATAACATTCCCAGATCTTCGCTCGTTTAAATTAACTACTTAGGTAATGAATGCACCATTCATGACTGAAGACGATTCTTTCCATGCCACCTATCAGTGCTGGAACTCGGATTCTGGAACATTCTTCAATTACGGTTATATTCTTTAATATTCTCCAATATCCCAAACTGTCCAATAAGATGATTTTTCAATCTTTGGAACAGAAAATCGTTACTATCAACCGGGGTTACTTTACCCACCGGGGTATTTTTGCCCATTTTAAAAAAAATAAGTTACGGAACCAAACAGTGGATACTAAAATGGCCACAGAGTGCTCTGCAAATAATCAGGTCTGTTAGTTATACTGTTGACAAGATCTAGACAAGAATTTTTATATTAAGTGATAGCTTGTCAGTGTGAAACGTTAGAATTGATATGATAATAATTATATTTATCAAAAGAATTCATTTAATAGTTCGGTAACTGGTTCAACTTTTACCCAAAAGATTTTATTGGTCTTATTTTAATAGTGTAATGTCTTGTTTTATGAAATGATTGAAAATATAAATGATCTACGTATTGTGGAATTAAACGATGATAATAATGCTAAAAATGAAAATAAAATCTATGTAAATATAAATACGAGATAAAGTAATCTTAATAATTGGATGAATAAAAGAAAATGACCGTTTTATCAAATTCCAGAGTTCAAAAGTATAATCCCATTAGAGCATTCTCTAAGCTTGTTTACGAACACTGAACTTCTTCTAAAAAAAGCCTCAGTTTAGTTATTTATTTCAAAGAAGAATCATGACAGTGTCCTACGAAATTCTCGTAATTTTAAGACATTACTGGAAACAAAATTTCGCAGCCGCTGAAGCAACTCGTGAAATTATTAAAGATGAAGGGGAAGATGTCCTTGACCAGCGCACTGCGCGGCGTTAGTTTAAATCATTTAGCAGTGGAGATACGACGTTGGAAAGGAAGAAGGGCTCCGGGCGACCATTAATGGATATTGATGAGGTTCTGAAGGAAACTGTTGAGTCAAATCCGTCCGAAAGTACTCGCGAACTTGGCAGGGAGTGTGGTGTGTCGAAAGATACTGTTAGTCGCCATCATCTCTCTCAATAATACAAATATTTGGTTAAAAAACGGTCTTTTTTTTTTTTATACACCCCATTATATAAAAATCTATTTCCGAATGACATTTCCAGTAATTCCTCGCTCTACTTTTGCGATGAGATTAACGCATGTTTAAAACAATCGTTTTCATAGTGAAATAGAACTGCATCCAAATTCACAATCCATGAAATTGCCAGAAAATTTAAGCACTGTTGTTCAGATTGGCGAGCAGCCTGGTATCAAAAAAAGGCTTTAGGTCGCAAAAAATTGAAGAGAGCTGCATTTTTGATATGTTGTAAGGACATGTCTGAATGGTGTAAATCCAAGTTTGCAACCGAAAAAACGGATAGGAAATTATTGGTGGCCGAAAAACCTCGACATTTTCAATGTTATTTCAGTTGTTGGCCTGTATCTCATAATCGGTGCGTTTTGGGGAAAAAGAAACAAATGTAACCATTTTTAAAGTAGTTTAAATTTTCTACAATTTGAGCCCAACTGCAGCTCTTTAGGTCTAATATATTCTGAGTTCAGTCCCTATTATATCTTAAATCTTATCATAATAAATACAAATCTTTTGTCACGATGTTTGTCCGGGCTAATCTCCGAAACTACTGGACCGATTATATTGAAATTTCGCACAGTTATGTAATCGGCATCGTCCAACTTAAAATATAGGCTATATTTTATTTCGATTAATAACCGCGATATTTTTATTGCAAAATTATATATTAATTAATTTATACGCTTGACTTTTGCCATGACCATCATCAAGTCTGAAGGCTAGTCAATGTCCAATTACCGCTTGGACTTATAAAATCCATGTTTCTCCCAGGGGTAATTATAAGCTGCATGTTCACGTGTTGGTAAACCATCTAATCTATTTATATTAGCAAAGGACAGATAAGATTAAAAACATTGTGCGCCCATTAGCGCTCAAATAAATTGAAATAAATAGTTATAATTTAAAGTAATATTAATTTAATTCATTTTTTCGTTCATTCATTATTTCTTTAAAATTCAAATTTTAACGTAATATTTTTTAAAACTATTATAATAGCCACAGCAACGCGTGACCGGGTCAGCTAGTACAACTATATTCTAATTATTATTAATATTTTGTATTCAGCTTGTGATGATAATGATTAATCATATGCTTTGATTAATAAATAAACTACTTGAAAATATATATAATTATTGTTCGTGAGGCCAATATATGTAAAACCCAGGCTACCGTTAATTGTTTTCAATTCTGTCGGCAGTCCCTAAGCCTGCTCATCAAATCTTTCCCAACGAACAATTTACGGCAACAACGTTTTGTAAAAAACTATGAAACTGGTTGTATCAACTAGTAGTTACAACCCGTTTTCTTTTCCCTTTAGTCAATTTTAATACAAAGAATGTACATATTCTACAACATGACTCCCATTAACTTTACCGAAGTCCGATTCATCTTATATGTGTTAAGGTGTAGTAATATGTGATAAACATAAAATATTATAACGGAATATAACTTAGCTCATCAGAGAACAGATTCGCAGTTCTCCCACTCCTGAGTGTGGCCTGTTCGACCAGTTCTTGTCCGGCTGCCGTCGAAGGTGAGGCATCATAAACAGATATTTACCAAATAATTATGTGAATATTATTTAAAAGTATTTATAAAACTTATTATTTTAAAATATATATGTGTACGCATGCATTTCATCTGAATGTGCTAATACCAGAAACTAAAATATAATCTCAATGTAAGTTGTTATAAACATAAGTTTATAACAGTCCACCTATACATACCTCAACATAAATATAACATGTTTAATGAACCCTAAAGTCAATTGTTTTCATTAATCATTATCATTTAGTAAAAAATAAATAGTCAAAATGGAATAATAATTATCCTATATCGGACCATGATAATGATTTATACAGGAATGTATTTTAAAATCAATTTTTCATTTACAACAGAGTGTATTGACAGTATTTTTACCTTAAATATTCAACACCGGAATCTACACTAAAATACAGAGGAACAAGAAATACTGATAAACACGAACTACAAATATATAAATCATAGTAAATAGAACTAAAAATGACATGCCGGGAAGAAAAGCAGAAAATAACTTGATATATATATATATATATATATATATTTATTGATATATAAAGTTTTTACCTATGATAAAATCCACTATATGTATATGTGTTTATCATATTTTATTTTTAAAAACAGGTAGTCTTAATAAACCGTAATAGTTTTCAAAATGTTCTATTAAAATACAGGAAATTGAAATACATTAAATTTCAAAATATTTATAAATAAAAGATAATTTCGAGGGGAAGATGAAGGATTATGGTTCATTTTATGATTACTTTGGTATACAATAGAATTTTCTGTCGACGCTGGCAGTTTCCAGCATAACCGCTTTCTGTACTTCTTGAAGCACCCAATTTATTTCAAGCGCCTTCATAGAACTAATCGTTTCCTCAAATTGCTAAAGATGCCTTAATTCCTCGCACAGCACTTGCTACTTATCATAATTATAATGATAGCATTGAATAAAAAAATGTAGTTTTATGTTTTAATCAAACTTAAAATGTCTCATTAGGCCATATATACAACTAATGTTGTATTGAACAATTTAAATAAGAAACATCCCCACTCCTTGACTCGAGGGCGGATCCAGGATTTTTTTCTGGGGGCACAACGGCCAGACGGGAAAAAATCAACAATAACTTAGAAATATACTTGTATTATCTATAGAAATGTTTCAAAGGTTTATTAAAATATCAAAACAATAGTTTCACTCATGTTCTTTTTGTTATTTTAACAACTATCATCATGTGATTTGCCTATAATTATGTACTATAATGTATTCTCCACAGCATACAAAAACCTGTCTAGGGAGGACCCGTGCCACCACATGACGAAAATCGCCTATTAATAGAACAGTTTGCGTGTACAATTACGAACTCACGTTTCCTCAAATCTGATCTTAGTTTTTTTCTTATACAGTCGTGGTCATAGAAATTGAATCACTTAAAAATAATGGAGGATCTACTTAAACCAATGTTGTTCATACCTTTTGATAATTTAAAATGTTTTGCAAAGGAAAAGAGTATGTTATTAGACGTGAAAAATTGTTAAAACCCAAACAAAAAATAAATAATATTAATAAAATGATAAATACAATTTTTAGTGTTAACGAGGATCATAAAATTGTTTTTTTAAAAAAAAATTTTTTACGTACTTATATGAATTTATTTGGAAAATCGTATAAAAACATATTTATTGAAATATTAATATAAACTAGTATTTTGTCGAACCGCTATTAGCCCTGATAACTGAGCCGATCCTGTTTGGCATCGATTTTTTTATTATTTCGTCACTAATTTCCTCATTCCATACCTTTTGGATTGCCTGTATTAGCTCATCTTTATTTTTAGGCTTTGCAATATTAATTTGTTTTTTTATGATCATCCACAAGTTTTCTATAGGATTTAAATCAAAGCTATTTCCTGGCCATTGCAGCGTGGAGATCTCGCTTTCTGTTAGAAACTGCTTTACCTATCCAAAAACACAATGTTAAAGGCAATAAAAAATAATGTATCTTACAGCTAATACATTTTTATAAATAAATAATTAACTTACCGATTTGCCTCTATGGTATGGAATAGAATCAGTTTGAAAAATGAAGTCTCCGCACTTTGTAAGTTGGAAAATCAATGAGGAAATCAAACTCTCTTCCAAATTTTTTTTTATATTTTTCTGCATTAACCGTTCCATCTATGAAGTTTATTTTGCCAATTCCAAGGTAGGAAAAACATCTCCAGACCATCAGCTGTATCACTTGCCGGATGTTTCACTGTTTTTAAAAATAGTACAGGATTCGTCAAATCTTTCATTTGGTCAATGTCTTACGTATGTTGCACCGACAGAACTGAAGATATTGAATTTACTCTCATCTGAAAACATCACTTTCCTCAAGTCATCAGATGTCCACTTTTTAAAATTCTGCACCCAATTTAGGCGAGATTGTTTAATTTTTTCTGTTAAGAAATGGCTTTTTGGCCTATTAGTCATTCTCCCTTGGATTCATAGTACACATGTAGGATCCTGAGCCAAACCTATCTTCTGGAGATGACTCTTTAGTTATCGTGGCCAGTTATCAGGCGGAAGCAGGCTACTGCATCTCTTTTCTGTCAGGTTTTCTATTAGACATTTGTATCTTTTCCCTTCCACCTTGTCTATGTGGGTTTTTATTGATTCCTCCTTAACTATGGTTCTTATCATTCGCCGTATTGAGTCGAAAGATTTTGGATGGACTGGCTGTGGCCATTCTGCTCCTCGCTTGGCAAGATCGTTTCCTGAACTTGCACATAAACCTTTTTCTCTTAACTTGCCAACTGTTTCTCGACTTTCTTCTGCTAAATTGCTATCTGCTAGATCTCTAGATATTTCTTTAGCAGTTTTGAAGCGATTTCCTAAGGATAATCTAATCATCGTTTGATCTAAACGCTCATATGCCTTCTTTTTCCTTTCTTTGACACGGTAGATCCCTGGGAAAGATTTTAGTTCATTATTCTTACCACAGTGGATTGGTTGCACCTCACCCAATTATCTCACGCGAAGAAAGTCCAGCTTCGGCATACTTCACTATTTTAACTTTTTCCTCATTAGACATTTGTTTGAAACTCAGTCTATTTGGACATAATAATAAGAAACACGTGCTTAATATTGGATACTCTGGGTACAACTAAACTACGAGTCACTGATTCCACATCACTCTAATACTAGTAAGTAAACAAATGCAATCCTACTATTTGTTTACATATTTAGGATCAAAAAGATAACAATCATAGGTGATGCATTTTCTATGACCACGATTGTAGTTATATCGCCACTATCGTGATAAAAGTTCTATGACACATATATGAAAATGAGAAAAACGATTTAAAAGATTCAGACCATCGGATTCTTTAAGTGATGGAATATTATAGTTTCATTTCAATGCAGCTGGGTGACATTGAACAGCAGAAAAAGAATCCCATAAAAACTGTAACTGAAAAATGAAAGAATGATAATATTTATTGAAGAAATAAAATAGCATAGAACTTTGTTACTCCATAATGGGAACAATATTTATGGCAACGTAACTTTCTCTTCAAAATGTTTGCATATTTTGGCAAAACTAATTCATAAAATTGTCGATCTAATCCTGGTATACACTTCAGAGTTTCTATCTTATTTTGGCGAAGCTCAGCAATTCCATCATCAATTTTATTAATCAGAGGTATTCCTTCAATTTCTGTTGTTACCATTCTCAGATTTCGTTGACTTTGTTTTTTTGGTAGGTTTTGGTATTTTAAGATTACATATTTTGAGATAAACTGGTTCTTTTAAGAATGGACCATAACTGTTAATTATCTCATGAAAACCAGTTTTTAACACTTGGTTTTGCCCAACTCTAATCAGCAACCTTTTATTTTAACTTTATATCAACTATTTGAAATGAAAAAACTTAATAATTTTCTTTTCTTTTTTCCTCATTTAAATTCAAAAACAGGGATATATTTTGTTTAAAGACTACAGTGCCAGAAACTCTGAAATTAGAAACAGTAACTATATGGTTTGCCAATTTTTAAAAATATTATTAATCTACTCTGATCGAACACGAAAAATGACTAGACCCTCGAATCGTTACTAGGCAACGCCGATAAAATATTGCATCACTAAAAAAATTTTTGTTTTTTGGCAGGTTTTCATATTCTGAAATAAACTGGTTCTTTTAAGAATGGACCATAACTGTTAATTATATCATGATAACCAGTTTTTAACGATTGGTTTTGCCCAACTATGATCAGCAACCTTTTATTTTAACTTTTCATAAACTATTTAAAACAAAAAAACTAAATAAATAATAAATAGCTGAGCAAGTGTACTCAAAAATTAATCAAATCACCATGGGGGAGGTATGGTGGGGAGTTGCCAACATTGTAATAAATAATACCGATAATAATAACCAACAATACAGATGTATTATCAATTATTCAGGCTCTAATCCTGTTTCAAGAAATGGAGTGCCATTGTCCTCCTCAGAGGTACAATTAAATTTTTCTTAATTTCAATTATATTTATTTTATTTTTTTAGAATTAATGTACCGAAGCAGCTAAGGAGAAATATGGGAGTCTTTTTGAAACTATCATTCTGCTTTTTGGTGATAGCACTGTATAATGCTGACTTCATACACGGTAAGTAGCCAACTTCTTAGTGTGGTTAATGCAAAATAAGTGGTTGTTAATTTATCCAATGATGGAATTATATGAACTTCAACCCGAAACAAAAAATCTTTAGATTTAAAATTAGAATGCAATTGAAAAGCTAAGCCTTAAGTCACTAAAATAATGGAAAAATTGAACAGTCAATGCTTTATTGATTCAGTCATCGTCAGGACATACAGTAAAATAAAAATCACGTAAAAGAAGACCAGTTCAGCACATCTCACATCAACACTCCAAACAGACTCAATAAATAAAAAACAGAAATTTTGCTCCAAGATGTTCCACAAACAACTTTTGGTTTTGTGTTGTTTGAGGAACATCTTGGAGCAAGTTCGCAGTCTCTAATCGATGAGTCTGGCGATGTGAGATGTACTGCCACTGTCAGTTGATTCATGAGTGTTTCGTCTTCAATCTATCCTACCAATGTTAGCAATATATTCAAGAATGCTAAAAAAGTATTTTACAAAATAATAAGTTTATATAGTAATGGCAATTATTTCATTCTTTTAGAAATTATTTTAAAAATTGTAAATGCATTACAGCAAAGAAAACAACAGTACTCTGCTACATAGCAGCTTGGTCCTCTACGAGAGTGCATCAAGGAAGATTTACAGTGCGAGAAGCAGATACGCAGCATTGTACACATGTTGTATATGCATTTATGGCTATAAATAAAACCACGAGTGAAATTACAAGTGTCGATCCTATGATAGACCTTGAAGTAGAAGGAAAAGGCAGAGGTACATTTATTTTTTGCAATTACATTTTTTTTTTAAATAGATAACATTGTTTTAAAAAATTAATCAAATGATAACATTTTAACTTTTAATTTTATATATACAGTAGAACAATTTATTATACATTGAAAGAACCAAATAATTTTGAACATGAGAGATATCCAATTTAACAAAAAATTATTGTTAAATGGCATGTTTTTTTTCCTTTAAAAATTATAAGAAAATCTTCGAGGGAGAAGAAAAAGATTGAACTTTTTTTAAAAATTCATTTATTGAAATTTACAACTATTTTATATGAATACAACAAGTAAATATAACAAATGATACATAATGGCATAGGTAAAGGTGATAAGAGAAAGTACAAAAAGTGGAAGTACTCAAATAACAAATTCAACTTAAAAAGTTTTTTTTTCTTATGCCGGTGTCGTTGGTCGTTCGACCATCTGATATCTTGCTACCCAATATAAATTTGATTTTTTCAAATGCTCATTGGCAAATGCCTTATATATTATTATGTCTCTCAGAGCAGGACATGTGTCCAGGCGGTCTCCATCCATTCTCCCTTGGATTCATAATACACATGAATCCTGAACTAAGCATATCTTGTGGAGATGACTATGTAGATAATCATGGCCAGTTGTCAGGCGGAAGCAGGCTACTGCATCTCTTCTTGGGAGGTCACCTGGGATCGGGTTTTCTATAAGACATTTGTATCTTTTCCCTTCCACCTTGTCTATGTGGGTTTTTATTGTTTCCTTCTTAACTATGGTTCTTATCATTCGCCGTATTGAGTCGAAGGATTTTGGATGGACTGGCTGTGGCTATTCTCCTCCTCTCTTGGCAAGATCGTTTCCTGAAATCCCGCAATGGCTGGGTATCCACTGTAGGACCACATTAGTGCCTCAATCAGTGCTCATAGAGGAGCGATTTGCATTCCAAAACAGCACTTGATAGGGCGTCATCCATGCTTGAGAGTCGATGAAGAGAACAACATTTCGATCTTGCCTTCTAGACCATGTTCTTAAAGCAATGAGGATAGCTGCTATTTCACCGTCGAAGTTTGTACCATCCCTCCCTACTCCAGTGCTGAATTGGAAATCCCTTGAGTAAACCCCTGCTCCAGCGTTTTTAACAGCTGATTCAGCTAATCCATTGGTGTAGATGTGAAGCCAATCCCGAGGCGGGCACTTTTGAGCTATCGTTTCCAGGGCTATTATTTTTAGCTCATTGCCAGGTGTTGTTTTCTTATCAACCTTGTGGAGGAGTCGTAGCTCTTTCTTGCTTGCATGATGGAGGATTGGAAATTGTGGCTGTATAAATGGTTCGCACTCTTCGCAGTCCACCCCTCTTTCCTCAAGTAAAGCCTTGGCTTTCAGCAAAAGATTCCTGTGTCTTGAGCCGTTGAGTTGGGATTCTGTAGTTTTTCCAAAACCTACAGTCATTTAAAAATTCACGAGGCCATCTTCTTTTCAGGCGCCTCAGAGGATTATTGGGATTGAGGAGGTTGCTAGGTTTGAAACTAGTGGGTTTGAGTCAGAATAAAGTTTGTCATGAAAGGACTGGTATCGGGTTCGGGCCAAATCATGAACAAATGGGAAATGAAGGTCTTTATGTATTACAATACGTAACAAAGTAAGAAGCACTAAAGCTTTTACCAAGGATTTTGGATCGTAAGGATTGGATAGGAGAGCCATTTATAGCTAAATGGAGCCAGAAAACTTTACTCTGTAAGTGCAAATAGGTCTTATAATAGTCATGTATATGAGTCTTTTGTAACTAATTTGGAGCTTAGATCATAGTGAGTGTTGAAGTAGCCTGAAATGGCGATAATTTTATCTTTAAAAAAGAAAGCGGTTTTTTGTTTTAGTAACCATTAAGTTTCTTTCAGAAGTTTTATTATAGTGTGCTTGTAAGTTAAATGTTTCTCCATTTTACGAGTCTTATTTTTCAGCTCAGCTTAAAGAACTGAAAATTCTGAAGACCTTTAATCAAAACATTAAAGTGCTTGCCAGTGTCGGCGGATATTCAGAAGGCTCGGTTAAGTTTTCTGAAATGGCAAGTAATTCTGCGAGGAAATCCGCTTTCATCAACAGCCTTGTAAAGTTCATAAGGTATTTCAATTTTTTTTTATAGTAATAATTATTATTTTTATCATCATTCTAGTTTTTATATTTACTAATACTTTATTGTCAATTGACAATATAAATGAAAAATTTTAATTGATTTTAACAGGCAGTGGGAAATAGATGGTATCGACATCTGCTGGCAGTTCCCTGGTCAAAGAGGAGGAAGGTCTGATGATAGGAAAAATTTTATAAGCCTTTTAAGGGTAATAATAATAATAATCCAATGATTAATTAAACTAAAATAAATAAATTTATTATAAGTTTTTAGTTTTAGTATTCTTATCAAAGGCGAGAGCAAACAAAAAATATTATTCAAAAACAATAACTATGCAGCTAAGGTTTTATTTAATTAAAGTTTAGAATAACTAATATAACACACTTCTTTTTTTATGAAGGTATTAATAATTATGAGTAAAAATATTTTAAAAACATACAAAAGTTTCTAAAATTCCAATATATAGTAACAATCATAATTATTCAATCATTTTTTACTAAAATTAGCTACTTACTATCAAACTTTTATTTTTTACCCATAAGCCAAATTATAATTGGAGTCACATCATCGAATGATAGTTGTAGCAGGATTCTTCATACCAATATTACCTACACCTAAAAAATATTTTGATACAAATCAATAACCAATAAGGGAAAAAAAAGTACAGGATTTTTTGTTTTGTGTCAAGTGCTTGTTAAAGATCTCTATTCTAATTATACTGAGCTCAGTTCAGAACTGCCACCAAGCATAGTGTGATTAGCCATAGCAGCATAAAGTGAAAAATAAATAAATAAACAAAGATAAATAATCTGTAACAAATCTTCAAAATCCTTTCAGAAAGATTTCTGAAAATTAAAAGTAATTTAATCATTATGCCAATCATAAATTGAATTTAAAAGGTATGGTTCTTATTTTGCAATATATTTCATCAACACTCCACATTTCTTTCCAAAAGAATTGCAGTAAAAATTAATCTATGAAAAATTGTGGATGTAAATGGATAAATAAAGAATAAAAACCTAACAAATTGCAAAAAATATTGACAAGATTTTAAGCCTTTAAGTAATGGTCCTTGAAGATTATTAATTTAATTGTATAAAGTAAATTATTATTATTATTGTAGAAAAGAGATAGTTGGGGGATGCAGAAAAAAAATATATATATATATGTGCCGACGTTTCGACCTACAGTGTGATTGTTAGTCAGCCGGTACACCCAACAGCTTCTCTCTCCAAATCGCCCTGAAGATGACCTACACTCTAGCAGTCTAGCACTTATTCAGTGTTTTTTTTTACTGCACCCCCAACTATCTCCTTTCTACATTTGATCATTCAGTCAACTATTTTCCTCTCATAGATTATTATTTTGGCTCTACGGTCATACAAGAACCCCGGCCTCCACCACCACAGGCAACCGGTGCACTGCAATCCTGCACCATTTTCCTCCAGTTTTGTACACCCAGCAGATTCAAATCCTCCTCGACATCATCCAGCCATCTGATCCGAGGGCATCTTCTGCTTCGTCACCATGTCCGGCTCCTCATACAGCTCTATCAGCTCCACATATAAAATCAATTAAATTCTATAAATAATTAAAACAATTATTTTTAATAAGTAATACTGTTTTCTTCCGATTGACTATCAGAGAATCAGTGCATAGGCTATTGCAAGATTCAAAACCTATACCACATTGTTTCATAGAGCTAAGAGTATTTTCAAGATGAGAAATGTATTTATTACACAATAGCCTAGACAACCTTGGATTCAAATCTTCACAGTTAGTAGCAACTGAGGAGTTTGTGTCTTCTCCTCTTCCATAGATTCCCAATATCCGAGCTTAGATGTTACCGAATCCCATAAACGTAACCCGTATAGCACCCAGTTATCCATGTACGAGCATTAATCTTGAATCATATCTGACCATCATGCGTGAACAATAACGAATTTCATCAAACTCAAAAAATTTCATCGGAAAAAAAAAACCTTTTTATTATACTGAACTACTAGAAGACTTATGGCAGATATCGCAGGTCAAGGAATATGATGAAAAAAATAATATGTAGTCAACTTTTATATAACTTGTGTAATTTTGTACTAGTAAATCAATTTAGATAATTCAAATTCACACTTGTTTTTACCCACAAAAAGCTTATGAGACTTTTTAGTTTTTAGTTACACTTTGGCAAGGACTGCAATTCTTGTTTATGTTGTTCCTATTATTTTTAAAAAACTAGTTTACAAAATATCACATTTTAATTACTAAATTGAATATATAATTTTTAATAGCACAAGTGTAACTGGCATACAGCATTTAATTAGTTGGTTAAACACTTCATTCCATTATAAGTTAGCAATGTTAAAGGATAAAAAGTAATCATAAAACAAGGTAAATACTGAAATTACAAAAAATTGTTTTGTTTTTTTCACTATTATGGTGATTTGTTTCATAGGTAATAGGTATGGTAGTAGGTAATGTGGAAAGTAAGGTACAAATGGGAGTCACATGTGCGGTAGTGGTGAGCAAGATCAAGGGTTCACAGCAAGGCAGTTGGCCATAGTATTTTTTAAAGTGATTAAAAAATTCTTGGTTATGTTGTGATTTTTGGCACTTACCCACTATTCGGTCCCAATTCCTATTTTCCTATTAATCAGTAGCTGCTCAAAATATTATATTGATTTGTTATGTGGAAAATATTTTATTATTCTGTCCAATTTAATTATTACAGGATATAAAAGCAGTATTTGAGCCTAAAGGATGGCTACTCACTGTTCATGTCATCGCAAAACGTTATGTAATAGATTTAGGCTACGATGTTAAGAAAATCTCAGAGATAGCCGACTATATCAATTTAGCTGCTGTGGAGTATCATGGACCATGGGATAGGAAAACAGGAATCATGGCTCCTTTGAGATCGCCAAATCATGATGAAAACAATGTTGTAAGTATATATTTTCTTTATTTTATACAAAATTATAAAAAACCTCATGCAAATTATGAAATTTATATAGTGAACTATAACAAAATTTAATACATATATTTTTTTAGGAGTATATGGTTAATTATACCATAAAGAGAGGAGCAAATCCCAGTAAAGTATTGTTAGGTCTTCCAACTTATGGACATGCTTATGTTGTTCAAGATGAAATTAAAAGAGGCGAATACCTTGGATTATTCTCTGATCAGACATTTTTGTCACAATGGACAAATGAACATGGGATTATAGCATACAATGAGGTATTCACTCCATTCTTTATATTACCGAAAGTAAAACATTCGTTGATGTAATGAGGTCTTTTAAATTCATTCATTAAATAATTTTGTTTTCATGAAATGAAGCAAATTCATTCATTACTAATTATACATCATCTTTGATTTGATAGGAAGCAGGCTCATGTAGCGCAGTGTGTAGAGCTCTGAGTTTCTGTACCAAATTTGATGGAACTTTTCCAGTTGCTTCTAATTTTAAGTCTAAAGATTCTTTGTTTGTGGTTGAATTTCATATAACTCCATAATCGGAAAAATTAACAGCCATTTATTTTTCATAAACGATACTAAGAAGTTGGCTACTTACCGTGTGTCAACATTATACAGTGCTATTACCAAAAAGCAGAATGATAATTTAAAAAAAAACTCCCATGCTTCTCCTCAGCTGCTTCGGTACATTAATTCCTTTAAAAATATAATTGAAATGAAGGAAAATCAATTTCATACAATTTATCACATTGATATCTGATAAAAGTATCTATTTTACAATAAATTTGTATCGAACAAGTTATGTATATAATCTTCCTTGGATGAGCTAAAAGATGCTGACTAGGTTCAAGTCAGGCTTGGACAGATAAATTAATAAATCTGTTAACAGCAATATATGGAACCTGTGAGATCTGGAGACCTTCCTGGGGCTCACCCAATCTCTATAAAGTAGGTACCCTTAAGGGGGCAAAAATCAGGTGGTTGAATGAGATCTTGGACAATTCATCTCCCTTCACTACTGTTATCATAGAAGCAGTACAGTCCCTACCATGTTCTGAACCCAAGACCCTTCATGGATTGTAGTTTTATCGATAGCTCCAATTCTCAATTTAATAATATGAAAGAGATTTCATTAGTGCAGCCAATGATAGTTTCCCAAGTTTCTAAGTGATTACTTTTATAATCACAGTACTCATCCTGTTCCCATAGAACCCCACTTCTTGAAAGCAGTATTCTTCATTGGTAGCTTAAAATAGTGGATGAGAAGAATAGAAAAACAATTTCTTTCTTTTAAAAAGTTATGTGTGGTTATGGACAGGTCGTAGATACAGTTACAGGTATAATAATGACCATCTGGTTCAATAGATATAGAATGGTTGGACCATTTAATAAGAATGCTCAGAGAAGAGTACCGAGCAAGCTCTTGCAGGATTATATAATTGCCGAGAGAAGAGTTACTGACCACACAGGAGGCGGGAGCAAGATGTTGAAGAGGATCTTAAAGTATTAGGTGTCACTGGATGGAAGCAGAACATTGTATTTTTGGTAAATATTAAAAGGGAAGCGAATGAAAAGATAAAACTTGTTGTGACTCAACTCGATGTGATAACCTGCGGAATAGTTACTCATTTATTTTTACTGTCACAAGAAACAAAATTATAAGTTTCAGTTTAGAATAAAGAAGTACTGGTAAGCGAATTTAACGCAAGAGAGGTGTGAATTTTTTCAATTTCTTGTCTACACACCCCATAGGTTGAGAACCACAGCAATAATAGACATGATAGAAAATTTAAAAAAAAAATCTGTACCACTAAAACCTATGAAGGGGATTGAGAGTTCACGCTTTCCCCCAACCCATGAGTTACAGGCTAGCTGAGATTAGTTTGAACTTTGTCTGGGTGTCTAAGGAATAGTTATTGAGTCCAAACCTAAATAATGTTAAAATAAACCAAAGGTTAGGCATAGCATCCGTTGTTGTCAGGCTTTTATTTTCCATGAACCATGTTAAAGAGAGAATAATATTGCATACTACGGATAGGTTATCCGATATTATTAACTTCCATGCAAAATTGTTTAAAGAATATGCTGTATAAAATGTATTTTAAATATATTTCTTAGGCTACAAAAGTTGAGTGATATCTTAGCCATCCTGTGGCACCATGGTTGTTTCAACTAATATTATAGCAACATTACAACTAATTTATTTTTTATAATTAGAATAGAAATTAATTTTAAATTTATTTTAAAGTGATTTTAAAAAATAAAATAAGGGGGAAAAGTTATTCCTGATAAATGAAAAACAATTGTATATAATCATAAAGGCTATAGTTTCGTTTCATTTTTAACTATTCCAAATATTTTCATGCCAACAGCCATACCACGTTGAACGCACCGGTTCCCGTCAGATCACCGAAGTTAAGCAATGTCGGGCATGGTTAGGACTTGAATGGGTGACCGCCTGGGAAAAACAGGCGGTAACCATCCGGGAAAAACCGCGTGCTGTTGGCATCTAACTTAATAGTTAACAAAATATAAATACATAGCTGGCTGTATGGATGGATTATCCAATGCCATAAATCAAAAAAATAAAAAAAATAAAAAAATGTCATTAAATAGTCAATAAAAGTAAGCTAAAACTCAAAAAATAGGCACATATTATGAATATAATTCATAAGGAGACATCCCCAAAACAAATCCTTAGGTCAAGAAAATGCTGGGAAAAATCAAAAGAAAATAACGCCAAAGAAGACAAAGTGCAGCTCATCTCACACTAACAGTCCAAACAGGCTCATCAAACACAGACAGCAAGCTTATCCCAAGATACGCCACAAACAACTCTACTCAAGCAAGTATTTTAAAGACTGTTTTGGGGATTTTTCGTATTCCATCCTATTCATATTATAGTTTATTGAAATATTTCAAAACTATATTATCAAGTTGATATACTGGGTGTGTTATTATTTGAGTCTTTGGTCTTTTTAATGTCTATAAATATCTATTAGTATGACAGATGAATGAATTGGGATACAATTTTGATATTTCCAAACAAACGATGTCCAGGAAATTTACTGAAAAGTGAAGAGGTTGTTAGTATTTAACACTGCAATGAATTTGATAATTTACTATTAAAACAAATGAATACACATTTATTCTAAAATAAAATACTATATATAATGCAATGTAATTTATTTTAGCTTTGCTATGAGATGAAAACAGTCAGTGGATGGAATGAAGAATTTGATCGAGATTCAGTCACTCCAGTTGCTTATAATGATAACAGATTTGTCAGTTATGATAATGAGAGAAGTTTGATAGAAAAAGTAAGTATTTTTTATTATTTTAAATGTTAAAGATTGTACATTAACCCCATCCATTTTATAGTAATATAATTTTTTAACTCCTACAAATCATAGTTTTGGCCGGGTTCAATTTAGACTTCTTTCAGTGTTATTGTTAGTATTTCTTTATCAAAGGAATACATTTAATTTTTCTTCTTGTTTTTAGGCTAATTTGGTCAACAGATTCAAACTTGGGGGCATTATGTTGTGGTCATTAGATATGGATGACTTCCTTGGTCTATGTCACAATAAAGTATACCCATTGCTCACTGCTGTCACTGAATATCTCGACCGAGATGATGCAACATCTTCTAATCAAGACAGCAATTGTGAGAAAAATAAACCATCAAAAAATAAAGTTGTGAATCAAGAATATGGTAAATGAAGTCCAAAATTTTAATGTGCCAACAATGCTTATAGTCAATATTTTTATACTTTTGTCCTTATATTTTTATTATAATTCGAAAAAATTCTAAATAAATATTTAATGATATTTTAATTTTTCTTTACATTCCTTTCCAATGAGTAAAACAACAGGGCTTCTTTCTTTCTTCCTTTACTTGGTGCTACAGTTCAGTAAAAATCTAGGCCTCGCTTATACTAGGATTAAAAAAAATACCCAGCTAAACTGAACATGGCTGATGCAGATATAGTCTTCAAGGTACACAGATGTAAAATAAATAAATCAAGTAAAATAATTTCCTAATATTTTGGCTATTGGTTGTCAGGAAATGAAAATTTTATTGTAACAAATGAGTAAAACCAAGTTTAATCTCATATATAAATTATTAAACAACACCTTGACGATTCCATTCTTCGAGATTCGAGGAATTGAACTCACCATCGAGGTGCGTCCCTCGGGCATATGAGGCCTGTCAGCCTTGAACCTGATATATATAAATATATTCTGATAAATATAAATATCTATTCCGATTAGTCGCTGTCCTTGAACCTGATATATCTATCTAAAAATTGATTAGATAAATAATAATTATATTTATCTAAAAATTGGTTTAATAATTGTACTATTGATTTAATAATAACTTAAAACATTAACGTTAGAAAAGAATTGGTTGACAGTAACTTCTAATGTAAGAAAGAAATAGTTGGGGGTGCAGACAATAAAAACATCTTAATAAGTGTATACTTATTAAGTATACACGATATACTATGAAATATATACTATAATATACTACGAAACGTCGGCACACAATAAATAAGTATACACTTATTAAGGTGTTTTTATTGAATGCAACTATTTCTTCCTTACATTAAAACATTAACATTAACTAGTTGACCTTTTCGGTTCCATTTAATGATTTTATTTGTGATAGTTAAATGTTTTATTTAATGATTAAAAATACAAATGATTTAAGTATTGTTGAATTAAATCATGATAAAAATGCTATAAATGAAAATAAAATTTATGTAAATACAAATAAAAGTAGAACTGCAATAATCCATACTGCTACAAAATTCTATAAACAGTTATATTCTGAAAAGTATTCAAACGAATTTAGACCAACCAGCGGAAATGAAGATAATAACGAGGTGTTTGAAGATTTTCTGGAGGAGGAAATAATAATAATAAAGGAGCTCAAAAGAGACAAAATGCCTGGGCGTGATATCATAACTGCAGAATTAATTATCACAGCTTCAGAACTAATTGCTCCTGTATTAACCAAACTGTTCAATGTAATTATGAAAACTAGGGAATACCCGACCAGTGGTTAAAATCAGACATTGTTTTTATTTTTAAGAAAGGTAGCCCATCAAAATTAGATAATTACCGTCCCTATACAATACCGTCCCATAAGTCTGGGTCCCTATCTTCGCCAAAATTTTCTCAAAAGCTCTCAAAACCCGCTTAAAAAGATTCTTCGAAGAGAACCAACCAATAGACCAAGCTGGCTTTCGAAAGGGCTTTTCTACAATAGATAATCTCCATGCCATCAACCAAATCATTGAGAAATTGAATGAATACCAAATCTCAATATATTTTGCATTTATTGACTTCAATAAAGCATTTGATACAGTAAAGCACTCATTTTTTATCAACAGTCTAAAACGCCAAGGCATTAATAAACAGATTTTGGAAATTCTTCAATGTTGGTATACCAACAGCCAAGCGAGAGTAGTTCTGGACTTAAATGGAGAGGATTTTCCAATCGAAAGAGGGATTCGACAGGGTGCTCCTTTATCACCTGATCTATTCAACACAATCTTGGAAGATGTTTTCAGAAACCTTCACTGGGAGAATTTTGGAATAGACATTAATGGGAACAAACTGTCAAATCTGACATTCGCTGATGATGTACTTCTCATTTCACAATCAGCATCTGAACTGAAGAAAATGCTAGAAGAGCTGGTCCTAGTAGGAAATGAAGCTGGGCTGGAGATAAATTTAAACAAATCAGTCTTGATGACAAATGCCGAAGAAGAAGAAGAAATATTTCTCGGTACCAGCAAACTCCAATGGATTAAAGAAACAATCTATCTAGGGCAACTCATATCGTTTGCAGATAGATCCAAGAAAGAGGTGAATAGAAGGATTAAAATAGGATGGTCCAAATTTTGGTCACACAAAAATATTTTCAATAGCAACATGGCCATACATCACAAGAGAAAAGTTTTTGATGCTTGCATCATTCCTTCTTTAACTTATGGATGCCAAACTTGGAGCCTAAATAATGATACATCTAAATCTCTAGCAATCACTCAGCGTGCAATGGAGCGATGTACGTTAAGGAAAAGTAGAAGGGAGAAAATAAAGAAGACAGAACTACGGAAGCTGACTGGTACGCGCGATATTCTCAAGACAGTATCTGATCTTAAATGGCAGTGGGCTGGACACATTGCAAGAATGGGATCAACACATTCGGTTAAGGCAACAACGGATTGGTATCCAATACACCGCACTAGGAGAAGAGGGACCATTCTGCTTGGAACAGACGTAGCTGGGGTAAATTGGGAGGGGCTTATGCCCAAAGAAAGGCCTTTTTTTTCTTTTTAAAATCATGTAAATATGTACATAGAAGAAAAAGGAAAAAAAATAAAGCATATTATTATTATTATTACAAATAAAAGCTATAAATTATATACCTACACATCATCTTCCCACGGCCATGGCCTTTTCCTCCACTTTGACCGATCTTCTGCGGCTGTTCTTACCGGAGCCTAAGGTCTGCTTCCATATAATTCGTCCAGCATATAACAATATACTAATTATTATTTCTAAATATTTTATTTTGAAGAGAAAAGATATGTGCAGGACCGGGATTCGAACCGAGGTTTCCAACGTTTCCGTCGTGGTACTCTGCAACTTGATCTATCCTGGCTCGCATCTCGGTCAGACAAATCTATTCTCTCCACTGATCCCATATCCCCGTGTTCTCGCAATTTGCGATGTAAACACGGGGAAGAATGTTCATTGAGCATTACTTTAATTAGGATCTTGTTGACTTACGTCATTATATCATTTATAATTTATAAATAATAAATTTATAGATTTAATAAATAATTTATAAATAATTATTATTTCAATTAAATTATTATTATTTTGTATTGAGCTTGTGCAGCCCAGTTTATGTTTTGATTATTAAATAAACTAGCTGAAAATGTATATAATTATTGTGAGGGTGCAGTCAATATAACACAAAATGAGAAAAACTTATTTATTTTGAGTGCCGACGTTTCGACCTACGTTGTAGGCTCTCATAATAAATAAGTTTTTCTTATTTTGTGTTATATTGACGGCAGCCCCAGACTATCTATGTCCCACATTAGATCTTACAGTCAACTATTTTCCTCTCTATATAATTAATGTTCAGAGTGTCAATATATGAGAAAACCAGACCTAATGTTAATAATTTTAAAAAAACAGTTATTCCTTCTTGAGTTTTCACTTCTGTCGGGAGTCCTCATGACTGCTTATTTATTTGTTGGCACTTGTCCATTAGATGGGCCCCAGTGATAAGCTTGCTCAACCCGACGATAGCGCCACTCAGTTCTGACGTAACCATATTTATAACAAACGTATAACATATATGAAACCTTCAAATAAATAATAATAACACAATAATATAATAGCAATAACAATAAAAGGGCTGTTTTATTTCACAGGCCAACGATGAAAAAACTTTTGTACTGAAAATACCTTATTCCTATAGTTTTTAGGGTGCTGAATCCAAATATGATATTAAAAAAGCTGTATCACCAACAATTTCTTCACATTTTATAGTTAAATTTATTAAATTAATAATTGATAATTTCTATTTTTAAAGAATCGAACAGCTTACAGCTTTACTTGAGTTTAAATTTACTTGATGTAATATAATTACAGTTGTAAATATCAATAAATTATTCTTTAAAAAAAATGTAATAGTTAAGGATGTAAGATACATGCTATTGTACAACTAAGATATGAGATGGTGAGAGAAGCTGCCAAACCCAAGTCCTTCCCTATCAGCTAGTTTAGATAATGGCAATTAATTCAAAATAGAAAAATATCCCAATGACTTCTGGAACCGATATTTTAGATAGAAATATATTCGTTTCTCACAGATCTATTAAACAATTTTCGATCTCGTTTTTGTCAAATATTTGAAAAATATTGATTGAAAGATTAACTGGCGTTCAAAAGGATTAATAGACCTAGAAATATTCGTTTAGCCTACCTATATAATCGATATAGAACGATACTATCGATTTATTTCTATAGTGTTATTATAGGTGAGCTTGCAGGAAGAGCAACTGTTGCACAGTCTATTATAAGACAAGAAGTCATTAAGACTATTGAGCCAGATATCAGGTCATTTCTATTTGTTTCCAAGCTAAAATACGTAGTAGGATGGATAGAAGCAGTGAAGGTTATTCGTAATGCGTAGAATATTCGGTTCAAAAAGGATGAGAACTGCGAAATTGCGAAGCATGCATCCAGTTAATATTATTCAAGATGTACCGTGAAGATGGACTTGTAAAGTGATTGGACTTAGTAACGAACGAATTCCTAAGATGTCAATAAGTGTTGTGCCGACTGAGAAGCGTCTGAGGGGTAGCCCAAGGCGTAGGTGGGAAGATTGCGTTAAGAGTGATCTGGCAGATTTGGGTTTGGGCAGTGACCCGTGGACAGAAGTTTGTAAGCAGAGATTGGAGGTGTCGGCATCGAGCCTTCGGGTTGGCCTTATTATTATTTAATTATTTCGTATTTCTCGGGTTATAGCTGGTAAATACACCAACCCTGACCATGATCAAGGGTATTTTATGATTAATTTGGAATATTAAAGAATTTTCTGTCGAAGCTGGCAGTTCCCAGCATAACCGCTTTCTGCACTGCTTGATGTCCCTTAATTTCAGTGCCTTCATAGATTTAATCGTTTCCTCAAATCGATAAAAGTTTATAAAAATAATAATAATTATTATTGTAATGATATCATTGAGTATAAAAAATGAGTATTAAAACAATTTTTATATCTCACCTTTTTTTTATATTTATACTTTTTCATTTTGTATCTTTCGGTTTAACTTCTCATTTTTCTTCCTCTTTGTATTTTGTTTACATTATCACCCTTACGTACACTTATTCTGTAATTTTTTTTATTCATTATCTTTATAATATAACCATCCCTATTTTTGTTTTTTTTATTACTGTACATGTTATTCTATTCTTGGTAGTGTAATGTTCTCTCATAGTTATTTTTGTTTTTTCTTTGCCTGATAACCCTGAAGATGACCTAACAAGTAGGTCGAAACGTCGGCACAAATAAAAAATGTGTCTTGGCTTATTTAGTGTTTTTTTTTTTTTCAACACCCCCCAACTATTTCCATCCTCCATAAAAATGTATAGTTTTTTATTTTAATCAAACTAAAATGTCTCATCAGGCCATAATTAGTTGTATTGAGCAATTTAAATAAGCAACATTCCCCTCCTTGACTACATACATATATGCTTTAAATATTTCCCCAATAGACTCACGACGATAATAGTCTATTAATAGAACGTGATGGGTGTACATTTGCGAACACACTTTTCCTCAAATTTTATCTTAGTTTGTTCCTAAAAGTTATCGGCACCAAACCAAGTGAGGGTAATTATTTCAGAACACAGAAAACACTGCCCTTAACTCAACTTTTGCTCATATATACATACATATAAATATACAAAACTATTATTTAATTAATTAAATTAATTTTTTTTAAATTGTCAAATCACAAAGCCACTGTTCCCGATATCTGTAAGTCTCTACCCCAAATATACCACTCGCTGTTTGTTTGTTTTTTAATTTAAATGGAATGCAGTGGTTTAAAAAATAAAACAAGCTGGATTTTATTCTAATATTTCGATTTTTGAACTGTTATTTTAGTACAGAGAATATACATATATAGTTATTTTAGTACTTTTTTCTTATAAGATATACCTACAAAACTAACCTTTACAATAAAAATATAACTTAAGTGGAAAATAGCTGACTGGATAATTCTAATAATGATATGAAATAGTGAGGGGGTCCAGTCAATGATTACAGAAAATATAAGGAAGAAATAGTTGGGGGTGGAGTCAATAAAAACACCTAAATAAGACCTATATACAGAAATATATAAAAACGTTGCAGTAACAAGAATAATTATAAGAGTTAAGAAAGAAATATTTATTTATGACTATTAATTTTATATACTTTACTACTTTACTTGTCACTATATTTTTGTTACTGCAACGTTTTTATATATTTCTGTTTGTTTCTCTCTCTTAGCCCTGAAGATGGCCTACATTGTAGGCCGAAACGTCGGAACACAATAAATAAGTTACACTTATTTAGGTGTTTTTATTGACTGCACCCCCAACTATTTCTTCCTTATATTAGAAGATACAGTCGTCCAATTCTTCTCTAACATGGATTACAGAAAATAATAATGAGTTATTTTATTGTGGCAACGTTTCGGCCTATTTCTATTTCAGTTTATGATGAACTCTTCACTTGACCTGAAGATGGCCTACATCTTAGGCCGAAACGTTGCCACAATGAAATAACTCATTTTTATCATCGACTGCACCTCCTCACCATTTCATACCATTTGTAACAACAACACATTTCATTATTTTATCTATTGCAAAATATTCTATGCTAATCTGATCATCAATTTTCGGAATAATGTCGGAGTATCGCTAGTTAAGTACCTTCTGTCTTATACTTAAATAAAAAGATGTATAAATATAATATAGTATAAATCCAAGTATATAAAATTAATAGTCATAAATAAATATTTCTTTATAAGATCATATATTCGTATTGTTTATTTAGTTTGTTATAATTGATTCAGATTACTCGATATTTTAATTAGTGAACATGAAACAACGACAAGATTCGAAAAAGGCTTAGAAGTAAATTTGGCCTTGTCTGGATAAGGTATATAATGATAACAATATATATATATATATATATATATATATATATATATATATATATATATATATATATATATTTATTGTTTTATATATATACTCCCGCGTATTATGCCCGCGACTTCGCACGCGTGTAATTTGGTCTGCCACGTAAAGTTTCGTGAAAGATCATTTTAAATAAATAATTTCATTTTTTTTTTAAATATAAGTTACTCGAACATCCGAAATTTCAGATGTCTAACTTCAAAACTGACGGATTATATACAACCTTTGAACCCCTATTATATTAAAGAGGAAACCCTTGGAGTGGAATTATCCGAATTTCTTTCTTAAACTATACACAGAACCTAACTACAAATTTCAAGTTCCTGATTTACCATTAATTATGTACTATAACGGGGGGGGGCACATGCCCCCGTGCCCCCATATAGTTCATCATGTGATTTGCCTTTATTTATGTACAATAATGGATTCTCCACAGTACCTAAAATACTGTCGGGGGAGGGGGGGGTGGCACGTGCCCCCTTGCACCCTCCCATAAATCCGCGCTTGCTATAGCCTATGTGTTATTCTGATGTATAACCTATATTACTGTAAAGTTTCATCCAAATCCGTCCAGTAGTTTTTGCGTGAAAGAGAGACAAACATACAAACATTCACATTTATAATATTAGTAAGATGTACATATACACAAATATATATAGACTTATTAGGCGGAACTGATCGCATATTTTTACCGTTGTTTTCTTAAGTATATGGATGAAAGTAGATTGCAGCATCTTAGGGGATTAGGCGCGACTATTAGATTTTATTAAATAGAGCTGTGAAAGAGATATGAACCTTCGAACAATAATTCACATTTAATATAATATATCAAAACTAAATGTTAAGGACCTACAATGCCTTTAACCATATACAAAGAAAAATAATGTAATTAGTCAAAAAACGAAATAACCTTAGCAAATCGTATTTGGCATAGAGTGTTTTCTGGCACCAGTAAGAGCTCTGCAACTATTGTGAAGAAAAATCGGAACTAAAGGAACTAGAGGAACTAGATCCTAATGAAAAATTTGATAGTAAACCAGTGCGGACCCCTACAATATTAGAAAATATGGGCACAAATAATCTGGCTCCCACAGATATTTTCAGATTAGATTTTCCTGATGAAGTTACCGCGATTATGTGTCGAGAAAGTGTAAAATAAGTGGCTCAAAAGGGTTTTATAATAAAATTATCACAAGAGGATATCTATTAGTACCTAGCTATACTCCTGCTTTCAGGTTATGCGAAAGTAATGCATCGCCGTCAATACTGGAAGTCAAAAGCCGGCACAAGTAATGCCCCAGTCACCAATGCCATGATTAGAAATAAATTTGTTTCTGTCTAAACGGTGGAATTGTAAATTTATGGATTTTGTACAAAAAGTTGAATCAAATCCCACTTTTAGAACTTCAGCCAAGAATAGTCCTGGCAATAGTTCCCTCTCTCAGTATTGAGAGACCAAAAGGTGTAAGACCTAGGCAATTAACAGAAATGACAGACGAAACGAGATATGATTGAATAGATCACCTAGTAGATGCCATTGATTTACAAATAACATGCGGCAAACGTGCCAAATTTTGTTGCATGAAATTTTGCTCTGCATCCAAAAAAAAAATTTCTGCTTACCACATACAATACTTTATGATTTTCTTACGTTTTATAAATAAATACTTTTTGTTTAATTTTTTATTTCTGTACTGTACCATTTCTCAATAAATATTGATACATTTTCAAGTATAACTCTGTTTATTTCCTAAGCCATTTATTTTACCCTCTAAGTGCCCAGCGTATGAAAAATCATACGCTTCAAAAAACGCCCAAAAAGGCAAAAAAACGTGAAACTGTAAATTTGCCGTGAAAAGTAAGTAATTTCCTCCAATTATACTAAGTATGAAGAAAAAAAAAAAACTATTTCGGGATATAATGGGTTAAATAGAACTGTGATAACATTACAATAATCTGAACTGGACCAATCTCTAAGTTATTCCTATGCCAAATTTAGCGAAATAACGGTTTCTCTAAGTGAAAAAGTTAGTTAATTCGAACGAGCTCTTAAATTATCTACGACTTGTTATTTTTATTATTATCAAATCTAGCAATAGGTTATCTGAATTTCCAGACCTACTACCATCAGCCAACCAGAAATTAAAAGAGCTGTTTCCTGGTTGACGCGCATTCGCAGTAACGTATATCCGTTGCCCTTTACTAAGAGATTCTTCAGAACCTCTTGGAAGCTGTACCCGCGAGGTAAAGTTTTATTTTGACAATTTTATTTTTATTTAAAAAACATATTTTCACTTAGTGTTTTAATTATTCCAATATTATTTTGCTAAGTTAAATCCTAAATTATTCTAGCCTATGACCTCTTATCGCCCTCTCAGATAAATGTAGTTATTAGCGAAATCTTTTAATTTGAATTTTCTGCTAAATTTAATTCAACAGCTTTAATCAATAAAATAATAATTGAAGCGATGCCTGGGGAAATGATACTTTTGGTAGTATTATTATTTTTACTTAATTGGTAAAACATTGTCTCTTTCTACAATAAAACAAAGACTGGTAATTTTTTTTTAAATTTTACTGTATTAAACCACGAACAAATTATTTCACGGATATTTGTTGAGGATAGTGTATGTGTTAAATTCATCGGTAGAACAAAATAATCTTAATTGTAATTAATTTCTCAGTTATTCCTATTTTCGAAAAGTAACTGTGACTTTACATAGATTACTTTACTTGTATAACTGTAAAATCGTTTTCTAATAAAAATACAAATAAACAAAATAAACCGTATTCAACTTTGTTTACAAGTCTTTTGTATAGAACTTTTAACCCCGATAAATCCTGTGATATTTTGATTTAGATAGATTAATACTCACCTACAGCTTCAGTTCCGATCACGGATATGGGAAAATATATATTCTATGCTAGATCGATATTATTCGATTCAATTTAAAAATCGATTATCGAATTTGGAATAGGGAAATCCATCAACACCCATGACAGAGCTTCGACGACTTAGTTGGCATCATTACTAGATCACCTTGCACAACCGTTAATCTAAATAGTGTAACCTCATTATCGGCGTAATGGCTCATCCTCGTGCATTTTTATCAATTTAACTCTATATTTTCTTGGACAACGTTGTATACTTTCTCTTGAGAACTTTTTTTGGAGCATCTCATATATCTACAGCCCTGGTGAATGAGTACAGTGGAGCGTCGATTATCCGAACTAATGTTGTTGATAATCAAAAATTCGGATAATCGAAATTCACTTTTAAAAAATAAAGAAAGATATACATATATAAACATGCGTGATTTTTAATTTTTTTTCATAAATAATCCTGGAAAAAAGAAACTGCTGCAGCAGCCTCGGCACTTAATTTTTCACTGTGAATTTCAATTTGCCGAATCCCATGTCGTAATTTAAAATTTTTCAGCCAACCAGAACTTGCAACAAATGTTGCTTTTCCACACAAAATGAAGACCGTTGTTGCGAAAACCAAATGTAAACATCATCTTCCAACAATTCAATTTTCGCTATTTACCAAACTTTGGAGGAACTGCCCGCCACACTGTAAAGATTATTTGCATACCTTGTGATTGAATCAGAATTATTTTTTATACCCGTTATGGTTGATTTACCAACACCGAACTCCGTAGCTAATGTCTGACCCGGTTCACCTTTTTTTAGCCAAATTATTTCCAATTTGTCTTTTAATGAAAGAACCATTCGTTTTCTTTTTGTTGACATGCTGCTATTTTAATAAAAGTGATCACAAATGCGATGTAGATCTCACAAAGAATGATTTTAATCTGAAGATGAGCAACCTATTACCAACCAAATGAATAGGAAGGGATTCAGAGAAACGAATGAAATTACCTAATTAGGTTTACAGTTCTTAGTAAATAAATACGTATTGAAGTCTAAGATCATTTTTGCAGTTTCCGAGAAATGGTTAGGACCTCCCCCCCCGTATTGACGTTCATGGAAAATATCATTTTATTTTTCGTCAAATGTTATTATAATAACAATACAAATAAGTAACTGAATGATCTGATCAAATTAATTAAAATTGCATTTGAAAAAAATAACAGTTCCGTTAATTGAACGTTCGGAATAATGAAACGTTTTTAGTTTTTATTTTAGGTTTGTTACATAGATTTAAAAAATGGTATATAGTATAAGAAAAATATCTAACAATTGACTGAAAAACGTCTCTTAATTGAAATAGCAGTCCTTAAGTCGAATAAGATGTAATTTTTTTTTTGTTTTTTTTTTAAATCGGTGTATTCCATCTAAACTCAAAAACAGGTTTATATTTTGTGTAACGACTACAGTGTCAGGAACTCTAAAGTCAGAAACAGTAACTTCGTAGTTCCCAATTTTAAAAAATATTTTTATCTTAGGGTGTATAATAATACAAAAAGAAACCTTTAATAAAAATTCATTTGCTACATCTATTTTCTATAATTTAATTTAATTTTCTACATCTAGTTTCAACCTAAATGGTCATTTTCAATATATAGAGTATAAAAACTCTGTCTTTTTCTGTAGATTAATTGGTTGCATATTAAAAAGCTAGCTGGGTGTGTTGTATCCCATAGTCAGTTGCTATACTTAATGAGTGGAGCTGGTACTTTGTCCAGTCTGGATTAGTAGATGAAAAAATATTTGTAATCTACTCATTGGCGGATCTAGATTTCAAGGAGGGAGGGGCATGTGTCAATGTGAATTTGTTATCAATGTATACGATCCATATATGAATGAAGATACATAAAACATCAATTTTTAATTTAAGACAACTGAGGGTAGAAAACAATAACATGGATAAAATAAGCTCCTTGATCAAAGCGATTGCTATCTATATGTGAATGAAAAACATAAAAGGGTTCGGAATCGCCGATTTTAGATACACCCATTGAGAAAAAATACAATGAATAATTTTGGTGTGTAAATCGTGTTTTTTTCTTGGTTAAAACCAACTAAAATTCAGATCAATATCAACTAATGAGAACTCTAGGGGGCCATGGCCCTCTCAAATCCGCCAATGAATCCACTCTGATCGAACAGGAAAAATCACTAGAAAAAAAGTAGTTCCTCGAATCGTTGCTAGGGAACGCCAATAAAATATTGCATCAAATTTTTGTTGTTTGGCAGTTTTCATATATTGAAATAAACTGGTTCTTTTAAGAATGGACCATAACTGTTAATTATATCATGATAACCAGTTTTTAATGATTGGTTTTGCCCAACTCTAACAATTAGACAATTGGAACAATGGAGGATAGCACTCCTAATTATATATCAATTTTTGTTATATACAAATGTACTCAATGCATTATAAATAAATCATATAATTTTATCGCACTTAGTGAAACAGCCTAATTTAAAAGTATCTTGGTTGTTTTCAAATATGTTTAATTTAGTACCTGTATCAGTAACAGTATCAGTGTTGGGTAGAGTAATAGAGGTTGGGTGAGCCCCAGGAAGGTCTGCAGGCCTACAGGGTCCATATATTGCTGTTAACAGATTAAATAATTTACCTATCCCAGCCTTACAGTAAATAGCATCATTTACTTTATTCAATACAAAATGGCATTACAACCCTGTGTGGGTCTTAGCCTCCTTCGGGGGCTTCCCCATGCGGCTCTGACTAATGCATCTGCCCTCCGGTTTAAGATGCGTCTGGCATCCTGTGCCACTCCATCTGTTCATCAGAGCCTTGGGTCTTCCTCTTCCTCTTCAACTTTACCTCCAGTAGCTTCTCTGCTACAACGTCCTCACTTATTTTGTCAGCATCGCCAACCTACCTTAATCTATTAATTTTCACCAAGTACAGTGGAGCGTTCAACAGTTATCCGAATGTTCAATTAACGGAACTGTTTTTGTTTTTTTTTGTTCACATGTAATTTTAATTAATTTGATCCTTGATCATCCTTATTTCAGTTACTTATTTGTATTATTAAACTTATTGTTATTTTAAATAAAATTTAACGAAAAATAAAATGATTTTTTCCATGAATGTCAATAAGAGGGCCCTAATCATTTCTCGCAAACAACAAAAAAATGAACTTAGACTTCAATACATATTTGTTTACTAAGAACTGTAAACCTAATAAGGTATATTTCATTTGTTTCTCTGAATCCCTTCCTATTCACTTGATTGGTATCAACAATTTTTTAGTGAATGTCGATTATCTGAACCATCTCTAACAATAGACGTTCCACTGTAATGATATCGGGCTCCCCTAGCATCTTGTACACTTCTCAATTAGTTCGCCATCTCCATTGACCATACATTAATAAATACAAAAACTCTGTGGAGTACCATTCTTTCGAAAACAGCCATATCTTTTTCCTTGGCCTTAGATAAAGTCCATGTTTCAGAGGCTTGTCAGGTTTATTTTATCCAAGGAAGATTATGTACACAAATTGATTCATACAAATTTATTTAAAAATAGATACATCAAATATTAATCTGATATGTTGACTGAAATTGATTTTCCTTAATTTCAATTATATTTACCTATTTTTTTAGAATTAATGAACAGAAGCAGCTAAGGAGAAATATGGGAGTTTTTATGAAATTATCATTCTGCTTTTTTGTAATAGCACTGTATAATGCTGACTTCATACAGGGTGAGTAGCCAACTTCTTAGAATGGTTAATGCAAAATAAGTGGCTGTTAATTTGTCTGATGATGGAATTATATGAAATTCAATCCGAAACAAAAAATCTTTAGATTTAAAATTATAATGCAATTGAAAAGCTAAGCCTTAAGTCTCAAAAACTGGAAACTGGAAAAATTTACCAGCCAATGTTTCGCCAATTCAGACATCAGGACTTATACTAAAATAATAATCACATCAAAGAAGACAAGTTCAGCACATTTCACATCAACACTCCAAACAGACTAAACAAATAGAAAACAAAAATTTTGCTCCAAGATGTTCCACAAACAACTTTTGTTTTTGTGTTGTTTGAGGAACATCTTGGAGCAAGTTCGCAGTCTCTAATCGATGAGTCTGACAATGTGAGATGTACTGCACTTATTCTACATTGGTGTGATGCTGATGATACTTGAAATGGCTAAACGTTGAATGGTCAGTTGATTCATGAGTGCTTCATCTTGAATCTACCCTACCAATGTTAGCAATATATTCAAGAATGCTAAAAACAAAAGATATTGTACAAAATTTTATTTAGATAGATATAAGTAAATATACTATAGGCATTTATGAATGCATTACAGCAAAGAAAACTACAGTGCTCTGCTACATAGCGGCTTGGTCCTCTACGAGAGAGCATCAAGGAAAATTTACAGTACGAGATGCAGATACGCAGCATTGCACACATGTTGTATATGCATTTATGGCTATAGATGGAACCACAAGTGAAATTAAAAGTGTCGATCCTATGATAGACTATGAAGTAGGAGGAAGAGGCAGAGGTATATTATTTATTACAGTTATACATTTTTTTTTAAATAGATAAAATAGTTTTAAAAAATTCAAATGGTAGCATTCATAACTTTTAATTTTATATACACAGTAGAACATTTATTATACAAACTAAGGCTGTGGTTGATATAATCAAAAGATTAAAAAAGGAAAATGCTAAACATTTACATTTCTATAACAAAAATCTTAATTATATTTTGTATGTATGTACGTTTTTTCATGTATCAAGGTTGTGACACAAAAGTTTCTTTTCATGTCAGCTAAGTCCCTAAGTATGTTAATTAGTATTAAATAATAATTCTAGAAAATCAAATTTTAGAGAAAATACTCTTCAAACTTATTTTCAAGGGATGGCAATGTCCTGCTTTGTATCATTTCTGTGAAGCCAATTCAGGTATTTGAACCTATTACTTCAGGTAATTGGCATATTACTCTGTAAATAAATGTAAATATAAATACATAAAGGTATAGGGCAATTGAACATTCCTTATTTAGCCAAGGAGATGACCAGATGACTTAGCGTTTCTAACCGATATGATGAAATAACAATTAAACAAATTAAAACACTTAAAGAATGTGCAGAAAAAGATGGCTTACAAATTTCCTTTGAAATAACCGAATCCATTTGTTCCAAGTTGAATAATCTGAACCTCAAAACAAAAATTAACAGTCAAACACTCCAAATATATATAACACAAAGACACAGATTACAGAAAATCAAGAAAGCATTTTCAAAACCTATATATGTAACATAAAATGCCTGTCAAAAAACACTAAAATTATCCATTAAAACAGAGTGATTAAATCAATAGTCACAAATTGAAGAGAGAAACACATTAATTGAACCTACTACTACTAGTAATAACTAGTAAATAAACTAATAGTTATATAAATAGATAACCTAATAACAGATTAACTAAATGTCTATTGGACTATGTGAGATCTCTTAAAACATCAATACCCTCAGTAATGGAAGTTAAGAAAGATTTTGCCAAAGCAAAAATTGATATTGCGGAAACGTGTCTTGATAAAGATACATTCAGAAATAAGATTAACAAGTTGATATTTACTTCTGAGAAAGTGAAATCAAAATCATACAGGCCAAAGTGAATGGAAGATAAAAAGAAAGGCCTTCAGGAGGAAGATGAAGAAATGTTGGGAAAACAAGACCTCTAAGAGCGATTGAAATGACTTGCTTATCGTTCTCTGTTTCGAGGGCATTCGCTAATAAAAAATATAAATATACACAAAATATATTTGGCACGTAGCCCAATACATACAAGGGATGGAAACAGTTTCTTCACCCTTACTCTTGGCTAAGTAAGAAACATTTTGAGCAGGTGGTAGTTGAAAAAGTACCAGGTAATGTTAACATTACTTGAGGAACATTTTGAGCAGGCGGTAGTAGAAAGTACTGCATAATGTTGAAGAACGGGAAGAGATGGACACTTAATAAATCATCCTAATGGCTGTCACCTCCCATTTTTACTCAGATGTTTACATGAATACTTTATCATATTCTGAGATATTCAAAGGATAGAAATTTATTGGTTATAAACATAAATTGATGATACTTTGAAAGAATCAAATAATTTTTAACAAGTGAGATATCCAATTTAACAAAATATTATTGATAAATGACATATGTTTTTTCCCCCCTTTAAAAACATTTAGAAAATGTTCCGGGGAAAAGTTCATTTTAACTTTTTTTTTAAATTCATTTATTGAAATTTACAACTGTATTATATGAATACAACTAGTAAATATAATGAATGATGCATAATGGCATAGGTAAAGGCCATAAGGGAAACATTGTCTTATAATAGTCATGTATATGAGTCTTTTGTAATTGATTTGGAGCTTAGATCATTTATCTATCAAGTGTTGAAATAGCCTGAAATGGTGATAATTTTATCTTTAAAAAAGAAAGCGTTTTTTTCTGTTTTAGTAGCCATTAAGTTTCTTTCAGAAGTTTCATTATAGTGCGCTTGTAAGTTAAATGTTTCTCCATTTTACGATTCTTATGTTTCAGCTCAGCTTAAAGAACTGAAAGTTCTCAAGACCTTTAATCCAAACATTAAAGTGCTTGCCAGTGTTGGAGGATATTCAGAAGGCTCGGTTAAGTTTTCTGAAATGGCAAGTAATTCTGCTAGGAAATCCGCTTTCATCAACAGCCTTGTAAAGTTCATAAGGTATTTCAATTTTTTTTTATAGTAATAATTATTATTTTTAACATCATTCTAGTTTTTATATTTACTAATAATTTATTGTCAATTGACAATTTAAATGAAAAATTTTAATTGATTTTCACAGGCAGTGGGAATTAGATGGTATCGACATCTGCTGGCAGTTCCCTGGTCAAAGAGGAGGAAGGTCGCATGACAGGAAAAATTTTATAAACCTTTTAAGGGTAATTCAATGATAAATTAAACTAAAATAAATTAATTTATTATAAGTTTTTAGTTTTAGTATTCTTATCAAAGGCGAGAGCAAACAAAAAATATTATTCAAAAAACAATAACTATGCAGCTAAGGTTTTATTTAATTAAAGTTTAGAATAACTAATATAACACACTTCTTTTTTTATTATGGTATTAATAATTATGAGTAAAAATATTTTTAAAACATACAAAAGTTTCTAAAATTCTAATGTACAGTAATAATATTTATTTAATAATTTTTTACTAAAATTAGCTACTTACTATCAAACTTTTATTTTTTATCCATAAGCCAAATTATAATCGGAGTTATATCATCAGTTATATAAGTATTCAAATAATAACACTAGTCGACAAGGTTTTCTTCACAAGAAATCTGATTAGTGAATTCAGTTTTTTTATGCCAAGAAAGTGTGTAAATCATGTAGCCAGTTTTTGCTATATTTGCGGTGAGCTGACCTTCAAGTCTCAGAGGCAAAATTTAACCCCACTCGTAAAGAAGTGTTATAAACTTTACTTTGGCTGGTGATTTTGATAAGAGCTGAGCCCCAAATACATGCTGTGTTTCGTGTGTTAAGATTGCTGACTGGGTAGGAAAATGGTACACATCTTAGACCATTTGCAATTCCCATGATTTGGAAGGAACCGAAGGATCATTTAAGTGATTGTTATTTCTGTTTGACAAATATTAAAGGAATCATATCTAAAACAAAATATACAGTTAAGTATCCGAATATGAAATCTGCAATAAGACCTGTCTTACACAATGAACAGTTCCCTGTACCAGTATATGCAGATATGCAGATACGACCTTAGGTGATAACTCTGAATCTGACCTAACTGAAACTGGAAATACTTCAGATGACAATAAAAATGATCCTACATATGAATCCAATACCTGTTCATCAGAACCATATTTTCCCTATCAGAAAGACCTTGATGACCTAATTCGGGATTGAAATATCTCAAAACAGCAAGCTTAAGGTTTAACTTTCGAACTCAAAGGGTGGAATCTACTCCATAAGTATATGTAGTTATCGTGGCCGCCATAGTGATTTCAAGGACTGCTTCTCTGAAGAAAATGGTATTGTGTTTTGTATTGATATTTGTTCAGTTATGGAAACTCCTGGGCTTTAACACTGGCCAGATGAGTGGTGACTATTCATAGATTCATCTAAAGTTAGTTTGAAGGCTATGCTGTTACATATTGGCAATGAACTTCCATCAATACCTGTAGGGCATGCTGTTGATATGAAAGAGACATATCAAAATATGATAAATTTTAGAGAAAATGCAATATGGAAAATATGAGTGGAATATCTGTGGTGATTTAAAGGTTTATTGCTTGCTTTATAACTTGTGTTCACCAAATTTTGCTTGTTTTTTGTGCCTCTGGGACAGCAGAGATAGGAAATGTCACTATGCTACAAAATCATTGCCTAAACTTGAATCTCTTATTCCTGGCCAGAAAAATGTGTCATATGTCCCATTAGTGAATCCTGAAAAAATATTGTTACCTCCATTGCATATTAAGTTAGGAGTAATGAAAAATTTCGTCAAAGCTATGGTTAAACAGTCTGATGGATTCTTGTACTCGAAATTGAAATTCCCCAAATTCAGTGATTCTAAACTGAAAGAAGGAATTTTTATAGGACCACAAATCCGGTCATTAACGGGTGATGAGAATTTCAAAGGACTGTTAAATCCACTGGAGCAAGCAGCCTGGCAGTCTTTCAAAAGGTTATGTTTCCATTTTTTTGGAAACCATAAAGCAGAAAACTATCGTGACACAGTTACTGATCTCCTACATTCTTATAACGCTATGGGATGCAACACTTCTTTAAAAATTTAATTCTTGGACTCTCACATAGACTTCTTCCCCGAAAATCTTGGAACTGTCAGCGATGAGCACGGTGAGCGTTTTCATCAGCAAATTTCTACTATGGAAAAGAAGTACCAAGGCAAGTAAAGTTCCAATATAATGGCTGAATACTGTTGGACCAAGAACTCAAAGTTGTACGTTGAACGTCTTGGTGGTGGGGTGTTGTCTCATGTTTGGAGCCTGTTTTGGCTATTGATCTTTGGGATGTATTGCACCTTTTTCTTCGAGATGTGATTCACATAACCCCCTTTTTTTTTTTGTGTCTTGATAATGCCTGAATAGGCGAAACGTCGACTGGTAAGTGGGTGTATTACTGGATTTGAAACATAAGGCTTTGTATTGTGGTTTTTCCCAATTGCATTATATTAAAATTTCATCAAACTCGAAAAATTTCATCAAAAAAATAAAAAACTTTTTATTATACTAGAATGCTAGAAGACTTATGGTAGATATCGCAGGTCAAGGAATATGATGAAAAAAATAATATATAGTTTTTAAAAAACTAGTTTACAAAATATCACTTTTTAATTACTATATTGAATATAGGATAAAAAGTAATGCTATGGTTCTTATGTAACTATAATATTTGAATTTCACTATCATAAAACGAGGTAAATACTGAAATTGCAAAAAAAAATTTTTTCCACTTCATTCCATTATAAGTTAGCAATGTTAAATGATAAAAAGTAATCATAAAACGAGGTAAATACTGAAATTGCAAAAAAAAAATTTTTTCACTATTATGGTGATTTGTTTCGTAGATGATAAAGTGGAAAGTAAGGTACAAACGGGGGTCACATGTGGGGTAGTGATTAACATAACAACTTTCTATGACCAAGATCGAGGATTCGCAGCAAGGCAGTAGCCCATAGGATGTTTTAATGCAATTACAAAATTCTTGGTCAAGTTGTCATTTTTGGGACTTACCCAATATTCAATGCCAATTCCTATTTTATCATATTTCCTATTAATAAGTACCTACTCAAAACATAATGTTGATTATTCCATTTTTAATAATTACAGGAGATAAAAGCAGTATTTGACCCAGAAGGATGGCTACTAACTGTCCATGTCATCGCAAAACGTTATGTAATAGATTTAGGCTATGATGTTCAGAAAATCTCGGAGATAGTCGACTATATCAATTTGGCTGCTGTGGAGTATCATGGACCATGGGACAGGAAAACAGGAATCATGGCTCCTTTGAGATCACAACATGAAGGTGATATAAATACTGTTGTAAGTATATATTTTCTTTATTTTATACAACATTATAAAAAACCTCATGCATATTATGAAATTTATATAATGAACTATAACAAAATTTAATACATATATTTTTTTAGGAGTATATGGTTAATTATACCATAAGGAGAGGAGCAAATCCCAGTAAAGTATTGTTAGGTCTTCCAACTTATGGACATGCTTATATTGTTGAAGATGAAATTAAAAGAGGCCGATACCTTGGATTATTCTCTGATCAGGCATTTTTGTCACCATGGACAAACGAACATGGCATAATAGCATACAATGAGGTATTCACTCCATACTAACATTTCCAAGTATAGATGATCTCAATCACAATAAATAATGTTTGTTGAAACGTTCATTTCTTTACGATGAAATGATTACCGAATAATGCACATTTCCCATAATTACATTCTCTTTTCCATACTAAAGTTTATGATAACTTGTATTTTGGAAAAATATTAAATGGGAAACAAATGATAAGTTAAAGCTTTTTGTGACTCCACTTGATGCGATAACCTGTCGAATAATGACTCATTTATTTTTACTGTCACAAGGTACAAAATAATACAACTTGGTTGTTAACATCAACAAATCTTTGTTATGCTCAAAGAATAAATTAGAAACCTCAGGACTTATAAGCTAGCCCTCAAGAAGACCAGCAATGTGGGTTGGAACGTTGGCTCTTTAATAAACATTTCTCCCAACTTAAGAGAAATTTTTTTACCTCCACCCAGACCATTTTCTTCCACATACAAAATTATAAGTTTCAGTTTGGAATAAAGAAATATTGGTAAGAGAATTTAATACAAGAGATATGTGAATTTTTTTAATTTCTTGCCTACACACCCTCTACGTTGAGAACCCCATCCATAATAGACATGATAAAAACCTTTTAAAAAAAATCTGTAACATAAAAACCTATGGAGGGGATTGAGAGTTCACGCTCAACTCTACCAGATTTTTCCCCCAACCCATGAGTGACAGGCCAGATGAGGTTAGGTCGAAATTTGTCTGGGTGTCTAAGGAGTAATTATTGAGTCCAAAACCTGAATAATGTTAAAATAAACCAAAGGTTAGGCATAGCATCGATTGTTGTCAGGTTTGTATTTTCCATGAACCATGTTAAAGAGAGAATAGTATTGCATACTACTCAGTCAGATAGGTTATCCGATATTATTAACTTCCATGCAAAATTTTTTAAAGAATATGCTGTATAAAATGTATTTTAAACATATTTCTTAGGCTACAAAAGTTGACTGATATCTTAGCCATCCTGTGGCACCATGGTTGTTTCAACTAATATTATAGCAACATTACAACTAATATATTTTTTATAATTAGAATAGAAATTAATTTTAAAATTATTTTAAAGTGATTTTAAAAAATAAAATAAGGGGGAAAAGTTATTCCTGATAAATGAAAAACAATTGTATATAATCATAAAGGCTACAGTTTTGTTTCATTTTTTACAATTCCATATATTTTCATAAAATAGTCAATAAAAGTAAGCAAAAACTCAAAAATAGGCATATATTATTGTTGCGGCGTGATTAGCCTGAATAGAAAAAAAAACAAAAATGAAATGAAATAATAAAAGATTTTTAATTTTGAATATGTTCGATAAATTTAATAAATTAGATCAAATACTGAAACATGTGAATTATTATATTGAAACATAAATACAAAATTATACATTAAGAAATTATATATATACAAAATTAACGTAACAACTCTAACAGGAACCAGAACAAAATAATGAACAAGGAACTATGGTTTTTAACTAATATTAGGTATAACTGTTCAATAGACAACTTTACGAGAAATGAAGTCTCTTAATAGCGGAATATCAAACTCGGGCGACGGGGCCACTCGGCGAGGGACGGTAGCCTCCTTATTGTATGACGATGCCAAGTAGTCTTTAAAGTATTGTACCCGCAAAGGGAGCTTGTTAATCAAGTAAAGGTTACTTACTTAGTTAGTTGATAATCGTCACCTGGTCTTCAATTCATCCAAATGCCTGGCAATCGTCTTGGTTGATCAGTGTCAGAGGGGGTTGCAGAGATCCAAGGTTGCTTCTCAGTCTGATGCCGTAAATTTTTGCAAGCTGGCGATTCGTCCACGGTTGAGCAGCAAGAGAGCATAATCGGAGAACATATGGTGTATATGCAAATTTCTTTTTATTTAGATGGCTATAGCCGATCATGGCGGTAGTGACTAAATTATTGAATATACACTGTTTGACAGTTACACGACTGAACATCCCCCCGCCCATGGCACGAAAGTGGCATCATTGAGATGGTAAGGGACATATGCGGGTGACCGGGCGTTATGATGCCTGACGCGGTTCGGAGGCTGGCGACTCGGGCGATGCCATCTGCTCCAGGATACAAGTCTAGAACCCGTGCTAAGGGCCAACATAAGGGGGGAGCATTGTCGGTCTTGATGAGAACTAGAGACCCGATTGTGAGTTCGGGGGCCGACTCAGTCCATCGTGATCGCTGTTGGAGTGTATGGAGGTACTCAATAGACCATCGTTTCCAAAACGCTTGATGGATCTTAGTTATGAGTTTCCAACGAGACACACGATTTACAGGAACCTCCGTTAGGTCCTGAGCAGGGGCGGCGTTTAGAGTTCTGTGAATGAGAAAATGTCCAGGAGTTATTCTGGCTAATCACGCCTCAACAATTATAAATAGAATTCAGAAGGAAAAATCCCCAAATGAAATCATTAAGTCTAGTAAATACTGGAAAAAACAAACGAAAATAGCACCAAAGAAGACAAAGTGCGGCACATCTCACACAAACAGTCGTAACAGGATCATCAAACATAGAAAGTAACTTTACTCCAAGACACTCCACAAACAACTGTACACAAGCAAGAATTTTGAAGACTGGTTTGGGGGGTTCCTATTCCATCCTATTCATATTATATGTCATGACATAAGTTAACATGATCCAAATTAAAGTAAGTTTAATGAACATTCTCCCCGTGTATACATCCAAAATTCGAGAACACCCAGATACAGGATCATTGAAAAGAAAGGATATGTCTGCCAGAGAAGCGAACCAGGATGGCTTAGTAGTTAAAGCACCACGACGTTTACGTGGGAGACCCGGGTTCGAGTCCCGGTCCAGGTCATATCTTTTCTTTTCAAATAAAATATTTAAAAAATATTCGTATTATAATTTATTGAAATATTTCCAACTATATTATCAAGTTGTGAAACAAGAAGTGTTATTATTTGAGTCTTTGGTCTTTTTAATGTTTATAAATATCTATTAGTATGACAGATGAATGAATTGGGATACAATTTTGATAATATTTCCAAACAAACGATGTTCAGAAAAGTAAAATTTACTGAAAAGTGAAGAGATTGTTAGTATTTAGCACTGCAATGAATTTGATAATTTACTAGTAA
Source organism: Arma custos (assembly GCA_037127475.1). Classification (NCBI taxonomy): domain Eukaryota; kingdom Metazoa; phylum Arthropoda; class Insecta; order Hemiptera; family Pentatomidae; genus Arma; species Arma custos. The sequence goes on along the minus strand of CM073762.1, from coordinate 14,513,138 downwards.
AACAAATGAATACACATTTATTTCAGCTTTGCTATGAGATGAAAACAGTCAGTGGATGGAATGAAGAATTTGATAACGCTACAGTCACTCCAGTTGCTTATAATGATAACAGATTTGTCAGTTTTGATAACGTCAGGAGTTTGCTAAAAAAGGTAATTCTTTTTTATTTTTTAAAATTTTTAAGATTGCACATAAAACCATCCATTTTATAGTAATATAATTTTTTAACTCATACAAATCATAGTTTTGGCCAGGTTCAATTTAGACTTCTTTCAGTGTTATTGTTAGTATTTCTTTATCAAAGGAATACATTTAATTTTTCTTCTCGTTTTTAGGCTAATTTGGTCAACAGATTCAAACTTGGGGGCATTATGTTGTGGTCATTAGATATGGACGACTTCCTCGGTCTATGTCACAATAAAGTATACCCATTGCTCACTGCTGTCACTGAATATCTAGACCAAAATGATGGATCATCTTCTAATCAAAATATATGGGAGAGAAATAAACCATCAAAAAATAAAGTTGTGAATCAAGAATATGGTAAATGAAGTCCCATGTTTTAATGTGCCAACAGTGATCTATTATAGTCAACTTCAATATTTTTATACTTTTGTTCTTATATTTATATTATAATTCAAAAAAATTCTAAATAAATATTTAATGATATTTTAATTTTTCTTTACATCCTTTTCCGAGTACAACAACAGGGCTTCCTTTGCCTGTTGCTACAGTTCAGTATGATCCTTGAGAATTAAAAAAAAAGTATACCCAGTTGTTTTTTTTTTAGCCCTAAACAGTAAAAACTGGGTATACTTTTTAGGGCTAAAAAAAATACCCAGCTAAATTGAACAAGGCTGATGCAGATATAGTCTTCATGGTGTATAGATGTCAAATGATATTATTATGTTATTAAGATAAATACAAATAGAGACAAAGGCAAGTAGAGAAACAACCAAAGGTAGTACTCGAATAACAATGTATTATGTAATTAAATACTTTGTTTTAGTTATTATTGTAATTAAATACTTAAAGAAAAAATTCATCTCCATCTGGAAATATTGAAGACATCCATAGCTGCACCTTTTCTTTAATTACACTGACTGATACAATTTTTGTACCACTGTTCAGCCTATTATTTTTAAAATGCTAATACCTTCCTAATAATAGAAAAAATATCTCAAAAGTCCTAACACGTACCATTTGGCAATTCACACAATAGACCTTCCCTTACCAGCAGGTGTAAGTATTCGGCATGTTTCCGGCTCCGAGGGATAATGCCGCGTTGCCGCACAGAACCTACTGACAAAAAATGGCGAAAAGGGTTTTTTCTTTAAAATTAAATAGTGAAAAGCGGCCAGATATCTTGCAATAAAAATATAATAAATTTTATGAGCGGTCGCTCACTTTAAAAGAGCAGGATTATGTACTAAAATTTAATATGCAATATTCACAATATCAGTCTTATTTAGTTTTCGTTTGAATTTGGCTGCGAATGGTTATATGGTGTCAATAAAGGTTTTCCAATTCTTAACTCAATACGACAAAAATGTCAAGTAAAATGTGCCGCTGTTGTAGAACTTCTCCTGACAAGTTCTGTAATATTTGTGGAGAATTTCTTGTCAAGTCATAAGCAAGGCCATTTTCTGAAAATATAAAAAAGCCTATTTTCTATATTTCAATCGGAGATCAAGATAAGCATTGGGCCCCCATGTGTGCTGTATAAGTGGAGGCTAGGGAGAGAAAAAGTATGCCTTTTGTCGTTCCAATGATATTATAAATACCCTAAGTACTTTCTGCCATAAGACCTTTTCCTAAGAATGCAGACTTACCAGTACCGACTGCGCCTATAGTGTGGCAAGATTTTGTTTTAGGAGATAATAGCAACGATGCCACATCATCAAGCAGCTCAGAAGAAGAGTGCACCCACCCCCACATTTGTTCCAGGTTCCAGTGCTGGTGATCCACATTTGATTCTTCAAAATAAACTACATGACTTGGAGTTGTCTAAGGAACAATCAAAACTTCTTGGCCGGGTTCAATTATGACTTCTTTCAGCATTATAGTAAGTATTTCTTTATCAAAGAATATATTTAATTTTTCTTCTTGTTTTTAAGCTAATTTGGTCAGCAAATTTAAACTTGGTGGAATTATGTTGCCATTAGATATGGACGAATTCCTCGGTAATGTAACCATACAAAATACCCATTGCTCACTGCTATCACTGAGAATCTCGACAATGATTCTTTCAGATGGAAAAATACACGATCAAAAACTAAAATTTCAAATCAAGAATATAGTAAATAAAGTCCAAAATTTTCTATCTGCCAAAATATAGTCAATATTTGTATATTTTTTGTTTCAACCGTCACAATTTTAAATAAATATTTAATGATATTTTTATTTCTTTACATACCTTAACAATTTGTAAAACAACAAGGCTTATTTCTTTGTTTCTTACTTTAATTGGTGCTACAGTTTAGTAGTGAGCCTTGGGCCTCCCTCATAATAGGGCCAAAAAAACATAATATTTTGAAGTTAGAGAAGAATTGGTCGACTGTATCTTCTAATTTAAGGAAGAAATAGTTGGGGGTGCAGTCAAAGAAAACACCAAAATAAGCATAACTTATTTATTATGTGCCGACGTTTCGGCCTACAATGTAGGCCATCTTCAGGGCTAAGAGAGAGAAACAAACAAAAATATATAAAACGTAGCAGTAACAAGAATATAGAAAGTGGTACAGGAGTGAAAATAAAAATAGTGACTAGATATGATGAAATAGTGAATAGATAAAATAGTGAATAGATAAAAATAGTGACTAGATATTATGAAATATTGAATATATATATGATAAATAAGAAAGAATATAAGACTGGTTACAGAATATAATAAACTTAAAAAAGTGATAGATAAAAATAAAATTGTAGATGATGAAAAGAAATTCTAATAGTGACAGATATAATAATACAAGAATAAGAATATAAAATAGAAAAAATACATGTCAAGAAAGGATAAAATGTAAACAATAATATAAAGGGAAAGGGAATATTATCATATTTTAAATATTTATATTTTAAAAAGAAATGATGATATTTAACTAAAATATTATATTTTTTTTGTTAATTATTTTATTTTTTATCTATTTTTCTTTTAAAGAGAAACGATTTTCCCGGGCATCAGATGCGTTGAGGAGGCATCATTTGAAATATGATCGGTCAGTCGTCGGTCGTCTTGAGTCGTTGGTATGATTTGGCGATCAGATGACAGATTGTTAGGAGTCGTCGTATACCTGAAATCTGAACATTTCTTGAATTTTCTCAAGCTAGTTGTATCAAGCGCAAGTGGCTTGTATTTTTGCGACAAATTTGGAAATTGCAGTCTGTGGAAAGATAAGGAGCTATTTGAGGTTCTGGAGAAAGAGACCCTTGAGAGTTTGTCGATATTATAAGCCGTGGTAGCTGTGTCTTGTGATGCGTGGGACATTTCTGATTCTCTCCGATCTGCATATTGATTGCGGATGCTTCGCACTGCGTCAGTTCATTGCGGATTGTATCAAAATCGGCATACCAAGCCTCGTCCGGCCAAGAGTCGGGAGATTCTGAATAGACTTGTAGGGAGTCTCTGTCATCCCACAGCTTTTGATATGTTTTCCAGTTGGTTGGGCACAAATCAGGTTTTCCTTGAAGAATGGAATTTTTGTTGAGTCATTTAGAGCATCTCTCGCGGAGGAGAGGATGCCTAAGATCTTGCACTTGAGAGTACGCATCTTGTTTTCACAGACCAGAGAAGTGGTCTATACATCCAGTGAGGAGTCACGCATGATGTTAGTATAATAATAGGCGGAGTAGAGGAGGAGACAACAGCAAGCAGATAATGAGTGTAGAGACTAATAGAAATGAGAGAAAATCACCGAGCCTAATTAAACGTGGTCCAACGGGCCTAGATAAATGCCAATTTTTATTATCCTGATATATGCTAGCTAAACAGGATAAAATTCTAATTACAATTGTGAAACAAATATTGATTGCTTTATGGATAAATTTCAGTTATGTATGTAATATACTCGGATAAATGCCAGTCTTTATTAATTTACGGATAAATGCCAGAATTATGTAATATACTATGTAATCTTTACCCAGATAAATATCATTCTTTATTAATTTACCGGTAAATGCCAAGTCAAATCAGAGTTTTTCTTTGTATAATTTTATATAGTATTCATAGTGCTTTTGTTTCATCAAAATATTTTTCGCCTGTCTAATTTATAGTTAATACTATTACCAGTAGCTTTCTTTCATTGTTGCTTGATGGGCTTTACACTTTTAGATGGGCTTTAAACTGTTTTTAAACCATATTAGTGTATAATTCATATGCGTTTTCAAGTTCAGTATTATATATCACTTAGGTTACGTTAAAAAAAGAGAGTGATCCTCTTTGTGAAGTTTATGAGAGACTGATCGGAAATTGTGACAGCCTCGTTTTCAAAATTTATAAACCCAAAGAGGCAAGATAAGTTTAAAATCAGTATACAAAGATTGATAAATCTCAAATACAACGATAATAACTCAAATGCAACGATTGATAAATCTGATCGACGTTTGGGGTCGGTTCATTTGATGTAAAGGTTCCCTGCAATTTTTTATACTTGTTCCATTGTTGTTTCTTCGATACATCAATGGCGAAAGTCCTCAAATTGAATTTCCTTGCTAATGAAACTTGTATACGAAAACAAATATTGGGTGAGGATATTTGTTGCAACCTCCAGAGAGGTTAGTACTGAAGATACATAATTATGCCCTGAGTGCCACCTTTCAGAACTGAATTTTACACGTTAGCTTTTCACACGATAGCAGCAAGATAACTCAACCAGCTTTCAGTTGACTATTAACAAATCTATTTCAATCTACCTCCTCCAAAAGCGCATTGTGGAAAATTTCGATTCCGTGTTATTGAATGTAGAATAGTGGCAACATTATCATATTTTTTTATCACCAATTAATGTACTTTTCTAAAAACCAAGAAATTAGAAATTCGTTTCGTGAGCTCGCCAAGAAATAAACTATCACTGTATTATTGGTAATGTAAAGAATACCTGACAAACAGATAATTCCTTCCGTAGTAGAAATGACCAGAGATGCGTCAGTCGTGAGGGCTCCAAGCTGCATGAGGAATCCTCCGAAAAGCAATCCAAATGATGGCAGAATGGCTATCGTTGACATCTTTAAAAAAATCAATTCATATATAAATAAATAAGTAATATTCATGGTTTTAGGTACTGGACTTGAAATTTAATTTTATTTTGTTTTATATATACAAAACCCTTTTATTTGTCCAAGTTATCTTTTATTATTTATTTCTTTAACAAGTATACGTTTCGACCCTTTGTGGTCATTCTCAATACATGTTTTTTATATTTTATATTTTTTATCATCATTCAGTAGTTGAATTCAATCCGTAAAAATCTATATAACATTCAAAAAAGCAAAACATTAACATTATAAAAATTTTTTTCATTAATATATATGGAATACATGAATCTTCTTAAAATTATCCTATCAGTCACACTATCATACATGGCATCATCAAAAAATTCACTGCATATAAATTACATAAATTAATATCAGTCTACAAGGAAAAAAAATAAGGTATGTCTATCTGTAACTATTGTGAGGATAGCAGTAATGTAATATTTGTAATTTATATGCAGTGAATTTTTTGATGATGCCATGTATGATAGTGTGACTGATAGGATAATTTTAAGAAGATTCATGTATTCCATATATATTAATGAAAAATTTTTTTATAATGTTAATGTTTTGCTTTTTTGAATGTTATATAGATTTTTACGGATTGAATTCAACTACTGAATGATGATAAAAAATATAAAAAACATGTATTGAGAATGACCACAAAGGGTCGTAACGTATACTTGTTAAAGAAATAAATAATAAAAGATAACTTGGACAAATAAAAGGGTTTTGTATATATAAAACAAAATAAAATTAAATTTCAAGTCCAGTACCTAAAACCATGAATATTAAATGAACTACAGGTGAAACCCTAAGCACCTTATGAAAATGACACAGAATAAAGTGGAAGATCTTATCAAACAGTTCAGGAAAGAATTGATCTACAACAGGGACCAGTTGAATGTAAGTCCTTACAATGGTGATATTGATAGTGATACCTTAAAATCGATTTTTGAATTACAATTAAAATTAATTAATGCAGAATGCAAACTGACTTACCTGAGACTATGTCTAGAAAAAAGGATTATACCTAACCACTTACTTACACATATAATAGACATAGAAAACTGTTTTAATAAACAATACTTGAATAACACCAAACAAAATAATTTTTTCAACAAAATAGCACAAAAAATATTAATTTTAGATAAAAGACAAGCTTACTGGCTCATTAATAAAACCAAAAAACAAATACAAACCATTTTGGATCATATTAATAAAACTGATCAAGAGACACACTCATTTATAGTTGAAAAATGCACAAAATGGAAAAATAAAATAAAAGATATTAAATTAACAAATACATGCAAGAAATTAAATAAACCTAATAAATCTACCATAAAAAACCCATATAATACAAATAAAATAAAATCCCTACTGTATATAAATCCACTATCTACTCTGATAATATCAATAAAAAAGATAAATCTTCACATAAATACCTCAATGTATTCAATTACTATGATAACTTATATAAAGAAAATAGAGTCATTAACCTAACCGCTCAAACAATACCTCATAATATTATAAATTTATTAAGTTTAGGAGACAATTTTAATTGCAATCCAGAATATAAAAAACCTAATATTTTCCAATTAATAGCTGACATAGAATCGATAATCAATTTTTTGGACACTCCAGATACACATAAAAACGGCTTAAGAAACATAATAAGTAAAAACATACTAAACTTTTTAAACAAAGATACAAATAAACCAACCTCTATAACTAACCAATTTTCTAAATTAATAAATAAAGATTTGAAGATTACAAAAACATTTTTCAACAATAATCCAGACCTATGCATAATCAAAACAGATAAAACTAAACAATTAGCAATAATTACAAAAACAGAATACAAACAAAAAATGCTCAATCTACTCAATAATAAAGATACCTACAAAAGTATTAGAAATAATCCTATGAACGACCTAAATCAAAAAGTTAATAAATACCTAGACAAACTAATGAAATATAAATTTATAAATAAATCTCTAAAAACTAAATTAACTAACAACTACTATAACACACCTAGAATTCACGGCTACCTTAAAATACATAAAAAAGACCATCCACTCAGACCTATAGTGGATGGCACTAATAATCCAATAGATAAATTAGCAACTCACCTAAATAAGTCATTAAACCACTTTAATAATAGTAACGACTTTGACATAAAAAACGCAATAGAACTAAAAAACATTAATCTAAAACCAGACCATATAATGTGTAGTCTTGACGTCATATCTATGTTCCCTAATATACCGCTAAAAAAAGCATATAAGATCATAAACGAAAACTGGGACAAAATAGAACCACACACTGAAATTAAAAATAAAACAATATTCATAGAAGGTATAAAGTTGTGTACTGAAAATGGATTTTTTTTCTTCCAAAACCAAATATACAAACTAACCACAGGTTTACCTATGGGAGGTAGACTCTCAGTTAATCTATCAGGCATTGTACTCAATTTTATTTTGAGAGAGAGTCTACAAAAAATAAACAACCCATCAATATTTATAACAAAATACATTGACGACCTACTAATTATAACTAATAAATATGACTTAGAACAACTCACAAAAGTACTCAATGAACAAAACAAAAATATTAAATTTACACAGGAACTCGAAAAAAATAATCACACATTAAACTATCTAGACATTACAATAATAAGAAATCCCCAAAACAACACCCTCACCACAAAATGGTATAAAAAATATATATCCTCACAACAACTGTTAAACTTCTACTCAAATCATCCAAAGCACCAAATCAAAAACACAGCACAAAACCTTATAAATAAAGCACTTAAACTAACCGATACAGAATACTTAAAAGAAACTAAAACAAAAATCTTCAACATCCTAGAAAGTAATGCTTTCCCTAAAAAGTTCATCAATAATTTATGGTATAAACAAATTAAATTAATAAATAATGTAAATGAAGGTGAAAATGAACATATGAAGATAACTGATAACAGACCTAATAACAATAAATATAACCCAAAACCAATATTAAATAATCTAAACAAAAATAACAGTAATATCATCTTAACAACTAAACCTACTCAAAATAAAATAACAAACTTTTTCCAAATAGAAAACAAAAAAACACAGCCAATAAATAATACAACACATAATACGGATGAAACCACAATATCAGAAATAGTACCAGACAAAAAAATATATAAAACATTGACATACATAAAAGGACTGTCAGAAACAATAGCACCGACCTTTAGAATGTACGATATTCCCGAAATTAAATTCGCACACAAAACAACAAACCCTATAAAAAACACAATAAATAACCAAAAGGACAGAATCCCGCTACTCGAAAACAAAAATGTAGTTTATAACATCAGTTGTGAAAATTGTAACAAAAACTACATAGGACATACTAGTACACACCTTAAAAATAGATTTTATTACCACAAAAACAGCTTAAAACCAACATGTAAAAGCAACACATCGCTATCTAACCACAGTAAAACACAACTACATACTTTTCATTTTAACAGACCTAAAATACTGCATAGGGAAAGCAATACAACAAAACGTAAATTCTTAGAAGCACTGTATATAACAGATAATTTAACTAATATAGTGAATGATAAAAAGGAGGGAGGAGATTTGTCAAAATACTACTCCTCCATTTTTTTAAGATTAAATGAACATAAAAATAAAAATAAACATTAACTTTACAGATAACCAATTTGCTTATATAAATAAAATAAACTCAACCTTTTAACACATCCATTTCTATTTGTTTATATTTTTACCTATCGGATTAGCAGCTTTATAATAACAATAATTAACGAATTTTAAGATATCTATAACATAGAATAAAAAATAGTTTTCAATATATATTAATAGTAAGAATATGCTTAAATTATAATAGTTTTACTTTTGACATAGAAATAATAATTAATGTGAGACATAAAACAAAAGAAACTATTGTTACTTAGAGAATCTAGACCGGACAAAGTCCTAGTTTTGCTTATTAGTTGCAATGACTGACTATGGGTGACCCCACCCAATTTTTCCTCCTCTTTTTGCATTTTAATATCAGTCTACAAGGAAAAAAAATAAGGTATGTCTGTCTGTAACTATTGTGAGGATAGCAGTAATGTAATATTTGTAATTTATATGCAGTGAATTTTTTGATGATGCCATGTATGATAGTGTGACTGATAGGATAATTTTAAGAAGATTCATGTATTCCATACATATTAATGAAAAAATTGTTTATAATGTTAAATTTTATAATGTTAATGTTTTGCTTTTTTGAATGTTATATAGATTTTTACGGATTGAATTCAACTACTGAATGATGATAAAAAATATAAAATATAAAAAACATGTATTGAGAATGACCACAAAGGGTCGAAACGTATACTTGTTAAAGAAATAAATAATAAAAGATAACTTGGACAAATAAAAGGGTTTTGTATATATAAAACAAAATAAAAATAAATAAGTAAATAAACCTAGACGTTCTAAAATTGTATACCCCTTAGACAACACTTCTGAGATTTCTTTCCCCAAAACGCATCCTACAGTAATTTCCAATTTACATCATCACACAAAATCAATGGATTTATCCAGATCTCAATGTTTCAATCGAATTTATCGTTTTGAATAATCTTTAATTCATGATCAAAAATTCTTTTTAAAGTTGGCTTAATATTCAAACGATTTTTTTCACATTATTTAAAAATAAACTTTCACTTGGTAGTAATTACAATATTAATAATAGAAAATATAAATAAGTTTGGAGATGTTGCTCACTTTTATTAAGCATGATCCCAGAACGATAAGCCATCCCCATTCTCCATCAGGAGGGACCATCTTTCGTTTCTTCATATTTATCTGAAAATATGATTAAAATATTTTAAATAACCCAAAAGATTTTGTTGATATATAAAATTTTTGTCCCATAGAGAGCGGTGTTGCCCTGAGATAAATGAAAATAATACTAATAAAAGCAAGAACTTCATTAATTCATTTCAAGAAGTTCATAGGATAATTTACTTCTAAATTTACATTTGTTTTTATAGTTATATAACGATATTATATAAGCAGGAAAAAGAGAGCATTACCTACTGTACCGTAAAATAAAATAAATATTTAATCGATATACATACACACACACACACACACACACACACACACACACACACACACACACATATATATATATATATATATATATATATATATATATATATATATAGATACATGACGCAACTATCGTCTAATGAAGAATAATATAATCACTCCTTATTAAACCTGGATACAAAGACCGGAGAATATTTCCTAGAGAACTTTGAAGAGTTTAAGTAAAATGCCGATAGGGGTCGGCAGTCTCACCTATCCCTTCCATAGATAAAACAACCACTTCAGTTCAACCCTTTCAGCGAGTAACATGACACTTCATTTCAACCCTGCGAGTAACATGACACTTCATTTCAACCCTTCGATCAAGCAACATCAAGCGCTCCATCTCAAGTCATGAAAGAAGATTGACCATCGCGGGGGGAAGGATATATTGATATTAATTTATTCATTATGTTATTTTATATTGAGATTAATCTGTTTATTATATTATTTCTATTGAGATGGATTTGTCCATTATATTGTTTACAAATTGGAATCAATTGGTTTATATCATTGCTGTCAATTGGGGTTAATAATAAATCAATGTTAGTGAAATGTATTTTGCCTTATCTATAGATTACCTGAGGTTTATCCATATTTATATTCAAATGTTAAAAGGTTTATTAATGGTTAATAAAAGTAATTAATCAATTCAAGGTAACTAGTTAAGTCATTTAGAATTAGTAATATCTTAGATTATTGTAATAATTAAATAGGAGTTAGGCCTAGATAATAAATATTCAGAATATGGTTATTGTCAATTTATATTAGTTTAATAATTTAATTGTTAATAATTTCCTTGTATCCTTTTTATAACTTTTGTTAATAAATATTAGTATCTTTAATTAAGGAATTGTTTAATTCATTTTAATACCCAGTAGCCCGTAACAATATATACATACCTATATATATATATATATATATATATATATATATATATATATATATATATATATATATATATATATACATAAACTTATAATGTATATGTAAAACTATCGCATAAAATCTCACTTTTTTGTACATTGACTATAGTTGCAATATTTCTAAATGATTCTGACTCATCTATTAACGAATTATATCATATATACTCTGCCATGATAATTTAAAAGGCCCTAGCCCTTTTTTTAAAAAAACATGATGTTGCTAAGTCTAATTATTGTTTTAAAAAAGAAAGCTCCAAACTTAGACTTTTCATCCCTCTGCCCAAATGCCACAAACAAAATGAGTTAAACTTATTTACCGTAAAATGTATTGACTGTACCCTCCTGACCAATTTAACAGTCTTCTAAGATATATTCAGTCAATAATTTCCACATCTATACATATGAAAATTAATACCCAATACCTCCGGGTAAATGAAGTACCTATGATGTATGCATATATATTGATTTATAAATAAAATGTATATATAGTAAATTTATGTAAATTATGAAAATAAATGAGATTTGAAACAAAACATCTATATGTGCAAGTCGTCACCACTACCAAATTAGCACAGGCCTACGCACGATTAGCTCTACTTTATCCGATAATTAATAGAAAATCTAGATTAAAACCAGAAACAGCCTTATTAATTTATAAAACCATTCTTAGACCTCTATTAGTATAGGGTTGTGAAGTGTGGGGTGCAGTGTCAAAACTAAGCGAAACAAATTACTAACTTTCCATATTTAAATCCTACGAATCACAGTAAACGCGCCTTGGTTTGTACGAAACAGTCAACTACACCGAAAGCTAAAACTAGAGACGACTGAAGAATTCATTATATTTTATTGTATTATAAAGTAATATTATATTCATTATAAAATAAACTTGAATAGCATGGGCAATCATTAAATTTTTATTTAAAATTTGTTTAAAAAGTGACTACTTCGGGAAAAATAATGATTTACATTTTGGAAAGGTCTTATTGTTTTTCTCCAAATTCCTAGCCAATTAAGTAATATTAATTTTTTAAATAATACTTATAAATAATGCACTCGTTTCCACACCACCGCAGAGGTAGAGTGCCGGGGTGCGTTTTTTTTAATGTGGTATCCCCAGTAGGCCTAGTCCACAATCGTCTATGATCTTCAAGGTATAAAATCTTGATGGATTTGGAACTACTATTGATCGTTTGAGATCTAGTAGTATTTGACGAATGAACCTAATTACGATGAATAAACCTAAATTCGACGAATGAACATTAAAATACATATTATAATTGTTTGTACAGGAGCCTTTTTCAAGAACCTTATCCAAACAAATACTATTACTACTTCTATGAAGATTTCGGCTAAAGCTGTTGGGGTCCATTTATATCACTTGGATACAAGCTCAACTGACAACAGCTCTGATAAGAGTAGGAAATGACTATTTAATTGTGTACAGTGTTTAGTGTGTAAACTACTGAAGCCACACCGTAAAATGTAAGATGCAGCGGCTCACATTTTATTTCTGAATGTCTGCGATTAGGCAAACCAAAATGCTTCAATTGCGAGGGAGTGCACGTCACTTCTTATAGTAAATGCTTCCATAAAACAAAAATAGAAGAAATAGCGACTAAAATTATATAGTATCTTAGTGTCACTGGGCATGGAGCCTCTTCTAGTGGGCTAATCACTCGTAGGAGAGAATCATCGATTCAAATTCCACAATGATCTCTCGGATTAGGTCAGACACAATGATTACGACAGAGCGCTTGAAAGAACATCTTATTTGGAACGTGGGATATAAAGACAAATATTAACTGGCAAAGATACTGAAATAGTGGAGGAGATGAAGGCCATCAGGGTAAAAATCCTATGAATTGGAGAAGATGGGAAGAAAGGGCAAGGATAAGTGAGGCTTGACAAAGACTATGTGCTTATTTACTCAGGAGAGGCGGCTGGATTGAGGGACAAGGAGGGCGTAGGCATGATCATGTCTGAAAGGTTGTTTGCCTAAATAGAAGACTGGGAGCCAATATATTCAAGAATAATAGTGGCAAACATGGAACTATCAATAGGAAAAGTAAGTGTTATGCAAATGTACACCCCAACAAATGACGCCGATGTTTAAGATAAGGAGCAATTCTATGAGGATCTAGAGAGAGAAGTTATAAGAGGTCAAAACCAAAACAGAGCGATCATTATAATGGGCCACTTATTATGTATCGTATATGTGTATATATATATATAGTATGTAAATATTTTATGAATAAACGGGGATATTGAAACAAATAAAAGAACGACCTATTGATCATACTTCCCAACACCAACACAGATCACTTTACGAATGATAGAGAGATGAAGAAGACTAGGACTAATTTAGTTCAACAGTTTTGTGATTCTAATAATATAACCCTCCATTACATCTACGAACCATTCAAACTCTTAGGGTTACTTAACAGGGTACACCTAACATTGACCGAATTATTAAGACTAATTCCAAACGAATAACCTTCGGAATTATACAAGATAATAATAAACAAACTGATATTGATGTTACAGAACTGTATTTTCAAAAAGATCATAATGAAGTACAAATCTTGCACGAATTATCACGTGAATAAATAACTAGTAAAAAAGAAAAAGGGACCGATAAATTCAATAAAAATCGAGAGGATCCACCTCAACTAACACCAAAAAGTCCTCAAAAACATCCAAGCAAAAATTAAAATCTGAGACAAATTTAGAAAAATTAACGTACTAGTCCAAGGAGCGCGTCAATTAAAAACTCGTGTTGACAAAATTCGAAGACCTAACAAACGTAGGCATATTGCGAGAACCTTCCAAAATAAAATCCCACGGATCGCAGTAAGCGCACCTTGGCGTGTACCAAAACGTCAACTACACCGAGGTCTAAAACTAGAGAAGATAGAAGAATTTGCTAAAAAGCGTTACACTGAATTTAATAATTTAAAATAATAATTAAAATTTAAAAAATATGTTTATTTCACTCCCGTTGCAAATATAATCAATGTTACACTTTTCTGTGCAAATTCATTCATATCAAATCTATAGGGTAGCGGGACGCGAAAACAGACCAGCAAGCAGCATAGTCTACTTAGGTGTCACACTAGACCGACACCTGAAACTAGCCTACCACTGCAGGAAGAAAATCAGGGCGGTTCGGACCAAGTCTTACAGACTTAACCATCTGCTTACATCTCCTAACTTATCCCTCCGCCTCAAGCTGACCATCTACAAAAGCATCTTAAGACCGGCGCTCCTCTACGGAGCACCACTTTTAAGTACCATCACACCGGCGACAGCAAAAAAGCTCCAACAGTTTCAGAACGGCGTACTACAACGCATAGTGAGACACACGACATTAAACAAAACAAAAATGGACCTCCTACACACTACTCTCGACTTACCGACAGTCACAGACTTCATAAAACGCAGACACATCAAATTTGTTGACAGTCTGAAATACAGTACTAACCCTCTTTTCAGGACACTCACTCCAGCAGGACGGCTACAAACGTGGCAAGATCACGTTCAAAGTCTCAGCCTGAACTGAGAAATAATAAAATAAACAATAAAAGGAAAAGGACACGGTGTGCCCCATCACCGGAAAAATCCAAAGTTAAGAAATAAAGAAAGAAATTATAAACTTCCGTCTTCTCATCCTCCTCTTAAAATGTGCGCAGTACAGTAAAAGAGATTCCTCTCCAACCTAATCGTAACCCAGATTACAAATCTTCAAACTTATAGGGGTTAAGAAAAAAAAAAAAAAAAAAAAAAAAAATCAAACCATTGGAGTTTCTTGTCTATCCCCAAGCCACAATTTTTGAAAATTTATATTTTATAACATTTTCTTTCGTTCAATTTATCATCGAGTTTGCAGTCTGAAAAATACAGTATTCAAGCATTCGTGCTTCATATCGTTATTACACATAAAAAGAACTTATGTCTCAAACATATTTATTTTTTAATATGGGAAAATATTATTGTAATATAATACTCGATGACGAATTAAAACGAAAGAGGAAATTAGTTAATGCATGCTTAAGAAAGCATCGTAAAAATAGTTTTCACTAAATATTTATACATAAAAAAAATTTGTTTACTTACATGAATTAGCTTCGTGATGGAGTTGTAACTTCTGCAATTCTCAAACTCTATAAGACTCTTCAACCATTGGCGCTAAGGATTCTTTGATATTTCCCGAAATTCTCTTATACTAATTTTCTTGTTTTAAATTGACTATTCCATAAGAAAATCAGTTAACAAATGAGAAAAAATTTCGTTCTTTCTTTAATCTAAATATACTCAAGTATCATAGCAACAGAATAATCTTTATTTCATCGTTATTCGCTTAACAAATTTTGAAAGAAAATGTTAGGAATATTTTCAGCAATACGACCATGGGTTGCAGATCTGGGGATAGTTGGTGGAAATCCCTTGCAAGCTCACCCCGGCTAAGTCCGATGGAGTCACTGATCAACAATGTGAGCGCCCCCCCCCCCTCTTCTCAGGCTTGCTTGAGGGATGTAGCGTAGGTTGGAACGCCCTACTAACATTATGTGTTACTTAAAAAATATCTGTAGATATTTTAAAGTAATGGATCTTTCTAAGGTAAAACGCTCGTTATCCGAAGGTAAACTATTCCTCCGTTCGGATCTCCGGGTGGTGAATGCTTCAGGGGATTCATGGTGCAAGTGGAAATATAGACATTGACGTACAGATAAACTCCCTAAGAATCACTTTTACTCACTTTTAAGCATTCACAGGTAGATAGGGAAGATCGATTTTTAATAATAATAATAAATCAATATTGATGAAATAAATGGAGTAAGAAAGAAAATGTTAGTTAAGATGACTAAAAGAGAGGTACCTAGATGTTAACTGTACTTTAGTGATACGTATTTTTAATTACTATACATATTTCAATATTATATCTTAGAGTACACAGACTTGTAAGAAAATGTTCTTTTTTAATTAAGAATTTTAAATATTCTTTTAGCAAGAGGAATACCTAATAAACTCAACATCACCAATAATACCAGTAGTTATATTAAATTATAGCAAAACTAAGTTCACAGCATGTCCTGGAGTGAGCAACATCGCCTCTGTGACATTCTTTCATACTATAACTTTCAACGTACATATATGGCCTTTTACATAGTTAGAGTTTGTGTTTCGGTGAAGTGAAATGTGAAGTTTCGTAGTAAATTACTGACTCATAACTTGACAGTATTAATTAGAAAATTGAGTGATTCAAGAGACAGGAGTTCGTTATCTTGTGTATAGGCTGCAGCTGGTCCATTCCCACCCACAACATACGGTAGAAATCTTATCAGTTACCAGTACGGCCCCGGCAACGAATGAGGTTGAACTGTGCTTTTGCCAGATCAGGTCTCTTACGACCTTTTTTATTTTTATTTATCTTTTCCTCTCTGGGTTTTACCATTTTTCCTTTATTTATTTCAGCTCCCGTATATTGAATATAGCAAATATGAAATTCCACCACCAAGTATTGTCTAGGAGGTGCCAAGAGAAGCCGATCCCTAGAATCAACCTCCAGAAATAGCCCCGCAAAACCTAAACCTAACACAAGTTGTAAAGTTGATATTCCTGCTAAGACTCCTAATTAAAATATAGAACCCAAGCCAGGGCCATCGAATCAAAATACCCATTGAGGACCATATACCGAGTTGGTTGAAGACTCACCGTTCTATTCACCCAACATATTTCAGCCCCTGACAAGTCTCCCTAGTGAAGCAAATGCGGAAAACCGCATAAAACTGAAGAGTGTGTCAACCCGCGAGAAACACCTACTGTTTCCGCATTATTTCTTCAAGGACACCCAGCCAATTATAAAGGTTGTCAAACCTACAAAAATAATACGTCGGCCCAGCGACGAAGTGAGAGCGTCATGAAGACAGCCTTCAAAAATTGCAGATGGAACTGTTTCCTATACCCAAATGTCCTGTGGTCAGCAAACAAATAGTCTCAGAGCTACACTGCAACCCGAACCCCCAAAACCACAAATCAACCCTTTAGAACCACAATATTCCATGAATCAAACTCCAAATGACCCGC
The DNA here is from genome assembly GCA_037127475.1 of Arma custos. Lineage (NCBI taxonomy): Eukaryota > Metazoa > Arthropoda > Insecta > Hemiptera > Pentatomidae > Arma > Arma custos. Next base: position 14,495,710 of record CM073762.1, on the reverse strand, counting down.
ACCAAATCCGTCATATCCCCTTTCTTCAAATGCTACTGATCTCACGACACTTCTCACACCATTCCTCAACAAATCTTATCTCCCATCCCTTTCCTGTCCAACAACATCCTTAAATGACATCCACCTTATCCATTCTCCTTTGGAATGCGAATGGTATTCGGAACCACACTGACGAACTAACATCATTAAAAAAATGTAGCCTTAATCACAGAAACTCGACTGACCAGTAAACGGCATCTCAACGTAAGACAGTACCAAACCTACCGGACTGACCATCCTCATGGAAAAGCTCACGGTGGTTCTGCTGCCATAGTCTATCAATCCCTTTCCCAACACTCATCTCCTTCAATCTACTATAATGCTTGTTTGTTTGTTCATTTAACGTCACTTTCTGCTGCTATGGCTAATCGGACGATGCTACAGTAGGAGCTCTAAATTTTGCCTATCCAGGTTTAATTAGGATAGGGATTTTTAACGAGTACCTGACATTGCACAGGCTCGGGACCCCCATTTAACGTCCCTTCCGAAGGACGGCGTAACTAAGGATTTTTTACTCCCTTAAAAAAATCCTAGGGTCACCTGCCGGGCTACGAACCCGCGATCTTGGGCTTACTCTACTATACTACTGTTACAATCAAAACCATTTCCTTTTCCATCATCATAGCATCGGTTTACTGCCCTCCTAATAAATCCATCTCCAATTTTCAATTCAGCTCTTTCCTGAACTCCTTAGCGATCCATTTCCTTTAAGATGAAGACTTTAATGCGAAACATCAACGATGGGGCTCAAGAACTACTAATTTCTGAGGCCGCATGCCTCACTTAACGCTACAATTATTTCTCCCGGGACCCTTACATATTGGCCCACTGATCCAAACAGAAATCCTGATCTCGACTTTTTCATCCATGCTGGTTTAGGTCCCCTAAACTACTCCATAGAACGCCTTGATGAACTGTCCTCAGATCGCAGTCCTTTGATCCTAATTCTTTCTAAAGCCCCAATATCCAAACTTCCTCCACCATCATTTATTAGGGGACCAGTTGACTGGAACTTATTTCACCAGCTTGTATTCCCCACCATTGACCTCAGAGTTTCCATAAAAAAAACCTTAACAAACGAAGACTCGAAGCTATGATACGTTTAAGGCGAATGGTACCTTCAAACTGAGAGTAAAATGGAAACAAAATTTGGAAATACCCAATAGACAGATATCTGGAATTGCCATCCTGGAAAATCCGGTATTCGTGACGGAGAACCGCCAAAACAAACCTTTTGGCCAAAACAAACTCATTTTGGCAATAAAATTACATCGTCTCATGGATTTAAAAAAAAAATATTGTCTACTAATAATAACGATAATTTTTATAATAAATAAATAAATAATAAGCAATAGTGATTTTATTACCGGCGAAAGACCAATTTCCCCGCATCTCCCCTTAGTATTAATAAATAAATAAGTAAAAAAAATAGTGAACAAGTTTTGACTTATTATCAATATAATCTGTAATTAGTCAATTATCACATATGTAGAAACGAAAATAAATTATGAAATTAGTTAACAGTAAAGGGTGGTTGAAATAACATTTTCTGAGATCGCCTCCTAATATATGATTTTTCAGGAGCAACTTTGCAAAAAAAAAACCTCGACCAATGTTCGGGCAAATATGGGTTCTTTGATGGATATATCTACACCATAAAGTAAAGGCAATCGACGTAAATGATTGAAATCGGAGGGGAAAAAACAGCTATAGCGTTTTAAAGAGTGTTGCGTGCGGTGGCGGACAGACATATTTTGTATTACAATCCAAATTCTACGTATCTTGGAACGTGAATACCAAACTTTTGAGGTAGGGTTAAAATCTATTTTTTAATGCTCCATAATTCCATAGCTTTCAAAAAATAATTAACCCATAAAAACATGATTTTAATCATTTGATGTTTTGTGCAGGTTACTATTTCGGCGAATAACTTTTTCCTTTAAAAATGATAGCAAAAACTGATGCCCCAAGAAAGGCTTCTGTGTAGCATATTAGAAGAGTAAGAGTCGGGATAACTGTATTCAACTAAAAAAGGATCAAGTAAAAGTATCAGATACGAAAAGAAAAGTATCAGTATCACTTGTATTCAGATACAGGAAAATCCAGTATCTATCCATGATTAGTACTGTTACATGGACAACTGTTGTGCAGGGAGGTGACATCCTAGACCACGCTCAACCCACCACATAGTCCCCCCTTATTTTTTATTGGAATGTGGAGTCAGCAGAAATATTGTTTTTTTTAATAATTTATTCAATGAAATTTACAACTGCATTATGTTAACACAACAAGAAAATGGTATGGATGGTTACTAGAAAAACGCTTTAAGCTCCCAATTAATCACAACTGTGCTTACGGAGTTAGCTTGCTAGACCCCATAGCCGATCCCAAGCCCGGATAAAACAGGAGGGTTGGGCGTAGGGCAAAAACCCTACCCTATAAAACACAACAGTGGAGAAACCACTGACAGCTTTGTTCATGGAAAAAGTGCAGGTAAATACAATCCCCAGAGGGACCCGATCGGATGCGGGGGGGGGGTCCCAACCAGCGCTTACTGTAAGCAAACTGATAGAGGAAAAGAGAAGGAGAAGGAGAGAGAGGAAAAGGCGGATATTGCGAGTAGGAACATGGAATGGTCGAAGCCTTTTGCAAGCGGGAGCCAGCAAAGATCTGGAGACCCCATTAGAAAAGTATAGAGTGGATGTAGCAGCACTACAGGAAATTCGTTGGAAGGACAGTGGCCTAGTCTCATTGAATAAATATATAATTATAAATAGTGGGAACAAGACCAACCAATACGGAAGTGAATTTATTATAAAAAATTCCCTGAAGCAGGCTTTGATAAACTAATCACTGGTTAGAGAAAGATTTTGTAGCGTCAAGCTCAAAGGAAGATTTACCAACATATCCTTAATCAGCGTGCATGCTCCTACAGAAGAGAAGGGTGAATCTGAAAAAGAGGAATTCTACAGTGAACTGGAAAGGGTGTATAGCTCAGTGCCCAAATATGATGTAAAAATAGTAATCGGAGACTTGAATGCCAAAATAGGAAAGGAAGAAGAATTCAGGCCCACGATAGGGGAACACAGTCTTCACAATATTACAAATAATAACGGTGAAAGGCTAATAAATTTTGCAACGTCCAACGGTATGAAAATAATGAGCACAATGTTTGAACATAAAGAAACGTGGATCTCCCCAGATGGTCTTACAAAGAATCAAATAGATCATGTACTCATTGACTCGAGGCATTCATCCGCTGTTCTAGACTGCAAAAGCTACCGAGGTGCAAGCTGTAACAGTGACCATTACTTAGTCTTAAGCAAAATAAAACAGAGGATAAATTGCGGATTAAAAAAGACTAGTGAAAGACAGGTTGACCCGGTGGATATAGAAAAGTTGGTCACGGAAAAGCGAAGAAGAGAAGAAATGAGAAAGGAATTTCAAGAAGAATCTGAAAATTGTTCAGTAGACGAAAAATGGAAATTCTTAGAGAAGCAATGAATAATGTCGTCCATAAAGTAGTGAGACCAAAGAAGAAGGCACCGAGAAATGAATGGTACGATAACGAATGTGAAGAATTATTTATAATTATTTAAAAATAAAAAAATTGACCAATAATTATAAATAGTAATATGACGTAAGTCAATAAGATCCTAAAATTAAATTAATGTTCAAAGAATTTCGTTCTAGTGTATTCATCGCAAAAATTGCGAGAGCACGAGGACATCGGATCGGATAAGAGAAAAGATTTGTCCTTTGCCGGCCGGCGGCCTTGGTGGCTCAATTGGTAGAGCGCTGTCATGGAAAGACGAAGGTTCCGTGTTCGAATCCCGGCTGAGGGCCTATCTTTTCTCTTTAAACATAAAAATAATTAAAAAATTGACCAATAATTATAAAAAATTATAAATAGTAATATGACGTAAGTCAATAAGATCCTAAAATTAAATTAATGTTCAAAGAACTTCGTCCTAGTGTATTCATCGCAAACATTGCGAGAGCACGAGGACATGGGATCGGATAAGAGATAAGATTTGTCCTCTGCCGGCAGGCGGCCTTGGTGGCTCAAATGGTAGGGCACTGTCATGGAAAGACGAAGGTTCCGGGCTCGAATCTCGGCCGAGGGCCTATCTTTTCTCTTTAAAAATAAAAATATTTAAAAATCAAAAAATTTACCAAAATTAATAAAAAATTAAAATCCTTCTAACTTTTCTACTGCAGTGAGGCTGGCTGCTAGTTTGAAGGATGAATAACGTCTTGAGATATTCTAAGATAAAAGGTAAGTGGTTATGATTGAAGAGTTTATTAGATAATGCTGAAGTGATACATTTATTTAGTGCCAAATCTGAAGAAAACTGAAATCTGGATATCTGGGTTCTATCTTGGAACCTAATCTCGATTAAGGAGAATTTTTTTTTCTTGTTCAATTACAAAGATTCATTATTGAACATACTAAACCAATTGATTTATTGAAAATTATTGAAAATGATGATAGGGATTTTTGGTGCTTCTCCGTTCTCTTGGCTCCATCCTAGCTAATTTTCGGGAAATTTAATCTATGGTTTATTTCTTTCTGATACCATTGACAGGTACATTACTGCTATTGGCACTACTATTATTTATGTTTTGAACCATATAAATAAGTTATGTATTGCATCTTTACAATTTATGTAGAAATATTATTTATTGTAAAACAATAAGATTAAAAAAAAATCTCCTTTTAATCATGCACTGAGTAGGTCAGCGATAAGTATTTTGTTTTCGAAAGATAAGTTTGAACGGAAAATAGATGCTTCAAATGTTTTAAGGAATTATTATTATATTATATCAATTAGCCAGCGAGAACCTGATAAACTCTACGCAACCTTCATTTCATACTTTTTTGCTGCATCCTTCATTTTAATACAGACCTTTGGCGCCATTGGACAGAGCACTCTTTTCCTCACCCCAGAAAAAATATTTTTTTCTGTTATAGAATGACAAGAAAGATAGAATAATAGAATGGTAAACATTTGAAGGATATAATGTTATTTAAAACATAGGTACCATAATTATTTTGCTAGCAAGCTTTGATTTTGCAAGACAATATACCAAACTTCAAAGTTTGATGTTAACACAGTTTTATATATTTTAGTAGGTCATTAATTCAATTCAATTCATTATATCGAATAATTGAAGGCCATAAATCTTAGTAAAAAAATGTTTCGTACATAACAAAACTTAAAGTACGACTTAACTGTTGTTGTTTGTTCATTTATTGTCACATTTTGCTGCTATGGCTAATCGGACGATGCTATATTGGGAGCTCTAAAGTTTGCCTATCCAGGTTTAATTAGGATAGGGATTTTTTAACGAGTACCTGACATCGTACAGGCTCGGGATCCCCGTTTAACGTCCCTTCTGAAGGACGGCGTAACTAGGGGATTTTTACTCCCTTTAAAAGGGAGTCTTCCGCGTCTTCGGTCCTTCCTCCTCCGGATCTTTTCAGATACTTCATCTCAAAGTGGAGTCCTCGACCCCACTCTTTTCTTATCTCTTCGTCCACCTTAACCATGAGGGTATGACCCTTTTTGCCTGACCTTTTTCCTTTTCAAACCAAAATCGCTCACAAAAACATATTTGCAATTGTAATGCCGCCCGATACGATACATAGCATTATCTCCTTAATTTCTTCCCTTTCTGGAAGTGCCTCTTCATCTACTTCGCCTTCAGTACACTCCATTCTCTCTTTACCTTACCCCTCAGATAATTTCGGAAATCCGATTTCCTAGATGCAACATTTTGTGCTACCACATCATTCTTTATATTTAACTCATTCATATTTAAAATTTTTATATTTCCCATAACCCAAAAGTTGGCCTGTTCTTTTTTCATATTAGGGATGCACGGTATTTTCCTTGATGGAAATTGTTTTAGTTGTGGTCTAAAACACAAAGAGAGTTCTAACCGACACACATCTTCCACTTTTACATTCTCTGATTAGTTTTTTATTTAAGTTTTATTAACCGTTAGTGAGACTGAATGATGGGTCAATACTATTTTTAAGTCATAATAATGGCGGATCCCTTATGAAACATTTTCTCTTTCAGTTTCATTCCTCCCCAAGGCATTTAAATGTTCACTATTTTTTTTTTAACTGTTTTAATCTAATATATATTATAAAATGGTTTGTTCGTACGTGAAGACACTGTTTTCTCTATCACCACCAACCCCAATCACCTTCCCTTTGGGGTGGTAAATACCCCTTGGTCTCCAAGTGGTAGTAAGGGAGTTTGGTTGCGGTGGGTGGATTTATGGGGGGGAGAACGGGGGCAAGGGCCCCGACAGTTTTTAGGTACTTTGGAGAATCCATTATAGTACATAATTAAAGGCAAATCACATGATGATAGTTCTTAAAATAACAAAAAGAACATGAGTGACACTATTGTTTTGATATTCTACTAATATTATAAATGCGAAAGTGTGTATGTTTGTATCTTTTTCACGCAAAACCTACAGAACGGATTTGGATGAAACTTTACAGTAATATAGGTTATACACAAGAATACCACATAGGCTACAGCAACGGAGGATTTATGGGGGGGGCACGGGGGCAAGAGCCCCCCTCGACAGTTTTTTAGATACTGTGGAGAATCCATTATAGTACATAATAAAAAGGAAAAAAAATAACATGATCATAGTTGTTAAAATATCAGAAACAACATGAGTTAAACTATTTGTTTTGATCTCCTATTCATCTTACTAATATTATAAATACGAAAGTTTGTATGTTTGTCTCTCTTTCACGCAAAAACTACTGAAAGGAGTTGGATGAAACTTTACAATAATATATGTTACACATCAGAATAACACATAGGCTACAGCAAGGGCAGATTTATGGGGGGCACGGGGGCACGTGTCCCACTCCCCCCTCCCCCGACAGTTTTTTAGGTACTGTTGAAAATCCATTATAGTACATAATTAAAGGCAAATCACATGATAATAGTTGTTAAAATAACAGAAAGAACATGTGTGAAACTATCGTTTTGATATCCAACTAATCTTACTAATATTATAAATGTGAAAGTTTGTATGTTTGTCTCTCTTTCACGCAAAAACTATTGCACGGATTTGGATGAAACTTTGCTGTAATATAGATTTTACATCAGAATAACACAAAGGCTACAGCAAGGGAGGATTTATGATGGGGCATGGGGCACGTCATTGCGTTATAACAAAATCTTTGTTATTTGATGATTTGCGGAAAAAAGTTGGAGAGAAACAATAAAACAGTAGGTACAGTTCTATGATAGTGCTGTACTAATAATAACGAAAATTATTAATAAAATAAAATGATATTACTACACGTGTTTTAAAATTATCTATCTGTTCCGCAGGTTGTCGTTTTGAGTTGAGTTACAAGTTGTAACTGTTTATCCGTTTCATTTTTAATATTTTACAAAAACACGAGTTACCGTGAACTATAGCATGAAAATGAGAATGGAATTAAGAGTAATGAGTAGATTTCGATAATCATTTCATCAAGAAATAAAAGTTTCACTTAGCATTTCGAAGAAGTATAGATGATATATGTTTGTTCAAACGTTCGTTTTCAATACACATCTTATTTTCGAATACCTTAAGGCCTTGTTCATCCTTCAACACATAGGACTTTTAAAAGGAAATAAAAATACATACTTACACCGTCCTTCTCAGTAGATGTAAAATGGCGGTCCCGATTCTTCTGAGGTAATGCTGTCCTAATTATGCCTGGATAGGTAACATTTAGGACTCCCGCTGTAGCATCCTCAGATTAGCAAGCAGCATAAAGTGACATTTAATGAATAAACAGCAGTATATTTAGTTTAATGATTATCAATATTGGGAATCTATATTTTATTAAAAGGACAATTCCTGAATTCAGTTGATATAAAACTGTTTAATAACTATTCAATTATTTAAAAATTATCTTCTTCTTCTTCTATCTCTATCTCCTTAGGTCAGGGGGTGCATTAAGAGATAATACAAAATAAGCAAAACCTATTTCAATGTACTAACATATCGTCCTACATCTGTTATGTATCATTAAAACTAATTGACTGTTTAATATCATTGAGGCCCTTGTATCATGTAAGCATTTGTTGTAACCTTTTTAATAGAGTATACTTCATGTTTCCGCTCCAAGCCATGTGTACATTTTCAATTAATTTATTACCCGTTTCTCCCATGATTTACCTAAACATAACAACATCTTAAGCCGAAATGTCGTTACATTGAAATAAGTTTTGCTTATTTTGTGTTATCTTTTAATGCACCCCTGACCAATTCAATCCATTATTAGAATTATCCAGTCAACTATTTTCCACTCAAAAATGCAAATAATTTTAAGTTTTGGGTAAGGGCCTCTCAAGAAGATAAGTTATGGTATCAAAGATGAAATTCACTTATTGAGGTGTTTACCCCATATCCAGAATATCATAACTAAAATGATATAAGTGTGTGTGTGTGTGTGTATGTGCGTGTGTGCGTGTGTGTGTGTGTGTGTGTGTGTGTGTGTATGTGCGTGTGTGCGTGTGTGTGTGTGTGTGTGTGTGTGTGTGTGTGTGTGTGCATGTGTGTGTGTATGTGTTCTATCACATACATATCACAAAACTTATCTGGCCATCGCCGGAAAAGATTATGAATGAATAACAGCAAGGATGCTGCAGTTCTTCCTTATGCCTGACGTCACTCTTAAAAGATAGGGCTATTATTACTTTCTTGTTTTCCCCGATGCATTTGTCCTGTGATGAGTAATCATTTGTTGTTTTTCTATTATATTTCAATATCATCCGTTAAATTATATTAAAAAGTGTACTTACGTGAGTCAGGTTTAGTTTAAAAATCAAATGTACTTGAAGTTATAATCTATCATTAATCAGGACAATTGATCCTTATTCAGGCTCTCATCACAACTCTCAAGATCCATAAGTGTTTTGTCTATTTCCTGAACGAGCGGAAGTTCGAAAGACTGATTTGTTTAAACTCATTTAAAAAAACAACCTGTAACACTATAACCCATGGGAGTTAGGTTCAATGCATGGCAGGAAATCTACTACATCTTTAAGTTGTCAATCCTCTCTTGAAAATCATTTTCATCCTCCACCTGCCAGGCAGTTTTCGCTCCTCTGTCCACTTGATGCATGTCTTTTTGATTCCAGGCGGGCCAAGCGTCTATACAATTTCAGCCGCCTTTTCCTTATGCATGAAATTATAACCTCCTGAGATTTGTAGAACACGTCATTGTGACTGTGGAAGTCGTTGACGTATCTCTTTTATCTTCGGTTGGTCCTAACATCCTCCTCGATTTCTCACTCTATTTGTCCTTTATATATAGTATCATATATATATATATATATATATATATATATATATATATATATATATATATATATATATATATATATACACACACTCCCCGTCAAAAGTATCGCAACACTTTGAAATATTTGAATTTTACAAAAACGTCTGTCTTTTCACAATAAAGAAAGGTTCTAAAGTCTGTATTAAGCATTTTTAAACTGGACATAAACAAGTTGTATTAAAATAAATTACAATATCTCTTCCAATAAACAAAAAAGTTAGAAAACTTACTTTCTAAACTTTTAATTTCTGACAATTTTATCTTTTAAATCACAATATCAATTTTTAATTTACATTTAATAAGACTTATTGCCCCCTCTGGCTTCAATGACTGCTTCCACTCGTCTTGGCATACTTGTAAAAAAGTTTTGAAGAAAATCTTGGGGTATATTGTGCCACTCCTCCAATACAGCTGTCTTTAGCATTTCAAGGGTAGTAGGAGGTGAATCTCGTGACTGAACCGATCCTTTGAAATAATCCCAAACGTGCTCTATTGGGTTAAGGTGAGGACATCTTACTGGCCAATCAATGATATTGATATTTGTGGTGTTCAGGTACTCAGAAAAACATCTTGCCTTGTGAGGGCGGGCATTATCATGCATGAGCAACGAATCAGAGCCTATGAACGGCATAAAAGGCACTACATGATCTTGAAGAATCATTTCTACATACCTCAAAGCAATCAAGGCCCCTCCTTGGATTGGCACTAACTCAGTACGTGGCTCCTAAAATATGCCGCCCCAGAACATGACAGACCCTCCTCCGAATGGGTCAGTTTCTAACGTGCAGCATTGCCGTTCTCCAGGTCTTCTTCAAACTTTGTCATGCCCATCTTGTCTGTTAAGGGCCACTCTCGTCTCACCAGTGAATACAACTTTTTTCCACTCCTCCACAGTCCAAGATTGGTGTTGTCTTGCAAATCTCAATCTCTTTACGCGGTGTTCTGCGGTGAGAAGAGGACTTTTCACTGGCCTTCTTGAGCTGAGGTTTGACTCCCTCAGTCTTCTAATGACTGTTGAATCCGAGATTGATATCCCTCAAACACCAGCGATCAAGTTTTTAATGGAAGAAGCTGTAGAATTACGCTTCCGAAGAGCTTGCATTTTAATGAAGCGGCCATCTATGGGATTAGTAATCCGAGGACGCCCTGATGTTGGTCGCCTCGATTGACTACCAGTCTCCCTGTACCTTCTTATGGTCCCTGAAACGGAAGAATAGTGAATCCCAAGGCGATGAGCGATGTAACGCAATGATTTGCCTTCTTCAGAGAGAATGATGATTCTGACCGAATCATCGATGCTTAAACGATTCATTGTATATAAAATTAATTGTTTCAACTAAACTAAAGAGAAAAGAGGAAACAAACTTGAGACACATGAAAGATAAACTTGGACTGAAAGGAAATTTTAAATGAATAATCCAAAATTTTATCGTTTGTTGGTAAACAGTGAATAAGAATGAAGTGTCTAGTCACTAATGTATCTCATTTAGTAAATTACATTACTGTAAATATAAACAAAGTACGGATTCAGGTCGAAACCAAGAAAATCTCGAGAATTATGGGTGTTGCAATACTCATGACGGGGAGTTTATACATATATATATTTATTTATAATGAAATAGAAAATTGTCCTGGATATGAAGAAAACCCATGACTAACTCAGTGAGGAATTGAGTAATACGAGGTGTGGCTATTAAATAACGAGACTGACGTTACTTTCTATATTCATGGGATTGTGTACCTTCACTGGGTTCCTCAAGGTCAAACTATTAATCAATATACCACCTTGAGGTAATTGCAGAACTACGTGAAAGAGTAAGGAAAAAACGACCCGTAATGTGGAAGGACAAATCATGGGTTTGCCCACCAAGATAATGCGCCAGCTCATTCCGCGTTATCTGTCAAGAGGTTCCTAGCCCAGAACAGTATCCCAGTGTTAGAACATCCTTATTCACCAGATTTTGCACCATGTGACTTCTATCAGTTCCCTAAGGTGAAATCTTCATTAAAAGAGACGAGATTTGAGTCCGTGGAAGCTGTAAAAGAGAAAGCGGCACGCGTCCTGAAGAGCTGACAGAAGATGACTTCCTGCACTGTTTCCAACAATGGAAAATTCGCATGGAGCGTTATAGGGCTATATATCAAATAATGATAATATAAATTTCACATTACTTATGGAAGACATGACATTCTTACAGTATTGGACTTCCTTCTTAAAAATGTATACCGACATCTTCAAATAACTTAGTAATACCATTTTGTAAACAATCATGATTAACATTTGTATAATGTAGGGAAGTGTCATGATACAATCATTTAATCGCTCGGACTATCTAAAGTATTCCCGGAAAGTAAAGATTCAGTGCACATGCGTTCGAGTGGGTTACCGCAAAAGTGCAAGGTTATGAGTGGCATTCCTCGGTTATGTAAGGCTCCTCAAATTACTGGAGGCAACTTACAGTGACCCGAGTACTACTAACAGGAACCGTATTCTGTTTATCCAGGCTGTCAATTGTCTATGAACGGTCTGTTTATGAGAAATATATATATATATATATATATATATATATATATATAGGTTCTCGTACGACTGTTGACACTGAGTAGCCATAATTTATGGATCTAGACCGATTTTTCATTGTTCTTGATTCGGATTGTACGTCGGTGGAAAGGGCATTGGAAAATCGGCCACGGGGGACTGGTTATGTTTCTCAGCAACGTGAGGTTGTGTGACCCTCTCCAGGCTTTGTGTACTCCTGCAGGGAATATATGTCTATAATGAAAACAATACCTAAAACTGTTCATATGACTGACTTACTATGTATGGTAACATTAACATGTAGTTCCCAAGTTATTTTTTCGATAACAAAGTTTTAATATTGATCTCAATATATATCGGGATGTTAACAAACATTTTTACATATACAAATCTTCTGTACTCTGAATTCCTAAAAGAATGGGTTTTTTTTTTTTTATGAATTTCTTTATGGATAATCAAGCGAGTTCGAGGACGGTATAGATTCAAAATCCGAACAGACAGGTAATGGTACTTAATTTGTTAACTTATGTTTTTTATTGTTTTTTGTCATTAATCGGACAAAATTAAAAAATAAACTCGAATATTTTAAAATTGTGAAGATGAATCTGATCCGTTGATATAGCAAAATTAGGTCGATAACCAAATTATTATTTTTCCCAAATTATATGAAAAACATTTATTTATTATTCATAAACGAAATAAGAGAATAAAATAATAATCATCAAGAAAGTCTTACTGTATGATGCCAATTAAAAGGCAAGAAAAGATAACCATAAAATTATCTAATATGTGACAGAACTATAGATGGTTAACTGACTAATTCTAGCTTAGTTTGATTTCCATCAGCAACTTAGATTAAGAGATTCCACAAAGACAAACTAATATTTTGGGGGAAGTGAACTGTTTAATTAGTTATTTACGCTGTAATTATTATTAACATTCATATTTAGTTGTGCCAGTTAAATAAATAATAACTCAGTTTATTTATTTTTGTGTATTATGTAAGCCTTATTCTAAGATGATAATCAGAAACCAAGACAAGATGGCCATAAAATTATTACATCTCTACTATGGCTAGCTTGGTATTATTTCCATAACCAATTTTATATAAGGCATTCCAAAATGACAAATGTAATTTTTTAGGTTGACCGAACAGTTTAACATGCTACTTCTGTTTAGTATATTGTTTGCAGGAAATTTTTATTTCTCCCATTTTAATTCATACAAAATTATTTATAAATATTTTACATTACCTGCCGGTTCGGATTGTGAATCTAAACTATTCTCGAATCCCCACAAAATTTAAACATCAGTGCAGTCTCTAATGTAAATCAATCAAAATGAGGTAATTAACAACAGTAAAAAATTAATAAGTTAACAAAAAAAACACTAATTAACGGTCCGTGTTGAGAATCTAAACCAGTCTCAAAGCCACTTCAAAACACAAAAAAAAAATCAAAAATAAAAGTAATTTTTCATCTTTTCTGCTGTGCACGCTTTGGAAGCACTTCTACACAATGGCTTCCTATTTTTCTAGATTTCTGTTACTATTAAATTTAAAATCTCAGTATTCTATTAAAAAAAGAAAATCAGGAATTAAAATTTTGGGAATAATAATTTATAAATAAACATAACCAGTTCATTCATCAAAATGGTACAAGTAATTAGAATTTATTTAAAAAATGTTATAAATAAATGTTTGAACAGGACAACGCCGAGTCGGCTAGTATATATGTATATGTATATATATATATATATATATATATATATATATATATATATATATATATATATATATATATATATATATATATATTATATATGTATATAATATATATGTGTGTGTCTTTTTTTTTAATGTGTGTGTATTAGTCGAACAAAAGTTTTAAATGATTAGATTTTTGTAGTTAATTATCATTGGACTACTGTCTTATTGCTTGCCAAAACCTGACGATGGGTCTACAGTAATCATAATAATTAGTATTCGTGTAAAATATTTAATAATTAAATCAAATCATGAATAGATACGGTCAGATACTTTATAAAATATATAAAAAGAGAAAAATAATTTAATCGATGAGTATGACAAGCATCAGTTTTTCGCTATTTTTTTACATTTTGTTTTGCTCTGTATCAATCAAACACCTACTTTAGTGCTAAGCAATGTTGTAAACAGTGTTGCCAACATACTTTTCTTGTGATCTAAGACGTGTTCTAAAGGTTTCAACAATTTTTTATCACTAAATAATTATTTTCAGATATTTTTTTGTATTAGTGATATTTTTTGTCTATACATCACTATGCCATGTATCTTAATTTCACTTATATCCCCACGATATTTCCCTAAGAAATTTCGAAAATTCCCACCTGCGGTACTTTTTCCCTCACCCAGACACCTCGATTTCCTGTTGGTATTCCCAACATCACCCCTCTGGCCTAACACCGTTTCCATTCAGTCCTGTCTTGTCAGTGCAGCGGATAACATCTCCCCAACATTTGAGGTAATGATTCTTATTCGATATTATATTATATTCGATATTTTGTTTAAGCTTAGATTTTTACTTAATTTTATTTATTTCTCTTTGATTCTTATATCTGTTTAATTTAGAAGATTACTCCATGTATCCATGTTTTCTTCACCACGTTCATAAATTCTGATTCCCATGACACAGTAATATATTGAAAGATGAAATATTAAATTCACTAATAATTTTGCCCACATTTCATATCAAGATTATTACATATTTAAATTTTCTTCAACTCTATTATGGAATATTTCACTTATGCAAACTCTTTTATATTTTAACTTTTATTTACCTTCAGCGAATATTGACTTCTCTCTGTTAAATTAAAAACTTTGTAGTATGGTAATACTTGATATCCTTTTATGGCATTTTAGTTAGTCTTTTATTGTATTTCATCACTTAAATTATAGATATTTTTAAAAATTGGCAAATCACAAGGTGTTGTTTCTGGTTTCTTTAAGGTGTTACAAGAAATATCGTACCGTTTTAAAATTAAAATGGAAAAATGGATTGTGGCGATTTAAAAATACGGGCTACATTTTTTTCCAACATTTCTGTTTTATGAAAACACCATAAAAAGTGTACTTATTTATTGTGTGCCGACGTTTCGACCTACAATATAGGCCATCTTCACGGCAACTATACCAAGCGCCGGCGAGGAAGACCAACTGCCAATCCTATCATTTCTATTTTATGTTGTGTTAGTCTTTTATTGTATTTCACCAGTTAAATTATAGATATTTTTAAAAATTGGCATCACTAGGTGCTGTCCCTGGCTTCTTTAAGGAGTTAAAAGAAATGTACTGTTTTTAAATTAAAATGAAGATATGGATTGTGTAGATTAGTTTAAAACAGAGAATGCATTTAAATAACATTAAAACATTTTTTTTAATAAATTATATTTTTTTATCAATAAAATAAACCTACAAGACAAGAAGGCTGATAGAACTGACCCTGACGGACACGGAATCAAGGGTCAAGTTTCAGGGACCCATCAGTAAACCCTTCCAAATAAGAACAGGACTCAGACAAGAGGATAGTACTGTTTAACGTATTCCTGGATAAAATCATGAAGGAAATTTGGAAGAGCAACGGTAGGGACTAAAAACGAGAACATCAAAGTCATGCAAAATAAGTTGCAGACAAAAGACTTAACAAAGATCAGTTCCTCAATCCGTTGCTAGGGAACGTCGATAAAATATTACGCCACTAAAAACTTTATTCAACTTTATATAATAGAGAAATCATTCCATGCTTGAAAACTATGACGATATACTAAAAATATATAACTGTTATGGAGAATACACGTGACTTACTTCTACCCCTTCTAAACTATTAATTGATGGCTCAAAAAGTAATCAACTGAAAAAGGAATCAATTAAAAACCTGGGTGTACTGCACCTGCATTTGTTTCATATCGTTGTGGCAGTAAACAGCTGTTTAGTGTTTCAACTTCCGGTTTATCAACTAGATAACCTTAAATTTTAATGTATATCAAATTTTAAATTTAAAACGAATTCGTTGTTTTTTATGGCTAATCGGACGATGCTACATTGGAAGCTCTAAATTTTTCCTATCCAGGTTTAACTAGGATAGTGATTTTTAAAGAGTACCTGACTTCATACAGACTAGGGACTCCCGTTCAACGTCCCTCCCGAAGGACGGGCTAAATTTTTTACTCACTTTAATAAATCCTAGTGCCACTTGCTGGGCTACGAACCTGCGATCTTGGGCTTAGTTATGCTTATGCTAACCATTAGATAAAATGTCCCAAACCGAATTCGTTTTTCTATAAGACATTATTTTTTAAAAGGAGTAAAAAATTCTTGGTTATGCCGCGTTTCAGAGGTAACGTAAAATGGCGGTCCTGAGACTGTGCCAGGTAAGATCCCTAGCCTAATTAAACCTGGGTGGGCAAAATTTACTACTCCCACTGTAGCATCCTCCGATCAGCCATAACAGCATAATAAACAACGATAGATTTAGGTACGTGATTATCGAAATTGGTAATATATTTGTTACTAAAATACCAATATCCTGACTTCATTAATATAAAACTGTATAATAATTAATTTTAAAATAATTTGTTTGTATTTTTCGCCTAAAACTCGTTCATTTTTTGCAATAAATCTAATGCTTGTTACCGAAATTTAATTCATTATTCCCATCAAATGTTAAATACTGAATTTAAAAAGAATTCTTGAATGATTATTAGTTGACCTTCTAAATATCATAGAGGTAAAAATGATCAGAGTGGAGATAAAAAAGAAATTCTTAAATATGGAGAAGAAAATGGCTCGGGTGGAGGTCAACAATATACAATAATATATTTATTAAAAATATATATATATGTGTATGTATATACATATGTATCTTGTCTATTCATCCCGAATAGCAAAGGAAAGTACGTCTATTTTGGGACTAGGTCAGTTTACAATAACAAACGTAAACAGAAAAAGAAACACAATATACCTCCGGCCAGAAGGCTACCTAATAAGAATCACAATGTATTTAGGAATGTGCCAAATAAATAAATAAAAACAAATTCCTGACAAAACAATAAGCAACTAAAGAGAATAAATAACGGCAAATAAAAATGTAAGCTGCGATGTAAAAACTTCTTCAGATTACAAGGTCAACTTATATTTATTATTTATACGATCAACTAATAAATATTCAAGAAAAATCCTTAAATAGTAAGCGAATTCTTGTTAAAAAGTAATTAAAAATATAGGCATTAATAATAAAAAATAAAGGCTTTGAGAATGTCTCTAATAAACAGTTGTTTACAATTTAAAGATTTTTTTTACTTCCACCCGTAACATTTTCTGTTTTCTTCTTCTTACAAATATATTAAAATTTTCTTTTAGAGATCGAAATAAACACCGGATCGAAAATTTTGTTTGTTGCATAAAGTGAAGAGTGAGAGCTCTAAATTTTTCCTATCCAAGTTTAATTAGGATAGAGATCTTTAACGAGTACCTGCCATCGTACAGGCTCAGGACCCCCGTTTAACGTCCCTTCCGAAGGACGGCATAACCAAGGATTTTTTACTCTCTTTAAAAATTCTTTTGGCCACCTGGTTTAGCCCGGGAACCCGCGATCTTGGGATTAGAAGATTGTTATGCTAAACACTAGACTACAGGTCGCCTCATTTGAAAATTGTATACTTAATGTCTAAGTATGTTTATATTTTAAGTTTATATAGTCATACAAGACTGAAAATACAAGAAACTGCTCGACGTTTTCGACTAATTCAATATTTACTGGACAAACGTTCTAAGCTCCCAATTAATTACAAAAGACTCATTTACATTTCAGTTATCAGACCTATTTGGACATACGGAGTTGAACTTTGGGACTCTACTAAACCATCCAATTCATCTCGTATCCAATCTTTACAATCCAAAATCCTCAACGCCTCTTATTATGTCACAAACAAACTCATCCATCATGATCTTAATATCCCATATGTTGCTGATTTGACCCAAACTACATACCTATCCTTCCATGACAAGCTCCATACACACTTGAATCCGCTAGTACCTCAACTTGCTTCCCATACTATTCCTGATAACCCTCTGAGGAGACTGAAAAGAAGATGGCCTCGTGACCTTCTACTATAGAACTTTATTGGAGTGCTACCATAGGTAGTTTCTCCACAAGTGTATTTTGTGTTCATGTCATTTGTTCATATTAGCAAGTTTACTTGTTGTAACATTATTACAGTTGTAAATATCAATAAATTAATCTAAAAAAAAAAATAGTTTACAAAGTTATATTATAATCAATATAATTTCAGTTTAAACTCTCTATCTATGATCATTCAGTGACTAAAAATGAAGGTGTATCCATAGGTATTACAACAATCTGAAACAAAAAAATTGTATCTATTCCTCAGGTTGTCGCTTGGACTTAAGTTACATAAAGTTTATTGACTGTACACCCTCCCCCCAACCATTTCGCACTCTTCTCCATACTTATAAATTGATTACATGTCGGAAACTGGTATCTGTTCCACAGGTTAACGCTTCGAGTTGAGTTAGAACGAGTTTTAACTGTTTATTCGTTGCATTATTAATATTTTTAAAATATGTAAGTTATCGAAAGCTTTAATATGGAAAAGAGACCGTAATCATGGATAGCGAATGGATTTCAATAATCATTTTATCAAGAAACAAAAGTTTCAAGTTTTCGAAGTATTTATGTTTGTTGAAACGTTCACTTCTAAATGAAATGAATAGCGAAGTAAACGCATTTCACATAATTACGTTCTCTCTTCCATACTAAAGATCTTGATGATTCGAAACTATTTTTAGAACCTATTTAAAGGGAAACGAATGAAAAGTTAAAACTTGTTGTGACTCAAAGCGATAACCTGCGGAATGATTACCAAAACTTTCTTCAGCTGACCGTCTTTGAGTCATGCGAAAGACGCACTAGCAAACGCAATGACGTCACGAACGAACGATTTCAGGGATATTCAAAATGGATATTTCATGTCTCAATTAAAATAATTCCTAGGACTGCGCATGAGGAAGTAAAAAGATTAAATGGAATCTTTTTCGAGTTCACAGGTTGATCATTAATGCATAAGAAATCGACGTCATTTATCCAGTTTTAAAATGTAACATTCTATCTGCGAACTCTTTGTTCTCTTGAGTAGGGATTTATATCATTTACATAATATTTAATATATATACAGAGCCAAATAGATAGAGCATTGATGAAATTCCATGGAAGCTAGTCATAGTTCTACGAACAGATAATCATAAAGTTCGTAGGAGCTGTTTTCCTTGTTGGCGCGCATGCGCAGTTGGGTCCATGCCGCTGACGGACGGGGTCAGTGACGAAAGATTCATAGAAGTTGAGCCGTGTGAGATACAATTTTTTTTTTAAATTTATTTATTGTAATTTACAACTGTATTATAAGAATACAACAAGTAAATATAATAGCAGAAATGATACAAAATAGCATGGCTAAAGGCAAGTAGAAAAACTTTGAAATTAGTGAGTTTGAGTTAGAAAAAAGTTTGTCGTGAAAAGATTGATATCGTATTCGGGTTACATCAGCAAAAAATAGGACATTGAGGTCACTATGGATGAATTTATTCGTAAAAAAGTTAGGAATATTGAAGATTTTGGATTGTAAGCAAGGGGGGATCCAGGATATTTTTTTTGGGGGGGCACAACGGGTAGACGGGCAAAAAATCAATAATAACTTAGAAATAAACTTGTAGTATTTATAGAAAGGTTTCAAAGGTTTATTAAAATATCTAAACAATAGTTTCACTCATGTTACTTCTGTTATAACATCACATGATTTGCCTTAAATTATGTACTGTAATGGATTCTCCACAGTACACAAAAAACCGTCGGGGGGGCACCTCCTGGATCCGCCTATGATTGTAAGGATTGGACACGAGAGGATTTCGATAGGGCCTCCACTAACCCAAAGATTTACTCCCTAAGTCTAAATAGGTGTTATAATAGTCTTGTATATAAGTATATTGTAATTAAATGGGAGATTGGAGCGTTTGTTTAGTAAGAGTTGTAGTAGCCTGAAGCAGCGGGAAGTTTCTTGTATTTTCATTTAAGTATGAGGATTCCACGTTAAACGTTTGTCAAGATCTAATCCTAAATATCGAATTTGTCATACAGGAATCAGTGGGATATTAATAAGGGACTACTAGAGGACATGAAGTCATTGGTTTCCGAAGAAAGGAAAAGGAGTTAACAGGTTAACTTGGAATTTCCATATTGACTGACACGGCAAGAAACAGCTCGCCGTTTCAGGCTACTTTAACATTTACTAGACAAAAGCTCTAAGCTCCCAATTAATTACAAAAGACTCAAATACATGACAATCATTAAACCCATCTGGACTTACAGAGTAGAGCTTTGGGGTTTTACTAAGCCATTGAGTTCCTCTCGTATTCAATCCTTACAATCCAAAATCCTTCGTAAAATCCTTTGTTCCTTACTTTGTTACAAACAAAATAATCCATAATGACCTTAATGTTACATTTGTTGCTGATTTGACCCGAATCCGATATCAATCTTTTCACGACAAACTTCATTTCCACTCAAACCCACTAGTTTCGAACCTCGCAACCTCTTCAATTCCTGATAATCCTCTCCGAGGCGTCTAAAAAGAAGATGGCCTCGTGACCTACTAAGCTGAACTTTTTATTTGAGTGCTACCACTGGGTAGTTTCTCTATTTGCCTTTATCTTAGGGCATAATTTATCTTCGATCATATTTACTTGATGTATTCAGTTCACAGTTGTAAATTTCCGTAAATACATTTTTAAAAAAAAAGGTTATATGATTATGTTTGCTATAAAACATTTTTTATAAAAATAGCTGTCTAACAAATAACAACGACAAAATAATATAACACAAATATAATTGCTAAACCTCAAAAGACTTGCGACCTAGTGACTAAGCCATTTCAGCTCTGCGGTTATTGTAACCCAATATCTAACAGGTATTACGGCAATCTCCTGAAACATTTGTTTTTATTTTTCTTAACTTTCTCTACATTTTTTTATATTCTTTATATTTTATACTAGCGATCCGCCCCTGCTTTGCACGGATAGGATGACATATTATGCCTACATGTTTGCCTGCCTAATGTATTTTATTATCTAGCTATTATAAACAAAAAAGATTACCGCGAACATACAGACAGACAAGGCCAAGGACTTTGTTTTATAATATATATAGACTAGCTTATGCCCGCGGTTTCGCTCGCGTGGAATTTGGTCTCCCACATAAAGTTTCGTGAAAGATCAGTTAAAATAAATAATTTCATTATTTTTTTTAAATATAAGTTACTCGTACATCCAAAATTTCATATGTCTAACTTCAAAACTGACGGATTCTATACAACCTTTGTACTCCTATTATATTAAAGGGGAAACCCTTGGGGTGGAATTATCCAAATTTCTTTCTTAAACTATACAAAGAACCTATCTACAAATTTCAAGATGCTAAGTTCCTGATTTGCATTTAATAATGTACTGTAAAGGGGGACACATGCCCCCGTGCCCCACACAAATCTGCCCTTGCAGTAGCCTATGATTTATAACCTATTTTACTCAATAATTTTCATCCAAATCCGTCCAGTAGTTTTTGCGTGAAAGAGAGACAAACACACAAACTTTCACATTTATAATATTAGTAAGATTAGTAGGATACCAAACCAAATAGTTTCACTCATGTTCTTTCTGTTATTTTAATAACTATTATCATGTGATTTGCCTTTAATTATGTCCTATAATGGATTCTCCACAATACCTAAAAAACAGTCGGGGTGAGGGGCACATGCCCCGTGCGCCCTCCTATAAATCCGCGCTTGCTATAGCTAATGTGTTATTCTGATGTATAACCTATATTACTGTCAAGTTTCATCCAAATCAGTCCAGTAGTTTTTGGGTGAAAGAGAGACAAACATACAAACTTTCACATTTATAATATCAGTATGATAGATAGATAAGAGATATTAGGCAGCGTTTTCAATGAAACCTCCCTGGTGGCTATACTTTTTCCAACGTTTCCGACAATTATCATTAAATTCCAACACATTTACAAAAAACGCGACAAATTATATACCTACAGCTTTCTGTTGTATCACTCTATCTATTAGTGATAACTGAATGAAATCCCTACATTAGTTATTGAGTTTACAGTATAGATTTATCTATTTTTTCTATAAAAAATGTTTTGACGTTTCCGATTTCTGCGAGTCGTGCGGGATGGTATAACCACAATGCCGTATAGGTTTTAATATAGAATAATCTGGAAAAGCTACTTAGGTTCAGTTATCTCTCACGTTGTGAAACATCCGGTATCCTCCAGTTTACTCGTATTTTTTTGGCCGAAAATTCTACGCAAAATCTTATGATCGAATACTTTTAGATATTGTTAATGCTTCTAAGTTATTAGTTACGTTTCTCACCTACATACAACATTTGGAAAGTGGATCGGGTCACCTGTGATCTAGTGGTTAGCGTAACAACATTCTATCCCCAGAAGGACTTTGTATTTTTAAAGCGAGTATAAAATCCTTGGTTATGCCGTCCTTCGGCGGGGATATGAAATGGCGGTCCAGATTCCGTGCAGTGTAAAGTAATCTTTAAAGATCCCATCCTAAATATAACTGAATAGGAAAAATTAAGGATGCACTGTAGCATTTTGGGGTGGATAGGGAACGGGGTGGCTCAGTGGTACAGCGCTGAATTGCTGTGCCGAAGGTCCTGGGTTAAAATTTGCAGGCTTTTATTTAATCTTTTAGCGGCCTGAAATGGGTCCTCTGGAATCTAGGACCCTCCTAGAGCTCAACCAACCTCTATAAAGCGGGTACCCAAAATAGGGGAGGAATCTGGCGGTTCAGCGTGATCTAGGACAAATCACTTCCCTGCACAACCTTTGTCCAAGAAACAGAACAGTCTCAACTACATACTGAGCCCAAGACCCTTCATTGCTCGTAATGGTATATTTTTTTTTGTAGCATTGCCCGAGTAGCCATAACAGGCAGCATAAAGAGAGAAGTGAAATGAAAATAAAGATCCAAAATAAAATAATGTTAAATTAACATTCTCCCCGTGTATACATCGCAAAGTGCGAGAATACGGAGATGTAGGATCAATTGAAAAGAAGGGATATGGCTGGCCGTGAAGCGAAGCCAGGATAGCCGAGATGGATAAGGCGTCATCACGGAGAGATGAAAGTCCCGGGTTCAAGTCCCGGTCCTGGCCATATCTTTTCTTTTCAGATAAAATATTTAGAAAAAACAAACAGTTTGATTGAAGGTTGTTAGTTTTATAAATTCTAATTTTTAAGGTCCGAGTCTGGTAAATAGGAGACTTTTCCTGCTTATTACCAGGCCTATATGTTCTCTTCATTTTTTTTTTCAAATTATTTTAGAACATAATTACTTAAACTTCTTGACATGTTCAAACTTATCCCCTCCTATATCCATAGCACCAAAATCTATTTCTTCCATCAACAATATACTTCTTCTTATCCGAATCAACTTGGAACCCTACTTCATTACCTGCCTTCATCAATGATCGTTCTGTTGTCAGTTGTGATGTTACAGCATCAATGTTGTAATGTTGTCATCAAAGCTTCAGTGGGAGCTTTAATTTTTCCTATCCGGTAATATTTAAGATATTTAGCGATTACTTTACATTGCACAGAATCGGGACCGCCTTTTTATATCTCCGCCGAAGGAAGGCATAACCAAGGATTCCTTACTCGCTTTAAAAATCCAAGGCTAACTCGCCAAATGCCAAAGACTCGCTTCCAAATGTTGTATATAGATGTGAAACGTGGCTAATAACTTAAAAGGGTTTACAATATCTAAAGGCATACGATAATAAGGTTTTGCATTGAATACAGGATATTACACAACGCGTTGGCGACTCTTCCCTATGAGAGATAACTAAACCTAAGTAGCCCAGGTTATTCTATATATATTAAAACCTACACGGCGCTGCGGTTATACCATCCCGCACGACTGGTAGAAACCGAATACATAAACGAATAAACGAAGATGAAAAAATAAGAACAAATGTTTCATGAGACTACCGTGTGTGATTGATAAATCCAAACAAGGATATTTTACAACCCAGATTTTCTAAATCAAACCTATTTTCGGCGTGTTAGTCCTTCCTAGTAATATACTCTAGTCTTGAATTAAATTCTGTAATTAGAAATGTGATCGCATCCCTCAATATAATAGTTTATTTTTTTTTTCTAAGGGTTTCCTCAAATTGAGGTTTCCTTCAGCCAAAAATTTCCTTTAATTCATTTTTCCATTTTGTTCTATGTTGTATATATCTTCCTCCTTCAGAACTTGACCGTCCATACTTTCCTCAATCTCTTCTAACCATCTTTTACGTGGTCTTCTTCGCCACTTCCTCCGCTTCAGCAATCCAATTGAAAATTAAATTGGGCAATCTTTCTTCCTTCATTCTTCTGAAATGACCATACCATTCCAATATTTTTTTTCTCTATATTTTGGAAGACGTTTTGTTGAGTTTGCATCCGTTCTCTAATTTCGGCATTAGTCCTTCTTTCTAGCCTAGGTACCCTGGCAGCTCTCCTCCAATAGTCCATCTCAGTAGCAAGTAGCTTTTATCCTAGAGCAGCGGTTATCGTCCATGTCTCTGCTCCATATAGAAATATGGACTTATAAATGAGCTTCTTGGTATCTTTCGTCATATTGTTGCTCCAAAGGCCCGAGCTAAGCAACCAATTGCTTTGCGGGTTGTAATTATCATTTGTTTTATCTCTTGTTCCGACATTCCATTTCTTTCCATATATTTAAAATTATCCACTCTTTTTATGACATTGCCTTACCAACAAGGTCCTCCTAATCATAAATGGAAATGTATTCAAGAAGCAGTTGATCGTCTTAGCCGCCGCTTGGTATATTTGCCCTGAAGATGGTCTACATTGTAGGCCGAAACGTCGGCACACAATATTTCTTCCTTACATTAGAAGTTACAGTCAACCAATTCTTCTCTAACGGTAATGTATTCAGTTTGGCTTAAGTTTATTTTCAAGCTCCAACTATCATACGTCTCCCATAGTTTTCTTTGCATGTATTCTGCATTCTCATGGTCTTGAGCGACAATTGCCCGATCATCAGCGAACTGTAGATTATGGAGATGGCTGTGGAGATGACCTATTCTCACTACCATTTGCTTGTATTTTTTATCCCATCCTTTTAAATCCGTTCCAATGTAGATTTTAAATCGGGATGGTGACATACAGCAGCTTTGGAGTATACCTTTACTAGTTGAAAATTCCGGTGACACATTCCAACCTATTTTAATTTGACACTGGTTGTTGCTGAATAATTGGAACGGAGTGGCTCAGTGATAGAGCACTGAGTTGCCATGGCGAAAATCTTGATTCAAATTCAGCTATAGGCAAGACTTTTATTTAGTCTGTTAGCAGCTGGATATGGAAGATATAGGATCTAGGACCCTCCTGGGGCTCACTCAGCCTCTATAAAGTGGGAAACCAAAATAAGGGGGGGGGAAATCTGACGGTTGAGCGTGATTTAGGACAAATCACCTCCCTGCACAACCGTTGTATCTACCATGTACCATTACAACCCCAAATCCGTTCAAGGGTTGTAATGGTACAGGGTTTTTTTTTGTTGCAATATAATATTAATTAAAGATTTTCTTTAATATATATATTAATACAAAGCTTTAACGAGTTTTTTACTTCTATTCCATTAAGCTCCACATCTTACCGATAGTCAATACCAACGAATTATTTTGTGATGAATCATCTGATCAGCACTCTTCCAACAATCAGTTGTTTATTGAATACTTGAGAATCATCGGTATTCCCTTGCAGTCTATGCTAAAATTGATTTTGTTTTGCCCATCGTTCACCTGTTTAGGTAAGAACTTGAGATATTTAAAGTCCTGACAGACCAGAAAAGACTGCTGATTAATATTTATATCAATGTGAAGGATGCAAAATTCTTGACCTTCATTGCTTTTCCTCTAGTCTGCACCTTCTTTAACCTTAACCACTTCACTACTTCCTTAAACTTTTATTTAATTAATTAATTAAAGGTAAAGTAATTATTATCTGAAATATCTCCACAAGTTGTGGATATTTTTAAAAATGCCACTGGTATAATAATCCATAATATAAGAAAACAATAAACCCAAATATTTTAATTAATTTTTGTTTCTTTTTTTTTTAGTTTAGTTTTATTTAAGAAGGTTTCAAGAAAAAAACAAAATGGGAGTGTTTCATAAGTTATTTTTCTTCTTTGGGGCAGTATTGATTTTGAATGTCGATTTGATACATGGTAAGTAATCTATCATGATTATTATATATTTCAAATGATGACTAAAACAAAATTGTTTTTTTCAATTAAAAAAATAATATTTTATCTCTATTTAATCATTGAATAATACTAGTATTATTATTAACATATATATATATATATATATATATATATATATATATATATATATATATATATATATATATATATATAATTAGTGGCGGAGCCGTTAAGGGGTGATAGTATGGGGCAATTCCAGTCGATATTACTTTGAGACCTACTGTCCTAAAGTTAACTTTTTCCAAGATATTCCTACTTAAAGAATTTTACAAAAAAAAGTCCTATTTAAAATCTTAAATATTTATAAATCCTAAAAATTGGTCTTTCTGGCCCTTTTTTTTTTTTTTTTTTTTTTGCAACAAAGATATTCTAAATAAGGAATATTAATAGTCAAATCTCCACAAAAAACACTGTTTCGACCTACATTGCAGGTCCACATCATGACTTGATAGACAAGATAGAAAAAAAATAATAAAAAATAAAAAACAATGTAAAGAATAAAATTAGATAAAATAAAATATAGAGCTAATACAATAATAATAAAAAAAACTGTACCACTAAAACATGTGAACGGGTCTGGGGTTCAGTACATGGTAGAGACTGTAATGTTTCATGGACATATGTTTTACCGGTAGGTGATTTGTTTTAGATAGACTGCAAACAGACTAAATAAAAGTCTTGCCTGCAGTGGGATTTGAACCAGGATTTTCGGTAAGGCAACTCAGAGCTCTACCACTCAGCCACTCCACTCCATTACCATGGCAACTCAGAGCTCAACCACTGAGCCACTCCACTCCATTACCACGGCAACTCAGAGCTCTACCACTCAGCCACTCCACTCCATTACCACGGCAACTCACAGCTCAATCACTGAGCCACTCCACTCCATTACCATGGCAACTCAGAGCTCAATCACTGAGCCACTCTGCTCCCCTAATACAATAATAATAATAGCAATAAATAAAATGCTATTTGAGTAAACCATTTTAAGTTATAAAATTAAATAAAGTCATAATCCGATATATATATTATCTAAAATCATAGTATATGAGTAATATACATTAACAATTTTACAATAAATGAAATTAAACAATATTAATTTATTTGGTGGCAAATTAATTTTGTTATCAAATATAAATATTGTATAATAAAGACAAAATAAATTATTTAATTAAATTAATTAATTAGACAAAACATTGAGAATTTTTATATAAACATGTTTATAAGCTTATGTTTGTTATGTTTTTTCACGAATAACAATGTCTTCTCTTTAAAAAAAGTATTGAATTCATATTTTTCAAAAGTAAAAAAATAACGTATCAATAACAATTTTCTTTTTATTATCATTATTTTTATTTTTTTTATTAATTTTTTTTAATTATTACTTTTGTTTATTTTTTATTTTAAGACTGTGGAAAAATTCCAACGAAAAGCCCTTAAGTCTCCAAACTAAAACAGAAATTGAAATTATCTGTCCTAACAGAGGATTATTTCAATTTCTGTTTTAGTTTTGTGACTTAAGGGCTTTTCGTTGGAATTTTTCCACGGTCTTATCATTTATGCAAGGTCTCTTTTTACTTTTCAATATAAATTTTTTATTTTATTTTTTTGGATTATTTTATTTTATTTTTTTGTATGATAGTGGTATTTTCTCTTTTTATTGTATGCTTGTATAGCTACTTAGCGCTATTACTTATTGCCTACAAGTGACTGTTTGTAATGCTATTTCAATAAAGTGTATTTAAAAAAAATAACAATTAAGAAATGATAACCTACATTTTCTAAGATTACACAATGCTGCATGAAATTCTATTTTTGATTGCTGATACATTTTTCGACAGTATTTTCCCATGCTGAGTTCAAATCTGTTGGAGTTATATTCCTATCACGCTAAGTTTTTGTGCTACACAATTGTATAGGTCTAGCATAAGGGAAAGAAAATTTTAAGAGAGACCCTACATAGTGCCTTCCTAGCTTAGGTGTGTGGGATTCACAGAGGTGAATGTGATTTAAAGAGGAGTTAGTCAAGTCAGTATTTAATAAGGCATAAGTTTAATTGCTATTTTTCCTCGTTACTCTCATAATTTAGTCAAATTAGAAATGAATGCATCACGGCGCGAGTGTATCAACAGTCCAGATGAGTTTTGTTATATATGTGGCTGCAAAACAGAGACAAAATATTACAAAGTTTGTGGAATATATGTGTTTTGCTTATTTTTGAGTGAAACTTGGTGGCTAAGATAAACCATGAGCTCCCATGAAGTTTGTCGTACATGTGTGGAGGCATTGCGGCTTTGGAAATCAGGTAAAAAAATCTTTGCCTTTTGGTATTCCTATGGTATGGAAGGAACCAGCCAATCATTATGATGATTGTTATTTTTGCATGACGAAAGTATGTAGCTATTCAGCTAAGAATAAAAAATCCATTGTATATCCGAAATTGCCATCTGCTATCAGGCCTGTTCCGCATGATGACACAATGTCTGTTCCAACTCTTCCTAATGTTCTCGCCGATGTGTCAGCTGAATATAGTTCTCAAAGCAATGGAACTGAGCCTGATGAAGATGATGATGAAACATTTGAGCCAGAAGCTTTTCATCCAAGGAGAACTGAATGACTTAGTCAGTGACTTGAATCTCGCAAAAGATGCAGCAGAAGTCCTTGGGTAAAGGCTAAAATCAAAAAACCTTTTAGACCCAGGGTTTGTATATGCATGGTATCGACATGGTGAACAGGAAATTGCATCTCTCTTCAAAGAAAAAGATTCTATGGTCTATTGTTGTGACAAAAATTCATTAATGGGGTTTTATGGGATTTAATAATGTTCAGCTGAGTGGAGACTGTTCAAAGACGCTTCGAAGGATAGCTTAAAAGGAGTTCTTCTTCATTATGGGAATAGATATGCATCTATAGTTCATTCTGTGCGTTTGAATGAATATATATATGTAATATATAATAAATATTGAACCTAAATATTATTGTTTCGTTAAGAACTTATGTAATTAAAGATTTGAGTTTGTATTTTACTTCTGATTTTCCTTTAAATTTACCTTTAAAGCTAGGTCCCGTGTTTCATCTGTGTTCATGGATTTTGTGGGAAATCTGTACGTGATAAAGAAAAACTGACTCTAAAATTGAATTCAGCATGAAAAAATATGTCGAAAACACAATTTAAGTTTTATACATCGATTAAAAATTTAATAAATGCAGCATTGTGTTACCACAGTTTTTTGCATTATTTATTTTCACTGTTAATATAATTATACTGTTAATACAATAATAATATTTATATATAATGTTTTTATTAATTAATATCACTTTTCTGTCCCATTTACCTCATTATTTTCTTGAAAAATAGTGTGCTTGTCTATTCCTCATGTATATAAAAATGGTTAATCTTTCTTTCTTTGTTCTTCAATGGCTTACTTTAGTTTTCCTGGATGTAATTGCCTCACAGTCTCTGAAATCACAATTAATAAAAATATACATTACTAATGAAAACAGCTGCTTTCTATAAGTAAATTTCAAAATGCAACTAACCGGATATTACAGCTCAAAGATTGCCCGCATTAGGGTGTATCATCCTTTTAACGAAACTATGTATCTGTCGTTGGGAATTCCCTTAAATTTTAGGGTCAACATTTCCAAATTGTTCTGTAGCTTTCCTAGCTATAATATTTTAAATATTATTTATATTGTAAACAACCTCCTATTAATAACAGTTCTGTTTATATTGTAAGTGTTGAATTTTTTTTTACTTTATTTTAACATGTTATGAATATAAAAACAAATTAAAATATCATTACTATATTTATATTTATTAATACAAATTAAAATTTTAATTTGCATTGCAGCAAAGAAACCAACAGTGGTCTGTTATGTGGCGGCATGGGCCTCTTTTAGAGGCAAGTTTAGTGTAAGTAATATAGATACCCAACACTGCACGCACGTCATATATGCATTTATGGGATTGAATAAAACCACCAGTGAAATTAGAAGTGTCGATCCTTTGTTAGATCTTGAAGAAGGAGGAAAAGGCAAAGGTATGTTTAATCATTTTTTGTAATAATTTAAATGAATAATACAGTGGAAAATCAAGACACTATTCAGTAGCACAAATACTATTACTAATAGTAATAGTTCTTAAGTACTTTTTCTTGAGCTTATCGATCTACCTTCAATTCATAGAAGCTGTAGACACCAACTTAAACAATTGAGGCCCCTTTTTTCCAAGGAAGATCTAGCAAACCCTAACCATATTATTTTACAGCTGGGATAATAGAAAAAAAATTTATCTCTACCCGAGCACAGGATTTTTCAAAATCTAAACGTGCTCAATCAAAAAACAGAAGAAATGAGCTAAGTTTCAAGAACTCAAAACTCAATGAGCTGTCAATTCCCTTTAGAAAAATATAGTATTAGTACAATTTAAGTGATCTGATATATATATATATATATATATATATATATATATATATTTTACTGTAGATTATGTATATTTTATTTGTCTCTCAACTTAAAATAAATTTCAAAAATATCTATTCAGTTTGCATGATTTTATTTTGTTTCCATTAAACATTTTAAAAGTAGAAATTAATTAAATTAAAAGTAATGACTTAAATTTATGCCATGATTGCTACTAATAATAATATAGTAATAATAATAAGAATTATAATATTTATAGAATTTATTTTATTTTTATATGATATAATTTTTTTAATATTTTATTTGAAAAGAAAAGATATGGCCAGGACCGGGACTCGAACCCGGGACTTTCACCTCTCCTTGGTGACGCCTCAACCATCTCGGCCATCCTGGCTCGCTTCACGGCCAGCCATATCCCTTCTTTTCACTTGATCCTACATCTCTGTGTTCTCGCAATTTGCGATGTATAAACGGGGAGAATGTTATTTGAACATTACTTTATTTTGGATCTAGTTGAGTTTACGTCATTAATATTATTATAATTCATTTTATTTTTATATGGTATAATTTTTTTAATATTTTATTTGAAAAGAAAAGAGGCGTCACCACGGAGAGGTGAAAGTCTCTGGTTCCAGCCCCGGTCCTTGCCATATCTTTACTTTTCAAATAAAATATCAAAATATTTATAGTTTACAGTTTTTTTTCTTTTTCTTTTTTTTTCATCTATCTAACTAACTCTATCAAACTAAGTCCTATCAATAGGATACTGATTTTCCGGTGACAAAGTAATTCTAAATTCATTTAATAAGGCATTTTTTGAATTCCCAATTTACATTATTGTATAAATTGTACACATACCATAGATAGGAACATAATTTTAAAATATAATCTTTTCTGATAAATTTGTTGTAACTTATTGATTCATAAAATGTATTTTTAAAAACCATATGTGATCATGAGAGTTATATTATTTTTACTACTTAGTTGAGGTAAATATTTAATTTTTCTTCATATTAGGTCAGCTTAAAGAACTGAAAAATCTGAAGATTCTTAATCCAAACATCACACTGCTAGCCAGCGTCGGAGGATATTCGGAGGCCTCGAAAAACTTTTCTGAAATGGCAGCATCTTCTGCAAGGAAAGCCACTTTCATCAACAGCCTTGTAAAGTTCATAAGGTATTTCAATATTTTTTTTAATTACTATTATTACTTTTAAATATTATTTATTAATCATTTATGCTCAATAGCCATTATAAATTAAAAGTTTTAATTTATTTTAATAGAAAATGGGAATTGGATGGTATTGACATCTGTTGGCAATTTCCTGGTCAAAGAGGAGGAAGATCGGATGATAGGAAAAATTTTGTAAACCTTTTAAAGGTAAGCTAATCGCAATATAAAACAAAACAAACGTATTTATCTGAAATACTGAATTAAATTGTGTAAACTTCTACGTTTTCTTATTTTCATTATAAGTGGATGCAATAACATAAGTATCATTTCAAATTTTTTTTTTTTTAAATTGTGTTTGATTTGAATTTGGAATAACATTTACAACTCAGCGGACCTCTCGAATGTATAAAAGATGGAAAGAAAATGAAAGCTTATTTAGTATATAATACTTAATATTTCTATTCTAAAATCTTTTTCATTCCTGCATAATGCTACATACAACATGTCAACACTTATTGTCAGGTAATGGATCCAGCATTTATGAAAAGGCTTTCAGTGGTATCCTGATATCCTGAAGAAACACCAAGTTTCTTTGCAGTAGACTAAATGAGTTTGGTAGTGATATATAGCCAGAAATGCTTGTAATTAGATTTAAGGTCATCAGCCAGCGAATATGTTTCATCCGTAAACTAACTAACTAACTAGCACTACAGCTTGGTGTGGGCCTCGACTTCCTTTACCATATTACCCCAGTCTCCTCTGCACAGTGCTCTGCTCCACCAATTTCGAACAGCGAGTTCTGTAAGGTCCTTTTCCAAGTCCTGGAGGCCCTGCCTCCTGGGTCTTCCTCTTCTTCTGGTGCTAGACAGCTTACTTTTAGGGTCTTCTTAGGAGCTCTGCTTTCCTCTTTTCTTGCTACCATTCACTTCTTCTTACACTAATAAACTGGACTATGTCACAGGATCCAAAAAGCTCTAATAATTCATTGGTTTTCCTGATTCTCCATTCACCCTCCAATAGTGGTCCACATATATCCCAAAGATTCGAAGATTCTTCAGGCATTTACAGTAGGGAAGCATAGAATAGCGGCCGAAATATGACATTTTTCAGCAGAATATGTCACAATATGTCTTATACAATCTTATCTTTGCAGCTCATGATAACAGTGATAATTGGAATAACTTTATTTTTGCAAAATATGCTCAGTTGCCTGCCATAATCCGTTTTTGCATCTCTGTTGATATTTTATTTTCTTAGTTGAATTCTGCACCCAGATATGCGAAGTTCTTAACATTTTTAAAGGATTATCCCTCCACGGTTAGATCATCTGCTCTTGAGACACCCATTGAACTCATAATGATATATTGTGTATCTCCCTCATTGATTTTTAATCCAATTACTTTGCCTTTAGCTTTCAGTAATTTAAATATGTCAGAAAGTAATTGTTTACTCCATGCCACTTAGCAGATATCATCTGCATAAGCACATATTTAACTGGATGGATATAATATATTCCCATTAGTATTCACCTTTTTCATTACACTGTGTAATGCAAGATTAAATTCCTACTGTTAACTCCAACATTTATGTCCCATCCATAATCGTGGGAAATTCTATAACTAAGGTATC
Organism: Arma custos; assembly: GCA_037127475.1. Classification (NCBI taxonomy): domain Eukaryota; kingdom Metazoa; phylum Arthropoda; class Insecta; order Hemiptera; family Pentatomidae; genus Arma; species Arma custos. The sequence goes on along the minus strand of CM073762.1, from coordinate 14,462,107 downwards.
CTAAATGTCCATACTCTCACGGAAGTAGCAAATGTAGAAAATACTTCAAAGAATCTTTGGTACTTGCCCATGATACGACATGAAGACAGTTGCAGGAGACTTCAACGACAATGTCGAAACAGAAGATATCTATGCCATCGGGTAGGATTGAGTCTATGGAACCACAAACTATGAACTTTCTAACATCCAGAGATCTTATTGTAAACTCCTCAGTGCTCCTTACTTTGTTACGAACAAAGTAATCTATAATGACCTTAATGTCCCATTTGATCCTGATTCCCAAATCCGATCAATCTTTTCATGACAAACTTCATTTCCTCTAATTCATTCTCAAAATTCATTCCTCACTCTAAACCACTAGTTTCAAACCTCGCAACCTCTTCAATTCCTGATAATCCTCCGAGGCGTCTGAAAAGAAGATGGATGGCCTTGTGACTTACTAAGTTGAACTTTTTATTTGAGTACTACCAGTGGGTAGACTCTCTACTTGCCTTTATCTCGGAACATTATTTATCTTTCATCATATTTACTTGATGTATTCAGTATACAGTTGTAAATTTCAATAAATACCTTAAAAAAAAAGTTCAACAATACATAGATCAATTGTACTTTCAATCATTTCATAAAACAAGACATTTAACTATTATAAATAAAATCTTTTAGGAGAAATGAAAAGTTCAACCAGTTATTGATGAATAATGTTATTATTAGCATCTATCGCACAACTATTTAACAGCTTTTTAGATAAATATAACACATATCGAAGGAATTCTAACATTATTCTATAGTTGATTAAAAGAAATAGTATAACTCATGCACTGGCCGCTAGGTCCCACCAGTCTCGAGCATACCACAAGTTGCCAAACACAGCTAAAGTTTTAACATAAAAAAAATATTAACAAAAATAAAGTTTTATTATGGTATAATATAATCACAAAAAATAATTTCAGGAAATCAAAGCAGTCTTCAAGCCCGAGGGATGGCTCCTAACAGTTCACATCATTGCTAAACGTACAGAAATCGTTCTCGGCTACGATCTGAAATCTATTGCCCAGACTGTTGATTACATCAACTACCCTGCTGTGGAGTTTCATGGGCCATGGCTTAGGAAAACGGGAATCATGGCTCCTTTGAATTCTAGCAATGAAAATAATGTTGTAAGTAAATTGATCTTCTTTATTTTATATAAAATTTCCAAAATATTTTAAAAATAATGAAGTATGCATAGGATAACTTTTAAAATAACCCTAAGTGTTGTTTTCTATAATCATTTTTAAAACAAAGCCCTTACAATTACAATCCATGAAGGGTCTTGGGTTATGATAGATGAGACTGTACTGTTTCTTGGACAACGGTTGAGCAGAGAGGTGATTTGTCCAAGTCAATGCCCAACCGTCATCTTTATAGTTGTTTTTGTTGTTTTTTTGTAGCAAACAATTATTGGAAGAACTTAAAAATAAATTTATTTTATTATTTCAGATATATATGGTTGAATATATAGTTAATAAAACTGGAATGCCCAGGAAAGTATTATTAGGGCTCCCAACTTATGGTCATGCCTACATCACAGAGAATAAGATATCAAGCATGGACTACCTGAACCAATTTTCCGATAAAGCATTTGCATCACCCTGGACAAATGAACCAGGAATAATTGCCTACAATGAGGTACATATTAACTACCTTGAATTATTGAAACTATTATTTTATTTAGACTAGTTTTTTTGTATATTTACTAAAGGTGTTGCGTTTTTTAATCCATTTATAAATCAACTTATTATCTAAAAAGTTATTGTAATGCTAAATTCTATCCTATTTATTTTTATGAAATGTAATGCTAAATTTTTATTTTTTTTTAAACTTAATTTTTAATTATAGATATGCATGAATCTGAAAAACGGTAACGGTTGGAATGAAGGATTTGATGAAAATTCTTCCACACCTATTGCTTACAAGGATAATATATTTGTGAGCTTTGACAATGAAAAAAGTTTGATTGAAAAGGTAACCTCCCAAAAAAATCCAAATTATCAATATACATATTTTCATTTATTTCATGCCAGAGTTGCAACAGTTTAGCGCACTAGTATTCAGATAAAGGTTTAGTAACTTTTTTTTTTTAATCTTCTCTATTATATAAAACATTCTTAGTGATGATCGGCGTTGCATAGCTACGGATGAAAGAACTTTTTCTTTAGTCTTTTGTCCAGCTCGATCAGGCGATTTCAAATTACCTCTATGTATTATATGTATATATATCACTAAAAGTTTTTATTGATCGCTGTATAATAATTTATTTTCCATAAGTTACATAATTATACATTGTTGAGGGTCGAAATGGGTTGAGGAATAAATTAAAATAATTATCGATGTTTAGCGTATCGAAAGTGGACCTCCATAAATTTAAAAGAATTTATTTAATAAATGAAAAATATTCTAAAACTCATAAAACAATTTATTATTAAATACTCTTTCAAGTTTCCACAGTCACTATTTGTACAAAAAACTTCTGTTGTTTCTTATTTCTTATTTTATTTTGGATTTCTCGGCTTGTGCCATATAAATACACCAACCCGGACCAAGGTCGAGGGTTTGGTTCATTTTATAGGAATATTTAAAAAATGTTTAACGATGCTGGCAGTTTCCAGCATAACAGCTTTCTTTACTTCTTCCAGTCCCCTAACTATTTCCAGCGTCTTCATTGATCTAATCGTTTCCTGAGGAATTAAACCACTGCTCGATAGAATGATTGGGAGTACTTTTACATCCACCAGTCGGTAGAGATGCCTTAATTCCTCATATAGCTGTTGGTACTTCTGTATTTTTTTACTCAATGTTTTGGAAACGTTATCATCAGCAGGAACCCCAACTTCGATGATGATGGCCTTTTTTATTTGTTTGTCTAAGAGTAGTATGTCTGGTCGATTATGGGTATTATTATGGTCAGTCATCATAGTTTGATGTCATTTTTTCTAATATTGCCTGTGGCTGGTATTTGTAAAATCGGAGATGACTGTTTATTAAATTATATTTTTGGGCCAGTGCCTGTTGTACGATCTTGGCAGCATTATTGTGCCTAGTTACATATTCTTAACCTACTAATGCTTGGCAGCCAAAGATGACATGTTGAATCGATTCGTACTTTACATAGGTGGTATCTATCTTCGATTACTTGGTGCAGAATGTGCTTTCTGTAGGAGTTTGTTGCCATGACCTGTTCCTGTATTGCCAGAAGGAATCCTTCAGTCTCGGGGAACATTTTTCCTGTGGTCAAACAACGGACAGACGCTTCTAAATTGTTGATGCCCGGAGTATTTAAAGGACTGTAATACCTTCCATGCAGTGGTTTACACTTCCATGATTCTGTAAGGCTCTCCTCAGTTGGCATTGCTGTTGTATCTTGTCAAAGCAAATTCAGTTATTTATTTATTATTATTATTATTTATTAATTTCATACACAAAATTATTCAAAGATGACACAATTTTGTTACGAATGTTGATATAAATATAATACAAATGGCATGGCCTCTCTCTACCGGCGGACTCCCGCTATTTTGCACGCTCTGGTCTGCGTGAGAGGATATCCCAAGCGAGCCTCCCATCTGGATGAATGTGTCTTGTTTGAAGGACCTGGTTTCAGTTCTCAAGAGGAATTAGTATAGTATTGCGACTCAAGAGGCTTTTATGAAGAACGAGGTTCGGTACAGAAGTTTGACGATCCTAAATGTATTTATTTAAATCTTTGTGCTGTAGGAATTGTGTGTATCATTTGAATTTGCTTTTATTGTCCCGTATTAAATATAGTTTTCATTTGAACCCACGGAGATTAAGGTTTCATGCTCAATAAAATATTTTTTAAATTAATTCATTGAGTACTACCAGTGGGTAGTTTCTCTACTTGTCATTATCTCATGTCATTATGTATCACTTAGCCTATTTACTTGTTGTATTATTGTAATAAAGTTGTTAATATCAATAAATAAATTTAAAAAAAAAGATTAATTCAAAATTACGTGTGATAGTTTATTTGAGTATCAACATAAATTCAATACAGTATATTAATAAGGCAGAAAAAATAAAAATGGAGTTTGAAGAATTGAGTTCATCTGGTGAAGAACGCGTTGTGGAAAATAATAACGAAAGTGGAAAATAATAACAAACGCAAAAGGTCATAAGAAAGTTCCTAATGATTACTGTGTAATGTTTTAATTTTACATATAAAATGGATTTTTCACTAAAATAGAGCCAAAAACTCAAAAAGAAACACTATTATTTATTATAATGCAATTGGGAAAAACCACAATGCAAAGCCTTATGTTTCAAGTGGGTGTATTTTTGAAACATAAGGCTTTGCATTGTGGTTTTTCCCAATTGCATTATAAAAAATGGATTTTTGTAAAAATGGGTCATCAAATTGGGATTGGTCCACCATTGTGATACAAAAACAAGTTTTTTGTTTGACATTTAGTTTTATAAGCTCTGGCATGCTTGATATATTGATGTAGGGTAAAGTTGAAACAATCAATGTTATATAAACAAACTTTCTGATAAGAAATTATATTTAAAAATTTAATTAATTTAATTTTATCTCCTTTTAAGGCAAAATTGGTCAGCACTTACAAACTAGGTGGTATCATGTTGTGGTCACTAGATATGGATGATTTCCTCGGTGAATGCCATAATAAAAGTTATCCAATGCTATCTGCTGTCACCGATTTTCTTAAAAGTGAAGGAGAAAAAACTTCACAAGATAAAACAGAAAATAATGGGACTAATTTTCGTAGTGTAGTTCTTTCTAAAATGGCATCTGATTTGGAAGAGAATAAGCATAAAGGTGGAAATGAAATGAAAAACACCGATTTATTTATCAGTGAAGAAGAAAAAGTTTCACAAAATAAAGGAGAAAATAATGAGACTAACTTTCTTAGAGCAGTTCCTTTTAGACCGCCATCTTATCCGGAAGAGGATAAGCAGCAAGGTACAAATTCATCGATATCAAAATCGACACCGAATAAAAGTGGAAATCAAGTATACCAAAGCCAAACTCTTACTATTGTAACAATGTCTATATCCTTCATTTTTTATAAACTTTATTTATAAGAAATTATTTCCAATAAGCTAAGTAATATATAGTATTTTTTATAGATTTGTATTATTTAATAAAAAAAATGAAAAATAATTTTAATTTTTTTATAACAGGCCTTGCTAAATTAGCTGTTTCAGAAATGTGACTTACAACTAATGTAAGAAACAAAGTATTTTTCCTGGAAAAAAATATTGTTTGCAATATCTAATAGCTTATATCAATACTTTTATAAGGAATTTTTAATAAAATAATGGTCTGAGAGTCAGGTAAACAAAATATTGACTTGTTAATATCAAACTAAAATGTTGTGTGTCTTAATTCATAATGTCCGGGTATTCTTGCATATGCTGATGACCTTGTATTAGTAGGAAGATCGCTGATTCTCTTAAAAGAAGCTTTTGAGAGGCTGGAAGTGGAAGCTGGAAAAATGGGGTTACATGTGAATGAGGAGAAAACCAAGGTCATGGTAATAAAGAATAGGAAACAAAACCGACCACCTCATAGCTACACTTTTGTAAAATGCACTTTCCAACACGTGTCAAGTTTCCAGTATTTATGAAGCCGTATTAATGAGAATTTAGATGAGGAGGAAGAAGTTAGAGCCAGGATAGTATCAGCTAATAAAGCATGTTTTGGGATCTCAAAGCTCCTGAGAAGTAAGCTCCTTAGTCTAAAGTCCAAGCTGATGATATATAGAACCATCATTAGGCTAGTAGCGGCATACACTGGTGAAACCATCACACTGAATAAATCCAATGTGGAAAAGCTGAATAGATTTGAAAGGAGAGTTCTACGGCAAATATTCGGCCCAGTGCGAGGAAACGACCAACATGGATTTTGGTTCTTAAATCCTCACCTAATTACCAGATTGGCAAGAATGGATTTATTGAATGACTGGAGAAGATAGAGTAAAAACGGAAGAAATGGGGGTAATGTCCATGGTCAGCCAGCGCAGGGACTCAAAGAGTGCTCAAGTAAAAAATGGATTAATTGTTAAATTATTATTTCATAGTTTTTGTTAAGCATAAATCAGCTTTAACTATTTTAAAAATACTTAATATTTAAAAAAAAATTAGTTTGAGGGAAAAGTTTTTAAAATGTCATAGCCTTATTAAATTATTACAAAGAGGATCATCTAACCTGTACCACTACAATCCATGAAGGGTCATAGGTTCAGCACATGGTAGGGACTGACCTGTTTCTAGGACAACTGTTGTGCAGAGATGTGATTTGTCCGAGACAATGCTCAACCACCAGATTTGTCCCATGTTTAGGTACCGACTTTATAGAGGCTGAATGAGCCAAGATCCTATAGAATCCATCTCCAGTTGCTAACAGATTAAATATAAGTGCCAAGCAGAGGGATTTAAACTTAGGATGGCAACTCAGAGCTATAGCACAGTGAGCCACTCCGCTCCCTACAGTATCTAATTCACATTAAAGGTTGTTTAATTATATATTGATATACCAAGATCAATCAAAATTTTTTTTTTCACGGAACGGCCTTAGGGACCGCACGAATATCATTATTTTCACTTCTTTTCATAGACCTGTTATTATTGTATTAAAAACATTTTAAATGCATAAAATTGATGATATTGAGTGGTACTTCTGACAGCTCTATTTCTTCAAAAAAGTTCCAAATGAGTTTACCCACACCACATTAAGCACTAGTATACAAAAGGCCATTTTTTGCAGAAGATATTCTTTCAAACGGAATATACAACATTGATGCACATAAGCTAATGCACATAATGTAAGCTTTAAAAATGACGTCAACATCATAAATGTTAACTCTCACACCTTAGTCAAGGAAATCCTGAAACACAAAATAAATAAAAGAGCTCTAGAGATTGGAAAGATTTGTATTTATGGTAGTAAAGTACAATTTATAAATCTTGTATATTGTAGGCGCTAGAATAAATTTCATTCTAAAAATTAAAGTTTCAAGTTGAGACACCAAGAAGAGTAAATACATTTGTTACAAATGTTTAACATGTATAATCTGGATCTTTCTTCAAAAAACTAAAAAATAACTTTCAGTAAAACTAATTAATTCTTTAAATTAAAACACTTCAACCTTTTTTTGTAGACAAAACAACTAATTTAAAAAAAAAAAATTACTAGATACATCAAATGTACAAATCTAAAAAAAAAATTAAAATAAATTATTAGGAATAAAAAAAAATCATTAAGTAAACTATAAAAAATATTAGTCAACAAACTTCTAATAAGTACATACAGAAAAATGTCGATTCCTTTCCTTGTTTTAACTTTAACCAAAATAATAAAAATAAAATAAATGACAACATATACAGTTTTAATATAACTCTTCCATTATATATAAACAGACAACTTGCAGTCGGTCGCTAATACAAAAGCTAAAGTTGCCTTTCCATCTTGGATCTTTGTGTTGAAGTATAAAATATGGAATTTACAATAAAAACAATTATTTACACCAATACACAAATATCTGAAATACTTATTACATTAAATTCTAACATAATTATTCTAATTTTTTTTAATTTTATTTTATTTTTTATCATGTTTCATTAAGAGTAAGTATAGGAACTCACAGCCTTTTATTTTATCTAATCAAATTCACTTACACATGTTCAAAAATAGTTCACCTCTCTTCCGTTCACTTTAATATATACTATATATATATACTTTATAACATTTAAGATGAGATTGTTATATCAACTAAGGTTTTCTTCACTCTGAACATTAAAAATATAAATGAGAGGAATTATAGTAATATTTCCAATATTAGCCAGCAGTCTTTCCAATTGATGACGAAATATAATAAAATTATAATGGACTACAATAAAATTCGCAGACTATTAGAGACAAAATACAAGTCAGTACTTAGCCGTGGAAGACAAATAATAAAAATGTATTAAATTAAGAAACATAACTAATAAATTTACAAAAAAAAAAAAAGCAACTTGAAAGATTTATAGAAAATTAAATATACTTTTTTTTAATAAAAATTAACAAGCCTAATTTTTTTTTTTTTTTACACTTTAATCCTTAGGCCACTCCAACTAGTGAAATCTGAAAAAAAAAAATTATTACTGCAACAACAAAAATTTCTAGTTTATGTTACAATTTTTTTTAAATAATCACAAAAATATAGTTGTAGAATCTCCCTGCTAAATGAACTTTAATGGGATCAGAAAGTAGTGTAAGGTATCAAATAAAATTAATAAACAAAATATATATATATATATATATATATATTTAACTAGATATAGACGAGTATTTGCATTTAGACAAATTGGATGTTGTAATAGGTTAAGTGATTTGTAAAGCTTAGGATGTAGCTTGTAAATCTTCTTTTGTATCATTATAAATTAATAAGTAATAGTTATAAGGACAAATAAAGAACTCTTTTGAACATCAATTTGATATATAATTGTTAAACTGTCGATTGCTTTGTTGTTATAATAAGTAAATGTCAAAATTGTATGTTGTAGGTCTTCTTCAGGGCTTGCTATGGAATCAACAGTCTCCAGAAAACCCCGTTAGATTGTTTTCTAAATTGTCAGACTGTAATTATCTTATAAAACTTTTTTATTTCTTTTCAATTGATTGCATTCTGACATATTTAGTGTGTATTTTTGGTTCTGTTGGTGGATATCTGAGTAGAGAGCAGAGAGAACTGTTTATTGAAGAGCCAACGTTTCGATCCAAATTGTAGGTCTTCTTCATGGCTTGTGATGGAATCAACAGTCTGGGTTTGCTCAGTTGAAACCCAGAATGATCTACAATCTGGGTCGAAATGTAGCCTTTCCAATACCTACTTAAGAGAATTTTTACCTTTAACCAGACCGTTTTTCTTCCTCAAAAAAGTTTTTGTTTGATTTTTCTCATAACTACAAGTAGTCGTATTTATAACCAAATACAAATCATGTATACATAATACCTTGTTAAGACAAGTTTTTAATTTTATACTTCAGCAAAATGATAGTTTTTATTGTCTGACCAATTTAGGAAATGACCTTTTGTGTTGGAGGCGGGGCTGAGGAGATGTGGCGGGAGAAAAGAGTTCCCCACCTGACTGAGGGTCGTGGGTGGCTTTACTAGAGCTAGACATTGCTGGGTCTAATAGCACTAAGAATCCAAAGAAAGGCGAGTCTAAAACACGATAACAATAACATGTCCGAAATTAAGTCCAAGTGTAGTAAGGTCAAATGCAAAAAACTATAATAATTCAAAGAGAAAGCAATGGCATAATAGTAACAGCGAACTAGGTCAAAATGAAGCAAGCTAGTTAGTGGCAGAAAGAGCATGGATACTCTTTGTTCAGCCAGACTGGAGACTACTTCCGTGCAGGTTATTGCCTAAATTGTCAACGTTACATAATAATACTAAGATCATTCAGTCATCTTTAACAGAGAGGAATAGATTTATTAACTTTATTACTTTGACTAGTCGGGCTTTTAATAAGACTGAAAAATTTTCTCATTTCATCAAAAAACAGTTTGTCTGGGAAAGAAATACTAAAGGAAAAAACTGTTTTCTTATTAAAAATGGTGTCGGTTATGAAAAAAATTATACATGAATCGGGTAGACTTATTTTTTTACTCTTGTTTAAAATAACAAAATATTGTCAAGCACCATGACATAAAAAATAAGAAAATAAAGTTATTGTATTATTTTACCTCGGGGAAATTGAAGATGAATGCTTAAAACGAATGCTGAAACGATTCCATGAGCGCATGCTCATAGAGCGCTATTATGAGCATGATGCCAATGCCAGAAATAAGCCCACAGAACTGAAGAAGGCACTGGCAGATGGATCCTCCTTCTTTTGAATGAGAACTAGACAGTTCCGGAACCTAGAGAAAATGAAATAAAATAAATTATAGTAATATGAGATTAAATTAAATTAAAATTATTAGTAGCAGCTAAAATAATCTATTTCTTTTTTTTTTTTATTAAAAAAACACAGTCCACTATAACCAATGAGGGGCCTGGGGTTCACTATGTGTATATATACTATATATAGTAGAGACAATACTGTTTCTTGGACAACAGTTGTGCAGGGAGATGATTTGTCCTAGATCACGCTCAACCACCAGATGTACTCTTAATTTAATACAATTGCTGATTCCAAGTTTGAATTTTTTTAATAGAACATCTATTCTACGATGGATACAATATTTTCCAAAATACCTATCCTTCTGAATTATCCGCACTTTTGCTATCAATTCACACAACCAAGTTAATCTGTTATCAACAATAATTAGGGCCTTTCCCAATTACAGTTACCTTCATAGTTGTTACAAAACCATTTACTATTACATATAAATAAATAACTTTATAAAAAAAATAATATTAATACAGTAAAACCTCTATTGTCCGTCACTCTATTTACCGTCACTCTCTGTTAAGTGTCACCTCAGTTTGAGAAAGATGTATATGTGTATATGTAGGTTGCTAAAGTCATAGATGCCAGCTAAGAATCAATCGTTGAGTCTTGACAACTTTGTTTTCTAGAATCTGTAGTTTACTCTAAACCTGGGCATCCTCCCACACATTTCTCAGAAATTAAAAATCTTCTCATCTCTACTTAATGTAGCTTTCGGAGTTGAACTATCTTCAGTCTTCATTCTTGTATTACCGGTACTTGTCGTTTTCTTAAAAGTATGTACAATAATGTCGGAAAAAAAGACAAAGGGTTTAGATCTTGCTGCTGTTTGAAATTGTAAAACGTTTACGTAAAGGTGAAAATGCTTCAATCTTAGCCAAAATCTATGAAGTTCGTCGGACGACAATTAATGACATAAAATTTGCGGGAGACCCCTATAGTATGTCGCTTCTACATAATCATTTAATGATTATTAAGAAGGGGCATACTACGTTTGAATAAGAGGAAAGAGCTAATCTCCACCTTTAAATTGATATTAATTTCTCAAGAGGGATAAATTGGAAATACAATGATTGAACTTTTACCCATCGATGTATGTAATTATTATTATTTTTTAAAAACATTTTTACTACATATATATATATACATATATATATATATATATATATATATATATATATATATATATATACACCTTATTAGTATGTAAATAAGTTACGAGTACATAGAGTACATATACAATGTTGTATGTTTTAAATATATTGTTCGATTTATGTATATATGAGACATATGACTCACTCCCATATCCGTCTATTTCTCAAATCCGTCACCATCTTGGTCCCATACCCTGACGGATAATCGAGGTTCTACTGTAATAATAAAACTAAAAAAGAAAAGGAATAAAAAAAAATTTTCAGTAAAACTTCACTTACCATATCAACTAGTGCAATATACAAGAACATTCCGGCGGCAAATGAAAAGACCCATTGCTTCATTGTATCGTTATGCCCGAGAGCAATGCCCAACGCCATGCCGAAGAAACATAAGATAGAAGACAGGAGGTTATAAAATACTGCTTGTTTAGCTGACATACCTGCCTTCAATAGAACAGCAAAGTCACCTGAAAACAATAATCAGAAATAAATTGATGAACACGGTAATGACAAATAAATTTATTTTGAGTAAAACACATATAAATTAAACTTCAAACACAAATAAACAATGGATTACAACAGATAGAACTGAACTCTAACCATAAAGATAGGTTTAGGTCAGATAGCCACCAAAAGAACCAAAAATACACACCAAATATGTCAGAATGCAATCAATTGAAAAGAAATAAAAAAGTTTTATAAGATAATTACAGTCTGACAATTTAGAAAACAATCTAACGGGGTTTTCTGGAGACTGTTGATTCCATAGCAAGCCCTAAAGAAGACCTACAACATGGGTCGAAATATAGGCTTTCCAATAAACAATTCTACCTACTTAAGAGAATTTTTTCCTCCACCCAGACCATTTTCTTCCTCATATATAAATATATATATATATATATAGAGAGAGAGAGAGAGAGAGTCTAGGGGCTACTAAAAAGCTGCTGTTAGTGCTTTAGTTGCAGTTAGGTTGTACTTATTTAGGGTGAAATTTATTGACGGCAACCCCTGACCAGTTTCAACATTTCTCAAGATATATCCACAATATAAAGTAAGACGCTTTACGTGTTAAGGAAATATTTACAATTTCCCTTTTCTGTTAACTACTCCGATAAATAGTATAACCAAAGCCTTACCACAGCCCATAGAATAATATAACCTGATAAAAAGTAAATAAATAAAGCCTGAATCATGATTTATGACTCTGAAACATAATTAACCGCCTGTGGAAGAAAAAAAAGTTATCAGACAGCAAGACTCACTCATGTGGTGAAAATAAGATCCCTGCCAAACTTCTGGAGGGAAATCTGTATTGTACCCAAACAAGATAGAATGAAAAAATAGTTAAAATAATGGACAATAAAACAATTTCATAAGCAAAGTTACCAAGTAAAAACTCGTCAAGTGCACCACACCACTTCTTGAACAAAGATGCTAACTTTTTACACAATTTTCCTTATTATTCATAAACTTATTGTTGTTATTTTTCTTATTATTCATAAACTAATAAATTATTCATGTTATTTTTCTTATTATTCTTTATAATTTTTCTTATTAGTCATAAACTTATTACTGTTCTAACTAATACTTATGTACAATACACAAACGCAGACACCTTACCGATTTCATGAGGAAGCTCGTGACAGAATACAGCAACTGCAGTGCTGATGCCTCCACCCACATTGGCACCAAAAGCTGTTCCTATCGCCAACCCGTCGGCCAAGTTGTGCAAGCCATCACCCATCACCACCATCCAAGCCACAGAGCTCAGTGAGCTGGGAGCCGAGTGTACGTGACCGTGAGTGTGCGCGTGTCCATGGTGTCTCGTTTCGTGTTCCCTACAAACACAGATTGATCAAACTTGTCATTTCTTTCTAAATTTTAAAAGTTTTTCTCATGTTTTGTTACCGAAAGTATTGCTAGTAATATATTTCAGAAGAAATATGTAGTTTCTCTTAAGTATTATCAAGTTTAAATTACATTAAGTAAATAAAATTATTTATTTTAAAACAAGTAAATACTAGTAAACATGGTACTAGTAAACATGAAAAAAATAAAATAAAAACTTTTATTTATATATAAAAAACATAATTATTTAGTGTTCGGCCATTAAATAATAATTATAATTCTACCTTATTATAACAGTGTACTCAGGGACTTGATCCGCGGTTTCAAGTAGCTGCTTCTCAGAACAGGGGACATCTTCTTTCTGCGGATCGCTTTCCTATGAAAATATAAAAAAATCATCATTAGATAAATAATTAATTTATATAACTAAAAATAAATATTAAAATGTACAATAAACCATGCACTATATATATGTTCTATTATTGTTTGTTTATTTAATGCCACTTTCATACTGCTATGGCTAATCGGACAATGCAACAGTGGGAACTAAATTTTGCCTATCCACGTTTAATTAGGAAAGGGATTTTTAACAAGTACCTGAAATCATTACAAAATACAAACTCAAGAACCCGTTTAATGTCCCTTTTGAACGATTGCATAACCAAGGACTTTTTTACTTCCATTAAAAAATGCTAGGGCCACCTGCCGGACTACAAACCCGTGATCTTGGTCTAGTAGGTTGTTCTGCTAACCACTAGACCAAAGGATACAAAACATTAAAATGTAACCTAGGCATGATGACAAATGACTATATGTAATAAACATTGTGTACTAAATACGGAGGACAAGTCTCTCAAACATAAACAAATTGACAATGTATTATTTTGTTAATAAAAAAGTGAATATGAAATAACAGTAATAATCATATTTTCAATTATAGTCATATATGAATACAGATAATATATTATATTTAATGCTTACCTCTTGTTTATTTACACCATTTTCATCCCTCATCAAGCGTATATTATTGATTTCTGAATCACCGAAGCAGGGACCGTTTGGAGGAATATTATCTTAAATTTAAAAAATAAAATAAAATAAAAGTAATAAATAAAAATTTAGATTTAGGAAAAAAGTAATTGCATACCTGTGGCAGAATTGGTGATCTCTCCATAGCAATATGGATAAGAGCTGTATTTATGTTTACAGAGTTTTTCACCGACACGATTTTCTTGATTAGATTGACTTTCTTCGCGCACGACATGAACTCTTGTAGCAGGTTTCTGAAATAGGAATTAAAATAAATAATCAAACTCAAGATTATTTAAATAATCAAACTGAATCATTTTTCTAATCATGCTTTAAAATAAAATAATTATATCCAAGATGAGGATAATATATTACATTGTAAAATCGATCTGAGGTATTTAAAAAATCTTATATGAGCAGCATGGCTTCTTCTGGTATGTCTAGCCTAATAAGTAGATATAAAACTATGTTTTTAATATTGAATTGAAGATTTAATATTAATTTATAACTGTCAAAATAAAAAATAAATTTTTTAACTCATTAAAATCTATGTTAATAATTATTATAATCACCTTATTTTTTCTCTGACACTTCTTGTGCCACTCCGTTAGCATCGAAAAAAATTTCTCAGTAAAATAGAAAAAAACGACAGCCAAAGCTGCGATAAAACCTCTCCACAAATTGATATCATGTTGCTCATCGTGTTCTTTCGATTCGCTGTTCCATCCACTATGGTCATGCGCCCCATGACTAATCAGCATGGCCTATGAAAGAGAATTATTAATACAAAACATATGGTAGAGGTGAGTAAAATATATTTCGGATATATTTAAAATATTTTGGATTCTGAGATAATGTGAATATAACCTACATGAGGTAAAAGATGTAAAAGTGCATCACCACAAAGTGTACCGACAGCAAGCGCAACTAAGAATTGTAAGAGGCCTTGATACACGGTCATCTGCATCAACGGTATCACGGCAACCGCCAGCAAGCCACAAAGGCTAATCAAGATCACAGAAATGCTAGCATACACCCAAACTGTAAGAAAAATGTAAAACTGATTATTAATAAAATATTATAGGAGAAATAATATAATTTATTACAGTACTAAGCAGAGTAAATGTAAATAAAAAAAGGGTAAAAAGATGCAGACCAACAAGTAAACTTGCTTCTTCACTCCTTTCTTCTAAGTGCTCATGATCATGGTGGCATGGAGATTCGAAATGAGAATTTGAACGAATTATTTCATTAATTATCCATGGACAAATTTCCTTGAATTTGGACTGTGTCATGTTGACTGGGTTGATCAAGGCATTGTCGAGAGATTCACATTTAGTCTGAAAATTTTAATAACTAAAATTAATCATTAAAAATAAGTATAATACAATATCTAAGTCAATATTTACAGCCTAAGGTAGAGCATTTCCTAACCAAAATAAATCTAAATTGTGAACCCCTAAAATTTTAGAAACCTATGCATTAAATAAATCAGTTCAATTAGAAAGTATTCCAATTACTTTTAGATTTTACTAATAAAATAAAAATTCAGAGAAAATTTTTTTTAAAGGTTTTAAGTCATTAATTAAGTCATCACCTAGAAAAAAAAAATCAGTTAAAAAATGAATATGCATTTATTTTATGAATTTTGAAAATTGAATTAATTAATGATTCAGTAATTAATTTTTAAATTACATCTTAAACAAATGTTATAAATTCATACCTTGGGACTTTTTAAGTCAGTTGAGTTGCCATTCCCTTCTGTTAATGCTGAAACAGATTTAATAAAGTTACTGTTAATATCCGGGTATAGACATAGGTTATAGATTTCTATTACAGGATGTCCAGAAAAATGTAGCTTGGGGGATTTTTTTAGAATTTTGCATATTTCAATAACTTTTCTCTGAATAAAAATGGAAAAAAAATAATGATAACATTTACTCAAACTATATACTACAGCATTAAATGAGATATCTGCGCCTCATCTGAATAAGTAGTTAAGTCCAAATTTGCCCAAAACAAGTTTACTGTATTGAGAGAAGCGGAATCATGTCATTCCCATTGTGCATAAATGGCTAAGTCAGGCCTTGGTTTGAAATGGAGTTATTGCTGGTATAACAGCTCCATTTTGAGACAAAGACTACAAGAATGACACAATTCCACTTACCTTACTTCAATCAACTCCTTCTGGACTAAATTTAGCTTAACCACTCATTCACTGGGGTTGCAGTGTTATTATAGGTTACAACATAGAATTTTAATCAGTCTTTTTTTTTTTTTTTTGTTACCATTAAAATATAAAACTAGTAATTATTTTTAAAAAGATCATTTAATTCCTAAAAACTTTAAAATAAAAAATAAATGATTATGGTAACTTCAGATAAAACTAATGAACTGATCGATAAAGAAATATTTGCAGAGAAAAGAATAACTGTTCTAGTAATTGATAATTAATTACTTTTATGAAAAGGAGAATGTTCTTGGTTGATGAGTTTAATGCCGACAGAAGCGAGCAGATTTTTAAATCCTGTGAGATTGAGTTTTTCCCCATCACCAAATCTATCAAATGCAAGCTTTATATAGTCCTCTTCTGAGATTGTTCGTTTTGACCTAAATTTACAACAAAAAAGTGTTCATAATAATGACAAAAACAAAAGTAACAAATACATAATATTTTTTTTAATAATAAAAGTAACAAAACACAGAAGCATTTTGGAAAAGAAGGTATTGAAAATTGAAGGATTCTGAGGCAGAACAGCGAGAGAGAAAAAAAGGTTCTAAATGGTATGAGGACCGAAAGAGGAAGCATTGTGAACAGATGAGGTATATTGGAAGAAAAGAAAAGAATGATTAATTTAAATTGGAATTTTCGCGTAAATGAAAGAAACACAATAATTCAGGTTAATTTTGAATGTACAATGTTAACTGTCATAAGTTCAATTTAAATAATTTTTAATGTTTAAACAATGTTTTTCTATCACATTTTCCATCATAAATGAGGAGAAAATGAACAAAAAAAAAAAACAAATCTTTTATCATAAAGAACAATAAACATTTTTTGAAACAATAAGATAGAAAAATGTTTGATGGGATGGAGGTCCGTGAAAAGAGGTGAATCTTTTGGTGAAGAAAATAAGGCTGTCATCGTTCGTTAGAGAGAAGTCTCCTGGCTCAAGAGAGGATACAAACTGCTACATGCTGAGACCAGGCCATTCATAAATGTACATTGGAATAATTTATTTATCTATAAAGCATTAAATAAAATTTATAAATAAAAACATTTAACATACCTTTCAACAAGCTGAACATTATTATCAGGAGAAGTCTGTAAACTATTTTCTCTACTATTTTCATAGGAAGATTTTAATCCTCCGCCAAGGTGAGTATTGTTAACATTGTGATGTGAAGAGCAGTGTGCATGTGTAGCGCACAATAAGCAAAGCATACAAGCTCGCACCAATTCGGATACCATCACTGAAAAATATTGAGCAACATTCAGAACTATTTAATGGAAATGAAAGTTAAATAATATATATTTTTTAATAAAAAAATAGACAAAAAGTACAGTAGTGAACTTTTCAAATATTTTTAATGTAACTGTTGATATTTTCTCAAATTGAAGGCAGTAATGAACTGACTAATAATTCCTTTTTAATATTAATATTATTACATTAATATTAATATTAATTTTATATTAATTTTTTTCCTTATGATTGGTCACACACTGTCAAACCCAACTTAATGCAAGAAAAATATTCATGAGCAATTAACGTGAAACAAAAATTGTGCTAAGCAGAGATATATACTTATAATTTATAAATAAATAATAGAGTTTCTATAAAAGACATTACCTATATTTATATAAATTGGAGAAATATAAAAATATAATAAAAACTGGGGAGCGCAAGGAAGCACTATTCTTCAAGTTCGAGTTCACTTGAAATTCATTTAAACTGCTCCAGTAACTATAAAAAATAGCAATAATATTCTTAAAATATAATTCACTATAATTAGAAATTAATTATTAAAAACTAATATTAAGTAATTGATATTAACAGTATACTACCAATTTCCATTCTAGTAAGATCTGTAAATTTAAAGTTGTTTTCATACTGATTGATAATTGTTGACCTTGATATGACGAAGAAAGTGGACCGGGTAGAGGTCAAAGAATTTGTCATATAATAGGAGAATGCTTTATTGAATAGCCAACATTTCGACCCACCTTGCAGGTCTTCTTCAGGGCTGTGGGCTTGAAAGGTCTAACTCTAGCTAAACACACCTACTGTTTAATGACCTATCTTAGACCTTTCAAGCCCATAGCCCTGAAGAAGACCTGCAAGGTGGGTCAAAACGTTGGCTACTCAATAAAGTTTTCTCCTATTATATGAGAAATTCTTTGACCTCTACCCGGACCACTTTCTTCCACTTAAAGTTGTTTTGTACCAGAGAAGCTGCATTAATCTTTAATAACTTATAAAACAGTTAAATTTTACTTTTATGGTTATTTTATTATTAGTGAATAATTTTCTGTAGCGATATTTAGTAATTTATTGGTTAAAATATAATCTGGTTGGTTTACCATCCTAAAAAAAAACAATCCATTGTTTATGTACAAATGTAATTTAGGAGCAAACTTTAAAATGATCTATGCAAGCATTAAACATTGTAACCACAAGAATGTAGCAATATCCCAAAATTTGAATAATTATTTCATGTTTTAAACTTCGAGATAGAAAGAAAAACCAAGGGAAATAGAAAAAATTAGCATGTTTAATTTATACTATAAATTAATTAAATCAACTCATTTAAACATTTGGAAAAATTAGAAATTTAGGGAAAAAAATTAACCAAATCATTTAAAAGAGGATGGAAATAGTTGAGGGGTGCAGTCATAAATTAAAACCAAATAAGTGAAGACTTATTTTTTACTTGTGCCGACGTTTCGACCTACTACCTGTAGGTCATCTTCAGGGCTATGAGAGAAAAAATAAAAAAACTAACTACAAAAAACATTACTGTACCAAGAATATAATAACATATAGAGTAATAGAAAAGTAAAAAAAATAGTGATGAATATATTATTAAGGATATATGAATAAAAAAATTATAGAATAAATGTACAGAAGTGTGATAATGCAAACAAAATACAAAGAGAATGACAAATGAGAGGGTAAACAGAAAGATACAAAATGAAAAAGTATAAATATAAAAAGGTGAGATATAAAAGTATGGAAAACCTAATTTAATTACAGATAAAATATAAAATGTATGATAAAAAATGGCACAAATAAAAAATAAGTCTTCACTTATTTGGTGTTAATTTATGACTGCACCCCCCAACTATTTCCATTATCCATTAGATCTTCCAGTCAACTATCTTCCTCTCCAAATACAGATCATTTAAAGCTACAACTGACAATTAATATTAAATAAGACGTCACCATTACTGTTAATGATACTTACATATAATAAGTAGAACTAAAGAGATAATAATTTAATAAATAATTAATTTAAATTGATTTTTATATGGCTGATGAGGTTCTTGTCTCGATTCATAAATTATATCGAAATGTAATGGAAAAGATGTAGTTGAAAAGTAATAGAAGAAACTAGAGCCTATTTCCGACGCACACAAAATCAGCTTCCTAATGGAGTCTGTAAGGAGATAATGATATATAAATACCTTATCCGATTCTAGAGACAAACATTTTATAAAATGAGAAAAAAATAATAATAAAGGAGGTGATAACTATAACCAATGAATAATTGCATTTTACCAAAACTATAAAGTAATCAATGATTATATTAATTTATAACTCAATCTCAGAAAGAAACATCTGACTGAAGACACATAAGATATGACTACTAACAAGGACCATGAACCTCCTTCTTACCATCTGAATATTAGAACAACTCTGATTCTATGAAAGATGATGAATCTTACAAAAAGCAAAGTCATCACATTAAATATCCCCTCTTCCTCTCTTTAATCAATCAGCACACAAATCAGCACTTGATGGCAAAAAAAAAATGATCAGAAATAAATGCCTTCTTGATTTTATCAAATATTCAGTTTTTTTTCCCACTAAATAGAGCATTTAATAACATAAAGAAACCTTAACAAAGCGAGGAATCCATTACATCTATATCATATAACAGTACTCCCATTGTTGTCCATAATTAAGTTCTGTTTACCTGACCAGGTCAGTAATTTAACAGAATGGTTTTTATTTAAATCCTAAACAGGATAGCTTACTGGTTCATATACAACATATAATTATAGAAATTAATAAAATATTACACTATTCATGTTCCGGTATTCAATCGAATATCTGATTTAAAAAAAACGATTAAAATTAATTCAAAACATGGACTTCAATTCAAACCAACAACCACCAGCATCATTAATATTTTTTTTTCAATGATTACCGATTGATATTGATTATATTGTAAACTTCAAAGTAAATAATAATAACAATTTAATTCCATAGAGTCAGCAATCGTAATAACACCATTCCATATTCTTAAAATTAACATGTTTAATTCCTAATATTTTTATATAAAATTTATACTTATTCATTAACATCATTACAAGAATTATATTACAGACAAATATGGTATATTTTTAATAAAACTATCAAATCCTTCAGTGTCACAACTGCAAAAATTTACTTTTTTTCAATGAATCCATGTAAATTAATTAATTTAAATTCATAAGAAAATTATTTTATGGTATAATTTAATATTATTTAACGTTTAGTAATTAGAATAGAATAAAATAGAATTAAAAAAAAATTGCTCTTATGAATGTGATTAAGAACTGAAAAGTATTCATATGTAATAAGATGCATATATCACTTTCACTGACATATTTGGTAATGCTTTAAACTATTCCCAAAGTAATTATAAAAATATTTACTAACTCTCAACAGATCACAGTTATGTTCTAAGGAACAACTGTGGAGATAACACAATAATCAAGCTTGTTAACAGGTCAATTAAACTGACACGGTAAGACCCAGATGTAATAGAATTGAACCGCTTTAACGGTTATATTGCCCTTTTTCTCCAAGAAATTGACTTTCAACCGATGAAAACGATTGTATTCTAGTTTTGGTTGCCTGAGCCGGCTCTTATTAACGAAAGAATGCTTTATTTGAGCTAAAAACTAACTTCTGGACCCAAGATAAATAATTTCTAGGAGTCACGTTTTAAATTTATTTTCTTAGATGTTAAGAAATAACTAAGAAACGGAAAGTCGTATTTAAAAAATAAATAACAGCTTGATCATCCAGCTCTGTAGAATACACTGATGCATTCTTTTGTACGAATCGTATCACAGAGAAAGAGTCTGCTCTTATGTATAAGTTATGTATAAACCACACCGGAAATTTAAAATCTTATCTAAGTTTAATATGGGGCAATACTGGAATGCACATTAGTAAATAGGCATAATAAGACAAAATAAACAACTTATGGGTAAAATATATAAAACAAATTTATTTATTTTTTTCCAATCCAGACACTTGCCTCCATATAAGGCAATATCAAAGTACAGCATACTAAGATCTAATAACCTAGGATACTTCTGGAATCACAAACAATTTACATAATTATTCAAGAAACAACCGGCAAGATGCAACATACTAAGACAGAAAATGAAATAAGAAGTAATCTAGTTTAAATCATATAAGATTAACTTAATAACAGAAAGTATTTTAAAGAGAGACCTCTAACTCAATTCAAAACCATAAAATAATCTTATAACTGATAAGAAATCAAACAACAACACTTACTTCGATTCAATCCATAATAACCTGTTCAGTAACGTGAGCACCTACACCCTCCCAATTCATGCCGAATTATGGCGGCCATATTGCTTTTCGCTCAATTTCTCTGACTTTAAACGAGGATAAGGATTGGTTGTATACACAAACATCTTTGTAAATAAAATTAAAAAAAAGTAGAATATTTCCCGGAACCTTTCTTCTTTCTATATGAAATTTGAATTGAATATTGCCGGTTCTTCTACAGCTGCTTTGTTTTTAGAAAACTGCTCCTTTCGTTAGTGTACTTCATTCCAAGACTAACATAGTTTCGTGACCTGCTTCAACAGTACAGTTAACCTACTAATTAGCATTATTTAGAAACTAACAGTTAGAAAGAAAGACACAGATATAATTTTGAAGTTAAATATAAAACAGTGCTTGCCACAATACACCTTTAAATTTTTCACATTTTTTTTAGCAGACGTTTACATCAAGGATTCTTTCTGGGATAAGCCCTAGTACCCTAGGCTTAAAGCCTATATTACAGAGTCATTATAATTTTTCCCATTATATTGAAACATCAATATACCACCTACAATAGTATTGAGTCAATATTATCGAAGGAGCCTTTCAAACATGTCGATTATATTGAATTGATGCGATGTCAGTTACGATATAGCTTTCTTAAAAGCTTGATTCTTTTTCGTCTTGTTCTAGGTTTTTTGGACCCAGCAATCCTAAACCAAACAGTCCTCCCATGATTTGAAAGGAAAGGTTATTTCATTGTAATTTCTAGTAGTAAAACATTTATTTTCTCCATCTCCAATGCATCAGCCCTTTTGACTTTTGTTGTCTATCTTAAGACCCTTAAGGTAGATTTAGCAAGATCTTACTGATAATAATTACCTATAGAAAACTTAAAAAACTCTTTCAGTATTGTAATCAAAGGACTGAATAGACATAGAAAAGCAACGATATACTTACTTACTGACTGTACGGTTCTTCAAGGGCCTGGGCCTCCTCAATGATCTTAAGCCAGTCTTTCCTCCCGCTTGCTCGTTCTATACATCTCTTTACTCCAAGGTACTTGAGGTCTTCCTAAACATTATACAGTGACAGATCTCGGAATATAGGCAAGGTAAAAGGGGCGTGTATCAACAATTTCAAACATCCAAGTAATCTAATGCAATAAGTACCACTCCAAGGATGTGATGACAAGAAAGTTGCTGGGATATCAAGCGGTCGATAGGCCCAGATTTAGGTGGGCAGACTGCGTAGAGAATGACGTGATGAAAGCTGGAGTTAATAAATGGATGGCAATAGAAGAGCATGGCGATTGGTGTTAGAGGAATACAACCTTAGATAGCTTAAAATATTACATTCTACTGCATTTAAAACCCAAACTAACATACTAGTTATTAAAATTAAATATTTAATTTTAATAAAAATTTAGTAAAAACTTATTTAATAAAGACCTATTTCGCAGGATCACCTGTGGTTCGCGGGTTCCCAGCCAGGCATACGGTCTTAGGCATTTTTAAATGGAGTAAAGTTATGCCGTAATTCGGATGACACGTAAAATGTAAGACCCGAGCCAGTCCGATATCAGGTTCTCATTAAAGCCTATCTTAATTATACCTTGATATGCAAAATTTAAGACTCCCTCTGTAGTATCGCCCGAATAGCCATAGCAGTATAAAACGATGTTAAACGAAACAAACAAAACAATCAATCTTCAAGTTGTTTTCATCTTCTTGATCACCCCTACTTTGGATCCACTAACAGTTGAATAATTGCAAATAGTCTTTGATCTTATAGTGTTATATGTAAGTGAGTTTAAAAATAGAGCCAAACATAATATATTTGAACACCGTGTCTACAGACAAGAAATGAAATAGAATAACTTAGATACTGTTTTAATATGATATGATTGCTACTGTCGGTTTTACGTACCTAAAGCAATAATGATTCAAATTACAGCAATGCCCCGAACTCAACATAAAAGGATTAGTTAGGATATGTATATTTCTTGAGCGATCGTAACATGAAATCGGCAGTGACAATATTATCAATTCCGTTCGATAGTATTATCTGTCTGATAGTACCTTGTACTAGTGCCGATATTAAACGTTTTCAAAATGAAAATTAAAATTAACAAAAACTTGACTTTTTTTGTTTTTATGGTAGATTAACTCATGGGACCTTGTCTCAAATTTTGTATTACTAATCATTGCAAGTAATTTTATCTTCGATGTGCTACCATTCTGGCTTCTGTAAAATACAAAAGTAACGAATATACTTTCTTCCTTTTCTTTTTTTCAAAAGCTATTTTGCTCTTTTCTTTTCACAAAAGCCTTTTGTGAACGAGAAATCGAAATGTTAACAATACATCAGTGCTGAATTCATGGCCTACTTCTTTGTATCAAATGAACAATGACAGTTACATGGCGGTTATATTTGTTATTGGGAATATTTCTTGACATGGGAATTAGACAGCTGTGAATTAAGTTTGAGTTACAAACTTATAAATGGGGCAAATGGTTAGTTTATGATGCTCATCTCTAGTGCTATTGGGGATGTAGATTCTGAAAGGAGAAAAGAAACTATTAGATAGATAAACAAAAATTTATTGGTAACTAACAGATTTGAAATGCTTGATTGGTATGATACAGATGCTACCAATTATGAAATATGCTCATTTCTGGGCCAAAGCATGACAAATATTGCAACTGTCTATATAGCCAAACATATTCCATCGAGGACTTTGGTTACACTTAAAAAGTGCAATGTTGAAAAACTGACAAGAGAAGAAATCAGACTAGTTCAGGTATTCTGAGAGGATTTTTTTCGCTATAGTTTGTATTCATAAAACTTGCTTGTTACTTTTGTTATCATTATACATTATATTGGGTCGTTTCCCAAGAAATTTCCATCTTTATTATTTTTAAAATTCAAAGTGAAATTAGTGGACTTCTGTTGTTTATGTTTACGGATTTTAATGAGCTGTTATATTTAATATTACTGCAATTGAACGTAAATAATTCAGTATGGCATGAAACATGCAACTTTTGTGTAATTTTTTTTTAAGTTTGAACTTGGACACTCGGTATCCCAAGCTGAAAGAAACATTACCACTGCTTTCGGGGTAGAGTGTTACATCCAAAAAAAATATTGGTTTCTGTGTAGGAAGTAGTTAAGTTCAGGAATAATTCATCACTCTTTTCTACCGACAGGTAAAACCATTACATTCACTTCATATCAAAATTAAGATATTACCTCCATTGTTCAATCGAAAGGGGCCTATACTCTTTAACAACATCATCAGATGTTCAGATGTTTCAGATAGATAATGAAGAAACTTAACGAGGTGGGTTACAAAGTCCTCCCGTACCCACCTTATTCACAATAAGTATCTCCTACACATTTCCATCTGTACATATATTATTTGGACAATTTTCTTAAATTTAAAATTTTTGAAAATGATTCTCAAGCCAAAAACGTATTTTCTGACGTTCCATGAATTTTTCAGTTCTGGGATTTAAATTTTGGTGACATGTTGAGAGACAGGATAAATATTTTGAGTAAACATTTTTGGTTTCATAAAGTTGTTTTGTTAAATATCCTTTAATTTTAAATTGGGCATTTCGTATGAAGCGACCCAATTTATTTTTATGTAAGTTTTTTTTTTTTGATGAATTAAATTTTAACTTTTATTAATTATTTAAGGATGAAATAATACTTATGAGACAGCTCAACCATCGCAACATTCTGCCTTGTTTAGCTTCATTTGTTACCGGAAATGAAATTGTTTCCGTTTTACCCTTAATGGGTTATGGATCATGTAACGACATTTTAATGAGGCATTTTCCAACTGGCTTACCAGAAGCTGCTATAGCTTGTATATTGAAAGCTGTAATTCACGCTTTAAGTTATCTTCACAGCAAGGGAATTATTCACAGGTAACCAACTATTTTTATAAATGTAATTAATGAAAGTATGTGCACTAGTTTTTGAAGTTATTGATGATAATTATTATAGTTTTGTTTAAAAACTAGCGATTAATGGATCAATATTTTTATATAAGTCAATTCATGCCTTTAGCTGCCTTTTTTTCTTCTTATTTTGCAACACCCTTTCATCATAGGGGAGTGTTTAGCCATAACTGCTATTCTTCCCTAGTTCTAGCCAGGTTCCGAGCTTGCCTGATGATTTTGCCTTATAGTTTCTGCATAAGAGTTCAATATAGTCCAGCAATGACATTCTTGGGTATCGTCATGGTCTTCTACCTTATGGGATATAGTTCATCGTTTTCAGCTGGTCCTATCCTATTCCAGTCTTATTACATGGCCGAATCAATTTGATCGGTTCCATCTAGGTAACCATAAATTCCTTTCCGATCGTTTTATAATAGATATGATCTCTCCTTGTTTTTTCCACAATCCTTTGAAGAAATTTCATCTCTGTAGTGGTTACTCTATCCAGCCTATGTTCGTTTCTATCTGATTTGAAGATGTGGAGTTTCACTTTTCTACTAATGTTTCTTTTCTTTTTTTATGATAATTTATTTATTCCTGTCCAAACCAATATTGTGCTAGTAGAGGTTAATATTACAATACATTAAGAAGACTGATAACAATTAAGAGATAACTAAAACTAAATAGCTCAATGGCTTGTTACTTTCAAGAACCTCTAAATAGAAATGTTTTATCTTGATGCTGTAAACAAGTTTCTATATATGGAAAAAAATCTTTTTTTTAATGCGGGAAGATTAAAAATCATATTCTCATGTGTTGAGGGATTTGATAAATTTTAAAATTGTTTCATTTTATTTTTTGAACTGATAATTATATATTCGAAAATTGTTTCATTTAATTTTTATACTGATAAGTATATTTGAAAACTTTCGTTTTATGATTAGAAAAGTTACTATATACTTTTAAAGTTTTAAAATATAATATTGCTAAATTTAAATGAGAGTTTTTAAATTCCTCTATTATATACATTAAATTTAAATATACTGTACTTGCAGGGCAATTCGTGCCAGTCATATCCTTATTGCTGCTGATGGTCATGTCTGTTTGTCAGGATTACGGTATTCGTGTTTGATCGTTGAAGGTGGACGATGGCAGAGGAAAGTACACTCATTTCCTTCAACTACTGCGCCAAACCTCAACTGGTTGTCTCCAGAACTTCTCGAACAGGTAGCATTTTTCTTATGACCAAGATGATTTCTATTTTTTAACTATTCTATTCTTTAGGAAATTCATCATACTTTATTTATTGTGATATTAACCTTTCATACGCATTATTTTGATTTCTTTAATGATATAAATCATTACATAATGTATCTTGTTTCCTCCAATGTTTTTATGTATTTGGCATTTATAATCAAAAGTAATTAATCATTAATGATATGCTTTATTTTCAATTATGGTCTGATTCAATTATGGATACCTTTATAAACTTGATCAATAAAATCTAAATTATGGTTGTAAAA
The DNA here is from genome assembly GCA_037127475.1 of Arma custos. Classification (NCBI taxonomy): domain Eukaryota; kingdom Metazoa; phylum Arthropoda; class Insecta; order Hemiptera; family Pentatomidae; genus Arma; species Arma custos. The sequence goes on along the minus strand of CM073762.1, from coordinate 14,434,845 downwards.
AATAATATATAACTATCAAAGGTAAAAAATATAATTGTATAACAATAGGAAGGTTCAAGGCTATTTTGAAAATAGTCAAATTTCACCATTTTTAATTAATAATTACTCTTTAATTTTAATAAATAATCTCAAAAAATGTTTAATTTTTTCCTTTAGGAAAGATTTAAAAAGTATTGTTGAAATTTGTATCTAATTATCTATTTATTTATATCTAGATTATCTATTTATTTAAAAATAAGTATAAATATGAATGTATCAGTAGCTTCTCTCTAAGTTTTTATTTATTGCCATTTTTAAATACATAAGCAACCATAGTTATAATTTGCATAGTGGTTTTCTAATAAATTAGGAACCAAAATATTTTAAGAAGCCATGGCCCGAAGTAAGATTGGAGCTGGGAATTTGATCAATAATGATTTTTTAATTGGTGAATCCAGTAATTTGAGCTATATTTTAAATATTATTTTAATCCAATTGATTCTTTAAAAAATAAATCATGAATAATTTTTGAATTGGTGAATCCAGTAATTTGAACTAAGTTTATAACCTCAGATTGGTTTTCCAAATTTATTTTTATTACTTAATCATCATTCTATAAATAATGAAACATTCATTTTTAATTATTTAATTTGTTTCCAGAACCTAGAGGGATATAATGAAAAATCCGATGTTTATAGTTTAGGAGTAACTGCGTGTGAATTGGCTAATGGAATAGTTCCGTATTTTGACACGCCAACGACTCTTATGTTGGCAGAAAAGGTGCGTGGAAATTGTCCACATTTGATTGACCAAACCACCTATATTTGTGGAGGTAAGTTCTTGGTAAATTTTGAAGAAATACAAATAACCTAGAAGTTTTAAACACTTTGTTTTACAGCACTATTAGTAAAGCTTAAGAGAGCAGGTTGGCTTAGTGCTTGAGCGCTGAGTTGCCATGCCTTGCAATTGCAAATCCTGCTCTGTGGCAGACTTTTATTTAATCTGTTAGCAGCTGGAGATGGATCCTATGGGATCTAGGACCTTCCTGGAACTCTCCCAGCCTCTATAAAGTGGGTACCCAAAATAAGGGGGAGTATGTTCTAGGAGAAATCACCTCTCTGCACAACCGTTGTCCAAGAAATAAAACAGTCTCTACCATGTACTGAACCCCAGACCCTTCATGGATTGTAGTGGTACAGGTTAAAAATAAGTAAAGCTGTAGTAGCACACTATAAGTAATCTTGTATGGTTTCTGTTTATTGTTGAATGAATTTTCTTTCTCCTTTATTTTTATTTTATATTCAGTGCAGTTAACATTAGATAAAGTTACACTAAACATTACATTCATTTCCTCAACACACATCCTGTTAAATATGGTCCAATTCCCTAAAGATGTACTACATTCAGTTATGTATGGCTATTTAGAAATTTATTAAGAATTGCAACAAAATATCTAGGTAGCTATAGTTTTGGCTTTCTTTTTTAAACCAAAATGAAATATGAAAATAACGAGATACAGAAATACTCTTCTTTTGAAAAATAAATGGAATAAAGTTCAAAGTATAATTACCAGAGAGAGAGAGATGCTTTATTTTTTCAGCAGTGCTGTCCAACTACATTGGATTGCCATAATACACAGCATACTCATCAATCCATATTGGACATACTGTACATTATAATTTGTTTGTCTTAGATACATATTTAAAAACTACAGTACAATTCCCAATTCTTCTAACTCTCTTTTCTTCTTTTTATATACGAGAAAATAAAGAAAATACTAAACAAATAAAACTAAGCACACATATATTACAATGCAATTTATGAAGAGGAATAAATACCATGAAAATTAAAAAAAATTAAAAAATATTTTGAAGAGAAAAGATTAGTCCAGGGCCGGGATTCGGACGTCTCCGTCGTGGTGCTCTAACCAATTGAGCTATCCTGGCTCGTAACACGGCCAGACAAATCCATTCTCTTCACCGATCCTATCTAATTTTTTCTCTTCAAAATAATTAAATATAATTATAATAATTTAAATCTTTCCTAAAACAACAGCATTTGAAAAATATTAATAAATGTAAATTCCTCAACTACTTGAAGTGAAATTATCATTATCAGTCAACAAGTTAATCGTTTATTCCAAGGTTGATCACATTTTTTAAAGTCCCTCATAACCTGACACGGATTTTTTTAAGAAATGTATTATTTATTATACAAATTTTATGTCAAGGCATTAAAATTAAATAAATTCATGTTGCTACATTAAAAAATAATTGTATTGGAATTATTAAAATAGTAAGGGCTTTAATGCTGATTTCTGCTCTTTCTGTTTATGCTAGAGAGACCTCAATTGCGAGGAATTGTTTTCCCTTGAATTCAAATATACCCAGTCTCAGTGATATTCTTTGATGAAAAAATCCATTAGTTTTAGCAATAAAAAGTTTGTTTGTTTATTTAACGTCACTTTTTGCTGCTATGGCTAATCGGACGATGCTACAGGGGGAGCTCTAAATTTTGCCTATCCAGGTTTAATTAGGATAGGGATTTTTAACGAGAACCTGACATTGTACAGGCTCGGGACCCCCGTTTAACGTCCCTTCCGAAGGACGGCGTAACTAAGGATTTTTTACTCCCTTTAAAAAATCCTAGGGTCACCTGCCGGGCTACGAACCCGCGATCTTGGGCTTTGTAGTTTGTTACGCTAACCACTAGACCATAGGTGACCTTGCAATAAAAAGTAAAAATTAGTTAAAATTAATAAATCAATCAATAAACAAATTAATAATATCTTAGAAATAATGTTAAAAAATCGAAGGAGTAATAAGAAGTGAGAGAGTTGGTAATCAACTAGTATTAGACGACCATGGAATATTTAGTACTTTTGACAAATTTTTTTAAATATCACTTAATTTATGAATTTTATTCTCTACCGGATGATCTTAGGAGTTCGATGACTGTTTTCAAACTGTTTCATTTCAAAATGATGGCCAAGTAGGAATATCTTTTACAAAATCTCTGAAATTAGGAGATAGAAACAATGTTTCAAAATACTTTTAACCATTTAGTAATAAATTTAACTTATAAATAATAGTTAATAATTGATTTACAAAGAAATAATGATAAATTGAACAAAAAATTCAACAAAGAAATAATAATAATAAAGATTTCAGTAACGATTTTATATATTTTTTTTGTTTACTATTTTACCAGTACCTAATAAATAACTCAATAGCAAGTCTACCTGTATCAATATTTGATAAGTCCATTTAATAAGGAAAAATCTTGGCAGTAAATAATTTAAAGCTATAGTATTTACCTAATGAATTGAAAAGCATTATCGTTTGACTATATTTTTTCCATTTTTTATTATGAAAAAATTGTTAAAAATAAAGGAAAAGTCTGGAAAAGTTTTCAAGCTTTTTCTTGATGTTCATACTTTAAGATGGTATCAGTTGTTTTATTTTTTATTTTATTTATTTTTGTTTATCTAATAAGCAAATAATTTGTTTAGGAAGAGCATACATAATCTGAAATGGTATCTTCTCTAAAATGGTATATGCATTTAATAATCTAAAAAATTATCAAAGATTTACTTTTTATGAAACTTCAGAGAAGCAATTTCGATCTATTGATAAATTTACTTTTGTATTATACTTCATATCAATAGCCATTTGTGACAATTTTGAGCCATGCTTCTTTCATTTTCTCTCTTTTCTAGATGAAGGTAGCGGAGATGATGAATGCCTAAGGGTAATGGCTGAAAGGAAATTTACCGATAGTTTTCATGATCTCGTTGAAAGTTGCCTAGAGCGGGACGTAATTCACCGACCTACATCATCGCAACTCCTTTCACACTCGTTCTTGAAATCTTGCCACCATTCCTCATTGCCAGAACTCATAATTCCTGCTGCACCTTTTACTTCATTTACTCTTCCAGATAATAAAGGTTTGTTAATTTAAAAATTATAGATTTAGTTTAAGTAGTAATATTATTAACTTAATTAATAGTTCCAGCTCTATAACCTTCTTTTTCCATTATGTGTTAACATGTCTGAAAGGGAAGTATTCTTATTAGTTGATGTCTTGTTTACTTTATCTATTGATAGGTGCTGAATTTCAATTTTACTTTTGTGGCTTTGTTCTGATTTTACGAATTAGGAAACATTGATTGCTGATTTTTTTAACAGTATTATGGAGATACTAGATCTCCTGGCATCAGAGATTGATTGATGCGTTTTCAGTAAAATTGTTTGTGTATTGTAATTGCTAAAATGTTTTTTCAGAATTCTTTGAAAATATCCATTTTGATCATCCCTAAATTCATTTGACTAGTTGCATTGTATGTCTATGCATAGGTTCCATGTCATATAACAAAAAAAAAATGGTTTGGAACAGAATGTTGAAATTTAGTTTTTAGAATTATTATAGCATCAATTTGTGCACTTCCCTTTTTGTTGGTTTATTCATTTAAAGCCACTTTATGCTGCTATGGCTAATCGGACAATGCCACAGTGGGAGTCCTAAATTTTGCCTATCCAGATAATTAGGATAAGGATCTTAAGTGAGTACCTGACACAGCACAGGCTTGTGACCACCATTTTATGTACCTTCCAGTGGATAAAAAATAATTTTTTACTTCCTTTATTAGACCACAAGTGACCTCACCTCTCTTTTTGTTTACAACACAATCATCAAAAATTGTACTTATGTTGAAGATTAAGTTTATAATTGGATTTTATATATATATATATATATATATATATATATATATATATATATATATATATATAGATATATATATATATATATATATATAGATATATATATATATATTTTATTAATTGTTATTTTTATGGTAATTATTTTTAAATATTTTTGTTTTGAAGAGAAAAGATTTGCCCTGACCGGGATTCGAACCTGGGTCGTCTGCTTCTCCGTAGCAGTGCTCTATCTAAACCACTGGACTACCAGGGTTTGTATCCAAGTCAGACAAATCCGTTCTCCTCACCGATCCTGTACATCACAAAAATTCTGAGAACACGGAGATATAGGATTAGTGAAGAGAACGGATTTGTCTAAGTTGGATACAACCCCTGGTAGCTCAGTGATTTAGAGCACTGCTACAGAGAAGCAGAAGACCCAGGTTCGAATCCCGGCCAGGGCAAATCTTTTCTCTTGAAAACAAAAATATTTAAAAATATATATATTTTTGTTTTGTAGGTATTACTTTTGTTTTCTGTTCATCACCTGGTTTTAATTTAACTTCATCTTTCGGTACATATCACTCCTTCAAAAGAACAAAATATCTCAAAAATTGGCATTGGCCTTCAGTAGCAATTGTATTGTTTGATGCTTTTTAATGAAGTCATATTTTGAGTTTTATCATGTTTGAACTTGAAATTTTACGGAAATAATGGCATAAGTTAAAACAAAAAAGTTTCAAGCTTTTAGAAATTTCCTAATGGTTAATAAAAGAATTTGAATACTATTGAAAGAATGCTTTGCTTTACCAATACCCAATTTTTTTTAATTTACTTGGAACTTCCAAATACCTCTATTAATGTATTATGTTTTTTGAAGTATAAATCTTGAAGGATTGATATGTAGATGACTTCTAGTGAAGCACTGTTCTGTTTGATTTATAATTGGTAAAGTATGTGCTACATTTTATTTCCATTTATATAAATATTTTTCTGTCTTGACGATCCCTGAAGAAGCAAAATATTTACTTATTATGTGTTTATGGAGAATTAATGATGCCAATTTCAATTAATATTCTCTTAAAAAATATAATTGATTATAAGTATGTACAGTTTAAGTGAAATAACATATTTTGGGATTATTTATTAACTATTATTTATGTATTTTCAGAGGACTTGGAGTCTATCATGGCCAGTGAAAGAATGGCATGCCTGGAACTGGAACCAGTCTCTTGGGATTTTTAAGAATATTTTATGTTCTTTGAATCAAATCAACAAAGATATCATATCGAAAATTACTATTACTATTGTAATTTTATAAAATCCATTGTATTACATTTCTTTTACATCAGATGTTTATTTTGTAATATAAATTGTATTTGTTAATAGCTGTGAATCGTAAATACTTAAAAGATAAATAACTGATAAAATCTTTAAATTTTTTAAAATTGTAATCCTGCCGTATTACAATAAAGATAACAATAATTTATGATTATTATAGATATGTTATTGTAATTCTCTCTTGACTGTCAATTCATTAATGGTATTTAAAGTTTTTAATTTGTTTTCTGAGGGTCCAAATTTTGTGTACATGGTGTGGTGATGTAAGTTGAAATGTGAAATGATATTAGTTAATTAAATAATTAACTAATAACAATGGATAAAAATAAATAAAGAACTTACAGACCTGTTTAAAGACCCCAATTTGTTCTCATATATAAAAAAAGTGAGAATAAAATGGTTGGGTCGTGTGCATCGAATGAATCAGGAAAGAATGCCAAGGAAGATAATGGAAGATAACCCAGACAAATATATCAAAATCTAAATATATACTTGAATAGTTAATATATTTACGTGACAGATTTCATTTTGTTGATATTACATTCTCTCGAAAGAATTCTAACGTTCTGTATTGTGATAATGAATTTAACAACCTCATCCTAGTTTAATGCTTCTGGACAATCAAGCAGTGCAAGTCTTAGGAACTCTCCAGAATACGTCTTTATTATATGTAATTTCTTCATTTTATTCTAACCATATGATTTATGATCATGCCATATTATATACCTATGGCATCTGTGCTATATTTTAAATTCAAATTCATTAATTACCATAGCATTTATATTTTAATTTCTTTTTCTGATCATATATTCTGGGAAAGAAAATGGTCCCGGGTGGAGGTCAGAGAAAAAATAGTATTTAAGAAATGATATCTTAAATAGGATCGAACTATTTATTTGAAAGCCAACTTTTCAACACACATTGTAGGCCTTCTTCAGTGCTAGACTCCTCTAATATCTTGATATCTTGATATACAAGATACAATATATATATATATATATATATATATATGCTTGTGATGGAGTAAAGGGTCTAGGCTTAGCTTGTTAAGCCTAACTGTTAACTGAAATAGTCTAATAATAAAAAAATTGTTACTTAGAGGCAATGTCACCTGAATTGAATTAGTCTATCATTGTAACTACTTTTATAAAAAAATATATTCGACTCGAAGTGATAACCTTAGGGGGATCAGTGTACTAAATATAGGGTAAAAAAAAAAGTGTTCTCAATTGGATTGTATGATTACCTAATTCCATATGAATTAACAGCACAGGAAGTACAAATGGCCAATCATGTTACAAGGAAAAACTAAATTATTTTAGCGATTACCTGAGACAACTCATGTATATTATAAAGCTGAATGTAGCAAGCTTATCAGATAGGAATTATGATAACATTTGAGAAAATGGGCACCTGAGCTAAGCTAGTTACACTCAGAATGTGTGCAATGACAGACAGGGCTGGCTAAATCTAAGTTAGCAACAATGTTTGGACTCAACACAGAAATAAAACACTGTGACAGTTCTCTTATCCCACTTCCATTCAATATAATCCTGAAAGTGATTATAAAAAGAGCAGAACTAACATCTTTTAGAACAAATCTTAACAAGAGGACTCTAGTGATGGCATATTCAGAGGATGTAGTCATTGCAGGGGGGCTTGACAAAACACTAAAGAAGTATTTATAGTGTTTGGCATGGAAGGATGAAGAATGTATCTCCAGATTAAGAAGGATAAGGCAAAGATTCTCAGTTTAAAGAAAACTAAATCTATTTCATCTGCATAGTTGGAAACGCACTAATATGAGTGTGTTAAGAGTTTGAATATATAAATGAGGAAGATGAAAAAATGTTTCGAATCGCTTTTTTTTCGGTATATCTGGACTCTTCAGAAGTAGACTACTTGGTCGCATAAAAGATTCTGTAAAACAACTATCTGATTCATGCACATGAAACCTGAACATCGTCTAAAACATCTGCTGAACGTACCCGACAAACTTCAAAAAGAAAATTCAAGGACACTATTATGAACTTGCAGAGGATAATGGTTCGCTTTGACTCATAGAAATAATGGATACATAAGAGTTTACCGATTTCTAAGAGTGGGAAAAATTAGGTAGCTGGGGATCTTATGGCAAATCTGAAAGGAGGGAAAATGGGAGAACAGCGTATCATAGGATCTGGAGAAAACTGGAATATCCATTTGACGCAATGCCGATACTTAGGCTGAGGATGAATGCAGTTTCACTGGCCAAATATCGCTTCATTTATCTGTTCGACCTATAATGAATAGGACTTACTAATTTAATGTTCCCAAAGAATCATAATAAAAACTCAGTGATAAACAAAGTTTTGTAATAGTTGCTATGGATCGATACATGTATCCATGATCAATGGGTTGCCACGATGTTACCATTATGTTAAAACTAGTTTTCATCGTTTAATGAATGTGATAACACAATTAGCATTTAATATTTATGTATGTTTCTACCGATTTTTAATTCTTTTTAGACAAGGTAAGGATCTGATCTAATAAACTTGATATTCACAACACGTTGTATTCCAGTATCACAATCCGATTATTATTCCTCTGTCGACATTAGAATTTCTGTCTGAATATTACACTAGTATGTTCATTCCTGGAACATATCGATTTCTGCCTTAAGCTTTGGATTTTGAATAACAATCAGTATGATAGGATTTTATTATGGAAAGTAGTTCGTGGCTTATTCGTTCATTCTCCCCACTCCATTGTGGCTATACTATGTTTCATAAATGCATTATTATTTTATCTGCTTAAAATGGATGATCTAATAATCTACAGGCAAAACGTTTTTATTTTATTTTTGTTTTCCTAGTGTAATATAACGAAGCTAAAACTTGTTGAAGTCTAAATTTTCAAAAATGGAATTCTATGAAGTGTGCGGTATTTTCGCTGGTGTATCTTAAAAATAAATTCGACTGGAGCTCCGAATAATCTTGGTAAGCCACTGGATATTATACTGGCGTATCCCTATTGTGGTACAGGTGTAGTGGGCACCCTCCCTTCTTCCAAAATTACAAAATAGTTTTACTTACTGAATTCTGTTAACAATAAATGCATCAACCTACTAATGGCATTTCGTTAATTATAAACTTCTTATGGAAAATGTTTATAGATTACCTACAGACACCCCCTGTTAAAGGTGGTTCTGTTTAATCGGATGAACTCGTGGAACAAATTCTTGACGAGTAGAAAATATTGGCCATTATAAAACCAGATTTTTTTTTCAACAAATTAAAATGCTATACATGAAAATATGTTAATATATTTGAAATATTTGTTTCGCTCTTTTCAAGTACATCTTGTTGATCGTCAATATCTATAAATATATGTCTTATCTCATGAGATGCTCCCATTATAACTTTTAAAAAATAGCTTTCCAAAGATTAATAGTTATAAACTTTATTACTAAACACTTCATTAAGATAACTGACATTGTGCTTCTATTTATTTAATAAATTAATAATTTATTTTATTACATTAGAATGCCATTGTAAAACTAAAAAAAAAAAAAATCTTTAGTTTCTAAAGACTGGTGTTTTAGAGACTTGAGGCTTTGTTCAGTAATAATGATATGTTTATTTTTGGATTTTTTTTCATTTATATACAGTTATATTATTTAACTATTTAACCAAATTCTCTAAAATCTAATTTCTTGCTTATATAAAATCATTTTATATTATCAAAAAGTATTACAATAAAATTAACAATGTCGGAAATAAAATAACTTGAAAAGAGCTTATGGACAAATGTGAAATATTACGCTTACCTATACATATAAAATGAAATGTAAAATTATAAATCTTTTCTATAATTTTTATATTCATGTTTATATTGATCTAATATAATTTTTTGATCAAATTTTTAAGTTTACCACCCACTAAGTTGGATGTTTTTATAATGTGGTCTACTACTGATGTATTCTTGTTTGGGTTTTTATTTATTTTGATTGCTCTGAATATGGTAATATTTTATGTATTTTTATTATTTTAAAACTAATGGTTGACATTTAATTATTGAGCTGAAAACTATACGTCATAGGATTGGATTGAGTTACCCCCACCATCTGATTTTAAAGGCAGTTGTCAACGCCCCCTTCCCTTCAGTTAACAGATGGTGTTCGGTTTGTCATGACAATGGCAGAGCTTCTTTGTCCCTTCGTCATGTAAATAGTGTTAATGCTCAAAGACAATCTTTGTGATAACTTCCTTCTTTAGTCACGAATCGAAAATATTTGTGTCACATTCTCTGTTATGTCGTGTGAAGATAAATTCAATGCCGCAGTTAGCGTCATTAGAAATCTTCCTAAAAATGGTGAGATGATTTATGTCAATTATACTCATTTGAAACATTGTGTTTTATTTTATCTTCTTTACAAAGTATAGTAATGACACCTTATAGGTTATAATACACTGTTACCTAGAACGTAAATGTTAATATAGAATTTGAAATCATTAACTTGTTAAATTTATTTTTCAAGTTTAAAGGTATGAAGTACATCTTATCTTAACATACTTTCTGCATTTCTACAAGCAAAAATATAGGCACAGAATAGATAAATATATAACTATCAACATATACTTATATATTGTGTAATTATCGAGAGCAATTTTGTTGTCAATTCACTGTTTATTTAAATAAATAGGCAATACAGGCTTATTCTTCATGAGACACACATCAGAGGTGTATAAATGCATTTTTTTTTCTAATTTATATTTTTATTTACAATATCAATTAGAGTTAATTAGATATTAAATATAGCTGTAAAGATAATTGCTACAGAATATAACAGTTAATTTTTTTAATTGTTTACTCAATTAGTAATGCTCAATTACTGTTAATTATTCAATTTTTAACAGCGATTTTTGAAAAGCTAAATGTGTTATCTGCCAAATCAGGATATGATTAATTAGTTTTTTCGATTCCTTTAATCAGAATCTAAAAAAATATAACTATACTTGCCTTATAAATTTCATTATTAAAAAATTACTGTTCTACATTAAATAATTTTAAATATATTACTATTATAAATAAATATTACTACTATATGAAATTACATTTAATGTTAACGCCCCATTAGAACAGTTTTTATAATCTTTTTTAGTTGTTTTTCATTCAACCTTATTACACTTTTTTCTCCCTGGTATTATCTGCTATACTTAAGCTTTTGTTGTTAAAAAAATAAAACTCTTATCAGTTCCTACATGCTTCAATGTAGCAGCTTTTACTGACAAGTTTTATTGCTCAGGTTCTATTTTGTGGTGAATGTTCCCTTGCTTGTGGTTTGACCTGAAGTTGAAATACAATTGAGTGGTCAATCTTGTTCCAGTCTAATAACTTGTTTCATCCTAACTCTGAGTCACTTCTTTGTAAAAACTCTTTAAAATAATTTTTTTTTTAGTGACAATATAAATTGATTTTTTAGTTCAATAGTAATGTCCATTTATTTAAAAGGTTCATCCCTTAATTGATTAATTAAAATTTAAATTTTATATTGTAGGTTAAAAAAATATTATTAATATAATTTAAGCAGTTAAGTTATAAAATGAAACTCTGAAAAAATTCTTTATAAAACATCTATTTTATATATAAGAATTAATTATATATGTAGATGACAATTTGATAGGTTTAATTTATCAATTATAATATATATTTATGTTATTCTTCTTCTGTTTTATATTTAAAAATACACGATTTACCTTTATATTTTATATTGTTCTGTTGTCATCGAATGTTAGGAAAAAAAAAATTTATAATCATTATAAGCAGATAAGTTATAAAATGATTTTAAAAAATTTTTAATCGAGTTGTTAACTAGTATTAAAAATATATTTGGTTCAGAATTGCATTTCTTTTGTTATTATTTAAAAATATAAATAAATCACATTCATGCACAGATAACATTAATAAATAGATTTTAATAAATTATAATCCACCCAATAGGGAACCTAAATAATGTTTAACAGAATAAGTAACTACGAATCTCTTTTTAAAGTTGTTTTAATACAATTTATCCTCTTTAAATTTGCTGAACAATATGTATTTAAAAAAATGTATGCAAGACATTTATATAAATACCTTTTAGTTTTATATATTCCTATGTATAATACATTCCAGGAGGAAGGCTTTGTATTGTTTGTTAATGTTTGTTTAATGATGATATAATGGAAAATGTCTTAGACTTGTGTGGATAACAAAATTGCAAACTGTATATATTGATATTAATTTTTTTGTAATTTCTGCGGGTAGCTATATTCTTTTGATTTAATTATTTTTTAAAATATATTTTATATTTTTAAAATATTTTTCACGTTTTCACAATTTCTTAATCCAAATATATTAATACTATTTAGAAAAAATAAAATATATGAAATATTGAATGAAGGACCCCCAGTAATATTTTGCCCTGAATGTTACACCTCTGAAGACAGCCAGGTCTTGAAAATACTGACAGACCTCCTTATAAATATATTTAATTTTTTTCTCACTTAATGTATTTTTAAGAAGAGTTCAAAGGTTTTATCTATTTGTAATCGTTCAAGAATGTCTCCTTCCTGGATTGTTAGTGACAAACTATGTCCTAAGTTATCCCAATATTTGAACAGCACTGTTTAATACTGTTATTAATTATCCTCACTTAAGCTTAAGTGACGAATGTACTACTGTTTTTATTGCCTTTTAACATGGATACATAAATACATAATCAAATGATTTAATTTAGACATTTGAGAATTATTATTTCTAAGTACTTTAGTAGTTTCAGGTCCATACCAACAGTATTAAGTAGCTGTGATTTGAGTTTTTTAGGAAAATGTTTATATCCATGACCTTCATCCGAACTAATCACTATTGCGTGGAACGCTCAATCGGTTCCTTCAACCTTCCTGTATAATTCTATCCTGCATTCCAAGCAAGCAGTCGTACTAAATATATTTGGAAATACAACTTCAATGAACTTTCTCAAATGATAATTAAGAAAACGAATCGTTTTAGAAAAAATCATTATGTAACAAGTGGAACAAATTAATCATCACGCTTGAAAACGTTTAAAAGCATGAAAAAAAAGTTGTTCAGTAAAGAGTCAAACGAAATTGTGCTGAATAAGGCAAAAAGAAAAAAAGTTTAAATTCCTATTTCCACTGATTCCTGTAGAACAGATTCGATACTGAAGACTACATCATGAAACTTTCAGTCTTCTTGCGAGACTGAAAAGACAAGAAACTGATCGCCGTTTGAGGCTACTTCAACATTTACTAGACAAACGCTCTAAGCTCCCAATTAATTAAAAAAAAAACTCGTACACATGAATAGTTTAAGACCTATTTGGACTTACTAAGTAGAGCTTTGGGGCTCTACTAAGCCATCGAAATGCTCTCGTATTTAGTCCTTAAAATCCAAATTCAGTAAAATCCTCAATTCTCCTTACTTTGCTACGAATAAAGTCATCCATAATGACCTCAATACCGTATGAGTTGCCGACGTCAATCTTTTCATGACAAACTTTATTCCCACTAGTTTCAAACCTTGCCACCTCTTCAATTCCGTTAATCCTCTGAGGCCTCTGAAAAGATGGTCTCAGGCCCTAAGTTGAACTTATGTTAGTACTGCAGTGGGTAGTTCCTCTACTTGCCCTATTCCCATATCTTTACTTATCAGTTCTTCCTTTTACTTTTTTGAATTATTATAATACAGTTGTAAACTCCACCCAATACATTTCTTTAAAATCCTATTTATAAGACAAAAAACAAGTCATCCAATATTCACATTTTTTAATATTTTTATTTTGAAGAAAAATGATTTGCTATGGCCGGGATTCGAACCCGCGTCGACGGCCTCACCGTGGCAGCGCTCTTACCATTTGAGCTACCAGGGGTCGCCTCACAGTCAGAACAAATCCGTTCTCTTCAGCGATCCCATATCCCCGTGTTATCGCAATTTAGCGATGTATACACTAGGAAGAATGTTTATTGAACATTACTTTAATTAAGATTTTGTTGACTTACGTCATTATATTATTTATAATTTTTATTAATTATTTTAATTTTTTAATATTTTTATTTTGAAGAGAAAAGATTTGCCCTGGCCGGGAAAATAAAAATATTAGAAATTCACATTTTTTGTTTTGCGAATAATAGTTAGGGCCGGTTGCACCAACTTAGTTTAAACTGGGATTTCCGATATCTCAGTTTAAGTCGATTTTATTTGTTTCAATTTCATTTTTAAGATCTACTGCGTTCTATTTTTTCATAAATAGCTTTTAGTTAATGTAATTAACAATAGAATCCCTCTTTAAATTATTACGCATTTGAAAAGCTTGTTTTCTCTTCATATTTTCATACGCATTAATTTAATTTATTACGACAGATCCTTCATCCACCTTCTTTTTCAGCTCTTCCTTGCGCCCTATCATTCCACTTGACCTATAAGTGGGTTCGGGTTATGTGTTATTTTTCTTTTAAGCGATCATCGACTTTTTACATATTTGGAAAGTTGGTAGCGTTTCCTGTAAATCTATTCAGTGAATATGCAATGGATATGTAGGTTCAAGCTGGTTTTCGCAAGTACATGGACGTGCTTAATGTTCGATTTATTGTCAGTGCATTATGATATAGCTTTTTACTGGACTAGTAATTGATATTTAACTAAGAAGTAAAAAAAAAAACCATTCTCCAGTCATAATATTTATTTTCTCACTTTCTACAAAGACGTTTCGACCCCTTGGGTCATTATCAATTCTTTTATTGTCTCTCTTGATTTATACCATTTTTCTGCAATTCACCATATAAATTTACTAACACTAACAACAACATAAATTATTAACAATTAAATTAAAAATTGTCCTAAAAAAAAACAAAATTTAAGTATAAGATACCTCATATGGATGTCAATAATATAAACATTTTTTTGGAGATATATTCTTCTCCATGGTCATTTTTCAACTCTGCCTTAAGGTGTTTTTAAGAATAGGGGAAGTCCAAAGTATAAGGCAGAGTTGAAAAATGACCATGGAGAAGAATATATCTCCAAAAAAAAATTTTAAATTATTGACGTCCATATGAGGTATCTATACTAAAATTTTGGTTTTTTTAGGACAATTTTTAATTTAATTGTTAATAATTTATATTGTCAGTTTAAAAGGCATAAAACGATATGGTTTGCTATATATGTATACTGCTAATATCGTCGGTTTTTGTAACACAATATAGACATTCCTGGATTTGCACATATATAAACTAGATGTTTGAGAAAATATAAATATATATATTGAGAAAAGTTTTATTATAATGTGGATGGGAAGCGGCCTGTTATCGAAAAATTAAATACCAATGTGATTGTAGATTTTGTGTCATTAAGTGCCATAGATAAGATTGGGCCCTTTCTATATAACGAGCACATTCCTCAAGAACAAATTTTGAAGTCAGATCGGTATTACAGAGTCGGAATAAGGAAAGTGAATAATTGTTTAATGATGTGTTAGTGAGTAAGCCCAGCGTGGCCTATTCTTAAGCAGGTCAGGGCAACTTGCACCCTACTTATGGACTCCTGCGGTTGGATATAGACCAGGCTCTTACTATTTTTTTTATATATTTTAATTTACTAGAATGCCTTTCATCCCACATGGCTTGCCATCTCTCTGATATATCCATTTTTAATATTTGAGTTCTAATGGAGTCTAAATCAAAAAGTAATCTCAGCCAATGAGCGTGAGTCTCTCGTGGCGCCTGAACTGCGAGCTCAGTAATACTAATATACATACTAAAGCCTAAAGCTCACGATAAATAGTGAAATCTTAAAAATTAAACGAATATATATATTTAAATCTTGTGACTCAACTCGAAGCGACAACTTGCGGAACAGATATACCCTATTTCATTTAAAATGTAAATATAATTTAAAAATATAATATAATTTGTTTAATAATCAATAATTTTAATGAATATATTTGTTTTTAAAACAAAATAAAGGATAGTGTAATATGAGGTAAAAATTATCCGTAAGATCTTTATTTAAGTAGTTACCTAGGACTCCATCTGGGCAAACGTCTCACTTGGAATCCTTATACAAGACTGAAAAGAAAAGAAACTGCTCGTCGTTTTCGCCTACTTCAACATTTACTGGACAAATGCTCTAAGCTCCCAATTAATTACAAAAGACTCATTTACATGACAGTTATCAGACCTATTTGGACTTACGGAGTTGAGCTTTGGGACTCTACTAAACCATCCAATTCATCTCGTATCCAATCCTTACAATCCAAAATCCTTTGTAAAATCTTCAACACTCCTTATGTCACAAACAAACTCATCCATCACGATCTTAATATCCCATATGTTGCTGATTTGGTCCAAACTAGATACCTATCCTTCCATGACAAGCTCTATACACACTTGAATCCGCTAGTCTCTCAACTTGCTTCCCATACTATTCCTGATAACCCTCTGAGGCGTCTGAAAAGAAGATGGCCTCGAGACCTTCTACTATACAACTTTATTGGAGTTCTATCAATGGGTAGTTTCTCCACAAGTTTTTTTTTTCATGTCGTTTGTTCTTATTAGCAGATTTACTTGTTGTAGCATTATTACAGTTGTAAATATCAATAAATTAATCTAAATTAAGGAGTAAAGAAAAAATCCCTATTAATCCTTGTCTACTTATAAAGCCCTGGGGAGCATGTTAATCTTGTTAGACTCTTTGCTTTATTGTTCTGAGATTCCAACGGAGTGTTATGTCTATTTATTAGTAGTAAATAATCAAGCGTTCAACATTTCGCCAGTACAGGCATCATCAAGAGCCATTAGAGCACACGAAGGTAAAGCACAAATAGCACATCTCACTTCAACAACTTTAAATGAAAACTAATCAAATGTAAATAGTACAACAATCAAAATCATTAACTTCGAAAATTGTTCTTGCCAAGATGGATAATTATAATTATTAGTTATATCATCCTAATATATTGTATCCTTATGAAGGATATGACATCGATAAAATGTATCGAATGGTTATAATTAAACATTTAATTATTATAGTTTATAGTTTCGATGTATTATGAGTATAACCCTGTTCTTCTTTATGAGTAATACTTATGCTTTCAGGAACATACTTTACAAATCCTTCAAGTAAAAAAAAGATTTTCCGTCAGTATCTGTCAGACCTTTTAAAGAACCGTTTACTTCTTTACAAAACCTTGTACTATTTTATAACAGCAGAGTGTCGTTAATTAGTAATTAAAATCAATGTTCTTATGAAATCGATTGAAAAACTGTTTAGAAACAAAGCAGCATAAAAAAAGAAATGTGAATTGACTAAAATCCATCATATTTCATTAATGCCAACTTAAATATTTATTTAACACAAAAAGATAATAATTATAGTCCCATTGTTTACTAAAATGTTTTTGGGTTCTGTACATGGTAGAGATTATACTGTTTCTTTCTTCTGGTTGTGCAGAGTAGTTATTTCGTAGAGGTTTTTCACCCAATTAATGGTACCCATTTCGTAAAGGCCGGGTGAGCCCAAGGAAGGCCAGCAGATTCATTTCTGTAATAATGAGTGGAGTAGCGCAATACGTAATATTCTAGGAATACTAGGTTCTGAATTCAAGAACGATTACGACAGATAAATTATTTATTTCGATGTCATCTGTGAGTCTCAGTATATCAGCTAAGTATTTGTAAAGATTTATTCTATTATATATAAAGTCAATTATCTGTATATATAACCTTCTATTGAGAAGGTTATGGAGTGATATGCTGAGGGCAGGAATCCTACCGACACGTAAGCAGAGTGAAAGGCAAGTTTCAAGTACCAAGTTGATCTTGCTGTTTAATTCAAACGACTGTTATGGTCCCGCGTTCTGTTTATCGGACGAACCTCTTTGGCCAATGCACTACCATCAAAAAACAGATAATCCTAACGTTAATGGCGTCAGATATGATAACCTTCACTATTATATCGTCTTTCCATAGCCTAAATAGCCTTTCTAAAAAATTTGTAAAACTGAGAAAGTTGTGTTTGATGTTGGTGAGATAGCTGATCGTGTTTTCAATCATTAGTTTTTAACATTAACAAGTAAAGCTTTTTGGTAATGCAAGAACTAGTTGATATATAACATTACACCAAATATCGCAAATACGCGTACTCAAAATGGCAGATTAATGTGAGGTTATGTGTAAAAAACAGGAATAAATTATTACTTTAATTGCATGATTATAATATGATAATGATTATGCTATTTTTTTTCTTTCCATGTGTTTTCTGCATTGTTAATTAAGTTATTTTATACGTAATTATACAAATATATGTATACTTTATATGTCTAGTTGCTTCACAAAAAATGTTTAGTATCTCATGGAATTACAAATTACTTAACAGTCATAATGCATTGGAAAAATATTTAGGATGAAACCCAAAATTAGACTGAAAACTATTGTCACAGAAGAGAGAAGAAGGTCTGAGAGAATGGAGAAATATCGGACGTAGAGTAAGCCTTTTAGATCATCTGTTTGACCTGGTATGGTACCTGAACGTTACCAAGTGATCACCTTTTGTGTAGTAGTTAGCATAACAGCTTAATATGCCCAAGATCCCGACTTGGCAGCCCGGCAGGTGGTGTTAGGTATTTGTAAAAGGAGTTATGCCTTCCTTCGGATTGTACGTAGAACGGTGGTACCAAGTACTCGTTAAAGCTTCCTATTTTTGTTACGAAAATTGTAATTTACCTTAATTTTAGTATATTATAGCTCAATAGGCAATATTTAGGGCTTCATCGTAGCATCATCCGATTAGCTGTAACTGCACAAAGCGACTTTAAACGCTGCAAATAAACAATAATTTAATAAAATTAGTGGGTTTTGAAGAGGGAAAACTCATATAAAATACTGATCTCATTAAACACACATTTATACATTTTTTTATTAACACATGAGAACACAACTAATAATTTTTATTATCATATGAATTTACAATTCTTTCGAGGCCAGTGCCATTACAATATGCACTGCCTGTACAGGCTTGAACATATCCATTGTACAAGATCGTACTGGGTCTACACATATTAAATTTCGTGTTAATCTGCCCACACTAACCTCATTATTTATACTATGGACATAGTAAATATGCCTGAAATAACCTGATAAAGTTTAGAATAAACTGGCCAAGTGATTGCAGATAATAATAAATAAATAAATTTAAAAATTAAAATGGAATACATTCTTATTACTGTTGATGTTGGCATTAGATGTCGATGGGTAATGACCTCTCTCATGGCTCACTTGCTAATTATATCGTGTAACTTCGCATCCGCTAATTGTCGCGGGACTAGCGTGATAAAAGTATTAAAAAATATTATAGACTATGAAGGATATCTGGATTAGTACATGGCAGAAACTGTACTGTTTCTAGGTCAACGATTGTGCAGGCTGGTAATTTGGCATATATCATACAAACACCATATTTTTCCTCAATAGACAGACTGAGGCCATCTGGATACAACTGGGTGGATTGACGAATGTTAACAGAATAATTTATCTGACCTATATCGTGGGTCTCGTACTCGGAGCATTGAGCTCACTAAGCCATATAAAATTATATATACTTAACATTATGGATAAATACATTTAAAAAAATTGTTGTACGATAAAATAATTGAAATGAAAAGTAGCGAAGAGGAATAAAGGTAAAGATAAATGCCTGTAGAGATATTTCCATGGATTATGAAGAAAATTAGAAATAAGATGGAAAAACATTATAGGATAGGGCTTCAACTGATTATTAATATGATTTAAAATGTGTCTGTTGGCCATGGAAATATAGATTTTATTAGGTATGTATTAAAAAAATAAAAATATGTAAGACGTTTTTCTTAATTCCATGAATGTTTTTGTTTTATATCGTAGGTCGTATTAGTCTGAAAAAATACCGAATGGTCGACTTAGAACAAGATTAAATATGAAAAACGTTTTGCAAACAGTTCAGTAGCAAAATATATATAAATATTTTTTTGTATTTGAACATGAAACTTTTTTTTAAGCTCAATGAGTAGCTATAAGCGAATGATTGAATGATATATTATATATTAGAGAAGAAATAGTTGACTGGAACTTCTAATGTAAGGAAGAAATAGTTGGGGATGCAGTCAATGAAAACACCATAATAAGTGCATACTTATTTATTGTGTGCCGACGTTTCGACCTGCAATGTAGGCCATCTTCAGGGCTATGAGAGAGAAACAAACAGAACAAAAATATATAAAAAACGTTGCAGTAACAAGTATGTAGTGACATGTAACGTATAAAATGAAAATAGTGAATAGATATGATAATTAAAGATAACGAATATTAAAATAGTTACAGAATATAATAAAATTAAAGTAGTGACAGATATAATAATTAAAGAAAATTAATATAAAATACAGAAAATAAATGTACAGAAAGGATAAAAATGTAAACATAATATGAAGGGAAAGAAAAATAAGGAGGTAAACAAAATGAGAAGAGTTTTCATTGACTGCACCCCCAACTATTTCTGCCTTACATTAGATATATTATATAGATAAAATTCTATTTGCTTAAACATTCAAGCAATATTAACGTTTATACATAAAACGACCTGAAAGAAAATAATAAAAAAACTATTAGCTTAGATCGTTCGCTAAGAGGAATTGTTATTTTTTGGAACATTAAAATCAGGGGGCGCATTTCCCGTTTATCTCTTGTAGATAATGTCAATAATTACCTAGGCGTCAAGGGCAAACAATTTTACTCTATACTTGTAGTTCTATTTTTACTTCTTGATAGAATTAAATTAATAAAAGTTTAAATTATTTTAGATTGTCTGGCCATTGTGGGATAAGTATTAAAATGCTTGGTCATTCTCTCACCATTGTCCCCTGTGAATTCTCAGGCACATTTGCATTTAAGGCCATGCATACTTTACGTGATACTAATGATAGTCACTTTGACGTAGAGATTTAACACTTAATACTCCGTTCTCTTTGGATTTAATATCGATAATTTTTAAATTATGCACACTCATCCGTAATTTGTTTTTATCTGAAGCAGTTTATATAATGTTGTATTTGCGGAATAGAATAGAAAAGAAACTTTACTCTGGGACCAAGTCCCTTTAGAATAACAAACATGAACAGAAAAATAAACATAATATATATTTGGTCATAAGGCGACATAATAGTAATAGTAATATAATAAGTAAAATATAATGATATAACTATATATGTTAGAGAAGAATTGGTCGACTGTATCTTCTAATTTAAGGAAGAAATAGTTGGGGGTGCAGTCAAAGAAAACACCAAAATAAGCAAAACTTATTTATAATGTGCCGACGTTTCGGCCTACAATGTAGGCCTATATAACTATATAGTACGCATCATGACAGGATATTAACCAATTATAGAGAATTAATATTTTAATAACAACAGTTAGTATATAAAATAAATGAATGCTATAATAATAATAAAATTATTTCTTACATAGTGTATATCTTCTTTACGAAAAAGAAACAAAAATACCAGCTTTAACTCATCATAATGGTAGGACAAGCGGGACCGCCTCGGAGTGCCCCGGTTAAACCCTTAAGAACAATTCATTATTCGCTTTAATCGATCCTCAAGCATTTCCAAGGCCACTTGTTTACCTCGCTACAATAGTCAAATTGGGGGAAGATGAGAGATGATACGAGAAGCTTGCGGGAAGGTTGTGTAAGGAAATGCCGAGGACGTTGGAATAACTTGAGGGAACTTATTGACCGTCGGGATATTTGGGTGATGTGGGGTTTATGGGGAAAGTTTTTTGGTCAATAGTAATGCCTAAGTTTTTGGCAGAGGAGCTGAAACTGATGGGGTTGATCGTTTAGGATTAATGTTGGGAGGGTGTAGATGGGAGCAAGGAGGGAATTCGGAACCTAGAGCAATGGCCTTTCATTTTCAATTCCAATTTGTTCAGCTTTGCCCAGGCACTGATCCTATATAGGTCTTCCCAAATACTGGCGAACGCAAATAACAGCTCAGAAGAAAGAAAGGACAAATATGAATGAGAGGAAAATAGTTGACTGGATGATAAAATGGAGAACGGAGATATTTGGGGGTGCAGTAAAAAAAAACACCAAATAAGTACTAGACTTATATTTAGTAAGTGCCGACGTTTCGACCTACAGTGTAGGCCATCTTCAGGGCTATGACAAAGAAACAAACAGAACAAAAAAATATATAAAATCGTTACAGTAACAAGAATATAGTGACAAGTAATGTAGAAAATCAAAATAGTGACAGATATGAAAATTAAAAAAAACGAATATGAAAATAGTGACAGAATATAATAAAATTAAAATATTGACAGATTTAATAAAATTAAAGATAATGAACAGAAATTAAAATAGTGACAGATATAATAATTAAAGATAACGAATATAAAGTAAAAGTACAGAAAGGATAAAAAAGTAAACCTAATATAAAGGGAAATAAAAATGAGGAGGTAAACCAAAGATACAAAATGAGAAGATTAACATATAAAAAAAGGTTGGAACATGAAGAATTTCGAAAAAACTAGTAAATAGATTAGAATAATAAGAGAAAAGAAGAAAAAGAAAGGACAAATAGATTTGGAAGTCGTCAGCATATAGATGGTAGAAACAGTGGTGAACAGCAGTTGAAAAGAAGAGGAGAGATGCTTGAGCCCTGAGCCACTCCTGAGGAAAAATATGATCGTTAAATCAAAATTTATGAAGGGCTTTGATTTGTTTTTAATTTCCTTATCTTTATCAAAGAAAATAAGAAAAAAATGTATTGCCATATCTTTTATATATTAAAATATTAAATCATTTTAGCCAATAAAATCATTGGCTGAAGTATCGCACATCCAAACCCATCTTGGAATAATTTTACCGCTTAACTCGAATCCAGCAGAAGCTTAACCTCAGGCAGATTAACCTTATTTATTTTATCTAATAAAGATGTTATTTTTATTTTTATCTTTATTTTTTATCTCTATGCTAATATTTATTAATAATAATTTAAGTCATTTTATCGGAAATGCATAACGATTTGAATTATTCATTTGTAAATTTCCCTAATCCCCTCCCATTTAGTAATCGGACATTCCTTCTGCCTGTAGAAACATTTTCTGTTTTAGTTCTCATCAAGTTATCTTTAAAACCAGTTCGCATTTCAAGTATCCTTCTCGTTCCCATTTCTCTAAGAACCTGAGTTTTCAAATGTCAATCTATTTCAGCTTGGACTACTTCGGACTACATGAACTACGTACTTTCCGTCGAATCTGCTGGTTCCGAATATGTTTCAGCTTGTCTAATATTCACATATGGGTGTGTGATATTAAATCATTTGTTCTATAATATTACTATTTTATTTTTTGTTAAGATTATCTAGTGATCGCGTTTCCATATTTTGTATTTTTTACTTTTTCCTCAGTATTTTCATTCTGACTCTTTGTTGTTCATTCCTTTCTTCGGATTGGATTTTTTTCTATTTTTCTGAAAATCTCCTGTTGTAAATTAGCATTTTAAATTTGTCTTTGTCCTTTATTACTCATTGTGATTCCTATAATGTCAAAATCTTGATAAACCCCTGGCGACTATTTATTTCATTTTATTTTTTTTATCAAAGCTTATAGATTTTTTTTTTTTATTGAGTCTTTTACCAACCATTCTATAAACAAAACTAAAAATCTTAACCTTCTCTCTTTAATAGGTTCTTTTAATCCTCAAAACGACTCTTAAACCTCCTTCGTGCTACTGAGTATTCCAGTGTAACTGCTTAGCATCTGTGATAATTGGTCCATATATCTTCCTAAGGATTCTCTTTTTTCTAATCCAAATAATATTGGGGTTAAAAAATTATCATCAATTAGAAATCAAAAGAATTTATTGAAAAATGGAATAAAATAATAATAATAGTGAATAATTAATTAAACAACCAAAATTTCTATATAATTAAATAATAATAATCATTCTAACGACATTTAAATTGCATTTCCAAAGTTCACCACAATACAATTTCATTTCATGGGAATTGCTACATTTTCTTTGTTTTGGTAAAATATTTCGCTCCTGCAAAAAAATAATACCTTGTTCTTCTCTTGTCGGAAAATCCCAAGTACGCATCATTTTACACTAATTATATAAATAACTAAAATAATAACAACGAAAAATCTATAACAAACTATCAAACAAACAATAAACAACAAATAAAAAACAGTAAATCAGCAATGATCAAAACTCAGTAAGCAAGAAGAAACATAGAACAAATCAGTTGTTATCAGTTGTTAGAAATGTAGCTGTTACAAAATGTAACTGCTCGCGCATGCGAACAAGTAGGCAAAAACACCCAAGGCTGCGTTAACACACATGTACCAAATAAATAAATACATGATAGGACATGTAGAGACACTACCCACTGGCAGCACTCTAATAACATTTCTATGATAGAAGGTCCCCAGTCCATCTTCTCTTCAGACGCCTAGGAGGATTGTCCGGGATGGAATTGGGTCCAAGGATGGAAAGTGGGCTTGGATGGGCCTGGAGTTTATTATGGAATGATAGGTATCTGGAATGGGCTAAATCGGTAACGCATGGAACGTTAAGGTCATTATGGACGGTTTTCTTTGTGACAAAATAAGGAGCGTTTAGCGTTTAAATTTTGCGAAGGATTTTCGATTGCAAGGATTGGATACGAGAGGAATTCGATGGTTTGGTGGAGCCGCATAGTTCAATGCCGTAATTCCATATAGATCTTATAACAGTCAAATAAATAAGTCTTTTTTAACTGATCTGAAGATTTGAGAAAATAATTAAATAAAAAAAATTATTTTGCCTTCGTAGATTTATTAATTGATATTATTATTGCATTTATTGAAAACTGATAATTATCTTTATAATTAAAATTGTGGGTAATTTATAATAATGCAGTATTGGATATTATTTTTGAGGGGAGCAGCTAAGTGTGTTACACCTGTTAGTGTGTACGGACCTGAGTTACTGTGCTGAAGGTCCCAGGTCTAAAACCGCCTCTTGCAGATTAATTATTTATTCTGTTAACAGCAGTGTGTTGACCCTGGGTCATCTGGTGACCCACTTTGGGTATACCCAGCCTCAATATAAAGTTGTATCCGTAATTAAGTGACAAAACCGAATCACTTCCCTGCGCAACCGTTGGCTACAGTAAACAGTTCTCTCTCTACCCTGCACTGAAGCAAGACCCCTCATGGGTGTCTCATCATAGAGGTGCTGGTAGAATATTATTTAGGATGGATATTTATTGTAATGCTCATATTATAGCTTCTAGTATAACCTATAATAGCAGATTCCTCAGCATAACTGCACTAATTAACAATTCTCTATCTTTAACCCATTCATCACGTATTTCTTCTGGTTTCGACCGTTTCGACAAAGTCTTAGCCAACGTTTCGCTGATTATATCGCTAGCTTCCTCAGGGCTTAATCTCAGTCTCAAATTATGGTCGGCAAAACGGTGACAAGACTTGACTCATATTGAAGAAATATGAACGGATTAAAAATATTGGCCGTGGCAGGTAAAGAGAGTATTTAATTCTGAACCTATTGTATCATGTCCAAATGGCCTGTACAAGAGCGACAAAAGCAAATGTTTTGAACCTTTTTTTTTTTTTTCCTCCCCTTCCCTGCCTGTGAGGCATACAGGGTCACCTCCAGTGGGGGTTCACCACTGGAGGTACAAATCGGGAACTTTATTCTGTTTTTTCTCTTTATTTTTAAAACCAACTGGAACTATGGTGTAGCCCGGTGCACGGCTGTGCACCTTAGGGCTACACCTTATCCATTTACTCGTCTTCTTCCTCCTTCACACCTACCCTTCGTCCTCCTCGGTGTCCTCCAAGAGTTATTCCGGCGGTCTTCCCGGTGCCCGTCCTCTCCGTGTAAGCATAAAGTGGGCCGGGCCCACGGATTCCTTCCACCCGTACACGTACTCCCTGAAACTTGCGTAGTTCTCCTCCCCCACAAGTTCAGGGAACACGTCCTCGGTAACTACGTAGATGTCTGTTTTCATGGATAACCTCGCGCGCAGGGCGTCGTATGCGGTGCATGATGTCACTACATGCTTGGCAGTTTCCGGAACTCCACAGCTAGGGCAGTTGGGGTCCAGATCATATCCGTGCTGGCTTAGCTTCCATCTGAACCCCCCATGCCCCGTTAGGACCTGCGACATCCAGTAGTCAGGAAGAACCCACTTGGCCTTTAGTCTCGATTCGACGGTGGAGAAGTACTTCCTAAGGGGGAAGTACTCCCTTTTTCGGATGTCACCCACCGTCCATTCCACTCCATCAGTGAGTCCTTCCTGAGCTCGTCCTTCCATCTGTTCGGAACCTCTCCTAGATTCGCTCCGGAAGGGCTGCCAAGCCTCTTCTCTTCACGTCATGCTTAATAAACGTTTTGAACCACCAGGCCAAAGCCTGTCTTATGATAGGGACAAGTGTCATACGTCAGGTGTTTCTAATGAAATGTAGGCAGGTGTTTTTTCTCTGTTCGTCATGCTCGTCCTATATATGGACCATAGGTAGAAATATATGGAAGTTGAATGCACTTTAATGTATAAGGTGATATGTAAATGGATGGATTATGTTCGGAAGCTTCCAGCATTTACGAACATGACTTATGAACATTATCGTCCACAGAAGTATAAAAAACAGATTCCTGTTTGTTTCTGACTGGTACGCAATCTACCGGATATTAGTTAAAACTATAATCATTCCATCAAATCGACCGTTTCTTGTTTTGACGTGATTTGCGCAATGATGATTATCGACGATTAGATAACCACTGCGAAACATCTGATTCGAATTTCGTAGTTTTTTTTGTTTTTCTTATTCATCTAATTTTCAAAATTGTAGGGATCATTAGATATTCACTTTCAAGTTATATAGTATTGATTGGCAGTGTCATTAGTATAACAATAGACATTATGTTTTTGTATTCAATCATTCCAATCTTTTCTCTTACAGGCTAATTCACTTAATCATAATTAGGAATACATTAAATGTATTTATTAATTTATTGTAATAATGGTTTGTAAATTAAAATAACTTTTATGTTAAGACCGTGGAAAAATTCCAACGAAAAGCCCTTAGTCTCCAAAATAAAACAGAAATAGAAATTATCTGTCCTCATTAACAGATATTTTCTATTTCTGTTTTAGTTTGGAGACTAAGGGCTTTTCGTTGGAATTTTTCCACGGTCTTAACATTTATGTAAGGTCTCTTTTTACTTTTCAATATTAAAATAACATTAAGTAAGCCTTTAATTATTATTATTAAATAATTAATAAAAAAATAGTCAAATATTATGAGTGGAAAGTTCGCTGGAGTTCAGATTTTAACGCCATAGTTTTAATTTAGTGCAGTGGTTCCCAGCCTTTTTTCTACCACGCCCCCTTGTATAATTGTAAACCTCTTGCACGTACCTCCCCTCTTGTACAATCAATTGTATGAGTATATAAATAAAAAATAGTTTTACTGGAACAAGATGCTACAAGTTTAAATTTAAGATAAAGAAGAACTGGTAAGAGAAAAATAAGTAAAATTAGGTGAGAATTTTTCATTTTTCAAATGGTCTCGACCCCCCCCCCCCACCCCTCCCCGATTTGTTAGGTTTGATCAAGGTTGGGAACCACTGATCTAGTAATTAAGTTCTTTTTTCAGTCATATTTTTCATGCTGCTGATGTTAAATTTTCTCTTTGTACTTGGCACTTTGGTGTAAGCATTAGGTTGTAGTTTTAGATAATGAATCTTAAAACCTTGAAGTCTCTCAATTCTCGTTATTCATTTTGTTTCCGTATTAAGCTGATTGATTTACTGCAGCACTATTCTGCAACAACTTTCTAGTTTTCAATTACCACCAACCGTATCGTACTTCCCGTATCCCTTGTCACATCCTTTATTATTATTATTATTATTATAGATATTGTACAAGTTCCTTATAGACGTGCAGTTGCTTGTCACGATAAGAATCCATCCAGGTTTATGTTTACGATCCCAGTTACTTGCTCTCCACGGACAGGTATTATACAACTTCTCCTGCCTCTTCGTATTCGAGGTTACGTAACTTGACCGCCGATGCCTACAATCCGCTACCATTTCGCCACCGGTTACGATATACTGTGGTTACGAACCCGAGCATTGCTTGTTAAAATGAGTATATAAGCCTTTTATCGACGTTGTTTCGTTTGACATCGCATTACGCTACTATGGCTAATCGGATGATGCTACAGTGTTAGTCCTAAATTGTGGTTATCTAGATATAATTAAGAGAGGGATCAATAACGTCCACAATCTCGGGACGGCCATGTTACGCCCCCTCCGAAACGCTATTAAAATCCTAAGACCATCTGTCAGGCTTTGAACCCACGACTTTAAAATGCTTGGAGGATGCTAGTAACTAAGATGCTAGTAACTTTATTATTTCTACATTTCCATATGCATAATAGTTGTGATGATAGGAGCCTCTAAATTGATTAACTTAACAAAACCACTATGCTCAACTTTAGGGAGCAGGTAAAATTCCAAGTGCCGGAACTACCAGTAAAGTGTTTAATCTATAATAGATTAGAGATGAGAATAAATTATGCTCCGAAATCCGTGGAAAAAACGGACGATATTTTACATTTTTTCTTGTTCAGTTTTTTTTTTGTTTAGAGTTAAGATTGTAAAGCGATTTATAGAATGCAAAGCTTTAAAATTCTCTGATTCCTCGGAATCCTGTAACAGTGTGCTTGTACGGGGAGTCCATCTTCTTTTTTCTACATCGTCCATCGACTGACTTGCTTTGTCACAGTATAAATTAATGTGAATGTTCTGGAACAAACAGAAGAATAAGCGTGGTTACGCTTTACTCTTCAATATTTTTTCCTTATGCATTTTTCTTACAGACTGACCATAATACTGCAAAATTCACTTGTGGTGTAGTGGATTGCATAACAACCTACTAACAAACTGGCATCTTGTTTTCTAAGTCAATTCTCCTCTATTGAGAACTACTTTCTAGAATTAGTGGGACATTCTTCTTGTTCCTCACAGTCTTTGCGACTGGATTTATTTTTTTATTTAAAAATAATTTTGTTGCGTATGAATCGCAAACTGCAGGAAGGCGACTTGTCCATCTTTCGAGATTTCCGTCTTTAAAACTTTTATAACCAATTATTAATTAACCATCTATAGTTCTACAGTTCACATAGCCGCTTTTGATCGACTTACAAAGTAGGTCGAAACGTCGGCACAAATAAAATAAGTCTCGACTTATTTGGTGTTTTTTTTTTACTGCACCCCCCAACTATCTTCATTCTCCATTTTTATAATTGTTTGTCAGATTTGAAACATTATGAGTATTAGGTCATTAAAAGCGTTCAACCAACAAAAGTCGATGGAAATTTCATCCTATTAACGGTTGCCAACTAAGTATAATCGTTCGTCACTTCCCGTGCTGTAAACAAGAATCTGAAATAAGTTCATGATTTTAAGCTGTCCTCAATTGCGAGTCCTTTCAAGGTCCATTAATTGCTAGATAATTTGGATTCAATTATACAATAAAATATATCATAAGATAATTAAACTGGAAATCATGTCCTGCTAACACCAATACACAGGGTTAGGTGAGAGTAATATCGCTCCACTTAGTATGAACCAGTTTTATAACACCACAACCATTAATTAATCTCCGTTTGTATAATATAATTAGTATTATTATATTATAGCCTTGGTTCTGATTTAATATCAGCCTACAACTACACGATCCGCTGATGTTTATACACCTTTATATACGTACATATTGTATATATACTTAGCGAACCCGAAGGCTCGATGCCGATGCCACCAAATATACTGCTTAAAAACTTTTTCCAGATTATTCTTAACACAATTGTCCTACTTACACTATTTTTTAGTTCATAAAATACCATTGATAGTCATGGATCTTTCTGAGGTAAAACATTCATATATTTTATATATATACTGCGCACAAATGAATAGGGATATAACTAATTGTGTACCATATAATTTACCTAGCATATTTAATAACTACATTAATATTACTATTGTAGTATATAGTTCACTCAGCTGGTAAATTATTCCATGCACTAAATAATAGATTCCTGAATAAAAGAGAAGTATCCAAGGACACAAGGTTGAGGGTATATAAATCTACTTTTCTCTCCATGTTAACATACTCTTCGGAATCTTGTGTGTGAACGACCAAACATAAAAGTAGGATCCAGGCTTCAGAAATGAGATTCCTTAGTGGATAGATAGGGGGGGTATAGGGGAAAACGACGACTCGGTCATTAGATCAACCCTCGGAGTGGAGCCTGCAGAAAAAGCCATTGTAGAAAATAGTCTAAGATGGTTTGGACATGTTTTAATAATGGAAAACAGCAGGTTGGACAAGATGACATACGAGGCTAAGGTTGAAGAAAGAAGATCTAGAGGGAAAAACTGACATACCTGGAAAGATGGTGTTAAAGAAAGCTTCGCAAAGGGAAGCTTGCAATGGAATAGAAGAAAAGAAATGGTTGGGGATCGTACGGAATGATCCGGACTGTACAGAAGGAAACCTCACACTGCAGAGGATGGACTATGATGATGATATACTTAATAACTATATTAATATAATATATATAAGTATAGTTTCTAATAAGTAATAATGCTTTTTATAATAAAAATAATATTAACTTGGTGGGCAAAGTAAATAGAACGAAATTAGTGGTATCACTATTCATTTTTGCGCAGTTTATATTTTTTTGTTATGTTAGTTATTATTTAAATATTTAAACGATATTATCTCACAATCAAGATTTTGTTTTATAAAACTTCTTCGCTCCCTATTCATAATTTTAACTTTTACAATATAACTATTAAAAACGTGTACTAGTAACACTTCTTAGATCATCGTTCTTGTTCTATCCGGCGCTAGAATCGACTATGAACATTGGAGTCACAATCCCTCTTCAGCTGTCCCGATCCATCGCCTTCGTCCTCCACACGGTCACTCCAAGTTTGTATAGATCTTGTTCTAAATCCAGCTTGTCCTTGGGAACCCTCTTCTTCTTTTTCCTAGGAAATTCTCCTTCATTGACTCCCTAGTAATGGGCCCTTCCGGCAACCTTTCAATCTTCCTAACCCAACTTAACCTCCTTGACTTTAAAAACCTAACTATATCCTAATATAAGGAAGAAATAGTTGGGGGTGCAGTCAATAAAAACACCTTAATAAGTGTAACTTATTTATTGTGTGCCGACGTTTCGGCCTACAATGTAGGCCATCTTCAGGGCGAATAAACCACGCGGCGGCTAGGCGATCAGCGGCCCAAGTCATTTCTTCTCTAACTCATGCACCAAGTTCCCTATTATTTCTTATTTACCACTTATCTCGAGAGTATACTGGACCGAAAATTCGTCTAAATATTTTCCTCTCAAATATCCTTAGGACTAAGCGGTTTGAAAGTTTCAGCATCCAGGTTTCTGCACCATTGCACACCACTGGCCTTACTAGAGCCTTAGTAAATTTTTATTTTTGTTTGTTTATTCAGAAGGCTTACATTTGATATCTATGTTGTTGTTGTTTTTTATTGATTCATTTTTGGACAGTAAATAACACACTCCGCCTCTCGCCATTTCTTTTCTTTTTGTAATTTCTTCCAACTTCGGTGTACTCCGGATCAATTATATGTGCATGTTGATATATCTCCCAAAATCTCTTCATCCAGTCTGTTCTCATACTCCTTTCCTCAGCGGAGATTTTGATCGCCTCAAACCTCACCCTCTTGCCTCGGGTTATACTCTTGGCAGTTCCATCCCAAGAATATCCTCTGTAACCCCGAGTTTCTCATGTCCCTCTCTTTTTCCTTTAACCAGTTCGGCTTAGTTATTTTATTTATAAGGAATTAATTTTTTTTTTTCGATAGCTTACTTGCATTCTATCGCAGGATATGTCCTCAGAAAGTAAGCCTTCTTTTATCATTGTGTCGGAGATTCATTCGTTTGTTATCCTTGTTTTTTTCTACTGTACTGATCTCCAAGTCCAAAAACACCTAAGTAAATCAATTTTTTCTTTCATACGAAATAATGGTGTATGCGTTTACGGTCGTACGTGAGAGTACTTACTGTACGTAGTGAGGTTAGGTAAGAGGTGCAACATGACGACCCCTCACGTTTCCCTAAATACCTCAATGCAACCGCAAAGGTGGCACTAAATATGAATAAAAAACATCCATTTATTGTCTGCGGTTACTTTCCACTTTCTTATTTTTCTATTTTCTAGAATTGTGCGGTTCCAATAGGATGCACAAAATTGTTTTTATTAGTAGTAGGGTGAGATACCATCATTGTTGCTTTGTCAGTTCCATGAGGTATGACTTATTAGTTCTACGTCATTGTTTGACATCACGGTCCACTTTCACCCTACAACTAATGCTATAACTTATTAGTTCTACGTCATTATGTGACGTCACGACCAACTTTCACTCTACAACTAATGCTATAACTTATTAGTTCTACGTCATTATGTGACGTCACGACCAACTTTCACTCTACAACTACCTGCAATGAGGAAGAGAATTACTTCCTGTAGAGGTAAGATCAAGCCGGAGATAGCTTTGCTAATAGTCATTAACGTGTTTACTAACACTTTTCAATTGTTTTCTCTGCAAATTGGATACTTGCTTGAACCATTTTCCGATTAGCTCCTGTTTGGTCATAAATTTAATTCATAACATAATTGTTATTAATAACAATACTGATTGGATTGAATTTAGGGAACGTAGCGTATAGGGACTATAGATGAACCCTGTGATCTGCAGATCCTCCAGGAGCGGTGTGAGTCTTTAAAAAGTGGGTATCCCTGATTGGGGAAAAACCTGGCGGTTGAGTGCGATTTCGGCCAAATCATTTCCTATCGCAACCGTTGTCCTAGATACAGGATAGTCTCTATTATGTACTAAACCCAAAACCTTTCATGGGTTGTAGTGAAGCTTTTTTTTCTTATAGATCTGCAACTTTTCACTGAACTGAAAAAAGTCTCCCCCCTCCCCCCCAAAGAAGCGAAACATTTAATAAATTTAAGGTGAAGGAGTTGTGTTCAATTCAATATCCAATTTACTTGAAAAAAGTTTCTTCGTTTCCACCCTTGCGTTTAGAGTAATATTCCCTTAAGAATTTGGTACTTGTTTCTTAACGCAGCCCTGGTTATTTGTTTTCTACTTCTTGGCATGCGCAAGCAGTTACATTTCTAACAGTTACCTTCTATACAATTTCATTTCATGTAAATAGCTACTTTTTCTTTGTTTTGGTAAAATATTTCGCTCCTGCAAAAAAATAATAGCTTGTTCTTCTCTTGTCGGCAAATCCCAAGTACGCATCATTTTACACTAATTATATAAATAACTATAATAATAACAACGAAAAATCGATAACAAACTAGCAAACAAACAATAAACAACAAATAACGAACAATAAGAAACAATAAATCTGCAATAATCGATACTCAGTAGGCAAGAAGAAACATAGAACAAATCAGCTGTTAGAAACATAACTGTTACAAAATGTAACTGCTCGCGCATGCGAAGAAGTATTAAAAACCAGGGCTGCGTTAAGACACGAGTACCGAATTTTCTCAGCGTGGAAGAGAAAATTAAATAAATAAAAGAGGAAAATTTGTTCATCTCTGCTGGTAATAGTGTAACTCCAGATCTGATAAAGCGGGTTATTTTCCATTTTTAACCCATCTTCTCAGATTTTTAATAGAAAGTATTTATTTTTATTGGAAGGATATGAATGGTTTCATAAATTGATTCTTAAAGCCATCAATAGAATTTTAGCTCTAATTATATCAGTAAGGTCCATTATAATATAACGATTGTCTATCATAATAGACCTCTGATAGAATAAGTTTCTGATAACCGTATCAGGGTTCTCCAAGAAGTGTCCTTAAAACGTTAGTCCATTCGATTCTGTAATTTTTCCTTTCCTTACCACATAAATAAAGCTTTTTTGGTTTTTATTAAACAATTTTTTACTACATAGTTGTTTTTTTTATCTAAAAGGCCGCGCCATAGATGTCGTTCCAGCCAGTCTCCACCTCTAATACCCCTCACTGCCATGCTCTCCTCCTCCACATCCTGCAACCATCTTTTTTTGGGTCGTCCTCTTTTCCTCCTTTCCACAGGGCAACATTCGAAGATTATTTTTGGCCATCGGTCCTCTGCCATTCTTTTTAAGTGGCCATACCATTTCAATCTTCTTGTTTCTATTGCGAAGAGGATCGTTGTTTCCTGATCAACCAATTGCCTAATTGTTCTATTAGGGACGTGCTGAATTCTGGAAATAGCACAACAGCGTCTCCAGAAGTCCATCTTCACGGCCAACAACTTCGTTTCTTCCTTTTTCGTAATCGTCTACGTTTCCGATCCGTAGAGTATTACACTTTCAACCAACGAATAAGTTAAATAAATAACAATAAATAAAGTAGATATTGTTAAAAAAAATAAAATAAAAAAACCGGTATAACTAAAACTCATAAAGGGTTTTTGATTCACAACATTGTTGAAACCGTAGTGTTTCTATGCCAACGGTTTCGCAGGGAGGTGATCACACTCAACGACCAGGTTTTCTCCCAAAATTAGGAGATGAGATTCAAAAGTATTTGTAGATCCTATTGGGTGCATCTGTAACTTTACCTGCCGGTGTTCCAACAAGGGATACCGCGGCAGGTCAGACGTGAGCTCTTCACGGCTCTATCTGCTCAGTCTCCCTTCTGTACCCCTCCCATCTCTTCTACTCCTATCTACGTGGTTCTAGGTTGTCCTCGTCTACGCTTTCCGGTGCCAGTCCAACATCCTGCTCGGCCAATGCTCTTTCGGCATTCCCCAGCAGTGTCCCTACCATCTCAACTGCCGTTTCCCGATTCTTTCTGTGGCGGCATCCGCTACATCCATTGGCTCCCTAACCACTTCATTTCAGACACTGCCCAGTCTTGTTATCTGAAGACACGCTCTCCAAAAATCCATTCCCACAGCCCAAACTTTGGCATACAAGCCGCTAAAAATTAATCTTATAGATTTTTGTTTATTCATTTAACGTCACTTTATGCTGCTATGGCTAATCAGACGATGCTACAGTGGGAGCTCTAAATTTTGCCTATCCTGGTATTATTAGTACAGAGATCTTTAATGAGTACCTGATATCGTATTTTTTACTCCCTTTAACTATCCTAAGGTTACCTGTCGGGCTGCGAACCCACGATCTTGGGAGTAGTAGGTATATGTTAATCACTACTCACTCCACAGGTGACCCCGAACGTATCTTCAAAATTAATATGTTAATATTAGTTATACTCTCATGTAACTTCATCATCTCAAGGAGCATTGTGAAACAAAACATCAATCGTGAAATGACTCATTTACTGATTGAATATGAAATAATCAGTCATTAATAGCTAAAATGTATAAAAGTTACTATGACTAATGTGTTCATGATAATTCCAACTCTTTGCAATGATAAGACTGCAACTGGCAAAACAAAGAAAATGAGTTGTCACAGTGACTAAGTACATTTACCTGCCTTAGGTAGAACGTACTGCTGCAGTAAGTGAAGAAATTTCTGTAGTTATTAGAAGTCCATCAGTTTGGAGTTGATGATACTTATTTTTCGTAGTTCTGTAAAGGTTCAAAGACAACAAACTGTTATACAAATAATGACATAGCAGGAAGGTTAATCAGTTATGTTGACATTTTATTACGGTATTGTAAATTTGTTCACAGTTCATTGTTGCAAGCATTCAGCGCGTACAGGCTCTGGTGAATGCTTCCAGTTACAGGAGATATTTGAAGTGTCTCTTGGTACCTTATTTTAATTAATCTTTAATCATCATATCCATTCAAAATAATTTATTTATTCTAAAATTATATTGGGGCTATGTCAGATAAATTAATTAATGTATAAGAGCCACCGACGAGCTCTGTGGGATCAGCATATCCTCCGGTGGCTCACAAAGCCTGTATGAATGATAACCTTTAATTATGGAGAAACCTGACAGTTGAGTGTATCCATGCACAACCGTTGGCTTAGAAACAGAACAGTCCCTACCTTGTACTGAACCTAAGACTTTTCATGTTTTGTTTTTCCGTTTTGGAACAAGTATTATCTTATTGTAGGAAGACAGTATGTTACAAAAATTACATCTGTTACACTCTATGGAACTAGTGGACTGTTTTGAAGTTTTTTTTATACTATTCTGCCATTATCTTCCTTAGTACCTGTATCCGTCATAAGCGGACTTAATTCAACAAAACAAAAATAAAGTGTTCGATTTTATATTCAAGAGACTATCGTGGCAGAACTAGAGATTTTTACTTCAGTACCTCAATCAGATGCAAATGCAGATAAAAATACTATTCTACTGAACATGCAGTCTGAGTAAGCGCTGTAAAAAAAAAAAAAAACAGGTTTCTGTAATGTTGAATTTATATACCCATGATATCAATAGAAAAATCAAAAGAAACTTAATGATAGTTGAAATATTATAAAGTGAAATGAGCTCAAATAATTTTAAAAACATAACTTTTTTTCAACAAATAATTTTAGCCATTAAACTTGAAAATCAAATGAGTCATTCGTTCAAAAAAATTGGCTAAAAACAACCTCCTTGGTACCAAAGTTTAATTGACTGTTTTAAACGATGATAAATTCCAAGGAGGTAGTTGGGCGCGCATCAAGGTAGCTTAAGACGACTGACGTCACTTATAGTCCCTGAGCCTGACCACAAAAAGTCCATCTCTTAAATACCAAGCCTAGATTATGACGTCGTGCAGCCATCTTCCTCCGATTATATTGTTTTCAAAGATGCAGTTTTCTTTCTGAATGGTAAACAAAACAATACTAATTTAATAATTTATTAGTATTATTGAAATGAATAAAAATAACTGTACCCCTGCATCCCATGTATTTCCCCGTGCAGTCTATCTATGCCAGAAACTGTTCCTTTTCTAATATAACGGTTGTGCAAGGATGTGATTTTCCTCTCCAATTAATGTTACCTACTTCTTAGAGGCTGGTTGAGCCCCTTGAGGGTCTGGAGAATCCTGCAAGGGTTCATCTGTGGCTGTAAACATATTTAATAATTTATCTGTTACTTCAGAATTCGAACCCAAAATGTTCAGCATAGCAACCTCAACGCATTACTTGCTTCTCTTGAAATATTGAATGATAATTGTTGACCTCGATAATATGTGTGGAAGAAAGTGGTCCGGGTAGAGGTCACAATGAATTTCTCGTAGAATTGGAGAAAAACTTTATTGATTAGCCAACGTTTAGACGTATACTTTGTAGGTCTTCTTCAGGGCTATATGCAAAATACAGACAATATAAGAATAAAAATGGTACAAATATATTAAAACATATTAAATATAAATAAACAAAAGTAAGGTGAATACAGGCAATAAAAATGATAAAGATGTACAGCAAGGTAAATATGAAGGTTAAAATGTATGAGTGAGTGACAACGAAGTGCCAAAAAGGTAGTAACCCACATCATGAAGAAAATAATAATAAAACAGGAAGTGTTGAAAAGTAAAAAAATAAGCACAATGCAAAGCCTTATGTTTCAAATCCAGTAATACACCCACTTACCAGTCGACGTTTCGCCTGTTCAGGCATTATCAAGACACAAAAACAAAAAAGGGTTATGTGAATCACATCTCGAAGAAAAAGGTGCAATACATCCCAACGATCATCAGCCCAAACAGGCTCCGAACATGAGACAGCAACCCACCACCAAGACGTTCAACATACAACTTACATACATAGAGTTGTATGTTGACTGTCTCATGTTTGGAGCCTGTTTGGGCTGTTGATCGTTGGGATGTATTGCACCTTTTTCTTCGAGATGTGATTCACATAACCCTTTTTTGTTTTTGTGTCTTGATAATGCCTGAATAGGCGAAACGTCGACTGGTAAGTGGGTGTATTACTGGAATTGAAACATAAGGCTTTGCATTGTGGTTTTTCCCAATTGCATTATAATAAATAATAGTGTTTCTTTTTGAGTTGTTGGCTCTATTTTAGTGTAAAAAAATAAGATAATACTGATAAAAAATAAAAACTGAATATAAAATTGGAATGTGAAATGATAAAAATAATATGGGTAAATGTAGAAAATGATAAGAATTAAGAAATAAAAATTGTAGGTAATAAAAAAGTAAGAAATAAAAATTGTAAAATTATAAAAATCTAGAAACCAAATTATATAAAATAAAATAAAAATGAAAATAAAAAATATTTTAGTAAATACAGTATTAATATTGATAGGTAAAATTACTTTATACAAGTGTAAAGAATATTTATTGCATAAGAGAAAATGTAAGAAGAGACTTTATATAAGTTTAAATAATATCTTTTCTCTTTAAAAATAAAAATATTTAAAACTAAAAAAATTGAGCAATAATTATAAAAAAATTTAAATAATATCAATTGCATAAAAGAAAATAAGTATGTTTTAAGTAAAGTAAGTGATTGAAATATTTTGTTTCTGATAATGGCACGTTTGAATACTTTTGATACATATATGCATGCTTCAAAAAATGTTGCCTTTAATTTGTCATTTATTTATTTTTAATCAATCGCCTCATCAGCAAAACGGGTTTCCGAAGCATTTATTGTCAACGCTTCCTTCATCGTTTAGGTTCCTTCCACATTGTCTTTGCTCTTACCTGGTAAGATATTAAGGTTTGTTCATGATATCTCTTTCCATTTGAAGTCGAAATATGTCGACTCCTGTAATGACTTAAGAGGCCAGTTTTTTTTTTTTGTAGTTCAATTATTATGCCTTCGAGAGTAATGCAGGTGGTATCGACGTCAGCAGTTTCCGGTTAATCGGACGGGCAATGAGGATAATATCCTCTCCGAGGTCGTGGAATTTGGCACGAAACCCGCCATTTCCGGTGAGAATGGATGTCACATTAATGAGGGTTGGACCCATTAGGCTATCAACTGTGAATAGACGTTGGGGGTGTATTTTCTCAAGATTGTCTCTTTCTAAGTAGTTACCCACCTTAATGGTGTACCTTAATTTTCAAATTATTTTAATTTATGCTTCCAGAGCATGCACGTTCTTAATACTATTGGTGTGACAGTCGCGAACGCTTGTAAAGTTCTTGCGCTTGGTTACGAACATATTCATAAAAGGTTAAAAGTGGTCCGAAGCTTATGTGGAAGGATTGCCAATCTTAAGGCGATCTATAGGATTTAGGTTTGGGCAGTAGTCCGTATATAATAGATTTCTACTTAACAAAACATCATTTCAATTGAGCCATTGTCAATTAAATTTTTGTCTTTTTATAATAAAAAATATATAGAGTTATATGAGGAAGAAAATGGTTCATGTGGTGGTATAAAAAAATTCTCTTAAGTCGAGAGAACTGTTTATTGGAATGCCAACGTTTCGACCCTGATTTCAGGTATTCTTTGCTTCTTCAGGGCTAAATATACAAAATACAAACAAATTAAAGTCATATATGGTAAATATTAAGTAGGCATCAAGGTATCTGAGTGATAAAACATAAAGGTGGGGGGGGATCCTTAGATAAATATAAAAAACAAAGAAGACCTGCAATGTGGGTCGAAACGTCGGCTTTCCAATAATCTGTTCTCCCACTAAAAGAGAATTATTTGTCCTCCACCCGGACCATTTTATTTCTCATATATATAAAGTCAATTATTAAGATACTAGCTTTTGCCCGCGACTTCGCTCGCATAGAATTTGGACTGCCACATAAAGTTTCGTGACAGTGCTTTTTAACTATAATTTAAAATAATAAATAATTTAATTTTTTTGACGATAAGTTACTCGTACATCCAAAATTCCAGAAATAGACGGATTCCATACAATCTTTGAATCCTTATTATATTAAGGGGGAAACCCTAGGGGATGGAATTATCCAAACT
Organism: Arma custos; assembly: GCA_037127475.1. NCBI lineage: Eukaryota > Metazoa > Arthropoda > Insecta > Hemiptera > Pentatomidae > Arma > Arma custos. Next base: position 14,394,794 of record CM073762.1, on the reverse strand, counting down.
TCTTTCATAAATTATACAAAGAACATATCTGCAAATTTCAAGATGCTAAGTTCCTGATTTGCCTTTAATTGTGCACAAGATGCTCCTCAGTACCTAAAAAACTGTCTGAGGGGGGGGGCACGTGCCCCCGTACCCACCCTAAATCCGCCCTTGCTATAGCCTATGTGTTATTCTGATGTATAACCTATATTACTGTAAAGTTTCATCCAAATTCGTTCTGTAGTTTTTGCCTGAAAGAGAGACAAACACGCAAACTTTCGCATTTATATTAGTAGGATATCAAAACAAATAGTTTCACTCATGTTCTTTCTGATGTTTAACAACTATTATCATGTGATTTGCCTTTAATGATGTACTATAACGGATTCTCCTCAGTACCTATAAAACTGTCGGGGGGGGCACGTGCCCCCGTGCACCCCCCTAAATCCGCGCTTGCTATAGCCCATGTGTACATACATCTGATATATAATCTATATTACTGTAAAGTTTCGTCCTAATCCGTTCAGTAGTTTTTGCGTGAAAGAGAGACAAACATACAAACTTTCACATTTATAACATTACTAAGAAGTAAGATATGTTTAACGTTGGGTTCTCACTTGTATCATAGCAACGGACTTAAGGGATAAAAATTGTTGGTTGATAAAACTTCTTTGCCGTCTTGTTAAAAATCAATGCTAGATCAATGAAACATACATATCCATATACATAAAATTATCCAAAATTCAAAAAAGCGACATAAATTATAATAATTTAGCCTAATATAATAATTAGGATACTATTGGAAAATTTCCAAAAACCAATAAACAACTCATTGCTGTTTTGTTTGTGGAACGTCTTGCAGCGTCATTTTTCTTTTGGTGTGTGTCCTTTATGATGCCTGAATTCTCGAATCGATTGCTGGTTGTTTTACGACATTTCAGAGACGTAAAGCGATTTTTCTTATTGCATCCTTTGGGATTTATTTTTTTATGAAAATATTTTGGCATGAGTTACTTTATCTAGATATAATAAATATAATCGATTAATGTTGTGACAGGCTACTGCGTTGAATTTTAGATGAGACGGCGAAATCACACCACTTTCTATTAATAGTAAGTATTGAGTATCGATTAAGATGACAGCTCGAGTTGTTTTGTAAATATTTGAGTGTTTCCATGGCGACACCGGATCGATTTCAGGTGATGTTTCTAATCAATTACCTGTTCGCCTTGAGCTTCTTTACTTATCTACTAGGATTTTATTGTTAAGTGAAGATAAAATAAAACGGAGGACATGTTTCCGAATGCACAATAATAAATATTTGTTTTATTAATTAATACAATGCAATCGAGCTGTGTAGTTCATTGTGTATAATGCTGTTAATCCTAATTTCGAAACCGGCAGTGACGGGTAAATTATTTATTCTGTTATTATTAACAGCAATGGATGAGAAGACTTTCCTAGGGCTCACTCAGCCTCTATAATTAATTTGGAAGGAAAACTGGCTGTTGAGCGTATTTTCCACTGTTTTCCTAATCCCTTGGCTTAGAAACAGTACTGTTCTATTATGCACTTTATGAATCTCTGTGGTACAGGTTTTATTTATTTTAATTATCTTGTTTTTGTAACTGAAGTACATCTTTCTTAGTCAATCATTCAAGTGAGTAAATTAAACCTTTTTCGAGTCATATATTATTTTTCTTTATTTAAAACGTTTCAACAATTCTATGTCATTCTCAATTTACATTATTTATAAGGTCTTTAACGTTATTTAATTTTAAAAATATTCTCTAAAATTTGTCTATAAATTTGTACATTTTCAACCTTTTTGGTTGATTGTCATATAATTTAAAATATTTTTTACAAAGCTTAGAGGTACAGTGTACTCCATGGTCAATTAACCAATTTACCTCTAAGCTTTGTAAAAAATATTTTAAATTATATGACAATCAACCAAAAAGGTTGAAAATGTACAAATTTATAGACAAATTTTAGAGAATATTTTTAAAATTAAATAACGTTAAAGAACTTATAAATAATGTAAATTGAGAATGACATAGAATTGTTGAAACGTTTTAAATAAAGAAAAATAATATATGACTGAAAAAAAAGGTTTAATTTACTCACTTGAATGGTGATTTTATTTATTGAAAAGACACCTTTTCCTGTGAAGGAGGTTTGGTTCTCTACATGGTAGGAAGTGTATTGTTTCCAAGTTAGTAGTTGTTCAAGAATGTTGTTATTAATACCCAGAATGAACTAAAAAGGACAATTTAATTATTGATACATTTTTTTTATAAAAGAAAAAAGAAAAAATATTCCCTTACCAACATTTTTTCCATACTCCTTTCCTTAGTCCTTTATTTTATCATATTCCTCTTTATTTACATTCTAATACCTATATTTTCTTGTTCATAATTTAATATAATATCAAAAAAATAAAATGTTTCATCTGTTACGATTTACTTATCTGGATTTACAGTTTGATGAAAGTGTAATTTTTTCATTAGGATTATTAGTGTATTATTTTTAAAATGATTATTCCTGTTATATAACTGGACTGATATTATCAGGAAATGATGCAAACATATTATTAAAAAGGAACTATGAGATAAGATAAACAAAGAAACAAGAATAATGCCAATCAACATTTTATTGCATTTAGTTCGCTTACATATTTATTGTTTAATAACCGTAAGAAAAAATACCCCCGATCAGAATTTTAAGTTACTTTTATTAGTTTTAAGTTAGTTTTATCTGTATAATATCCTTCGTGATTTTCGCCTATATTAGTTGATATAATATAATTATCGTTTGGTTGCCAAGATTGCCTGACGAAGCAATATTTTTCATAGTTGATTTCACAAAAACATATTAAATAGTCAGTTACATCCGAAATTTTGGAATTTTATTGGAAAAAAGTTCATTTTTATAAAAATTTTAAAATATATTGTAATTAAAAAAATATATGTAGGTAGGAAACTAATGGACATTCAATATATATATTAAACATGCAGGTAAAAGTAAACATTTTGACAGAGCTGAGTCGAAAGTTGATGACTTATGTTGAGAATAATTTTTGCCAATACGTTTGTATTTTATTTGTTTAGGAATCGTGACATGTATGCATTTTTTAAACTAGTCCATAAAACACGTTTCTAAAAGTAACCTTTAAATAAACAATGCTAAGAAATAATAATGAATAGCACATCCTTCAACGTGACGGTATGAAGGTACAACAAGGTCGTGGCGATAAATGAGAAAATATTACGGCTCACTTGATTATTTACAGAAGTGACTGGATATGGCGTTAGTAACAATAATCAATCGATTGTTTAATATTCATCACGATCAAGAAAGCACAGATTTGGCAAAATAACCTCCTTACACAACAGTTGTCTTAGAAACAGCAAAAGCTCTACCACGTACTGAAATCAATACACTTTATGGGTCGTTGTGGTTTTAGTTATACTCTTATATCAGATATATCTAGTTCATCTCCTAATCTGGCTTCTGAAAAGATCTAGAGAAAACTAGACAGTATATTGGAAAACCAGAAATCTATTACAACCCGCCCCCTCCCAAAAAAAAAAAATAAAAACATAAAATCAACCATTCTAGAAAAAAATTAATTTTTAAAATGATATAAACTATTTTAAGCGTTCTCTCAATCTCTTCTATGTTTTTCTAGTGGTTTCTTTCTTTTATTTCTTTTTGATCTTATTCGTCATTCTGGTGATTTTTATTCAGCGTTGAGTTTCTTTATTCGTGGCCCTACAGCCTATGGATGAGCGTTAGCCTCCTTGATACTCTTCTGCCAGTCATCACTGGCCCCATTTGGGTACGAGTGTGATGTTGGCCATATAATTTCCCTTCACCAACGTTGACTTAGAAACTGCAGATTTCTATCATGTATACTGAGCTTTTATGGGTTGCAGTGGTACAGATTGTTTGTTTTTTTTTGTAATATTTGTTTACTATATCCGATTGCTCATTGTTGCAGGTTCATACCAACCCTCGAACGAGCTTATGCTGCGGTTCTACGCCTACTACAAGCAAGCGACGGAGGGTCCAGCGAGCGGTTCGAGGCCCGCCTTCTGGGATGTCGTGAAGAGAGCGAAGTGGGACGCTTGGGCCAGGCTGGGCAATATGCCCCGCCAGCAGGCAATGCAAGCCTATGTGGACGAGCTCAACAAGGTCTGTATTACATATTATATGTCTATATTATAGCCTTATAACTTGGTAAAAATTTTGATTCCGAGCATAATTACAGACAGGAAAGAACAGGAGAACGAAAAAACAGATTACGGCAGGTAATAGATCCTACTTCGCGAACCAAAAACTCTTCCTGCAATCGAAGTTGCTGCCACAAGCAATAAAAACAAGACTGTGTAAGGCTATTTGTAACATATTCGGGGGGAACATGGACTCGTAGTACCTCCACAATTGTTTGAACACTTTCGAGAGAAATATTCTTCGCAAAATTAGTGGATCTATAATGGAAAAGGGTGAATGAAGAGTTTGGAGGAACGATACGAACCTTGGATATTCTCCGTTTCATACAAGCGAGATGACTTGAGTGGTTAGGTCACTTTGCACAAAATGAACGACTCCAGAATAAAAAAAAAAAGACTGCTTGGCACCTGGAGAAGGGGACAACGTAGAACCAAGCAGGACCTTAACTTAATGACTTTGCGACTCTAATAATCCTTTTATATAGATATTTTTTTCTTTTTGTTTTATACGACATTATTTTTGTTTCTTTGTGTTATGTACGAAATTTCTCTCTGTTCTAAAACCTGGTGTACCTGAACGAGGTAGGAAAAACTTATACCGAAAGAAATTGGTCGAGAAACATATTTTAAATATGGTTAATGAAAGACATACTCGTGTACCTGCAGTCCCGGTGAATAAGTAGCTAAGTCGATTTTTGTTCAGAACGAGTTAATTGTACTCAAGGATGTACAGTTTTGTAGCGCTAAAGTGGCTAAGTCAGAACTTGCTTTGGAAAGGAGTTATTGCTTATATTACAGTACCATTTTAAACCAAAATGGGACGATTCAGGTTCGCTCGATACAATTAACTCATAAGTACGAAATTCAATTTTAGCACTTATTGTCAGGAAGCTGCAGATATAATTCCTTTTGACAAATACGAATATTGGCTATATCAATATAATGTTTAAAATTGTTAATCTTCATTAAAGTTGATATTAAAACTAATACACTCACTGTTCAAAAAATATTGTGATAATGTTATTGGAAAGAAAAAAATATTTGGAAAGACAAAAATTAATAATTTATGATTCTTAAAGTAATTATTCTCTTGATAAGGTCATCTGTATCCAAAAGCGGTCAGCCACTTCAACTAAACGCGTAATCGATTATTTTTATTGAACCTTGGATCAGTGAATGTTTCGATATTCTTATCTAAATTATGATAACTATTTGCAGAATCATCTTGCGTATTAGCAGTGTATGTCAAAAATTATCGACACATGTAATGTTTCTGATTTTTCTGAAATAATATCGATGTATTACCATTTATAATGTATTGTATATAACAAGGGCGGATCCAGGATTTTTTTCTGGGGGAGGTACAACGGGCAGACGGGCAAAAAAATCAACAATAACTTAGAAATACACTTGTAGTATTTATAGAAAGGTTTATTAAAATATCTAAACAATTGTGTCACTCATGTTATTTCTGTTATTTTAACAACTATCACATGATTGGCGATAAATGTACAAATTAAAAATTGAAAAAATTAAAAAATGATAATTTATAAGCATCATTTTTAAATTTTAAGTCTTGACTTATTTGGCGTTTTTTTGACTGTACCTCCCAACTATCTCCATTTTCCGTCATATTACTTTGTTTTATTTTGAAGGTGATAATTGTTTATAACTGTAGTCACGTTTAATTATCTGTGGATGAATCCAAACATCAGGTAACATGAACTCACTAAGAACACTGCACGTATCAAAAGGTAAAAGAAAAAAAAAAAAGATAAAAAAAACTACATCTGATCGGGCCATGCGGCTTTTACGAGCAGTCTTCAATGACATAAAAAACAAAGCGATAAAACCGACATGGACAATTTCACTTAGCGATTGCTACCTCCTTCCCCAAACCTTTCCTCAATAATATTTACCAATATTATACTAAGCATTAAATATCCATATAACCTTTATGGTTATTAATAATGAATTTTATTCATTTTAATCATCAATGAGAGGATTCATAAAAAAAAAAATATATATATATATATGTATTCCGTTTTTTTTAAAAGTGTAATCAGCTGATCGATTTCATTTGTTTTTCGCATCCAATCAGATCAATTCCGAGGTATGGCCATATAAATAGGTACAAACGTCCGGTTATAGAAGCTCCTAGGCCTGGGGAGTAGGTGACCTTGAGATGATACCAGTTCTGGAAGGCTTTGTGAAGCTCTTTCCAGCAGATCGAAGCTTTATGTCTATATTAAGGCAGTGCGTCCAGTTTTTCTGTTTTGCTATGAGACCTGGAACTTTTTCATACAATAATCCTCAGATTATAAATGGTGGGTTATGGTCTGAGCTGATTGTAAAGGAAGACAAATCAGGAGACAAACGCCGTACTTAAGAAGCCTTGGGTATGAATATTACAAGAATGTGGACAAGAAAAGTCAGAATGGGCAGCAATAGACCAAGACATTATGGTGTCAGGAAATGAGAACGACCTCCATATATGAGCTGCCATAGTCAGCACATACACGAAAAACATTCAGAAGGTTGTGTATTGGATTGCGACTACATGAGACCAAGACTGTTCGAAAAAACTGCTGGAGGAGGCCAGGATTCGATAATACTGGATTGAAAAACTATGAGTATAATATAGTATAATGCCTATAGTATAAAGGCAGTTGATCGTCCTCGCCGCCGCTTGGTATATTTGCCCTGAAGATGGCCTACATTGTAGGTCGAAACGTCGGCACACAATAAATAAGTATACACTTATTAAGGTGTTTTTATTGACTGCACCCTTAACTATTTCTTCCTTACATTATATGAGTATAATAAATATTTAAATCAAATTACCTGAAATTCGGTATGTAAGGCTTTGAGGAACACTGCAGCTCCACCATTTTGAATTAGAGTGTTGTAAATTTAATTTGAACTGAAGGAAAGCTGAGTAAGCGAATGTTTGGTAGATCCCACGGACAGTTACCTGTCTGATCCGCAGAGAGATCATGGAGGTATATTCAGGATATTTCGCACAAGCAAGGGATTAAGAAATGTGTGCTTCTTCTTTATTGTAGTAAGCGTTGCAGAAATCCAGCATTGTACGAAACCGTGTTCAAGTGGTCTGTTACTATTTTTGAATTTGCAGAGGAGGTCGATGTGATTGGTAGGACTTTCGTAGCGAGAAAGGATGACATTCTCGCCTTAAGCATAGGGGGTTGCTATGGATCTTGTTATAGTTGAAACGAATACTCTTTGTACATGCGGGGGAAGGCTATTGGTGGAGGTTAGGTTTATATCAGTCTATACATCGTTCATAGAAGGGAGAAATTCGTAAAACATTAATGATTCGTTGAACGGGATATCTCAGTGTTCTGAGCACCATGCATCGAACCTGCGGGATTTGTAGACCCTCCGGTGCCTCAGTATCCTGACTTTGGAGGAAAGCCTGGTGTGTGAGCTTGATCTCTACATAATCACCTAGATACATAGCCGTTGGTTTATTAACAGTACAGTTTTTATCATGTATAAAATTTAGTACTCTTCATGGATTGTAGTGGTAAAAGGTTGTTTCTTTATTAATAAGTAAAATTCCATTTTCGTAAAATAGTTAATGTACTTCCTATGAAATAGGAAGTATCCTTGACTATCAAGGTGCTTCTTACTTAACTATTGTCTATGTTTCGACCTACGAATCGTTATGATTGTCTCTTCTTATAACACATGGACTAGCTTTCTCAAAGTTTGAACGTCTATTCCTCCAGAAGAATCTAGTGGTCGATCCTTAACAACTGGAAGGCAAGTAGAAGCAACCAATGCCATGGTGATGTCTTTATAATGGCTCAGACGTTGCCATGATCATAGGACGACGAGGAAAATTAGATGAGTATGGACGAAGATAACTACCGAAATGCTGGATGAATTTATAAGCGAATGAAGACGACCTTTTTTTCTGTTGAGCTGAAACTCTGTCCATCTTGGACATTCGTAACTGGACCACTACTGGTGGATGTTGCAAGCGGCCTTGCTAACCACCTCAATATAGCGTCAGTCAAGAAGAATGTCAATGTCGAACTATCGGAAGATGAAAATAAAATGTCGATACGGATATCCATGTTTTTACGAGTAAGTCGTAAATGACTGGTTTTTGTCATTTACTTCAGTTTTTGTTATATCTATCATGTATTCTTTGACAACACATCTAAAAAAAAATTGGGTTTTCATGAGTTTTTCTTTGTGAAGACCTTTCAGTAGCATACAAGTTTAAGCATCAATAAAGATAACGGGCTACAAAAACATGTTTTATTTTTTTGAGCTAATCCAAAGTCAAATTAATTAAATTATATATATATATATATATATATATATATATATATATATATATATATATATATATTAATAGATAAAATACTGATTAAACATATTATATTCGACACATGTATTATTTATCTTAAGTTCATAACTGAGGAAGTAAAATTATTGATATGTATTTTTATGAAAAAAATTCCCCAACTCAACGCTTTCGTGTTGACGTCAATATGTGAAGGGCATTCCGGTTGGTATTAGTGTGTGTGTGTTTATCATTTAGCCTTGGAGTCTATTTATCATATAATAATTCTTAATAATTTCTTCTAACCATAGGATTTCCATTTGAATTTTTATTTATATTCAATTTCTCCTTTAGTGAAATTATTCTTATCTCATAAAATATTGATTTCTAGATTATCGTAAAAAGTTCTAGAGATTTGAAAAAAATTCTTTTTTATTTTTTGTTTACATTGTTTAGCTCACAAATAAATAACTTCAATCTTAAAAACATTGTATTTTTTTTTTACAACTTTCTTCTCTTCTTATTCATACATCTCGTTTACCTTGCAGTATAGAGATTTTGCATGAGGAGCGTCATCTGTCTCTGTCAAGGGCTGCTTTCCTGGCTTCCGCCCATCCAATCCCTTTGGATATTTGGGAGGTTATTCTTCTAGGTCACTCTCGGCCTTCCCTTGGGTATTTTTCCTATTGGAGAAATACTAAGCTATAGCCTCTATAGCTTTCTTCGCTGACTGGCAGTCATCCATCCTCATTACATGTCCGAACCATCGAAGCTGTCCTTTCTCAATTAATTGATTGAGGGGTTCAATTTTGAGCATAAATCGCTCTGTTAAGTATCCGGTCCCTCTTGGTCTTAATCTTTATTTTCCTCAGATTTACTTTTCCATGCTTTGGAGTCGGCTCCGATTACAGTGTTTTAGGGTCCAGGATTCAATTCCATAAGTGAGAATAGGAACGTATGTAGATTGATAAACACCCAATTTAGTTTCTTTTGTGACTTCTTTCTTAATCAAACACTTTTTATTGATATCAGAAAACATTCTTCCCGAAGTGGCAATTCTCGCACTTATTTCATCATTTAATTTCCCATTCTCACTTATGGTTATGCCCAAATACTTATATGTCTGGACCTGCTCAATTGTCTTCCCATTAATTTGAATACTCAAATTCTTTTTTTTTCCTGGATACTAACAAACACTTGGTTTTGGAGGACTATTAACCATATTTCTCTTTGTCAACTCTTCTTTCCATTTACTTTTTAAAAAACGATTATTGTACTGATACTAAATACTATAAAAATAAAATATCATCAGATCGAACCTATTGTTTCTCTTATAACCGTTATTATTTAATTAATTTACTTAAACTGTTGAAGATATGATATTTTTTGTCATATAGATAAATAAGAGGGGCATTATCTTTTACAACATTAGGACATAAAAAGAGTTTATCTACACGATAAATATTCGCTGATAAATCTTACTTCTTGTTAAATCTAAAATAGAGATATATTTCATTAAAATGAAACACATTGTAGAGTAATGTATTTACTTCACTTAAGTTTGTTATGGGTACTAGCATTTTTAGGATTAATTATTATTTCTTGGGTAATTCTTATGGGAGAGTGGGGTGGCTCAGCAGTAGAGCGCTGAGTTGTGCCGAAGGCCTGGGTTCAAATCCAGCTGTGGCAGATAATTTATATAATCTATTAATAGCCAGGGATGGATCCTGCGTGATCTGGACTCCTCCCAGTGCTCAGCCAGCCTCTATTAAGAGGGAAAACTGGTGGTTGAGCGTTATCTTGGACAAAACACCTTTCTGTGCAACCTTTGTCCTATATCAAGATTTTAGGGGTTGACTGTATTATTTAATTCAAAATTTTGTTCAACATAAGTTGCATTACATTAGTTATACCTATGTTGTCCTCAGATCCTCACAATTCAATATGAATAATAGTAAATAACTAGGTAATAAACAAGTTCATGGTGCATTGACCCAAACATAGTTTTATTAATGAGTCATTTAAATAAAGTAAAATAAGGGGTATAATATTAATGCCTAAATTATTGAGGGAGCAGTGATGCTTTTGTCCCACTAAGGCTTATAGTTACCTCTATTACACCCGATGTCTAAAATATTTAATATTTTATTTTTTATAATGATATTTTATTTTTTATAATGATATTTTATTTTTTATAATGATCTGTATTTGCTTTGGCATTGATAATTTGATAGTTATGTCTTACCTTTTATTTGTTTGTAGCCAAAAATAATGCATTAAAAATCAGGAAAAAAAGTAATTATTATTGATTGAAATTTAAATAAATTCTACTTAATAATAATTATATATATAACGTTGGTACAAATAAATAAGTTAAACTTATTTGTGTAAAATTGATTGACTATAGCCCCCCTGATTAGTTCATACTCTTTTAAATAATTTAATGTTCGAGTTTGCAGTGTTTTTGTTTATTTATAAAAATATAACTTTATTTGTTTTATTAAACTTAATAATAAAATAGAAGAAAAAATCTTCTTGAATTATTCTTTACAAATTTTGATGCATGTAAAATATCTTCCAACATTGCAACTAAGGTGAGTTATATCTTAAACCTACACTCTAGTAGGTTATAATACTGTTACTCATGTATTGTTTACAAAGGATAGGTACATACATCCTTTAAGTTAATATTTTATTTATTTATTTATATTATACAGTTTTCATCATAATAGTATATAATTATCATATTTCATATTACTATCTCTAATTTTTTTAAATCATAAGATTTCACTTTTATTTAGCATACAGAAATAATTTAAAATCATGTACATATATTTAACTACCATTTATTTACAACTTCTTCTTTAGGTGAGTTCTTTAAGGATTTTTAGATAGACACACTATTGGTAAAGAGAATGCCTATAATTCTTAAACTAAAATTATTTCAGTTTTATTGAGAAAAGAAACTTGGCAAAACGCGGGTCGCAGTCTTATTTTCAATTCTTATCACACATTTTATGTTTAATGTTTTTATACTTAACACATAGGTTTTCTTTTTTTTTTTTTTTTTAGTATAATCAGTTTACTTATTGGATAGCAATGTAATACAATCTTCCATGCTTGGGGCCAATAAATATTGAAGATCTGGGAACCCACACAAACCATATACATTATTAAAACACTGTCCTAGGGATCCTTAAGCCCAGCTCCTCCCTCCATGTGTGGAGAGCAAAGTAAAAGGTACCACAGGAGATGAATATGTGTAACATATTAATAGGGTGTATAAAAAAAAATTACCGTTATTACTTTACCTAGCACTTATATTATTATGAAAATTTTGATATTTTACAATATTTAATGTAGTATATTTCTAATAAATATTAATGCTTTTTATATTAAAATTGATAAAATGGTCATTTTTTTTTTATACACCCTATTATTTTACAAGGCTACATGATTTTCTCATGTATTGGCATTTCTAGACAAAATTATTTATATCATCTCCATTGGAACTCGATTTTATTTAAGCAATTACTATTTTAAGTTCTGTATTTCCTTTTTATATTCGATATTCATTAGGTTATTATCTTCTTCTTCTTTCGCTATGCCCTTTTGTGCCTTTCAGCGTAAGGAAGCGTTTATCCAGTTGAAGGCTATTCGCTGAGTTTCTCCGAATCAAATGTACTCTCTTAAGGGTACTCTCTTAAGCCGAAACTAAAAACTGGTAAGGTGTGGACAGAAGCGAGAAAGAAACAACGTAGTAAACGATTGCGGGAATACCTTGCCAAAAGTTAAAGCCCAGGCAAAAGGAAAAGAAGAAGCAGTTGAAATACTGTGATCCGTTGATGGCCGTAAAATGAAAAATAAAAAAATGGATAAATTTTTTATTTTATTACAGCTCAATTGGCTTATAATGGACTCAATTAATTGTAGCTCCCTCTAATTGTTTTCTTAGCACAGTCTAAAATGTTGGAACAAATATCTGACCACCATTCCTCGCCCCCTATACATCTAGATTTCATCGACAGTTAATATTATCTTATATATATATGTCTTAATTGTACTTACAATTGGTTCTTATTTGTTACAGATTGTCGAAACAATGGCATTTACTGATAATGTTGCTGATTTCCTAACTAGTGTTGACAGCTTTACGAATAACGTTCCAGTAGAAGACTTGGAGCTGTGCATAGGACCAGCATTGGAAAAAGTCAGGTCTCTGCCTGGGTCTCCTCTTGCTAATACTCCTTTAGGTAATATTATCCATTACCTTTTATCATTTTGGTACTAGAATTTATATCACATTAATATATTATGGATTCAATTATTTTTAATAAACAAAGTTTTTATAGGTTCTTACACTTGTTATTATTTCAGGATCTCGTGATACTTCTCCAGTACGAGGAAGGGTCTCTTCTCCTGCACCTGTTGAGCTAGAAGAAGAGGACGAAGATTTTCTTGATTCAATGGATGTAAGTTATTAAAAAATTACTTATTTAGAGGTAATTTTTCATACTCCTTACTTGTTTACAGGAACCTACAGATATTTTTGAGCATGCTATTAAAGCTTTGCTTAATTTTTTCATCACCATTTACAGCATGTATTTAATAGACACATTCAGTTCTAGCAATAAGTCATTAATTTTATGGTTATTTAATAACATTCATCAAGTGTCACATAAAATTACAAGATCTTTGCAGCCCACCCCGTGTGGCATGAGTAAGGAGTGAGAATTAACATAATTATTTTGTTTAAACTTATACCCAAGTTTTTGTCATAAAATTAGTGGATGCACATCGGGTCTATGTTGTTTTAGGATACTAAGATTATAAATAGTTAAGACACCGAAGCTATATAACAGAAAACAACCCATATTTTTTAAATTATTTTAATATTTTATACCTTATTTTATTTTAGCAAACTGAACCTGAACCGAGAAACAAAGAAGTATGGAAAAAGAGTATAAAGATGAATGGCAAAGTAAACATTCCTCAACAAGATATTAAACTGCCTAATGGCTTTGTTGAAAATAAAAGGCATACAGGTGCGGGCAAGTTGTCCATTTTGTTTATCAAATTTTAAATATAATTATTTTTTAAACGAGGGCGAAAGATTATGAATGATGAATGGTCAATGAAACGATCTTAAAATTAACATTAAAAATAAACAAATTTTAAGATAGTTTCATTGACCATTCATTCATCATTCATAATCTTTAGTCCTCTTCTACAGCCTAAGCAGTGTGAGGAGATTGGCCATACTATTTGATTTTTATGCACAAATAAATTGTTTTTTTTATATTCAACTGAATATTTGCACCCTATAATACCATTGTGGTACGAACTCTGTATGAATTTGTTAATTTTATCTGAGAGAGGAGATGGTTGCTTGGTGTGGTGTAACAGGGAAAATTTGACATTGCTAGCTTTTAAGTCTTTAACATATAACTTTTAACTTTATCAATAATAATTAATAGGAATAGTGAAATATATGATTTGTTCTTGTTTTATGAAATTTATCTTCATTTTTTTTCATAATTATTACTTTCAACTCAATTTAACCGGCTCTTCAATTCAACCAGTGGTAAAAAGTAGTAATTTTTTTCTTAGAGTTGATAGTTTCAGCATTCACAGAACATCAGAACTAAATTATTCTTCATTCAGAACTAAAACTGTTATATAACTAAGCAACACACACAAAAAAAGAATTTGTTGCTGAGATGAATCATGTTTAAACAATTTTAAAAACTAGTTTTTTTAAATATATATGTTTTAATTTTTTGTTAAAATTAAAAAATGTTTATGTAAAGGAGATAGTTGGGGGGTGCAGTCAATAAGAACACTGAATAAGTAATAAACTTATAATTATGTGCCGACGTTTCGACCTACAGTGTAGGTCATCTTCAGGGCGATTTGGAGAGAGAAGTCGCTCGATGTAACGGCTGACTAGCACTCTAATTAATTTAGAATTGACAAGGCTTTTTAGGTGGAGGTTGAACTGTTTTTGGAGAGGTGTAGTAGGATCACAAGGTATGGGTTTATAGGTGGAAGTATCAGAAAGAAGTGAATTCATTTTGAGGTTATAATCAGAAAGGTCCATAATTACAGTGGAGTTACCTTTGTCAGCTTTGGTGACAATTAAGTCGTCATGAGATTGAAGAAAAGAACGTGTGGACGCAAGGTCTTTGAAAAATTGCGGGGAGAAATTAGAAGGGGTGGAATGGGGGTGCTGAAGGAAATTGGAAATGATATTAGCTACAGAGATGCGTGAGAGATCTGGTTGAACATGTGAATGGTTGAGGAGGGGGTCATTATGGATATATTCTAAGTCGGTCAATAGGTCGGGTATAATTTTTTTGAAGGAGGAGGAGGGTGCAGAAAAATTTGGTGGTGGTGGGGATGGGGGTGGAAGAAATATTGTGAACCCAGTGATCATCTCCTTTAGAATAGATTTTGGAGATGAGGGAATTTTGGTAAAGGGATTTAAATTTGGAGATAAGTTGGTGTTTTTTACGTGACCTAGTTATGGAGAAAGTGGATGCAATAAGAATTGAAAGGTTGTTCATGTGATCATGGGAAAGGTGACTGGTTAAAAATTGGGTGAGGGAAGAAATACGATGGTTCAATGAGTGGATGTGTAGAATATTCTCATGTATTTTAAGGTTGAGAAGAGATTTTTTAAATTTTAAAGAGAAAAAAAACATAATGAGGAATTTAGAGATTTAGAAGTGGTAATGTGATTGAGGGCATTAGTTATAAAATTAGGAAAGAGGGAGTTAGATCGGCATTTTAGGAGGAAAATACGATGTTCCAAATGATGAGCCAAATGTTTGTGAAGGGAGCATAAAAGGTTGATGTGGGATTTTAGGTTTGGAAAAGAAGATTTGATAGAGGAGAAGGATGAACCCGGCGAGGGAGTAGAAGAGATAAGAGGAGGAGAGGCAGTTCCATCATAGTTGGGAAAGTTATGGCGATCGGAGGTAATTACGTTAGGAGAGACAGTAGAGAGGCGAAGATATGGTGAGAAAGCAGATGTATGATGATAACTAGAAGAATGGGATGTAGAAGAGCGATCTTGAGGAGAAGGCGACGAAGTCAGATGATGGCTGGAAGAAGAGTTACTGGACAGGCGAAGTTGTGGCGCAGAGGTGGAACAACGGAGAGCAGGAAGTTTTTGATTCTGTATTCGTGCACTGCGATAGAGCCGTTACACCGATGCTAGTCAGCCGTTACATCGAGCGACTTCTCTCTCCAAATCGCCCTGAAGATGACCTACACTGTAGGTCGAAACGTTCTTATTGACTGCACCCCCCAACTATCTCCTTTACATTAGATCATCCAGTCAACTATTTTCACCTCATAAAAAATGTTTAGATTAAAAACAAAATTATAAAATTAAAAAACTGATTTAGTAATCAATAACTGAATGATCGTTTTTTTTTCTAATACATAAATCGAACTTCGTCCTATATCAATATTCAAGGGATTAATTTTCATATTATATTTTCATTTCCATCTAAAATACAAATTTAATTAATATAAAAGTTTGTTTGTTTGTTCATTTAACGTCACTTTATGCTGCTATGGCTAATTGGACGATGCTACAGTGGGAGCTCTAAATTTTGCCTGTCCAGGTTTAATTAGGATAGAGATTTTTAACGAGTACCTGACATCGTACAGGCTCGGGACCCCCGTTTAACGTCCCTTCCGAAGGACGGCGTAACTAAGGATTTTTTACTCCCTTAAAAAAATCCTAGGGCCACCTGCCGGGCTACGAACCCGTTAATATAAAAGTTTTTTTTTATAAATCATATTAAAAAGGTGATTTCCCTTTCTTAATTAAGATGAGCGGGCTTATATCTTATCTTGTTTAAGCCTTGAAATTAGAAATTATTAACCCTGTGTTATGATAGAGGTTCAAGGAAAGAATGCTTGTTTAGTTAGTTTAGTGTTGTTTTGCTCAGCGAACTTTCACCTTAACCATCCATTGTGATCCATGTATCTTTCTACCATTACCAGTTATTCAATAGATAAAAATATTTATATGTAAAATTCATTTTTTTTTTTAGATTCTGTTAGTGAAACTTTGCACAAAGCAGTCGAAAGTCTACGCAGAGATATGGTCATAACCAATAGCAGGATACAGGCCCTTGAGTTTCATTTTTCCAAGGTTAGTTTTCTTTATTTATTATATTTCTTTCCACATGTTGCTTTGTTTTCTATGTTACTTTTAGTTAAAAATGTTAATTGAAGATGTTTGTGTAATATAATAATACTTGAAGGTTTCAATTCAGATATCATCAGTACAAAAAAACATAGGATCACACACGCCTAAGAAGAGGAGGCTTCTTCATTTCTTGTTTAATCAAGTTTTGATCTAGTTTTTCCTTTAATTTAATGTTTGAAGATTGGTCTTTTCTGAATTTGTAAACAATTATTCAAATATTTTAAAGGTTAAATTTATCATTTTATTTTTATACAAATATTTTTAAAAATGTTTCAGAGACGAACGGACAGTTTTGGTGGCCTCACCAAAGAAGCCATTATCTTCATCCTCGTTTGGCCGTTGGTTTCTTACTTCTTAATCAACCGACTGACTCGAAGGAATTAATGCTAATATCGATTTTAAGAAACGTAATGTCATTATCAAAGTGGGCCTTTTTGTTGTATATTGTATAAATAAATCAATTGTTGTTATTGTAATAAAGAGTGATTATTAATGTCTTTTAAAGATATTATTAGTAGGTGATAAATATTGTGATATGAATTAAAATTAGTAAGTCAATTGTAATTAGATTTTTTCTTCTCTTTTTCCTTTAATGAAACATTTATGGGAGATTCTCAAAGAAAAGTGAATTATAGTATAACACAAGTATTCCTTCAAACATGCCCTATTATTACAATTATCCAAAAAAATTCCATTTCCTTTATTTATCTTTTCTTTGTGGTCTTAAAATGAAATCTCATACCCACTAGCTATAAAAATATTGAATTCCGACAATTGATAATTTAAATACTCTTTTAATTAAGAACAATTGATAATTATAATGCAATTGGTAAGTAATGTTTTCTTCCAAAGTGTTATTTCAAAATTTTTCATTATTGTACATATATTTATGTTTTATATTTTTGAATATCCGTCATGCAATCTGGGTAATAACAGTGTGCAGGCAAATCTGCATAACAGAGGAAAAAACCGTATTTCAAGATGAAAGGATTCTCATTAGGCATTTGGCATGTATTTTTATTTATCTCATCAACACACCATAATAGTGCTTTTATATTATTATTTTCACTGTTTTAAAAGTATGCTTTGTTTGGTTCAATTCAATTCTCATCGATCGATCTTATTACCACCACTCTACGAGTCTAATTAATTACGTAAATTGGTTAATTATGAATTGCACTAACAAATTATTAAATTATAACTAGGGTTATAAAAAACAGATATTATTGTTTTAACGACACAAGGAAGAACCATAATAAATTCGGGAATTGTTGAAAAAGAATAAATTACTCAAATTTCTTATCTAGAAAATAAATTTTTTTGAGAATCACCCTCGCACAACTCATTAAATTTAGTTTATAGTTTAGATTAGAAATTATAAATAAATTAAAACCTTTTTTAAATTGTAAAAGTGCTATTTTTATACCCAGATATTTCATTTTATTACTTTAATTTATCTCACAATTATTCATGCGAAAAGTTGTTGTTGAAAGAAAGTATATTTAAAATAAATCATTTACATATAGAGAAATATTATCTTATTCTTATGATTTATGTCAATACACACATAAAATATATATTGTCACTGTCAAAACTATTCCGCCTATGTAAACTTCAGGCGATTTTACAGAAGAGGAATAAAAAACGAGCCATATGTTATAGTATCTTATGTAAATCGGTTATCTTTCAATTGTTAATTACAGCAGTTCCTTGCATTCAACCTTGAAAAATGTTTTTAATAGTGTGTAATTCAATCTGTAGAATTCGTTACCGTTACTAACTCAATTTCACCAAAAGTTGTAGATAGGCGGTATTGTTTTGACAGCGATGATATGTAAGTTATTTTTTCAAAAACAGTTATGACCGATTTTTAATCTACTCTCTTTTAAACTTGAAAAACATTTATGATTCGTTAATTCATCTATTAGTCTCATTAAGCTCCGTCAAATACTCAAAATCATATACTGGCTGATAGTCTTTATAATTCCTATAATTTTTTATGCCTATCTTTTTGTTACATTTTGTATCCAAAATATAATACATTTTCTAAATGATAAGTAGTATTTTTAAAGGAGTAATTGTGCTAGCATTACAAAAATCACAATATCTTTTTAGAGAAGAATTGGTCGACTGTATCTTCTAATTTAAGGAAGAAATAGTTGGGGGTGCAGTCAATCAAAACACCTAAATAAGTTACACTTATTTAGGTGTTTTGATTGACTGCACCCCCAACTATTTCTTCCTTAAAATATCTTTTTGTATTATGTATTACTCCATACATTTAAAAAAATAATTAATGCCTCTAATATTTCATAATGATGATAATTAAATGAAATAAAAGAACAATCAATTGGATTACTATAGGATATCTTTTAAATAAAGGGCTTTATACTTTAAATGCAGAATATATAAGTTCTTCTTAATTGACAACTCAGTTAATGTAAAATACGGTAAGTTGCACAACTTATATAGATATCCTGTGATATATAGATGGCTGTAATATGTGATAAATTATATAGATGGCTGGGGCCACCCTAGATTCCTCAGTTGGTGGTAAATTACCTAGAGTGGTAAAGCTGTTCGATGTTACTACCGGTGGCGCTTCTTCTGCTTTCCTTGTCTTCGTCTTGGCCGAATTCTTCCCTGTTTTTACTTTTTTAAAGGGAGCCTCATCTTCTGTGTCCGGTAGAAATGTATTTAAGCGCAGCATGATCACTGCCTGTCCACTTCCTAATACACCAATCTCCTGTCCTGGTAGTAACACATAGTACACACTACACACAATTAGTCACTGCTCAGCCTTTCTAGATAGCTAGTCGATTTCCTACTCTTAGAGCAATGCTGCCCTGTCGTCTGTTGAGGTTGTATCCAAGTAATATGAATGGACCCCAACAGCTTAAGGCAGAATCTAAATAAGAGTAGTAATAGTGTTTGTTGAGTAGATAGGCTTTTTTAGTCTTCTACAAAAAAAAATTATCGCATTTCAACACTTCGAGAATAAAGCAATAGAATACACTGTTACCATAGATACCACACGTATCTCTTCCCGATTAGTCCGGGACTTTAACTTTTGAATTTCTATTTAGTTTGTAAAACAAATAATACAATATTATCGAGAATGTAGCATTACACGCCACTAAATTCAATTTTACTGCTCATAAAATTTTCTAAATATGAAAATCATTTCTTAAGGAATAAACTTCAAAAATCCCAGCAAACATTTGAAGGATTCTCCAGTTAAAACAAATCTTGAATTGAGAATAACCTACCCTTGCTGAGTTACAAGCTGCCTAACCCCCATGATATTAAGTGAAGAATAATGAAATTAAAGACTTGCAGTTTTGGTAAGTAAATTAATTATGTAATTTGGGGCTCTAAAATATAATAAACAATTTTTAATGTCATAACCTGATTCTTTGGCCTTTAATAAATTGCTATTGCCCATTGAAGAAAAAAAACATTAATGTGATATTAAATATTGCTCCATTTTAAAAAAAGGTCAACTGGACTCAATCATATAATTTATTCTTTAAAATTGGAGAAAAAAACCTATATCCAGTAAAAAAATTTTTTATTCCTTATTTATCGAGATACGTTTCGGCCTAGGCCATTCTCAATCTTCTGTTTAACATTGTTTCATTTTTTTTCCTTATTAAATGGTTAACAGTTCAACCATAAGTCATTCATCTCATTTTAAGTGGTTTTATTCTATTTAAATTTTTTTTAAATTCAGAGGGAACCATGTCCTCTATAGTCAATTAATAATAAGTTAAACTTTTATAATAATAAATTTCTATTGCCCATTGAAGAAAAAAAACATTAATGTGATATTAAATATTTCCACACTTACATTTGTGGTAATGTTTAAAAAGAAAAATTTAGAAAATCAGTTAAAATATTAAGAACAAGTTTATTTTGTTAAGAAATTTAATCAGAATTCATATATTATTTTAATATTTAATCAAACCTCATTAAATAGAAGTTAAATATTAAATAAAAATAATACATTAGGTTCTGAGGATAAAAAGTATATAAATTGGATGATTTTCTTATTGAGGCATTCATGAATTAATATTAAGATTGCTGAAACAAAAAGAGAAGAAAATATGTAATGTTATATAAATAAAAACAACCTAACTTATTTAATAACAGCTTTGTTTTTATTATACTCCTTTATTGATCCCTGACCACAATGTTGAATAGTTATCACAGAGGGTTCTCGATGATAACTATTCAACATTGTACAAACTGATACAAAGATCATACAAACTGATGGTTATCTGTCCAACAATACAAAATAGTCATACTATCATTAAGAAAATAGCTATTCATCATGAACTCAATATACATTTTTTCTTTTTCATAAATATTTCAATAAAACCTCCCAAAATATATCTCTGGCAATAAATAATAAATTAAACTCAACATAACAATTTTCAATCATACAAATTATAGAAAATACACCTACGAGTTAAAGGAATTAAATTTAAACTCTTTTCAATGTGTATATGTAAATTTATTTTTGGTGTTTTATTTGCAATCCTAAGTTTTGTGATAAAATTATACTGATGAGGAAATTATATTTACAATCTTTAAAAAATATATGTAAATTTTGAAAAAAAAAGAACATTTTTACACTTATATCATGATTCAAACTCTGATATGGCTTTAAAGATAAGATTGGTAATCGATCAAGAACTTAACAAACTTTTACAATTTCATTTCTTTAATTAAGATAATACTTAATCAATAAAATTAGTTAATAATCCCCAAACATGGCCACATCATTTATCATTTATTACATACAATAACTTCTTAAAAAATATTGACTTGAACATCTATATAATTCATTAAAAAATATAACAATTTTATCTAAATTTTAATACTATATACAGTACAAAAAAGACAACAATAGAAAATATAAAAAGGTACAAAATATAATAATTGTGACTTCCTTTGGTCAGACGTAAAACTCGATTCATGGTATTTCCTAAAAAGCCTCCCGTACGATCAAAGTCTTCTGACATGCCATGTAGCATCTTATCCTGATACTTGACTTCTGCACCAATGTCGATTGACAAGTGCTTCAAAGCGGTTATTTTATCTTTTAGTTTATTTGTCATCTGATCATTTTCCTCTTCGAGGGAACCACTAGGTCCATCGAACGTGGGCACCGGTTGGTAATAATTCCCGTGAGCTCTCCTCATTGTTTCTGAAACATAATATACACAATTTACAGTTTCAAAAATAATAATGCACAGAATTAATTAATAATAATCTATGTTAACTCATTAACAAACAGCTGGTATATTCGCTTAACTGTTAAAAAGAAGGAATTTTGTGTTAAAAATAGATTGATTACATTTTACCAGATGGTATAACTAGTAGGCAAAATTTTCGGAAGTGATATTTGTTATCTAATGTGCTATAGCCAAACTTCTGTAATAGAAAATTGGGTAACTATTCCGCAGCTTGTTGCTTTGAGTTGAGTTATAAGGTTTTACGGTTCGTTCGTTTCCCTTTTAATATTTTTCAAAAATACAAAATATCATGAGCTTTAGTATGGAAAAGAGAATATAATTAGTATATTTTGGCGATATTTAATGACGTAAGTCAACAAGATCCAAAAATAAAAGTAATGTTTAATTAAAATTCTCCCCGTGCATGTATCGCAAATTGCGAGAACACAAAGATATAGGATCAGTGAAAGGAAAGGATATGACTGACCGAGAAGCGAACCAGGATGGCTGAGGTGGCTAAAGCACCACCAAGGATAGGTGGGAGACCCGGGTTCAAGTCCCGGTTCTGGTCATGTCTTTTCTTTTCAAATAAAATATTTAAAAAATATAGTTGATATATGTTTGTTGAAACATAGATCATTTATAGATGAAATGATTACCAAAGTAAACACATTTCCCATAATTACATTCTGTTCCATACTAAAGCTCATTTTCGGAAAATACTACAAGGGAAATGAATGAATAGTTAAAACTTGATGTGACTCAACTCAAAGCGACAAGCTACAGAATAATTAATGAAAACAATTTTTTTAAAAATTAGCCAAAAATAAAAGATGAATGATTAATTAAAAACTCAAACAAAACGAACATAAAGTAAATTAGCCGGAAAGGTGGGGAGAAAAGAAATAAAAACTTGAGAAGAAAATCTATAAATTGAGGCTTGGAGATGCAAAAAGGGATAGATCTATATTTAATCATTTTTAATTTTTTTCACAAATTTAGGGTCCTCTATGCGGTGGTACATGGTTGACCATTCAAAACATGCCAAAGCAAATCTAAATTTTCTAAAAAAAATTGTTTCCAGTAAATAATCATTTCATAATAACCTAAATTAATTTTGTTTCCTAAAAAGTTTTCAAATTTGGATTAACCCCCTTTTGCATCTCAACACTTCGATTAAGATAATAAACATAAGGAAAGTATTATAACTGTAAAGGAAGATAATAGTAGAGAAAACATTTCAACATTAAAACACACTCAATATTAAGGAATTCCTTCTCCTCTAATCTAATAAAAGTAATCATGATGATATTATTTCAAAGATTTTTGTCATCATTTATCCTAATTACAGTACTTAAGCAGCAAAGATTACTCAAGATATTCTAGAAATTCTGGATTCAATTTCCAAACTTATGTAATAAATACTAAGTTATTAAATAAATGGTAAAAAAACAACTCACTTACCAAATCAGTCTCAGTATCTAAAATTTAATGTCTAAATTGTTTATAAATAATTGCCTTCTTAAAAATCAAAAGCACATATAGTATGATTTCTAAACACTTTTAAAACTGTTAACACACCTTATCACTTTAAGATTACCATATAAATTATGGAGGCAAAAATTTGACAAGTGAGCGATTCATAACATACTGAGAACAAAACGTATAGCAGATCTAAGTACATAAGGTGCTTACTAACCCCGGTTCATTCCAGAAAGCAATAGTTTAATTTTAAAAATGCTAAAGATCTGTCATCGGTGAAAAATCAACAATTACAGCTGCTGATTTAATTTGGACGAATTAACTTGAGATTTCATTTTGCATCACTACACGTCAGAGAAATTGTAAGCCTAAGAGGTTCCAACTCCTATCGATTTCAATATTCCCACAAAGAAGTAAACATCTCGAAGGAGCCTGCAAATCTCTGCTTTACTGAATAAATATATCCAAAAATTTTAACCGAATGAATTACTAAATCTACCAAAAAAGATCCAATTTTCGTTTGCCTTTAATTTCCTATACTTTCCACATTCACGTACTACCCTAAGACAAAAATGTTTTATTTCATTCGATTGAATTAAGATAAATTACACATAAGAAGGCTCGACGTATTCTTAATATAATAACCCAAAAATATGTCTAAAATCATTGAATTCGAAACCACCCAGAAACCTAAAAGTAGGTTGATATAAAGTCTAGAAAAAAAAAGTTGTCCATTTCTGGCAGTACTGCTGCTTTATCAATTTATGGTCTCGTACTAGTTTTATCTAGAGGAATCGGTGGTAAATACTTTGTGTTCTGCATTAAATTCTTATACATTGTAACTATTAAAATTAGTAATATTTAAATTTTATATTACTTCAAGTTATTGTTTCTGATGATTGATTTGGGGAAGTTGTAATAAGTATTACAAATACAAATAGTGCTACTGTAAACAATCCTAAATTTCTAAGCTACATTAATAGAAGTTTTTCGTTTACAACTGGGGAAGCGGAGTGGCTCAGTGGTAGAGCACTGAGCTACCATGCCGGAATTCCTGGTTAAAATCCCGCTTCAGGCAGTTACTTTTATTTAGTTTGTTTGCAGCGGGAGATGGATCATACGGGATTTAGGACCCTCCTGGGGCCCACCCAGCCTCTATAAAATATTATAAAAATAAGGTACCCAAAATAAGTGGGAAGAATCTGGCGGTTGAGCCTGACCTAGGACAAGTCACCTCCTTGCAGAACTGTTGTCCTTGAAACAGTATAGTCTTTACCTATCTACTTGTACTGAACCCCAGACCCTTCATGGGTTGTAGTGGTACAGGTTTTTTTTTCGTTTACAACTAAACAGTATTTTACCAATACAAAGGATTTATTTGTTGAACCAAAAGTAAGAGATGGAGGGCCATGTGGTAAGTCGGAAAAATTGTTTACCAGTTATTGCTCGAATAAAATATTTTAAAATTAAATTGGGCCGTCTACTGCGTGGGTATCTAAAGTAGCAGTTGTTCTCGTCATAGATTTAGATTCCATTTAATGTAGCATTCCCGATTAAACTTATAAAATAAGGAAACTTAAATGTATTTATTTATAACTTTAAAACTTGGGAAAGAAACAGGTATTTTCGAATAATTTTTATTAGTAGTAACATAATTTAAAATATTCTATTATTGATAGAAAATTTGTGAATATTCACTTTTGATTCATTTTAAAAAAAATTACTTTTTTCAGCTGATGATACCTCTTTGGTCATACTTCAAAGCCTTTCATGGATTTAAAATTTTTAGAGGGTGAAAAAAATATTCCAAAAGAAAATAGTAATAATAAAACTGGTTTGGTCTTAGTTACAGTCACAGGTAAATAAAGATAAATATATTTGATAAATATTCTGTTGGTTCGTAGTTGTTCTAATTATATATGTAGAAAATAATAGTTGATATAGGAATTTTTATTTTTAGGTGGTGCAGCAATTTTGAGTTCTATACTTTGTTTTCCTTTCATATTGCCTGCTTTGAGAAAAGTTTGTCTGCCTTTTGTTCCGGCTACAACAAAACAAGTAGAGAATGTATTTCGTGCTCTTAATGGAAAGACGGGAAGTTTGGTTGATATAGGTAGTGGAGATGGGAGAATAGTAAGTTAATCAAAGATTTCTTTTATTATAATTTTGAACTGAAGGATTCAAGCTCTAGCATGTATTATGAGGTTATGTTATATTAAAGAATTAATTTTTGTATTATTTATTTCTTGTATAATTTGCTACATTTTACAAAATAAAAATGCTGTACCAATAGACCAGTCTCAAATTAAAAACAATTGTACAAATTTAAATATATCTGTGGAGAATCATAATTTACAATGAAAGAAAAAATGTATTAAAAACTTCCAACAGAGTAAAGAATTTATAATTTTGTAGTCATAACCCTGATAAATTTCCTTATGAGTTTCTTTTAAAATTTGTATTTATTTCTGTCACTTTGTCAATACTACTTTCAAAATACATTTCATATTAAACCTACTAATGATATGCTCCATTTATAAAATATTTCAGGTGATTGAAGCAGCGAAACATGGTTTCAAATCTGTTGGTGTAGAGCTTAATCCCTGGTTGGTGTTTTATTCGAAAATTAATTCTTTGCGACTTGGATTTTCTGGAAATACTAAGTTTTATTGTCAAGACCTATGGAAGTTTCAACTTCAACCTTATGAAAATGTAGTTATTTTTGGTGTGAAAGAAATGGTAAAAAAATGTTAATTATTAATATTTACAATTATATTGGTATAGGAATTATTTTTTGTTTTAACTACCACTTTACTTTAATCTTGATCTTCGTTTTTGGCAGATTGAATGGTAAAATTATATTTCAACGATTATATACACAGTGATGTATTGTACATGTGTTATTAGCTTACTTATCCTTGGTATTTGTTAATTATTATGATTTACCAGAAAAAGAAAATAATGTCTTCAAAATGGGCTCATAATTCCAAAAGTTGTATGAATAATTCCTGAAATTATTATCAAATTACTAGTTAAAATTATAATTAAAAATTATGAACTGTTTCATTTAAAAACGATTTATTAATATTATCACAAATTTGTTTTCAGATGGAGGAATTAACAGAAAAGTTCAATAATGAGTTAAAAGATTCAACAATAGTTGCTTGCCGTTTTCCACTGCCTTCAAAAGACCCTATAAAGATCATAGGGACAGGAATCGACAGGGTATGGGTGTATCATTTTAATTAAGAATAAATAGAAGTTGCCATTTAGAGCGAGTGTTATTCTAAATATACAAATATTAATTTATAGGTTCTGTAAATAAAATTATTTTAAAAAATGCCAGGATATATTTCTGTAGTTTATATTTATTAATTTCCCTTTTCTAGACATTAACTGTATTTTTTTCTGACAGTATAATTTTTATGCAAAATCTTTTAGCCTAATTATAAATTGTAACCTCAATGAGGAAAAAGGGCGTGTGAAGCGAGCTACATAGTGAGACAAATGATGTACTTTCTTAGCAATGGCTGGCCCAAAGCTACTTCTGTGCAGGTTGTTTTCTAAATAGTGATACTATATTTTGAGTAGATATACTTTGAAATAAATAGGTATCTTTGGGCGGATTGAGATGGAGACTATGAGTAATGCCATTTAATAGTCTTAAAATAGAAGCTCAGCTAAATGTTGGGTGTAATGGGCCACCTAGGATATTGAAGTTGACATTTATACTTAGGAGATATATTAAGTTGAATTAATTTACTTTTATGCTTGCAAAGCCTTAAAAGAAACAAAATCAAGAAGCTTATGTGCATCATGACTAGTCACACTGATTTAATCTGTGTGCGAGTGGCTGCAGTAATATTAAGAAGATTGGGTACTTGTGGGTTAATGCAGCCCTGGTTACTTTTGCCTACTTGTTCGCATCCGTGAGCAGTTGCATTTCTAACAGCTGATTTATTCTTTGTTTCTTCTTGCTTACTGAGTTTTGATTATTGCTGATTTATTGTTTATTGTTCGTTATTTGTTGTTTATTGTTTGTTATTGTTCGTTCGCTAGTTTGTTATCGATTTTTAGTTATTTATTTAATTAGTGTAAAATGATGCATATTTGGGATTTGCCGAGAACAGAAGAAGAAGTTATTACCTTTTTGCAGGAGCGAAATATTTTACCAAAGCAAAGAAAATGTAGCAATTCCCATGAAATGAAATTGTATTGTGGTGAAAAGTTTTTTTGGAAATGCAATTTAAATCAATGTCGTGAGAAAGTGAGACTCAGAAAAGACAACTGGTTCCAGAACAGCAGAATCCCATTTTGTTCAGCGGTATGATTTATTTATTGCTGGTGTGAGGAATTGACCTCTGTTAGTTTTTGTGAAAAACAGCTGAATTTAGCAAATAATACTGTTGTGGACTGGAACAGTTACATCCGAAAATTGTGTATGTTGGACATGGAGAAGATACCGAAGAAGAAGATAGGTGGACCACATTGTATTGTGGCAGTCGATGAGAGTTTGTTTACCAAACATAAAAATAATTGTGGTCGTCTACTACCGCAACAGTGGGATATGTCGGGAAACTAAAGACTCCTTTGTTGTAACTGTCCCTGATAGAAGTGGCTGTACTATTATTGACAAAATAACGGAAAACATTGCAGATGGAACGACAATTTATTCAGACAGTTGGAAAGGTTACCAAACCTATGAAATCAAAAAACAAGGGTTCCAACATACCAAAGCAAACCATAAATATAATTTCATCGATCCTGATACAGGAGTACACACCCAAACAGTCGAGAGAATGTGGGGCAGTGCTAAATGGAGGAACAAGAGGCATAGAGGGACAGTCAGACACAATTTAGAATCATATTTATGCGAGTTCGTATGGCGACAACATCATTCAAAACAAAATACAGACTGTTTTGAATCGATATTGAAGTCTATTTCGACGCATTTTCTACCTAAATGCGGTAAAAAAAATTTTGTCAACTATTGTGATTTTTCATAACTTTTTTTAATTATAGTGATTTTTTATTATTTGTATTTTTGTAAATAATTTTTCATTACTGTGATTTTTCATAATTTTTTTTTTAATTATAGTGATTTTTTATTATTTCTATTTTTGTAAATAATTTTTCATTACTGTGATTTTTCATTACTTTTATTTCTTAATTGTTCATTGTTTATTATTATTATATTCCATTTTTCAATAAATTCTTTTGATTTCTAATTGTTGATAATTTTTTAACCCCAATAAATAGAAGGTAACTGTTAGATATGTAACTGTTACAAAATGTAAATGTTTTAAAATGTAAAAATGCAAACAAGTAGGCAAAAGTAACCAGGGTCGCGTTAACCCACAAGTACCGAATATTGTTACTATTTAAATACTGATCCCGAATTGATGTTGAGTACATTCATTTGGTCTTTTGTAAAATATAATAAAATAAAGTTTTAGTATAATTTGAAGTTAACAGTTAAAAGTTTCATGTCTCAAAAATCTAACAGTATTAAAATATAATGTTAAAATAACATTTTACATAGCCTTTAAATAACATTGGATAAAACAAATTAAAATCAGATCAGCTGTTTTTTTTAAATCATAGGATACATAGGTTATTGCATTTATATCCAAGAAAAATATATAAAGTAATAGATACAGTTTTATTTTTAAACTTTTAGTATCTGGACCAAGCAATGGGAAGAACAGTATATTACTTGATTTAGCAAGCATTTAAAAAATTAGTAATATCAAAATAAAAATAAAAGTTTCTGTGGCTCATATGATTAAGAAATTTCAAGAAAATTAAATTATTTAAAAGTTTGTTTATTTTATTTTATTTTTTCATTGGTAAATCTACTGGTACACATGATATTAAGCACAGAATGAAAACGTACAGATTTTTGTTGTTGAATAAAATGCATGGTTTTGAAGGTAGTTAGTTAGTAAAGATTTGTGTATTTTATTTAGAATTTCCTTTAATTTTTAATAAACATTCAAACCTCTTAAAATGAAAACCAAATTTTGACCGAGTCTTTCCCAACTTCCATCTTACCATTCTGGTTAATATAATTATGATTTCATCCACACAGACCTATTCCAAAATTGAGTACTATTACTTAATAATTTTGTTATATATGTGAAATACATCGAATGAAAGAAAGGAATAAAATTGAATCAGAGGTTGAACTGATTACATCTCCTCCTTAATGCTGGAGTAACCATTGGAATAATACTTCAACATTAGTAAATTAAAAAATAGATGGATACCAGAAATTTCCACCGTATCTTCACAAGTCAACTCTTAAGTGTAAGGTATTGACAATGTTAAGGCCAGATAGTTGAATGGTCTTATGGAAGAGTACATATTTATATTAAAGGCCCTTCTTCTCGTTTTTAATCAGTATTTGTCACTTTAATAAGGAACATTTATGATTTGAATAAAAAACTGGGTAATGCGCAAGGTTTACTGGACTCTCCCAAACTAAATTTAACGCTAAAGTTAATATAGCATTCGGCATAAAAGGTCTTCTCATTTATAATTAGTATTTGCCAGATAAATAAGGGAATATGTATGATTTGAAAAAAAAATGGGTCATGCGCAATATTGCGTAATAAATGCGCAAGATTTTGCGAAAAATGCGCAAGATTTACAGAACTCTCCCAATTTACATTAATTGCTAAAGTTAATATAGTATTTGGCATAAAAGGTCCTTCTACTCATATATAATTAGTATTTGCCACATAAAGAAGGAATATTTATGATTTGAATAAAAAATGGGTCATGCGCAAGATTTTGCGAAAAATGCTTAAGATTTACAGAACTCTACCAATATTTATTTAACGCTAAAGTTAATATAGTATTTGGCATAAAAGGTCCTTCTACTCATTTATAATTAGTATTTGCCACATAAAGAAGGAATATTTATGATTTTAATAAAAAATGAGTGATGCGCATATTGCGCGATAAATGCTTAAGATTTAATTAACTGTCCCAATTTACATTTAACGTTAAAGTTAATATAGTATTTGGGATAAAAGGTCCTTCCTCTTATTTATAATTAGTATTTGTCACATGAAGAAGGAATATTTATGATTTGAATAAAAAATGGGTCATGCGCAATATTTTGCAAAAAATGCGCATGATTTACAGAACTCTCCTTATTTACATTTAACCCTAAAGTTAATAAAGTATTTGGCATAAAAGATCCTTCTTGTCATTTATAATTAGTATTTGCCACATAATGAAGGAATATTTATGATTTTAATAAAAAATGGGTGATGCGCCGTTGCATTACACTTTTAGTTCCGGAAGAATTCAGATCACGTTCTTCTAACTCCCGTTTCAAATCTGCAACTTTTAAATCAATTAATTTAACACTTTTAGAAGCCATTTTCCATACAGTAGCCCAATAATTACAAAATGCAAGACAAGCAAAATAATAGCAATTACAGTATACCCCACACCTGACACCAAATTGTTACGAGCTACTGGGTGTGAAAATGAATTAAATTTCTTTACTTTACTGATTGATCAATGATCCGATTATAGACGAACTGACTAAAAATAAAAAATAGCTGAGTTAAAAATAAACTGTTTTTCAATTATTTTAATAATTATTAGATGATGTATTTCGTACGAACGATAATCCTTGAAGTAAAAACGACCATATGTTGAGTTTACTCGAAAGACATGTCGATCTCGACGGGGAAGGTAACATTTCAGTGCTGTTATCAGATCATTATTCCTGACAGGTAAAATTTAATAGAGGTTCTTATAGTGTTAGCTTTCCGATATAACTGCCCGGCTGAAGAATACATAATTATACTTTATTCTCTAAAAATCTGGACGTAAGTGCTTGTTAATTTTTATACATTATTTTTGTTTTAGGAAATATTTTAATAATTTAGGTGTTTTATATTTTTAAAAGATTTGAAGCAGATTTAATGTAATGAATGTAAAAAAATTAAACAAATGTCATATATTTTACAACGTTTTACGTTAATTTATTCAAAATTTTGACTTATTAGCTCATTACAAGTATTGCATCAGATGATCAGTTTGTAAAGTTGGTTTACATGGGTTGATTAAGTATATATTTCTTATCAATTCTTAAATTGATATACATTAATTAATGTATTCAATTCATTCAATCATACACCAATAAAGCCTTATTATAATGTATGTAAAGAAGCGAATAAACGCTTAAGTAGCATTCTACTATACTATAACTTAGTTCTCTTGTTTTTTTCTCAATGTGAATTTCTTTATAGTTTAATTCCCTTACTCGCTTCATGGAAACAAAGATATTGTAAAGATAACTAACCAGTTCTAGTAAAAATAATAAAGTTGAGTTATTAAGTTCAGAGTTTTTTATTTTAACATTTACCATATGAAAATAAACATTTTTATGTTTATGCGTATCGGTGTTTGACATATATGTTTTCCCCTTAATTGGTGGAGAAAATTATAAAGAAGCATTTAGTTTTATTCTATATAAGTATTTTGTATTCTAACTAGTTATAAAGGTAGTTTTATTTGAGTGAGTTTTTTCTTTTGTGAGTAGTTAGGGTTATAATGAGACTTGCAAGTGTAAAAGGCATGAGAGTTTAAGGGTGAGATTTCTGGAGATTTCACTCTCAGAGGTGAAAAAACTTGGTCGGGTAAAAATACCACTTTATTAAAAAAGTGAAAATTCGTGTATAACAATAGTATTAAGAAGGGTGATAAGATTTCATTATTTTTATTTAATATGATAAAACATTGGTTTATACTTATAGTTCTTTTGTATTTTCCAGGTTTAGTAACATTTGATAGAAGGCTCTTATTTTGAATGTATATTTCATAGTCAATTTTTCTTCTCTCATCTTAAAACTCGAGGTAATTTTTTCAGTTTCTTATTCCCATGTATTTTATTGAATTATTTTGTTTCATCAGAGGAGTTTAGTAATTTTGTTTTCAAAATTAGCTTATTAATTGTGCTTCATTTACAAAGCATAAGTTTAAAATTCATAGCATGTAAGTTAAAATCTGTTCAAAGCCAAAATGGTGTGAATGCAAATTTTGCTGCTTTGGTATTCCTTTGAATTTTAACATGTATTATTGTATTCCTTTCTCATTGCAAGAAATATCTGAATATGTTACATCGTGAATTAAGGATTAAAGAAAACTAATTTCAGTAGGTAAGAAATTAACTTCCTTATTTCTGTAAAAATAATTCAAAACCAATTATCGGTATATACGTTTATTTTTGTCAAGAATAAAACTTGGTTT
The DNA here is from genome assembly GCA_037127475.1 of Arma custos. Classification (NCBI taxonomy): domain Eukaryota; kingdom Metazoa; phylum Arthropoda; class Insecta; order Hemiptera; family Pentatomidae; genus Arma; species Arma custos. Next base: position 14,362,040 of record CM073762.1, on the reverse strand, counting down.
TAGTTATCAATTATAGATAAACTATTGCTATAAGTATGTATATTAATTTATTTTCAATGAATCAAGCAGCAATTGGCGAAATGATACAAACCCTTCTGATGAAAATCTGGTTAACTATGCACATCACATAATTTTTACATACCACCATATTTTGAAATATATTGAAAATAGTGTTTTCTTGTTGTTTTTTTTTACTATAATATTTCAGAGCAAATCCGTAAGAAAACTTCTTCTTATTATAAGCCTGCTTATTATTAGCTGCTAAATTTAATTGGAGCTAATGCTAATGTATTGACAAAAAATTCTCTAAAAAATGATAGTACAGTAAAACTGCATCAAAAAGGATTATATATACACCATATGGAATTTCGGAGCAATCCCCCTGTTAATATAATTTAATTGATAGTGTCGAGAAGGTGGAGATGGGCTTGTAAAGTTGATGGGCTTATGAACAAAGGAATTTACTTAACAGTTAATAAGAGCTGTGCCTACTGGAAAATGCCCGAGGGGTAGACCAAGGTGTCGATGGGAGGATTGCTTTAAGAGTGATCTAAAGGTTTTGGGTTTAGGTGGTGGTCTGTGGATGGAGGTTGTGGGTAGAGTTTAGAGATATCAGCATTGAGCCTTCTCCTTCTTCTAATATAACTTTGATGACATAGACCAATATTGGTTTTTTTCATCGTATAAGCTTGATTTTGGGTGTAATCAATGAAAAAAGATAAACAATAAGAAAGCTAAAAATTTTGTTGTTGAGTTTCTTTTCAAACAAGCTTCTCTTATATATTCTTCTGTGATTGACTTTAATAACAACATATTACTTACATTTACATATTTATAATAATCTTACTAATATTATAAATGTGAATGTTTGTATGTTTGTCTCTCTTTCATGCAAAAACTACTGGACGGATTTGGATGAAACTTTACAGTAATATAGGTTATACATCAGAATAACACATAGGCTATAGCAAGCGCGGATTTATGGGAGGGTGCAAGGGGGCACGTGCCCTCCCCCTGACAGTATTTTAGTACTGTGGAGAATCCATTATTGTACATAAATAAAGGCAAATCACATGATGAACTATATGGGGGCACGGGGGCATGTGCCCCCCTCCCGTTATAGTAAATAATTAATGGTAAATCAGGAACTTAGCATCTTGAAATTTGTAGTTAGGTGCTGTGTATAGTTTAAGAAAGAAATTCGGATAATTCCACTCCAAGGGTTTCCCCTTTAATATAATAGGGGTTCAAAGGTTAAATATAATCCGTCAGTTTTGAAGTTAGACTTCTGAAGTTCGGATGTTCGAGTAACTTATATTTAAAAAAAATAATTAAATTATTTATTTAAAATGATCTTTCACGAAACTTTACGTGGCAGACCAAATTACACGCGTGCGAAGCCGCGGGCATAAGCTAGTATGATTATGTAATAGTACCTACACTACCTACGATAATAATATTACATACTTCCAAAATATTACAGGATTTGTTTTGGTCTTTTTGGCCAAAAATATATTTAAAAAACTTATTCTAGTAATTATGATTGATCAAACACCACTATAATACTTATAAGTATATAATACTTATAAGTATAGTTAAATAAATAAATACCTATTCAACATTATTGAACCACGATCAAAAAAAAAACTTTTCATTTTGTTGCCTACAAGGTTGTTGTTTACTGCCAGAAAATCTGTTAGCAAATTTTTTAAATTATCTATTTTCCTACATCGATAGCCATTTTTCTATCACCTAATTTTTAATATGCTTATTTAGTTTTATTGTTAATAATCTGAACAAAAAATTTTGAATATCAGTATTTTTAAATTTTTTTAAGATGGTTAATTTGTTTTATGAAATACTTATAAAAGAACAAGGATTTTATCTTAAGTTGTTATATGGCAAAGAATCAAAACTATAATAGTTTCTTTAATTCTTATCCATTTAATTAATTTTGCACAGTTTCTGAAATTGATAATCATATTGCAGATGTGGCACACTGCGCTGAAGCGATTGGGAAGAAGGTCACTTCATTCTCCTAAACTCATAGAACAAATAAGAAGACCTATTCTAGAAAAAGACATAAAAGAAGGAAATGAGATTGAAGGTTTTATTGTCAACCGCGTGGCATTTGTCCCAGAGTTTTCATTAACTCTCATCAAGTTACGGCATATGAGAACTGGTTGTGAGTACCTTCATATGGCACGGGACGATTCCAATAACACCTTCTGTGTAGGTTTCAGAACGACCCCGACTGACTCGACCGGTTTACCTCACATATTAGAACATACCACTCTCTGCGGAAGTAGAAATTATCCCTGCCGCGATCCATTTATGAAGATGTTGAATAGGTCCATGGCTACCTTTATGAACGCCATGACAGGACCAGACTATACAATTTATCCTTTTTCGACTCAGAACAAGACCGATTTCAGAAATTTAATGTCTGTTTACTTGGATGCAGTATTCCAACCAGAATTAAGAGAGTCGGATTTCAAGCAAGAAGGTTGGAGACTGGAGCATGAATTATTGTACGACAAAGAATCTCCCATCACTTTTAAAGGTGTCGTTTTCAACGAAATGAAAGGCGTCTATGGTGAAAATCAAACACTTTTCACCGAAGCACTTATGAATAACATGCTTCCTTCTAATACTTATAGTGTTTGTTTCGGTGGAGATCCAAAATGTATTCCCAACTTAACTTATGCTGACCTTAAGGCTTTTCACAAGAAGTTTTACCATCCTAGTAATTGCCGTATATACTCGTATGGAAATTTCCCTCTGCAAGACCACTTAGTTTTTATAAACAAAGCGTACTTAGCCGATTATCCTGACACTAACGACTTCTCAAAATCGACTCTTGTTCCCTCAGAGGAAAGGTGGGATAGTGAAAGGAGAAAAGAAATCACTTGTCGGTTCGATCCTTTAGCACCTGACAAGAAGAAACAATCTAGCATTGCTATATCTTCACTTTGTAATGATATCAAGAATATTCAGGAAACCTTTGTGTTTCAGATACTAACCGAGCTATTAGTGAGAGGTCCAAACTCTGCATTTTACAAGTCATTAGTCGAACCAAATATCGGAGGAGGTTTTAGTCCTGTTACGGGTTATGAATCTCATACGAGAGATACAATGTTTTCAGTCGGTTTGATGGGTGTCGATCCAGCTGATTTTGATCGTATCGTTAGTATATATCACAAGACTGTTGACAATGTAATTAATGAAGGTTTCGATGAGAATCAGATAAAAGCTATTCTTCATAATATTGAAATAAACACTAAACATCAAACTGCCGATTTTGGTCTTGGAATGTTGTTTGGTATTACTCCCGTGTGGAATCATGATGGGGATGTAGTCAGAGCTGTTAAGGTGAATGATAAAGTCATGAAGTTTAAAAAATCATTAGCGGACAACCCTTTATATTTACAAGATATGGTACAGGAATATTTTAAGGATAATTCCCATAGATTAATTTTGACTATGACACCAGATGTGGATTTCGAAAAGAATGAAGATGAAGTCATTAGTCAGCTTCTGGCCCAAAAACTCGATGGTCTTTCAACTCACCAAAAAGAAAATATATACGAGATGGGATTGGAGTTGAGCAAGGAGCAAGAAAGCAATAAGAAAATCGATTGCCTCCCGACTCTGTCGGTATCTGACTTGAACAAAGAAATCGAACGGGTTAATCTAAAAGGATTTCAAGTCAATAACCTTCCAGTACAAGTCTGTTCAGTTCCTACTAACGGCTTGACTTATCTCCGAGGTGTCATCAATGCATCTATTCTATCAGAAGAGGCCAAGAGTGTTTTACCTTTGTTTTGCAATATCATTACAAAAATGGGGACTAAATCTCACGATTACCGTCTTCTTGACCAATTGATCACATTGAAAACTGGCGGTTTATATTTTGCCCCTCACATTGCCGAAAGTACATTCGAAACTAACTCTTTTGAAGAGGGTATGTCTTTTGTTTCTTCTTGTTTAGATAAAAACCTAAAGGGTATGACGAATATTTTAGTAGAGATATTTACACAATTGACATTGAATGATATGAAAAGATTTGAAACTTTAGTTAAAACAATGGCAACAGAGGCTATGACTGGTATAGCTGACAGTGGGCACCTGTATGCTATGTCTACGGCTTCAGCTCTTGTTTCTGCTATCGCTCAGCACAAGGAGAGATTTGGAGGTCTGTCGTATGTTCAAACTATGAAACAGCTCTCTCAGAGCTCAGATCTTAGTGAAACGTTAGAACTGATGCAAGGGATTGCCGATATAGTCTTGAAGAAGAAAATCATGCGCATCAGTTTAAATGTCAGCCCTGAATCTGAAGAGAAAGGTCTTTCTGCGTTAGATGAAATGCTGGGAAAGTTTCCCGGCGATCATAAGATGCCATTTAAATTGACCAAAAAGGAAAAACCCGTTCAGAAGATAAAAGGATACCACTACATTTTCCCATTCCAGGTTAACTATGCGGCTTTATCAATACCGACTGTAGAGTATGCCCATGACGATTTCCCAGTGCTGAGAGTTCTTGCTCGATTACTATCATCCAAGTACCTTCTTCCACGGATCAGAGAGAAGGGTGGTGCTTACGGAACGGGAGCTAATATTTCAACATCCGGCATCTTCAGTTTCTTTTCTTTTTCAGATCCGAAACCTATTAACTCATTCGATATTTTTAATGAAGCACAGGAATGGGTAAACTCTGGAAATGAATTTACAGATCAGGATGTGGAAGAAGCGAAACTTGGAGTTTTTCAGTCTCTCGATGCACCGATCCCACCGAGCGCCAAAGGTTCCCGACAGTTTTTATATGGTATTTCAGACGATCTTTTTCAAAAACACCGAGAAACCATAATGAAGTGCAATAAATCTGATTTAATAAGAGTTTCCAAAAGACTCACTTCCACATGTCAAGGTAGAGCTCTTTTAGGACCTGAGAATAGAGATTTGCTTTTGAGGACTGGTGAAAAGTGGGAAATAAGAAGAGTGGATACATCACCTATTTGAACATAACATATGTTTATTTACAATTCTTGTTTGTAAATATGAAAAATTTGAATATCTTTTTGTAGTTTATCATTTTTAATTGTTATAGGACACTAATTTACAATGACGTTTGTTATTTTTTTTTGTCTTTATGACAACTAAGATAAATCTTAAAATACCCTTTTTTTATAGAAATGAGGTATTTATGGTGCTCAATGATCACACATGAAAGTGGCTTGTATTCAGCTGATGATTGAAAATACTGTCTCATTGCGTAGAACTGGTTTGTGTTTAACAACAACTTTCTGTATAAACATATATTCTGTGACATAATACTGTTCTAAATGGTGTTAGTCACTGTGCTGGAAAACCATAAAAACGCCAAAGTGATCCGTCTTATTTTGATCAATTATCTCTTGGGCAGAGTATAACTTGTTATGTTTTTTTTTATTTTTAAAAAACTAGGATATTTATTTGTAAGGAAGAAATCGTTGGGGGTGCAGTCAATAATAATTATATTTATATAAATTTATTATTTTATTTAAGTTATTTATATAATTTTATTATTATCTGTCACTATTTTAATTTTATTATATTCATTAACCACTTTTATATTCATTATCTTTAATTATCATATCTATTCACGATTTCATCATATCTAGTCACTATTTTAATTTCCACATTACTTGTCACCATATTCTTGTTACTGCAATGTTTTTTTATGTTTTTCTGTTTGTTTCTCTCTCTTAGCCCTGAAGATGGCCTACATTGTAGGCCGAAACATCGGTACACAATAAATAAGTTACACTTATTAAGTTGTTTTTATTGACTGCACCCCCAACGATTTCTTCCTTACATTTGAAGTTACAGTCAACCAATTCTTCTCTAATAGGATGTTTATTGTCTATGGTCAGAATATTTTTAAACCGGACTAGATAGTATTTATAATTCATACCCATTAAATCTCAATTAGATTTTACTTTTTTAGTTTTTCAAAACAGAAATGTTATTAATTTATTTTTTTTATAGATTATATAAATTTGAAAGAAATGTATTATTATAAATTGTTAATGTGAAATAAAAAAATTAAAAACTGTTAAAATTAATCTTGGTTCTGATTGAATAGGTCAGAATGAAAACGGTACAAGTCTAGTTTTTTTTAAGGGGAATTTTTTTTTTTTAATTGTTTTTTTAATTTAGCACAAAAACAATACTATGCTCTAAACTAAATCATTTAATTCAGTTCAGTTCATAACAAACTGATTTGGGACTTGCATCGTTGTCGTTCTCACCAATTTATTTGCTCCCAAATTTTTATCATCATCATCATCATATACAATCCTCGCTTAAGTAGCACTCCTTAAAACAGCTTAAAATTTCTCTCCAGTTGTGTCGCCATTTCACGAGTTCCCTTATTTTTTTTTTCGTTAAAAGTTATTTTTGTTGTCTGTAAGTCTTTCTTTAATTCATCTTTCCATTTAGTTCTAAGCCGTTAGGTGATAAAGTCACATGTTAAAACAATATTTAAACAAATTATAAAATCTTACTAATATTATAAATGTGAAAGTTTGTATGTTTGTCTCTCTTTCATGCAACAACTACTGAACGGATTTGGGTGAAACTTTACAGTACTATAGGTTATACATCAGAATAACACGTAGGCTACAGGAAGCGTTGATTTATGGGGGATGGCAAGGGGGCACGTGCCTCCTCCCCCCCCCCTCCCCCCCGACAGGTTTATAGATACTTGGGAGAATCTATTATAGTACATAATTAAAGGCAAATCACATGATCATAGTTGTCAAAATAACAGAAAGAACATGAGTGAAACTATTGTTTTGATATCCTACTAATATTATAAATGGGAATGTTTCTATTTAAGTTTGTTACTCATTCACGCAAAAACTACTGAACGAATTTGGATGAAACTTATTGAGTAGAATAGGTTATACATCATAGGCTATAGCAAGGGCAGATTTACTTGGGGGCACGGGGGCATGTGCCCTCCCCGTTATAATACATAATTAAAGGCAAATCAGTTATTAAGTTAGACATCTGAAATTTTGGATGTTCGAGTAACTTATATTTAAAAAAAATAATTAAATTATTTATTTCAAATGATCTTTCACGAAACTTTATGTGACAGGCCAAATTCTACGCGAGCGAAGCCGGGGGCATAAGCTAGTACTCTATAACTACTTAGTAGTTTTAATAAGTGAACAACCTATATAAATTAAAACATTCCACATGAAGTGATTAAAAAAGAAAAAATCTTATCAAACAAATAATAAGATGTGATGATAATCATAAGTTAACACTACGGAGATGTAAATAGAGGCAAAACAGAGGAAAGAATGAAAGAGACATATAAGTTTAAGTGGAAAATAGTTGATTGGATATATAATAATATAGGATAATAATAAAATAATAAGCATAACTTATTTTAATGTGCCAACGTTTCGGCCTAAGATGTAGGCCATCTTCATGGCAGTAGCAGGATGCCATGTATAAGGTGTCCCGTCAAACTATCAATTGTCAACTGAACAACAGTTGAAATGTTAGCTCATTAAAATAAGTTTTGCTTATTTTGTGCTATCTTTGACTGGACCTTCTGACCAATTCAATCTGTTATTTGAAAGAGATATATGTTGAAGAGGCAAAAAAAAACAATAGTAAAAACCCCTTACTCAAAATTCCAGATTTGAATTATGAAAAAAAAAAAAAGAGAGATGTCCTAAGCAGAACTGATGCATGTCTTTATTGGGAAGCTTGTCAGTCTATGGCATTAAAAATATACTTAAATAAAAAAATTCAGAGTTCTAGACGTTTCCAGTCTGGCTAGATTCAGTAAGTAATCTTCAGATTACAATTTGAACAATATTTTATTCATTTTCTTAGCACAATAAACATTTTCCCATTTATGTAATCTTTGAATAAAAAGCAGATTTTTATTATCTACTTTAAAGTTTTTCTGGAATAAAGACAGAATTGAAAAGAGGGGTTGTTCAATATAATGTATTATATTGGTATAAGGAAAAACCTTATACAACCTACATATAAACAACTTACCAGAACTTCAAATCACAGAAAAAAGATAAAGACAACGGAAGTGAGGTTTGAAGACAAATCGAAACCGAATGAACAATCCAAATCTCTCACGTTGAAAAGAAAGCACGATCAGAAATAATAAAATAGTACTCGGCTAATAGAAAGCCACAAAACATTCAAAAGTGCTTCATTTAATTTACTGTAAAGTTGAGTGAAATGAAAATAATACATAATAGTTTTAGAGAAAGTGTGAGGAAGATTCTCTTACAATAGGATTACTAGCAGGAAAACAGAATTACTCCCTGACTTATAAGAGCGAAGCTCTTTATTTCTTCCTGAAGTTTATGATAAAATTTAGCCTGGGAAAAATTAAAAGGTTGGTATCTCAGTACATTATTGGAGGAGAAAAGGGTCCAGATAGAGGTAGAAAAAAAAATCTTAGAAAGTATTAGAAACTAAAGTTTTGACCAAAATTGCATGTCTTCCTCAGGACTGAATAAACAAGATACAAAAAATATATAAAAAATAATGTGATTGGAATATACAGTATATAAAAGAACTATAATTATTTAAAATGATCATACTAAAATAATAACAATAACAATGATGAAAATAATATTTATCATTAGTGAAGATTACTGTAATCATGAAAAAAACAGGACAATAAAGTAATATGTAGTTAAAATAAAAAATAATTGTTATATTAGATACAGTAAAACCTATAAATAAAAACAAAACATATATGTAAGAATGCACAGAACATCCATCCTTTATCATTATTTCCATTAATGGCTTCTAGAAATATCACTAGGAAACAGTTAATTACTGTTCCGAGGATGGTTTTAACTTACGGAAAAAATAAAAAGTAATAATTAGTTATTTAAGTTTATTTATTCAAGCTATCTCCTAATTATCAAAGAACTGGATATGAAAAATGTCAAAAGCAGTAAAGTTTCTCAGGACAGGTTATACAATACATGCAACACTGAGCTGTTGTGCTGGTTTAACCTACCCATTAATGGCCAGGCTGTGATAACACTACATTTACCCACTAACACTTCTATAGTCATTAACTACATAAAATAATCTTTAAGATTATAACCTTTTAAATTTTACTGCCTTATTTCTTGGGACAATATCCATGAAAAGGTTCAAAAAAGCAATATGATTTTGTAGTTGTTTATGTATTCAAAATGTTTTTTGACTTATTACATTTTTTTTTTTGTTTTAATACAAACATACCACAATTCTTATAGCAACATAATAGTAAAAAGTTCATTAAATTAACTTGCTTTCACGGTTATTTAGTTGCTGCGACAATGATTAGAGAAACAAGTTTTTAAATTACGTGACACCGAATCAAGAGAAGTTCTGCTTGTAGTAAATTTTTTAACGGCTAATCAATAAAGTTTTTCTCCAATTGTACAAGAAATTGTGACCTCTACCCGGACCACTTTCTTCCACATATATTATCAATTATCAGTCAAACTGCTGGTATCTTGAAATTTGAATTTTTTTTTCAACCCATGACAGTGTTCAAGAAAAAAACCGTATATATAAATTCAATAACGATAATAATATAAGGCTTAGCAAGCCCAAAGGTTCAATGCTGTTACCACCAGTTTCATCTTATCAACTTCTGCACACAGATTACAACTCAAAGCCAAATCTGTTAAATCACCTCTAATGGAATCCTCTGACCTACGCCTCATTCTTATCCATGGATACTTTTCAACTGGCTCAGCGCTTATTATGTTTTTAGGAATTAAATAATTAAATATTTTTATATACTTTATGCATGAAACTGATGTGGATGGGATGAAAAAGTTAAATTAATCTATCGAAAAATAGTCTATTTTCCAACTGCCTCTTAAATTTAATCCTCTTTCTATATTTTATTGGTACAATTTTACCTCTTCATTCCAGAATATTATTTCAGTAATTTTTCTAAAATGATTTATGTATATATTAATTCAATTATTTTCAGGATTATAATGGACTGCCTACCAGAAGCTCATGATTTTGATACCTATGTCAGGACTTGCCTTAACTTGCTGACAGACTGGTCTTGGCTCTTCCAGTTTAAAAATGTTGATTTATTAGAATCAGGAATTTTAGATTCTCCTGTAGCTATGTACCTATCCTTAATCAGTGAGCTGCAGTTAGAGAATTTTAAACTTGTACCTCAAGGATTTATTAAAGTAATTAATTTACTCGTAATTTTATCTAATTTTTAATTTGTACTATTTTCTGTAGGGTTTTCTGTGACTCATTGATAACGAAAACATAGTTTAATTAATCACAAAAAGATTTTATTGTTCTTCTCTCACAACTAAGGCAATTTGCGAAAAACGTTTGCAGATTAAATCATAATATGACTACTTATCTCAATGTAATACTATTGACGTAGGCTATATCATTATTTATTTATCTGATGCTACTTTATGCTATGATGGCTTATCAGACGTTGCTACAGTGGGAGCCCTAAATATTGCCAAATATTACAAGTATTTGACACCTCATAAGAACAGTATAATCAAGGATTTTTTTACTCACTTTGAAAAATGCTAAGGCCACCTTGGGCAAAATTGTGACTTTGGGCAAAGAAAGTTATGATAACCATTACACCATAGGTGACCCCAGCATATGCTATATTGATCAATACCCTTAGCTTCCTGGAGTACAATCCCTCTGTGGGTTCTCTGTTACCTTTCGATGCTATGTTGAATCTCCTAATGTGCAAGGATTGTCAGACTCCTTCCTTTGGATCACAATTTGTTTGTCTTATCAATGTCTATTAAGGCAACCAGGACTGGTTATTCCTACAGATTACAAACCAGAGTCGGGAGGTCAGGATGTTTTCTGTAAGTCATCCACAAAAAAAATTTAATCATCCAGCCCTAATTTAAATTGGAGGTTACTGCGTCTTTACAATCTTGGCCACACACTTAACAGAAATAAAGATTGTTGACTATTTTTACTGCAATAATGGTACCAATTGGTTGCATTACTTCTATGTTTTTCTCTATGTACTGGAGCTGATTCTATGTTTTTCTCTATGTACTGGAGCTGATTGTTTTTTCTTGTCCCTAAGCAACCCTGCTTGATTAACTTAACTTCATTACAAATTGAACAAGAAGTAGCTTTATGATCACAAGACAAGTTTCCTTTCATAATTCCTGTTTAACTAATATAAAAATTAAAATTATTAACAGGAAGAATGGCCTGCAGACCTTAAGACGTTTCTTACAAGATGCCAGCGATTGAAGCTTGTTATTCCCAAGTTGGGGGTGCCTTCATCGCTGATCAATAAGGATTTGTTCTGTGGGATGAAACAGAAGAAAAGGGATGAAGTTACTGCTCTCTCGCATTTGGTTTCGGAGACTTGTATGGAATTTGGTATTAAACATATTGTGGACATTGGTTCTGGGCTTGTAAGTATAAGAGTCAAACAATTTTATTTTTTGCTATATAGACGATTTATTTACTTTTTTTAAACTCTTATTAAACTTATTTATAAAGCTGGATTTATTTATTTTTTATTTTTATAAAATTGTAACCATAAGGTGTATATATGAAGGGCAAATATAACAACTTTACATCATTTAGTTAAATTATGTATTTTTGCTATTTGTTGATAAAGGCATGCGTCAAAACAATATTTTAACAAATTGTCAAATACTGTACAAACAGTTAGTAGCATTTAATGAATGCAATATCTATGTAAATTAAAACATGCAACAATAAATAAATAAACATCAGCAAAGTAACAGAAAATGGGAATAAACAATTACATAAAAAAGCATGCATATCAACAACATATAACTTGCGGATATCTCGTTGCAAACATTTAATGTGAGCCCACTAATTCACTACCATTTTAAACATGCATAATATACAACAGAATAGTCACTGGTCGTTACTGTACTTTTTAAGCCAGCTGTTAACTCACTAGTTTTGGTCAAAGTGGTATGACCTTAACGCTTAAAGAGTTATGACAATAATATATAAATATTTAAAAAAAATAATCAGCTGTTGTTGCCATACTTTGCCTCCATAATAGAATGAGTGCATAGATATCTACTTAGCTCTATTTGATGTACATATACATATTGTATATTCCCTAATTTGTGCTAGCAAACAAATACCTCTGGACAAAATGCATTAAATATCAACTATAGTAGATAAATATTGATCTAAATAAGCTACCAAATTTGCAGCATATCTATCTGTTCTTGTTTTTCCATTATTTCAGAGCTTAGGTATTATTTTTAATTTATGATAAAAAACAAAACAACAAAAAATGACAGAATTATTTGTATATATATATATCTTAGTTCTGATAAAATTATCTTCCTATTTACTAATAGGCACAGATATTTTAATGTCATTTGCTATGGAATTTCAATACATTACTGCAGAGTTGAATGTTTATAATTGTTGAAATTGCTATTTTAAAGGGCCATATTGATAGAATCCTGCACCACACATATGGATTCAAAGTGCTAGGAATCGAAATGGGAGCTGACAAAGTGAAACGTGCCCAAGAGATAGACAGCTCTATTGATTACCTAGCTGCCCGACTGTCAGAAGAAACAATGTCTGAATTAGCGTCAACTATCTCTGACTGGATTGGTAATGAACCGATGTGTTTGATAGCTCTTCACTCTTGTGGCGATTTGAGGTTAAGAATTTCATATTTAATTACAATACTTTATATTCTCTAGTTCCATTAATGTTAATAACATAAAAGGGTAACACATGCAGACTTTATTTTTTAATTCCTGAAATCTGGAGAGTAGCATTCCCCACTTCCTTCCAGAGGGAAAATTAAGTAAAAAGTGATTTTGGTTATTTATGTACAAAATTTAATAATATTTCAAAATAGTACCCATCAATTTTCCAGGAAACGTATGGTTTTAGCATTATTGGAAATTCCACAAAAAAATTAATGAAATGCACTTCAAATGTTTATTATTATGTATCAAGACCTAAATAATATTATAAATACTAGTCTCTTTTACTGATTGAAACTCTAACATGCTTTGTTCACAAATTATTGTTAAAATAAAGTTAAAAGATTGAAAAACTGTTTTATCATTCATTCAATGTGAAACTAACTCACCTCTCGTTTTGTCAGTAACTAAAATTTTGTTCGAAATCTTGTTAAAAGAAGAAATGTCATTAAAAATTATTCATTCCGTATATTTTATTCAAATATACTTTTTTTTAATATACTAAATATAATTTTTCCATCTTCAATGCTTTCTTTTTATTTGAATTTATTACAAGATATGATCATGGTTTAAGAAGTTATTTGTTTGTTTACAGTATCCATGTTGGATCATTGTTTAAAGCTCTGCCGACTGCCAAATGCCATATTGTGATTCCTTGCTGCTATCATCGGTCACATTTGTTACCTTTATCGAAAACTGTAAAGGAAAGTGGATTAGTCAATACTAATCTACTTCGAATCGCAGCAGATATCAATGCGAAGCGCTGGGAGCAAATGACATCCCAACAGCATATGGCTCATGGGCGCAGTGTGCTATCAAGAAATATCATGCAGCTATTTCCTCAAGCAGGTAATATTTCTCTCATAATTCTCGGACTAAAATTGAAAAATAAATTACTGATAAGCTAATAAAACTTTCAGGGAATTTGTGGCTAAGTTAGCATTTCAAAGTTTAGCTCTTCTACAAGTCTATACTTACAGTTATTTATTTTCATTAATGACATTATTTTTAATTAAATTAAATAAATAGGAATTATAATTAAATTTATTCCATAAAAAATTATAAATAAAAAAATTTCTTGATACTGAATGTATATATAATAGGCTTTATAATTGCATTGTTAATGTTCATCCAAAAAAATAAAATAGTTAGAAACTATTAATTTTTTATAAAAGCAATTTATTATTTGAGAATTTATTCAGACCTCAACCCACGCCTTTTTCTCCTCCATATAATTTATACAGTCAACCAATACTTATTCAAGTTAAACAATTTTTTTCTTCTTTATTTTTCCAAAAAAATAATGTGATTCCCATAGAATTTTTTTTTTCCAAGAGTTGCTTTAATATGAATCTTTAGTTACATCCTCATAATATTCTAACCAAATAATATGTTTGATTGGATTCAAATGTGATTTTTGTTATTTTTATCTCGAAATTATCATGTTTACTTTTTTAAAAAGAGACGGTGATGGGAGATTTATATCTTATTTTCTATTTTTATTATTTTAGATAAAAACAATATCAAGAAAAAGCGTCGGCATCTCATGAGGAAATCTGCATTAGAAGATTGGGATTCTTGCTTGCAAAGTTGTTTGGAACGTAGCTCCGGTTTGGACGAAGAGAAATTGAGAGCCGTTTGGAAGAGCCAAGAGTGGAGAATCGAGCAGGTGGAATCCTATACATGTCTTCAAGTTTGTCTCCAAGGAGTTGCTGAAGGTTTGGCTATTGTTGATATTCTAAACCACACCTTTGACCAACAAAACTTTTGTGCTAAACTTCTGAAAGTTTTTGATGATATAACTTCACCTAGGTCGACTGCAATTATTGGAATTCGTTCATGACAATTGCAATATTTAGTTTTTAATTTTATGATTAAGTATTTTCCATCAAGAAAAGAAATTTATATTGGTCAGTATTTTGCCTTTGGTTGAATGCTGGAGGGACATTAATATGATGGCATACATTATTGTGAGAGGTTCTAACCCCTTCATATAAGGAGTCTCCCCTGTCGGGTTTTCACTGACCCAGTTCTCCACAGGGATTGATTGGTACCTCATTCATTCGTTCGGCTTACTCAGTACAACTGAGCCCTTTCAGCGGAGACAAAAATGAAGTTAAGGAAGTAATGATTATAAAGGATGCCTAATAGATTATGTACCACTACTAAAGAAATCTCTTTTAACAATAAGGAAATGATCCTTAGTTTCAGCCTGTCACATGATTGTTATTTATCAAGCTTTATTTTAGATACTCTTCATTTTAAAATTTAGGAAAAATTTTTGTTATCAACAAATGAAAAGAAAAATGTCTATTAATATTTATTGAATTAACTAATTTTGTTAAAATGATTAATGTTGAATAATTGTGATTCATTTATAAAATAGTGGAATGTATGATCAGGAATATTTACATCCAAATATATGTACATGGGTGCATATAGGTCTCACAATCACTAATTGTGATTTAAATTGTATAATACTTATTTACCATAGTAGGAAATGAGTTATGAATGAGTATGATTATTAAGTGCCGAATAATTTGATTATCCTATAAAAGTTTGTTTTAATCATAGAAAATTAAATCATTTGTTTGTTTTTTTGTAAAAGAAAGAACATTTTTTTCACCTCTAGTTCGAAAACATAATAATTTAAAAGTTTCATTTCATTCTATAATTGTTTAGAATAATTTAACTTAGAAGGTTATTAGTCACCTGTTTAGTGATAAACTCAAAGTACGTCAGATGCCATACCGCGAAATTCCATTCCATATAGCCTCTCGTCTCATGTACAGCCTACTCATACACCTCTCTACATAAGTTGGCTTCGTTAGAAGCCTCCTCACACCGGGAACCTTCGGACAGAGTCCTTCTATGTTTCCCCCTCCCATAGACCGGAGTTCTCAGGCCTCCGTCTGCATTGTCCAAGTAATTCTTCCTGGATTATATAATATTTTTACCACTAGTACCACGTCTGCTGCCTGGATGGCAATCAAATTTGTAGGGCTCTTAAGCAATTATAGATGAGATGTTTTTCATAACCATGAAATAGATAGCTTAATTCTTATTTTCTCTAATCCTATGCCACCAAAGCAAACTATATGGGCAAAGGTAAGGAGATAGATCTAGTTAAAATTAAACCAGCTGATGATCAAAAACACCTGTTTATTCTCTTCTCCTAGATACATCATATAACACAATGTAAATAAAATAAAGATTTTTTAATTCTTATCTAATAAACTGGACTCAATTTCTATGTAAATTTCATCTTCGAAAAAAAACCTGCATTCCAGTCAATTTATTTTATTCTTTTATAAACTAGACATTTTGGCAAATCTAATGCCATTTTCAATATTAAAATACATCCACAATACTAAAATTAACTTTTAAAAAAAGTTATAAGTCAAAAATCTCATAAAGAAATATTTAAAAATTATTTTTTTTCCCTCATTTTTCTGGGAATTCACTATTCTCTCATGGTCAATTGTCCACTACTATACGTACACAGTAGTGGACAATTGACCATGGGAGAATAGTGAATTCCCAGAAAAATGAGGGAAAAAAAATAATTTTTAAATATTTCTTTATGAGATTTTTGACTTATAACTTTTTTTAAAAGTTAATTTTAGTATTGTGGATGTATTTTAATATTGAAAATGGCATTAGATTTGCCGAAACGTCTAGTTTATAAAAGAATAAAATAAATTGACTGGAATGCAGGTTTTTTTTCGAAGATGAAATTTACATAAAATAAAGAAAGACAAGGTGTGAATTTTTCTAAACATTTAAAATTAGAAATCATTGCAGGGATCCCACAATTTATAAGTTTAATTTTTCCCATAGAAACATTGTGTCCCCTATAGAATAAAAACCATGCCTTTGAACAAATTTAAATCCTTTACACCACCAGGGTACATAAACTCTTGGTATAAAAGAGTAATTCGCGGTCCCCAAATATTTTTTTTATAACAGTTTTATATATGTCGAAACAGGTTTGGTCAACAAATTCTTTTAATGATATATTTATTTTTTTTAAGTGAGAACTTCTACACCATCTTTTGTTATTAAAACTGTGTGTTCCCATTGGGCAGTTCTCGAATCGTCAACAGTGACTGCTGTCCAGTCGTCTTCTAATATCATCACTTCAATCCCTCCTTCACTTACTGCCGGCTCTATAGTGAATGTCATTCCAGGTTTCATAATTAATCCCTCGTCCCTTGAAGTTCCTGAAACATCTTTTAAAAAACACATTATTTTACCCTCTTTGCATTATTTTATATTCACATAAATTTTGTCATGCTTATTTTTCCTGTATAAAAACTAAAACAATTCTGCATACAATAATTCCAAACAATATATTGGCAAATAATATCTTGTGTATAGCCAGAAACAAGAGTAACAAACAAGTCTGAAGACAAATATGCAGTAATGACCCAGATTACCTCCATCTTTTTACAATTTCAATAGTTAATACTTCAGAACTACAGTTATTTCTGTAGCTACATCTCTCATCAGCTAGATTTATAATACTACTTATTTTAAATTTAAATAACATGTATACAATATTGATAGATAGTTTCATACCAAAATGATACACATCCGGAGGTCCATGGAAATAAGATCCAATGCCATGACCTATAAAGGCAGGAACAACGGAAAATCCTCTTTCTTTTGCACATTGCTCAATTACTTTACCTGATAATAAAATGAAAACAGATTAGCTATTAATATAATAGTAAAACATAATTTTTTAAAGTAAGTTCAAAGATTACATTAATCAAAAGCAAAATATAAAATAAGGAGGTGGTCAAATTAAAAAAAATTAATACCTATAATACCTAAAACAATTTAATACAGGCCAATAAATTGAGGCTAAAGAAAAATAAAAAATGTTGAAGAAATTGGTCCGGGTAGAGGTCACTGAATGAAATTCTCAAGTAATTTGAGAAAATCTTTATTGATAGCCAACGTTTCGACCTATGCTGTAGGTCTTCTTCAGGGCTATATACAAAATACAGACAATATAAGAAAACGGTACAAATATATTAAACATTTTAAATATAGATAAACCAAAAGAAGGTGAATACAGGCAAAAAAATTTATAAAGATGTACAGTAAGGTAATTATGAAGGTTAGAATGTATTTAATTTATTTATATTAAAAAAAAAATAAAATGAAAAATGTATTTTAACCTTCATAATTACCTTACTGTACATCTTTATCAATTTTTTTTCCTGTATTCACCTTCTTTTGGTTTATCTATATTTAAAATGTTTAATATATTTGTACCGTTTTCTTACATTGTCTGTATTTTGCATATAGCCCTGAAGAAGACCTACAGCGTAGGTCGAAACGTTGGCTATCAATAAAGATTTTCTCAAATTACTTGAGAATTTCATTCAGTGACCTCTACCCGGACCAATTTCTTCAACATACATTATCATAGGTAACAATTATCATCAATAAGAAAAATAAAGAAGTATAACAGCTATTGGCAATAAACTAAAATGTCTTTTTAAGCCTCAAGAAAATGGTAGATAGGAATCCATTAGACTAAAAAAAAAGCTTGGTAAATTCAAAACATGAAAATTAATAAAGCACATTCATATCAATAATTTTTTTTTATGCTAGAGAAGCAATTAGTCGGCTGGAACTTCTAATGTAAGGATAGAGATAGTTTTAATTGACTGAACTCCCAACTATCTCTATCCTTACAAAATAATTTGTTTTCTTTTTCAAAATATAAGAAAATGAGTCAAATTCAGACAACATTATATAATGTAAAAGTAATCATAAATTACTTGCATCGTAATAACCAAAAATATATTCCAATGGATTTAAAAAAAAAAAAAGTAAATTACCTATAACAGCAAATGGTCGACCTGGATTACAAGCTGAAATACCAGCTTCCAATGCTTCCTTGGTGGCATCACATAACTTGATAGCATCTGGATCAACTTCACCAACATAGAACATCGCAGAACAGTCACCATGAACGCCATTTCTATAAACCTTAAGAATTAAAAAATTAACTTTTCCCGAAGAACACATTTAACTAACACAATCCAAAATATGAAAAGACTTACTGTCACATCTACATTTAAAATATCTCCTTCTTGAAGAGGTCTTTTATCAGGAATGCCATGACATACCACATTGTTCACAGATGTACATATGGATTTTGGAAAGTGGTGGTAGTTCAAAGGAGATGGGTAAGCACCGTTATCAACGCATTGTCTATGGACTAAGATATCAATATCATCTGTTGTTATACCAGCCTGGCAGGAAAATAAAAATCCAAACTTGCATTCCTTCCGATTGACAATTAAAAGACATGAATTTTGGACCTCTGAATACCTTGATAAATCCCCGCACAGAGCTTAAGATTGTCTTTGCTAATTGACAAGTATCTTTCATCGCATTTATTACTTCTTTAGATTTTATTTCAATTTCTTTCGGTCCTTGAGCTGGTATTCCTGATTTCCAATAATCTGGTTTCTCCACCTCCTTACCAACAGCTAAACGAGGTGAAACAGAGCAAGGTTGAACAATACAATATTTGAATCCATGAGATGTTCTAAAAAAAATATTAGTATTATTTCCAACTGAATACACACTAGATATATATTTAAACACCAATCCCAAGAAAGTTAAACCACTAACTTCTCTGTTGAGAAGGTTGAATATGACCTGAAACATTTGTATAAATTAATCAGAACAAAGTTAGTTCTATTATTCATTTTACGTTATGCAATAACTGAATTGCTATTAAAACTAGTTGTAATTATAACAAACTAAAAACTAATTTTTAACATTTTTTCATAAGAAGAATTGACGTTCAGTCATGAACAGCGTGCTAACAAAAATTTAAAACAAAAGAGAAAGGTTCTTGGTTCAAATGAGAAACAACAATGACTGATAAAAATATAAGGCAATTTGATTTCCTTAGTATATTTATAAATAAAATTCGTTACAATAATAATTTTATGGAAGAGAAATTGATCCGGATGGAAGTAGAAAATAGATTCTAAAATAGTAAGAATCCAAGTAGTTGCTTACAATTTAAGATTCTATATTCGACCTCCATCAGGACCACTTTACCTAAACGGTCTACTAATGATTATTCAATAACAGCTTTATTTCACTGACTTTACAAAGAGCACACATTAATTATTGTTAGTTGGACATAAATGATTTGAACTCTACAGCAAAATTCGTAACCATTGGAATTATTACTTACTTACAGTACAGTATTTAAAACTTGTCAATTTCCATTGATCAGGGATAACATTTAATAAAGCTGTAATAATCAATAAAATTATTACGTTAAACGGAGGTCCCGAGCCGGCACGATGTCAGGTACTCGTTAAAAATCCCTATCCTAATTAAACCTTCTTCATCAATTTGCGCAACAACCCATTACTAGGCCCTGGCCTCCTCAAGCAGCTTCCGCCAGCTCAACCGGTCAAGTGCAGCCTACCAATCCTCACAATTTTTCCGATATCAGGCTCACCAATCAATGAGTATACTTCCCTGTTTGTGCGTCTTCTCCAAGCTAAACCATCCTTTACTGGGCCGTAGATGCGTCTGAGTATCTTTCTCTCAAATGTTTGGAGATCCCTTTCATTAGACTTCGTGAGTACCAAAGTTTCTGATGCGTAGGTTAGCACTGGTCGAATTAGCGTCTTATATAATCTTGTTTTTGTAGATCTTGATAAAGAGCTGCTTCATAAGTGCCGACGCAATCCAAAATAGCACCTACTGGCCGATGCTATTCGCCTCTTTATTTCTGCCGAGAAATCATTGAAGAAATTGACCTGAGATCCAAGGTACACAAACTCATCAACCTGTTCGAAAGAGTAATTGCCAATTTGGAGAAGACTTTCGTTAATACCTCTTTGTTTACCAGCAGTCATATATTTGGTGTTGTTAGTATTGACAACAAATCCCAGCTTCCTAGCAGCATCATCAAGGGCAAGAAAGACCTCTTCCACAGCTGCTCTTGATCTCAGAGCGCCTACAAGATTTTCTCAAGCATACTTTAACAACTATTACTACCGCATGTTGAGAGAGTTCTGGGGAAATATCAGCGCGACTTTCGTAAATGTAAATCTACAACAGACCAGATTTTTGTCCTACGGAAGGGAATACCAGTTACAGACGCACCATCTATTTGTTGATTTTAGATCTGCTTATGACAGCATTCAACGTGAAGCCATGTATCAGGCAATGAAATACCTCAATTTGCCGGTTAAACTCATCCGTCTAGTAAAACTTACAATGAGCAATACCGAATTTATCCTAATTAAACCAGGAAAGGCAAAATTTAGAGCTCCCAATGCTCTAAGTAATGCTCTAGCATCCTCTGATTAGCAATAACAGCATAAAGTGGCGTTAAATGAACAAACAGTCAATAAAATTACGGTAAGGGTAAGTCTGTACTTTATCTCAACTGAACAGGGTCCGTTTTTATATCGGACACATCTGTGTTAAAATAACCATTTAGAGGGACTAACTAACATTGATAATAAAACCGTTTATAATTATATCATAAAATTAACTAATTGTATATCTCCGTGATATACCCACTTTAAGACCAAGTGGATCAAGTTCCCTCAATGGCTTCCCCTGAACACTGAGCTTGTTGCTAAATCATAACATTTCCCCGTAACATTTGACTTACTCAATCATGGCATTCTTATTTATTTATTCTTATTCCTAATTATTCCCAAATCGAGTCCTGAGGTAAATATCTAGAATTGAACCCCTATTCTTCTTAACTTTGGTTGCGAAAGCCCTCCAAATTGAAACATTATATGGACAATCCAGAGCAAATATCTAATCTATCCCCTCTAAGAGCTTCTCTACCCTCCTTCACCACTTAGCCTGGAAGCTAATACCTCTTTACCACCTTTAGGACTTACCGTATCAGCGTCGTTATGAAGAATATCCTTTTCTTGAAGGGTAGAGATACGAAGAATAGAAGCTTCGTTTGGTCGCTAGAACCAAATTCTAGTTTTCGTGATGATCACGATAATTCCCCAATTTGAATGAAATAAACTTTCTTTAAAAAACTTCGGTATCATTTTTGCATGTTGTTGCTTCGAGTTAAGTCACAAAAAGTTTTAACTTTTCATTCACTTCCTTTTTAACTACCTCGAAAATAAAAATAACCAGGATGAAATTAAAAGTGTTTTATTAAAAAACGTTTCAAGAAACACTTTCTTGTGTTTTTTAATACATTAAAACTTGAAACTTGAAAAGTTTTTTAATAAACCACTTCGAAGTTAGATGGATAAATAGATGATATATGTTTGTTGGACATTCATTTCTTGATGAAATGATTACCGAAATATCCACAAATCATGATTATATTTATTTTCGAGGTAATTAAAAAAGAAGGAGATGGAAAGTTATGATGTGGCTCAACTCAAAGCGACAACCATCGGAACTGATACCAAGACTTTTTTTACATCTTATTGAGGAATTATTTAATCTGATTAATGATGATTTATAATTGTTTATTTCATAATAAAATTATAATAAAATGGAGTAAGACCTCTGGTTATGTCAAACGAGATAATGTTTTTGCTTTTCGTAGACTTTTAGCTCTTTATATACACTACCGCGCTCTGGAATGACCGGCCGTACTTAAGGATTACCAGCAGTTTTCGAGTCGTGTTGTGTCGATGATGAGTTAAGGTTTTCTACTGAATACTTATATCAACTGTTCCTTTTTCTCATAATGGTATGTTGTTAAACGGTTTAGTTTATTAATAATTTTTATAATAATCATTAAAATCCTGTTTTACTCTTTTATAGATTAATTCTGAAGCTTATCAATATTCTGTAAACGATACACTCTACCTATTAATTTTGAGTTTTCTTATATCTTCAGTTTAATCGAAGTATTATTTTGAACGATTCTGTAATTATTGTTTACGTTAAGTCATTTGATGGCTCAACCCATAAGTTTGTGTTGGAAAGATATGGTCAATATACTTTAAAGATATATCTATTAAAACTAAGTAGGTTTTAATGATATGGAGCAATGTCATTCTTGTCTGTTTTTCAGCAGTGTTTCGTTTCTTGTTTAGTTATTTAATTGCCTTGTTTTTAAATCCTAAGCTTTAAATGCATTTTTAAAGTTTTATAAATTTATATTAATATTTTATAACTTTCTATTTTGCTGTTCTATTTTTATGTATACTTGTATCTTATTATTTATCTATCTCGCTTTCTGAATATGCCTGTATGGAATTTACCAATGCCACCCCTAATGGTGAGAAAAGAGAATATATCTCACATTCAAAACATTTAATTTAATTTACTTTTTATTTAAGCTTTTAAACTTATTAGTGTATTCTTAGTTACTCAAATTATTATTTTTTTATGCAGTTGAGCTACAATTACTAAATTTAAGTATTGTCTGTTTTTTTGTTTAGTTCCGAAACCAATATGATTCTGATGTCACAGTATGGAGCCCTCAAGGGCGATTACACCAGGTTGAATATGCCATGGAAGCCGTCAAACTTGGAGCTGCTACCGTCGGTGTAAAGAACAAGGAGTATGCAGTCCTTGTCGCTCTTAAAAGGGCTTCTTCCGAACTTTCAGCTCATCAAAAGAAAATTATTCCCCTTGATAATCATATAGGCATGAGCATTTCTGGCCTAACTGCTGATGCTCGTTTATTGAGGTAAATATCAATGTTATTAGTGGGTCTCAGATTCATACGTGTTTACAAATTTTTAGTTAAGCTAGATATCGTAATGAACAACAGTTTAAAATACGTTTTAAGGCATTCTGATTCACCTGAGCTCAATTTTATTTCACATATATTTACGTATTTCACTATAGACATATATTTTACATTTTTCGTACATATTTAGCAACAATAACGAATTTGCAGATAAATGTTGAGTAAATAAAGTTCCAAGGCACACAGAATGGCAAGTAAACCAGACAGTTTTTGTTTTCTAATATTCAGCGAAGTGCTAGCTACTGTTGAACCCTGAAAACAGAACCCTGTTTTACTTAAAACCACAGTAGAATAGGTACTCACAATAAAATTATCAGAATTGTTTACTTGCCTAATTTCTCAGAATCCCTCACTCCCTGGTCCTCTTAGTCCTTCTTACCCTACCTCAATCTCAATCAGTTGCTCTCGCTCAGTATTACCGCAACCGCTGAGAAAAACCCAACGTAAAAAATGCCAAAGGCACCTTCATAAACAAGGGATCTTGTTTCCAAACACCTTATGGTTCCTCGATGAGACATTTAAAAGTGATTCTGCCGTATTAGATTGTTCAAGTTGCAATATAGCAGTGTCGACTTCACAACGTTCTCTGGTTCGATCGATGAAACCACTGATGTTGTAGGGAGATACATTGCCAATATAATGTAATTGGTAGACTATGTCCCGATTCACCTGTACCACAGTTTCTTGTAAATTGTGTGCTCTTAGAAAAATGCAGCCACTCTACTATTGCACGTTTTGTTAACAATTCGATGGGTCTTCTTTGGCCAAGTGGTGTTTTACACAAAAACATTCTGCTATTTTTATCAGACATTGCTCCATATATGGTGAAAGCGAGGACTGTTTTGAAGATGTTCTATTCGAATATGATACATCAAATAAAAAAAAGGAATGTTTTATTTGAAAATTTAAAAATGTAGGTTCTTTCAATCATTAAAATTTTGTGTCCATAATAATTCCATTTTTAATAAATATGCATACTTCTAAAAAAGATTTAAATAATAAATAAAGCATTTTTCACTGATTTTGATTTTACATATTCTTCCCTTTTACTAACATATTGTTAAAAAAATAACCACATATACATGTACATATTTCGCAATTTTTATTACATTTAACTCCGGGCCTTTATTTGTTGTCTTTTAATGGTGATTATTTTTAAATATTTTTATTTTGAAGAGAAAAGATTTGTCTTGACCGGGATTCGAACCCTGGTCACCCGCATCTCTAGTGTGGTGCTCTAACCATCTGAGATACCAAAGCTCCTATCTAAGCCAGACTAATCCATTCTCTTCAACAATTCTATATCCACGTGCTCTCGAAATTTTTGCGATGTATACAGGGAGAAGAATGTTCATGGAACATTACTTTAATTGGGATCTCGTTGACTTACGTCAATTTATATTTTTATAATTTATTTTTTATTTATTTTCTTTTGATGGTGATTATTTTTATTTTGAAGAGAAAAGATTTGCCTTGGCCGGGATTCAAACTTTTGTATTTTTTATTAGGGTTTTATATTTGGGTGGAAGATTTTTTCAGTCAGTATTGACTTGTATAAATATAAGACCAGAAATATAATAGCCTATTTTAACCCATAATTCTGTTTTTATTATTGCTTGTGTTATACATATTCTATTTACTAATTTAATATAGATATCAGTTAAGGGTGTTTGAGTATTAAGAAATTGCTACATATTTTTATTTTCATGCTTAAACATCATAGCATTTGTCTTCTTCTTATTTTGTGTGGCTCCTAAAAAAAAAATAATTCGATTCATTCATTGATTTGAATTATTACACATTTTCTTAGATTATAGGAGGTACTAAGCTACTGATTCTATATGAGGCGTTGAGATGCAAAAGGGGGTAAATCCAAATTTGAAACTTTTCAGGAAACCACACATATGCATAATTCAGGTTATTTTGAAATGATTATTTATTTGAGAATTTTTTTTTAGAAAATTTAGATTGGCTTTGGCTTTTTTTGAATGGTGAACCTTGTACCACCGCATAGAGGACGCTAAATTTGTGAAAAACATTAAAAAAAATAAAAATGATTAAATATGGATTCATCCCTTTTTGCATCTCTCATATTAAGTAATAATAGTTGAACTTATATATACATATATTTATGAAAGAAAATGGTCCAGGTGAAGATCAAAATATTTCTATTAAGTTGGTTTATTTATTATACTGAAATGTTAATTAAAGAGCCAACCATTCGACCCATATTGCAGGTTTTCTTCAGGGATAAATATGGAAAATACTGGCAATTAAAAATTACATACGGTAAATATTAAAGTTAAAATATATAAGCATCAAAGTATCTGTGTGGTGGAAAATAAAGATGGGGGAACCTGCGATGCAGATACAATGTTCAGATTCACCCCATCTTTGTTTTCTACCACACAAATACTTTGATGTCTACATATTTTAACTTATCATATGTAATTTTTATTTGTCTGTATTTTGCATATTTAGCCCTGAAGAAGACATGCAATGTGGGTCGAAATGTTGGCTCTTTAACCCCTTTACGCTTTTTTTTTTTTTTTTTTTTTCAAAAAATGTAACCAAAAACATCAGGTTTTTTTATACTGTATTTAAAAAGTTTATATATATTTTTTTATTTGTCATTTTTGATTTATACTTTTTTGATTTGTTGTATGTAATACGAATATATGTTGAAACGTGCGAGCAGCACTCGGGTTGGTACGTTAAAGTATGCCGACCGCACGGGAGCGCTGCTCGTTTAAAATCATTAACCGGTTAATAAACATTTCTTCCTACTCCAGAGAAATTTTTTTACCTCCACCTGGACCATTTTCTTCCACTTGCTGACTCTATAGTTTCACGCTTCGGCAAAATAAATTATTTATTCCATCAACAGTCTTGAATAGATTATGTGCCATGAGGCTCACCCAGTCTCTAAAAGTGATTACCCTTTATAAGAAAAAAAAAAACCATGCCAAGTTTTCACAAATTTTCTTCAATAGAATTATTCTGACAATAAAAGTATATTTTACTTTATTTTCTCCTGTATAAGATAGTTCCTAAATTTTTATTTATTTCATAATAATAAAAAAACAGGAGATAAATATCATAAATAAACTTACTATACTACCAAACCAACTAGCACTGATAACAAAAGTTAAGATGTAGGGCATTGCCGAAACCATTCAAACTTTTCAATGCCAAGGAAAGGAAAAAAGATACTGGAGATGCTTAAAAAATTCTAGGTTCTAGTTGCAGTATTAATTTTGGATCCTCAATTATCTTATTACTCTTAAAAGAAAATGAAAGTACCAATATTTTAACATTATTAAATAATTGTGAATGAATATTTCATTAAGTAAGGATAGAGATAGTTGGGGGTGCAGTC
Organism: Arma custos; assembly: GCA_037127475.1. NCBI lineage: Eukaryota > Metazoa > Arthropoda > Insecta > Hemiptera > Pentatomidae > Arma > Arma custos. The sequence continues at coordinate 14,335,123 of CM073762.1, read as the reverse complement.
AATTAAAACACCATAAGAAGTGCATACTTATTCATTGTGTGCCGATGTTTCAATGTACGCCATCTTCAGGGCTATGAGAGAGAAACAAACAGAACAAAAATATATAAAAAAACGTTGCAGTAACAAAAATATAGTGACATGTAATGTAGAAAATTAAAATAGTGACTATATATGATAATTAAAGATAACAAATATTAAAATAGTTACAGAATATAATAAAATTAAAATAGTGACAGATATAATAAAATTACAGATGATGAACAGAAATTAAAATAGTGACAGATATAATAATTAAAGATAACGAATATAAAATAAGAAAATAAATGTACAGAAAGGATAAAAATTAAAACATTCTCTAACATGAATATTTTATTACAATAACTTAATAGTTTTTAAGTAGTATTGACAAAATTTTTCTGTTTTTTATTAATTCCTTACTATTAAGAATATGTTTCTTTATGTATCGAAGTATATGATTATTTGATTATGATCTATTATAAGGTTTTTATAATGTTTCAGTCGGCAAATGAGAAGTGAATGTCTTTCTTATTCATATTCGTATGGGACTGAAATTCCCATTATCAGACTTATGAATAAAATATCGAACATGATGCAGAGTTCAACTCAGCGCTACGATAGAAGGCCTTATGGAGTTGGTCTACTGGTTGCAGGTTATGATGTAAGGAATCCTTGCAATTTTATAAAGTGTTCTTAGAAAATGTTTTATACACCTATTTTTTTTTCATTCATATAAGCTGTTCATCATGATCTGTTCCTCCATATAATAATAATGTCACTAAGCACACATTTTTAAGAAATATTTAAGATTAAAAATAAAATATATTTATAATATGATTTGCACATCGCAATTGGTGTTGCAGGTTAGTTTCCATTATGTTTCAGCCTGTTTTTCTCATAATTTCAGCAACTATTTTTTCAATGTACTGGTGCAAAATTAACATATTCTTTTTCACTACTTGGTATTATAATACAAATATATTATGGAAAAATATTTAACATGGCCTGTGGTTTAACCACTCTTGTTTTGTTTTTTTATACTATTTATAAATATTAGAGAAGAGTTGGTCGACTGTATCTTCTAATTTAAGGAAGATTTAACATTATAAATATATATGTTTCAGGGTGATGGTCCACATATTTTTCAAATTTGCCCTTCCGCAAATCTGTACGAATGCCGTTCAATGGCTATTGGAGCTAGGTCCCAGAGTGCAAGGACATACCTGGAAAAACATCTTGTAGACATTGAAAACTCTCCCACCCTCACAGACCTTCTCAAGCATGCACTTAGGGCTCTTAGAGATTCTTCACCTAATGATACAGAACTTAGCTCTAAGGTATATTACTTATATTATATACTATATAACTTGTTATAATAGTTAAACCCTATTTAAGAAATTCTTTCCCTGAGCTCCACCCGACTAATATTATCCTCCCCAGATATTTAAGGTCAGCTAATGTTATTCAAGATAACAGTTTCTAAGTTTTTTGAAAAGTGATGTTAATTGACCTTAAGTATGTAAAGGAAGAAAATGGTCCGGCTGGAGGTCAGAGAAATAATTTTTTAAATAGGGACAACTGTTTATTGGAAAGCCAACATTTCGACCCACATTGCATGTCTTCTTCAGGGCTAGTAGGATCAGGGGTTGACACTAGACTGATTGCTTAAATTTTTAAACCCTTTAGTCTAGTGTCTACCCCTGTTCATACTAGCCCTGAAGAAGACCCTGCAATGTGGGTCAAAACGTTAGCTTTCCAATAAACATTATCTCATACCTTCTGTTATCTATTAAATGGGAATGAATAGAAAAAATTTTGGTTTGAAAATATTCCTCAAAATAATAGAGAGAAAGTTCATTTGAGAATGACTAACTTAGCTAGTAATTGATGAGTAATTACAACTGGGATGATTCCTTGTTATATGAGAATACTGATGTAAACTACATGATATATAAAGGAACAGGAAATTATGCCAGATCTAATACCAAAATAAGTACAATTTGGCTACGTTAATTATCCTAGGTTATTGTTTTGTTACTTATTTATTGGGAAGAAATGACGGGAGGCACCTCTGATATAGATAAGAACGCGGCATAACATGACATCACTTCGACTAGCCCTACCAGTAAGCTGGCATCCTGCAGAATAAGAATCCTGGCGACCCTCCATAGATTACTGTTGTACAGATTGTATTGTTAATTGTTATTATTAATTCATAGCTATGAATCATTTCTGTTGCAGAATGTAGCCATAGCGGTCGTAGGTAAAGATACCCCATTAAAGGAATTATCTGAGGCTGATAAGCAGACATATCTGGACATGATCCTGGGCGAGGAAAGAAGAAGCGGTGATACAGCGGGAGGTACCGACGACGCTCCACCACCGCCCCCTCCATCCGATCCGCCAGCTCAAGATCCTACTCCAGTAGTCGCTATGGAAACACAATAATGTTTTGCTTAATATATCCACTTCTATATTAACAATAATTAAATGTTTGATATAAAATAAATTTTTATTCTCACTTTCGCAGTCGTTATAACTTGTTCCTTTTGCACATTCTCTTATCCTCTTCATTTTTAAATTTATCCATATAATAAACCATGGTACTTGTGACAACCAGTACCTAGGTACTGTTATCCACCATTGTTTATAACTCAACACTGATAATTCTGGTACTAATAACATCTACCTTCTTATTTATATTGATAGAAATTGAAATATTTCAACAAAAAGAGGTTACAGGAGATAAGGAGGTAAGTTTCATGAGTACCAGCTAAATCACTAGTAATTGAACCTTCAAATCGAGTTTACTCTCTTGAAGATCTGATATATTATGTTATAAAAAGTACTAATATAATATAATTATTGAAATCCTTGATTGTGGTGGAGGGGATATCTTGGACTGACTGACAACAGATCCTTGTAGTCTTAAAGAAAACCTCAAACAATCTTTATCTTACTAATATTATAAATGCGAAAGTTAGTTACTCTTTCACGCAAAAATTACTGAACGGATTTAGATAAAACATTACAGTAATATAGTTTATACATCAGAATAGCACATAGGCTACAATTTATAATGATTTTATGTGATTTGGTCATAATATAACAACAAATATCATTAAAAAGTACTAGATTATAACATTACCAATATTACCTCCAGCATATGGTCAGTAGGTAATTGCGGTTATTTAATTTAATTGTTAAATATTGTCAGCATCACTACAATGCTCCTCCCTGAGTAGCTTCCTCACGTGTTTCTTACTCGCAAAATCTACATATTTTCGCTAGTAATATTATAAATGCAAAAGTTTGTGAGGATTGATGTATGCTCGTTACTGCTTAACGCAAAAACTACTGAACGGATTTGGATGAACTTAACAGTAATATAGTTTATACCGCTAAATTACAACATCGATAAATTACCTACATATGTACATTATTCTAATCCTTTCAGTTTTAATTTCTCGCTGCTGACTTATGACAAGTTACACCGTTATACTAAGTAATCCTTTTCAATAACATTACATACTAATCCTTTACTGACCTGAACAACAGTAAACAAAAGTAACTTTTGTCCGTCCTGTTTGTAAATCAGTGTCAATGTATGTTTCACCGTTTGTGATGAAATTTGATAGGGATAATCTCAAGCCTGGGGAAGGACATGCTATTTTTATCAACTCACCACACAGACGAGGTTTATATAAAACTGTAACCTGATAGATTAGCACACCCAGCGGTTAACGCAGAGCCGAAACCACTGAACTTAGCATCCTGAAATTCGCTGTTAGGTTCTTTGTATAGCTTAAATGAGTACTAAGAAAGGAATTAGGACAATTCCACCCCCAAGGGTTTCCTCCTTAATATAATAGGGGTTCAAAGATTGTATGGAATCCGTCAGTTTATAAGTTAGACATCTGAAATTTCGGATGTACGAGTAACTTATAGTTACAAGAAATTAAATTATTAATTTAAAATGATCTATCACGAAACTTGATGTGGCTGACCAAATTCCACGCGAGCGAAGCCATGGGCAAAAGCTGGTAGATAATATGATCTCTATAATTGGGTGAAGATTATAGAGATCATATTGAGAGTTTTCAGAACCTAAAATATTTGGCAAGTTTTTTGACCTGGTGATCATATTCTCTTCTTATTTCAATATTAGCACTTTTGGTGCTATGTGCAACAAGTATGTTCAGTGGTGTAATGTGAAAGAACAAATTTGGTTTTTATTTTGAAAACATAATTATATTATACATGATTATATACATACAAATTTAAATTATCATTGTTTAGTTAAAATACTCAAAATAGAATTAAAACAAATATCACTTTTTAAAATTACATGTTACTTCTTAATCGGTTTAGCTTTAAATTCCAAAGTTCTTCTATATTTTTTAAGTTCTTCTTCATCCTCCTAAAAATGAAATCATTTTATATAAAAAATAAATAAGTGGATGAACCAAATAATGAAAATATTATTGATAACTCTTCTAAAGTAAAATATTAACACATTTTATTTTAAATTAATAAATATGTTAACCTTTATTGCCTGAAGATTTTCGGTCTCATAGATTTTTTCCCTTTCTCTTTTTATCTCCTTTAGTACCTGTCTGTGCAAGGATCGTTTTTCAGTTTCCAATACAGGCAATCTCCCCTCAGTAAAATTTCTACTTTCTCTAAAAGGCCAAAATGGTTCTTTTTTTAGCACTGTAGCAGGTTTAGCCTTGAAGGTAAATTTAGTGTCATTTTCCTGAGGAATAAAATCACACCAATTTTTAAAAATAGGCCAAAGAACTAGAACTGTGATAATCTCATTTAACTAATAGTAACAATAATAAGAATTAAATTGTACCTTTCCAAAATTTAAAATTTTTTTATTGAAAAATTCTTTTTCTTTGAGATATAGACTGTCCCTTAGTGAACTATGACGACATCTCCTGCCGGATCTGGAAATCTGTAAAGAATTATTATTAACAAACATCATGACAATTATAACTTTAAATAGAACAGATAACAAAAATAAAAAATAATAATATAAATTTTATATTAAAAGTAACCATGACTTCGATCTGGTATCAGATATTGGACTCAGGAATTTCCTCCAACTGTTTTCATCTTGCAGCTACGTCCACTTCCAATTCTTCCTCACAGCTGCAAGATAATATTCTTAGTCTAACTGTATTGATTGATCTTCATTATTTTAACACAAGGGTCAAACCCATCTTATTTGATTTTAAAAGCTTTGAATGTAACCTCTTTCTACAAGGTACAAATGTAGAAATTTTGTATCTTGAAAAGAAAATTTGTTATCTTAAGGATATGTGATAAAGCCATAACTTTACATCTTTATACTCTAATTTAATATTAAATTTACCAAAGTAAGATAAGCAGAAAGTTATCAATATCTCACATGATCCGATCAAATATGGTTTCATCTCACATTATCTATTTCTGTAATATAAGAACATTTTTTGGTCCCTTTATAAATTCTTTTAATATCGCTCTTTAACTGCACAATCTATTTCGAAACTAATTCATAGCTAAGTAGGGAATATAAGCAGACTGGTTTATTATTATTATAATGGCACTACAGTCCTGCTCCAGCAAAGCCAACCAATCTCCATGATCCTCTGGTATTTCTCCCCATCTTAGAATGCCCAGCTGCTTTAAGTCCTCCTCATTATTCAGCCATTCAAGAACACCTTCTACTTACCCACAGAACATCTAATTTGGTATTTGGCCTAGCATTCCTCCATGTGCCCCATAATTATTAAGATTCTATATATTAATGCCATTATGTCAGTTTCTCAAAAAACTTTACCAGCTCCTCATCCCTTCTCCGTATTCTTTGAACTTAACACTTTTTACCGTTTGGTGGGTAAATAACTCACACTATAAATTAATTTCACAATGATAAAAAACTGTTATATTTTATATTAATCAGATGTAACAATTTAATTTATGTCATTGATACATGACAGTTTGTTAAGGGTAGCGAACCGGAAGGAACGAATTAATATAATTATATTTAATAGTATAATTAGTGATAAAATTACAGAAGCTTTGAATAGATCAAAGCTGTTGGTTTTCTACCAATCTTGAGATTTAGGTCAAAGAAAATAACATTGATGCTGAGATGTTTAGTGCGTGGTTAGTAGGAATAAACATAGGTTTCATTTAAAAGTAGGAAGTAGGTATGTCTTCTTTTATCTCCTTCTACACAGCGCATTTATCTTATTTTACAAATAATGCATAGTTTAATTACAATACTAACTGAAGACGCCTCTAGATTAGAGTAATGTGCATATGACAAAGATAAACAGTTCAAGATTTACAGGAAAACTATAGAAACAAGCAGCATGATTCATACAAGAATAAAAAATTACAGAAAGACTCAACTGAATACTTATATACACCTTTATGCATTTAATATAAAAATAAAATAACAAAACTAGACAACTACTAGGAAAATATATGCAAAACAATTTAAAAGTATGCCAAGTTATAGTTATATACACAATTACCTAAAATCTTGTCTCAACAGAAATATAAATACTTTTAAGAAATAGGAATGTATATAAAAACTTCTTTAATTACCACTGAAAAACTGTGAGGTCGGTGAATGGTCCTTGGAGTTTTAGGAACATTTTGATTCAGACCTCTGGAACTTTGCGGACAATCATTCTGGAACAAAAGCAATATTGATCCATGTCAGTTCGACCTTTAATGCAAAAAATCTGATTTATTGGTAATAGATTACCAAGCACATAAGATGTTCCCAAATTTATTATTAATCAGTGTTCATGGAACAAATGATTAATAAAAATACTTATCAATAAGCTAAAACATTGTTTTTTACAGAGTAACATTAAATAATAACAATGAGACCTTATAACATAGTGACACTAATTCACTTTCAACAACCAGAAAAGAATTGCTTTAATAAAAGGCACACATCAGAATAATGTCATTAGACAAAAACTAACCTCTCTAAAAAATGTTTCCGCGTCTATTCCATCATCTTTCCAAGAATCGACATATTGTGGAGCTTCAAATTCAAAATTTTTCGCCATCACGATAAAAAGTCCAAGACAAACTTATTTTGAGTTTCAAATAAGTTTGCGTCAGGTCCATAGAATGTTGCTATAGAAACATAGACGCCAAAGAGGTAATTGATTGAAAGTGTGGGAACTAAAACACCTCTCTCTCTCACTCTCTCACTCTCTCTCTCTCTCTAAAACTAAAATATCTCTGACTGCACCCCCTCACCAATTCAATTCTTCATTAGAATTGTCCGACGTCGGCACTAATTAAATATAAGTCCGGTACTTATTTGGTATTTTTTGACAGCACCCCCCAACTATCTCCGTTCTCCACTTTATCATCCAGTCAACTATTTTCCTCTCATACTTAAATATGTATAGGTTTACACTCAATGATGTGGTCCTTGTTCCTTCTTCGTTATATTTTACACCTCCTTCAACGACTGATATAGAATTAAAATTATATAACTTACAAGTTAAACGAACTGAAATAAAATTTTAAATAGAAGGACTTAATAAATATTTGATTAACAGTTTATTTTACATTAAATATTCAGTTTATTTGAAAGGTAGGTAAATATATATGAGTATCATATATACTACTTTGTTTTAATAGAGGTCCTTATATTTTCTTTATTATGCAGATTATACAAGTTGTCGGTAAAAATTCAAGAGCGCATTAGCTACATGTTTTGTAGATTTGCCTTCTTAATACGCTATCAAAGCCACATTGGCTTTTTGCATTTTTGTAATATACCTATCTTTGTATTGCTAAAATTTTTGGGGAAAAATCGCCCTCACAAATAATAGTGGGAACGTCGAACTCTTATAAGCTTAGAGAGGCCTTTCGGCCCTTTGTGTTATCTAAACAGTTTATGTGGAATTGAACTCCTGAATTTTATTGAACATTTGCCGACTTTGGCTAAAGCCCTACAACCACCCCCTAAATGACAGCAAGGCTAAAGGGGAGCCGGAACAGTCTTGAAATTTCTCAATGTAAAATTTATTAACATTAACTCAACTGAAAGTTGTTTTAGACATACACATCCATGGTTGATCAACGAACATTTTTTCGTGAGGAGGGGGGAGTTTTTTTTTATATATACATTATAAATATTAAACTGCTTTATATATAAGAAAATGGTTGATAGTCATTCTTCCATTTATTAAAACTGTGTTTGATAAAAACAGCTAAATAAGATCATTTTTAAAAATTAGAAAAAAAATTATTTCTTTTTTTTTAAATAACTGATGTTTACATACATCCTAAACATTTCACAGTAATTAATCCCTATCTCATAAATGTAGCGCTAATTATTATTTATCTAGAGATTCTTTGCGATAAAATGTGAGAAAAAAAAAACCTCAAGTGAACTCCTCAACTGGAGGTCAAGTTGGAGTTATCTATACTGTGTTAACCTGTCAAAGGGATCTTGGTCTTCTCTTATCAGAAGCCTGTTGTGTCTGCTCTACTTTCTTAGTTAGTGGTTATAGCTTTCTAACCTGAGTGCTTCTAATTGAATCACCCCTGGAATTTCGTCCAATTCAATGACAATGTTTCCTAAAAGAGAGACCTCATCTCTTTATTCTATTAGACAACTTAACTGTGTTCAGGGACAATACAAGCTTATTTAATAATCTATTTTACATTGGCTACATGGCCCGCTATAACAAGACTGATGTATATTACAAAGGCAATGGTCGTGTCAATCCTCTTGGGGATGACAGATTTATTTTAAAAGAAGTCGGAATTCCATATGATGGTGATTTCTATGATGAAGCAGCGTTTTATGTACAAAGGTCCAGTGTGAGCTGTGAAACAGAGACTAACGGTTCGATTCAGAGTAATGTTTCACAGTTCATAAGTAATGTCGAATCAAATTTATTTAAAACACAACATGCCGGACAGAGAGGTGAAGATGAGGCTGATGTTCCTCTGCTAAATGGAGCCGTAAGTCATTTTTAATATTTTTTTATTTTAAATCAACTTTTATTTTAGAATAGTTACATCAATTTTTTTATTAGAATAGGTAACACCTTAGATGTTCTATGTTTCGCTGTTGACACTCTTAGCAATTATCGCTGATGAAATAAAATGTAACCATTTTATTTTGAATTATCTGAACAAGATCAAGGCTTATAATTTTTAAGTATGTGAAACAGCAAGACTACGTAGTGCATTATTGGCTATACTTTATTAAAAATATATATTCATAATAGTATTATGTATTACTTTTTAGATCCTTACTTAGTTGAAGTTTTAATATTTAATTTTGATTTTCTTGCTGTGAACTTCAAAATTCATATTCTTCATCTAGGTAGTGATAAAAATTGATGATGAAAGTAGTGATTTCATTACTTGAGAATGAAGAATGTTGGTCTGAATGTAAATCCATATTTTAAGTTTATTTTACATATTTTTAAGTTGATTTTCAGCGATGTATTACTAAACATATGGAAAACTAAAATGTGTAACTGGATCAAGGATTTTTAATATTAAATTTCTTCCCTTCTTGATAGAATAGAAATAGTTTTAAATTGACTTTATTGAGTTAGCTGGTATGAAGTAGGTATTATTTATAATGAATATTTTCCAGGGTCTAAAAGATTTAAATTAAATAGCTTTTATCTATGTACCTGGCATAACTCCTTGTTTAAAGAGGATTATATGGAGTTATTGATTTAACAAAAATATGGTAGTGACTGTCAGTGAGTTTAGTTGAGTGAAAAAAAAGTTGTTTAATGTGTGATGGCTTTTATTTGTATAAAATCAAAATATAACTAATGATTATCTCTAAGATAAGTTTTTACGACAAGCTGAAAGGAATTTGTAAGATTCTTCTCAATTATTTAGCTACTTTTTTGTTGAATTTAATTATTATTTGAAATTCTCAAGAGAAAAACCAGTAACGATTGCTTCTTCCTTAGTTTTTCCGTTGCTACATCAGAAATATGTTGATAAATAGGTTTCTTTTTTATTCCATTTTTAATTTCAATAATTCAAAAGTTTATAAAAAATTTTAAGAAAACAATTTGTTGTTTTCAAAGATTTAGAATCCTATGAATATTATAATAAAACATAGAATTGGAAATAAGTAAACAATTATGTAACTCGGAGGTAATTAGCATTTTTACGCATTTGTATTTAAATTTGTTTGCTTTAAAGAGAGGTTTAGGTGACTATGTCTATTCTTATAATTTTTTCGTTTTTTTTTTTTTTTTTTTTTTAAACTGGATTTATTTGAATTTCATCTTCAAGAAAAAAAAAAATCGGCTTCCAGTCAACTACTTTATTGTTTTATATGACAAAACGTTTCGACACTATGGTGTCATTTTCAGAGTATAATGGAATATAAGTTTGACTACTGAGGACTAAAGATCTCCTTAAAAATTAATTTTAAAAAATATTGACTTTCCAGTTAAGGAATGCAGAAAAATAAATAATTGAAAATGACACCATAGTGTCAAAACGTTTTGTCATATAAAACAATAAAGTAGTTGACTGGAAGCCGATTTTTTTTTTTTTTCTTGAAGATGACTATGTCTTTAAAATCATTAAAGAATACCAAGTCTATTTTCATTACAACTTTATTATTAAAATGGAAAAGAGTTTGAGTATATTTAGTTTTAGAAATTAGTTTTTAGGTACTGTATTTTGTTTAGTTCTGGCAATACAATGCTTCCTTTTTCTTCTTTTTGCTTAATTTATTTCATTATTGAAGTGAATTTAAACTTCTACTAAAATCTTACCAATATTATAAATGCGAATGTTCGTATGTTTGTCTCTCTTTTACGCAAAAACTACTGGACGGATTTGGATGAAACTTTACAGTAATATAGGTTATACATCAGAATAACACATAGGCTATAGCAAGCGCGGATTTATGGGAGGGTGCAAGGGGGCACGTGCCTCCCCCCCCCCCCTCCCGACAGTATTTTAGGTACTGTGGAGAATCCATTAATGTACATAAATAAAGGCAAATCACATGATAATAGTTGTTAAAGTAACAGAAAGAACATGAGTGAAACTATTTGTTTTGATATCCTACTAATCTTACTAATATTATAAATGTGAATGTTTGTATGTTTGTCTCTCTTTCACGCAAAAACTACTGGACGGATTTGGATGAAACTTTACAGTAATATAGGTTATACATCAGAATAACACATAGGCTATAGCAAGCGTGGATTTATGGGAGGGTGCAAGGGGGCATGTGCCCCTCCCCCCCGACAATATTTTAGGTACTGTGGAGAATCCATTATTGTACATAAATGAAGGCAAATCACATGATAATAGTTGTTAAAATAACAGAAAGAACATGAGTGAAACTATTTGTTTTGATACCCTATCCATGATCTATGTGGGGGCACAGATCATGCCCCTCTCGTTATACTACATAATTAAAGGTAAATCAGGAACTTAGCATCTTGAAATTTGCAGTTAGGTTCTGTGTATAGCTTAAGAAAGAAATTCGGATAATTCCACTCCAAGGGTTTCTCCTTTAATATAATAGGGGTTCAAAGGTTGTATAGAATCCGTCAGTTTTGAAGTTAGACATTTGAAATTTCGGATGTTCGAGTAACTTATATTTAAAAAAAAAATAATTAAATTATTTATTTAAAATGATCTTTCACGATACTTCACGTTGCAGACCAAATTCCACGCGTGCGAAGCCGCGGGCATAAGCTAGTAAGTAATAATAGAAAATTTCAACATAATAAAAGTTTTATGTGTACATTTGATGTGGTAAAAAGACATCAATCAAACATTTTTTAGATAATGTTATAAGATAATTTGGATTAAAAAAAAAAAAGGACTACACTATTTCAAATTCTGGAGAGTTGGGGGGGGGTGCAGTCAAAAAAACAACACCGAATAAGTACAAGACTTATATTTAATGTGTGCCGACGTTTTGACCTACCTTGTAGGCCATCTTCAGGGCTATGAGAGAGAAACATTTCAAATTCTGCTTGCCTTTGGTAATTTATTTAAATGGCAGGCTATTCATTCTTATATGTAGACTTTATTGTCTAATATTAAAATTTTTTAGCAAAAATAAAACCCTTATTATTAATAATAATTGAAAGGTTGTAAAAATTCCAATTATTGTCAATAATGAATAATAATTACAAAGCAATATCATTTAAAAGTTAAAACTGAGTTTTTGTTATTTATTTGTAGTTATAATTCAAATGATGATCTAATTTTTAGCAAACCAAAATTTTATTTTACTGACTGAATGTAATAAAAATCCTATAAATTAATTTATTGTTTGTGTGGCTCTCATTACCACCTAGGGAGTATCCCACGGAGGGTGGATTTGGGGTTGGTTAACAGAAATTCCTTGGAAGTTCCTCCCGGATAGTGACCCTCTAGGTTTTCTGGAGGGATGTGTATAGGTTTAAACATCCTATTCACATTATTTCTTAGTTAAAAGATGTCAACAATAATCATAGATCTCTCTGAGGTAAAATGTTCAATACCCGGAGTTAAGTTCAGGAAAGAACCATGGTAGATATTAGAAGAAAGATAATTTCTTAGAGTAGGAGAACAGCAGAAAAAAAAAATCAGTTAAATGTATGAGTATTGTGTAGTGGGACAAATTTCTGAGAGATGGAATCTTATTTCTTGGAAATGGATTGAGGAGGCAGCAGCATTGGTAGCAGTTGATGATTTGCCATAAGAGGATCTCAGAAAATATTGTGGGGCGCTCGAAGGCAAATCTTAGAAAGCAGTTCACAATCTTAGAAAGGCTGTCGAAGAATGTCTAAAAAAATTGTGAATCAGACATTGCACGTGCCTTTTAAAAATGTAAATGATGTCATAAAGCCAGCTCATGTCAATAAATTAAAGGATTAGTCAAAGTAAACATTGACATAAATAATAGAAGCAAAACCTTCTTATTGGATTAATTATGAGAGTTGGAATGAAGAGTTGTGTTCATGGAAAATGACTTTAATAACCTGTATATTAATAAAATAATTTAAGAAAGAAAAAATTAGTCATACAATTTATTGTATGACTTATTGTTTTTTGTGATGACATTTTAAATTGAGCTGTCATCACTTTTATGTTAAAGTGAATACATAATGATTTTCAATTCGCTCAATATTTGTTCTTTATTATCTACTATTAACCAGTTTTATAGTCAACATATAGCATTGATGTTTTCAATGAAGTATTTCTCGGCCTTTCCTTGTGAAAATTAAATCTACTTACTTTTGTTTAGGAAACATATGGTCATTACCCGTCGGAATTTCCTGTTGATTATTGTAAAGAGCCAATGCCTGTGACGAATGCTCATGCTTGGAAGAAATTGGTAGCTGCTACAACAATGTGCTTAATATTCATGGTAAGTTAGATAATCAGAAAAGTAATAATTTTTTTTTTTAGGTTTTATTAACTGATGCTTAAATAATTGCTATAGGTTACATTGCACTAAATCATGATTTCTGTGACTAAAACTGAAAGATAAATAAGAAATTTATAGTTTCATTCCGTTTTAAAACATTTCATAAACCTTTCCTACAATTGTTTTATTGAGACAGAATTAAAATTATACTTACCTCATAGTCTTCTATCAATTTCAAAGTCTATCAAAGTGGCTGTTATTTTATATCTCGCAGTTAAACCTTTTTTGGGACTATTAATATATATTCTTTTAATTAGGGATTTCAAAAATAATGGAACAGACAAGACATACTCCCTTAATTCAAACAATCATCTTCATCAGTGGTGCAACAACCCAGTTATTGGCCATACCTCTATCTTGGGTGTGCGGTCGCAATCCCATTCCGCACAACACGCAGATTATTAGAATCATTCAGGACTCTGTTTCTCCACTGTCGTTTCCGTCTTTGCTTCTCAATCTATAAAGTTGATCCATCATCATCTTTTTAGGAACAATGCTTTGTCCAATCATCTTGGCAATATGCCCAGCCCATTTTAGCCTCCCTGTCCAGAAGACTCATTTTTTTCAGTTCTCTTGTCAGTGCTTAGAGCTCCAAGTTACTCCTCGGTATGTCTTTGAGATGGTCTAAGTCTCCAAACGGTATAGCAAGACAGGACTTGTATGACCTCAACTTTGTACCTCAAGTGATATTGATGGCTTTTCTGAAGAGGTATCTTAATCAGAAGAAAATTCTGTTTGAAAGCATTATTCTCCTTCTTATCTCTGCTGCCGTGTCGTTATTGACATTAACCTGTGAGCGGTGATAGACATATAATTCAAATAATGGTAGGGTAAATGTTGTTTTCATTAGATATGTGAATCCCAGCCATTTAGTATTTATCACTCCCCCAATGTACAATGATTGTTTTGTAGGAACTATGGTGTTAATGAATTGAGATTTGATAGGATCAATTCATGACTCTTTGCCAAATAAACAATTTATCTACCACAGCCAGTTTTAATTCAGAATTCTGTCATCCTTACATTCTATTTAAAATATTATAATTAAAAATGTACCATCAACATATTTAACAAGTTGCCATGTTGAAGCTCATACATTACATGCTATTTTTTATCTATACAGTATCTTTAATATTAGGATTATTTTTTAATAGGATGCAGTTTGACTGGTTGTCTTTTCCCAGGATTTTTGAGACTTAAGGCTTTGTTTTAGGGACTTTCCTATTGCATTTTTAATGTTTGCTCAGTTTTATTGGTTATTTTTGAAGTGTTTTTTTTCAATGTTGAAGATTATACATTTAAGGCATTTGCAGAATGTGAATTTTTTTTAAATGCATGAACGGATTTATTAGTTTAATCAGAATATTTATGGTATCTTCAAATATAACTTAATATTTAATTTGCTCATTTTTGTAATCGATGTAATCACTATGATAAAATATTGTGTTTCAGCTGATGGTTATTATTTTTTAGGTTGTCGAACTTGTTGGAGGTTATATAGCAGGTAGTTTAGCTGTGATGACTGATGCAGCTCATCTCCTATCAGACTGTGTCGGTTTCTTAGTCGGTTTGTTCGCTGTTTGGGTTTCAGGCCAACCGCCAACCCATCGATTTACTTATGGTTATCATCGAGCAGGTTAGTTTCACTAAACTAAAAATAATTTATTCTTACTTTCTCATTTACCCCTTGAGGGGAGGAAAGGCTAAAAGGCTTGTGAAAGAACTTGTACTTGTTATAATTCTGCTATAAAGTATATACCATTCTATTCTCTTTTCATTTGATAATTAAATTAGTTCTATTCATACAGCCATTGCCACATACATGTCGCTCTTCTCCATCGTTTCAAAGTGAAACCAAAAAATATTAATAAAAGTAATAGATATAAACATTTTCAATATTTAAGACTTCACAGTACTGTAATTGTTACGGATCAGCTGTAATTGTTTTCCCTCTTTATTTTTGAATGTAGATACATTTTCTTTTTTTTTTATTTATAGCCTAAAACATTTTTAGTTGTTTATGATTTCCCAATTATAGCACTATTTTTTCTCTTGGCTCCAGAAAAGTGTTGTAATCAACGTTTAACGTACATACACATTAATATTTATTAATATTATTTTACAATATGTTACTTAGTTGTTTTCATTTATTTTAAATTCGTCAAAAATCATAATTATAAAAAAAATTAAGTGTTTTGTATTGAAATATTAAAAAATTGCTGTGTGATTCTTCTTTTAACTTTAAATTATAAAATACCTGGAAAAAATGTGTTCTATTTAATGAATTTTTTTTATTTTTAGAGGTACTGGGTGCCCTATTATCAATCTCAGTAATTTGGATCTTAACGGGGATATTTATATATCTTGCTGTAGAACGATTGGTCAAATCTGATTTTGATATCCATGCCGATGCGATGATGGTTGTTGCAGCTATTGGAATTTGTATTAATATAGTGTGAGTTTATTTAGTTTATATTGGTTAAATAAATATAAGATTTTAAGTATAAATAGCATCAGTTTATGATAAGTGATATAAAATTAAGTATCAGCGAATATCTTAATTTTATTTCTGATGAGCATTATTAAATAAGGAGAAGTCTTCTTTGGACAACTTCTGTTTAAATACTGTTTTCAAAATATTTGTTTAAAAACTTTTCTATTATTCTTCTACCCTTAGTGTTGTTCGCAAAACTTTGTTTTCATAGTTTTAGTTACTATTAACATTGAGTACATCCATTATTTAGGATTTATTTCTCTATAAATTTAACTAAGTTTAGAAAAAAGTTAGTTAGAAAGTTCAACATATTTTTTTTTTTAGTGAAAACTTCTTTAGCCTTGTTGAGCATTTTTCGGTAGGGCAAAAACTTATGGGTTTGCGTCACCGACATGTGTGACATGCTCCTGATGACATATTGTGTAGTGGCCTATGTAAGAGTTACCAGGTCTGCAAGTTTAAAATGTCGTTTTAATTCCAATAGAATGCGCTCTTAGCCTATTGAAGGATTTGCTTATCTCTAAACGCTATTTTGTTTGTTAGTCATTTGTTTACAAAAGTCAGTTGTTTTTAAGTCGTTTACGTGGACGTATCATACCTTTCTTTGGTGTTAAAAATGTCTAATTTTAAGCCAAATAAAGAGCATTTGCGGCATGTCATGATTTTCTTATTCAATCAAAAGAAAAAGGCATCTGAATGTCATCGAATTCTTGTTGAGACTTATGGCGATCTTGCTCCAACCGTCAAGACATGTGAACGTTGGTTTCAAAGTTTCAAACGTGGTGATTTTGATGTTACTGATAAAAAACGAGAAAATCGACCAAAAAAGTTTGAGGACGTCGAATTGCAATCTTTATTAGACGAAGACAATACCCAAACCCAACAAATGATGGCAGAACAGTTGAATGTCACTAGACAAGCCATTTGCGATCACCTGAGAGCTATGGGAAAAATTCAAAAGGTTGGAAAATGGGTTCCACATGAATTGGACGAACGACAGATGGAAAAACGAAAAATTGTGTGCGAAATGCTGCTTTTACGCCACAAAAGAAAGGGTTTTTTGCATCGAGTTGTAACTGGCGATGAAAAATGGATTTATTTTCAGAATCCCAAACGAATAAAATCATGGGTAACGCCAGGACAACCATCCACATCGAGTGCAAGACCGGATCGTTTTGGGAAGAAGACAATGCTGTGTGTGTGGTGGGATCAGAAGGGTCCACTACGAGCTTCTCAAACCCGGCGAAACAGTCAATACCGACCGCTACCGACAACAAATGATCAATTTGAGTCACGCATTGATCGAAAAACGCCCAGAATGGGCTCACAGGCACGCCAAAGTCATTCTTCAGCATGATAACGCTCCTGCACATTCAGCCAGATTGACTAAGGAAACGATTTCTTCGCTTGGTTGGGAACTCCTACCCCACCCGCCGTATTCACCTGACCTGGCGCCTTCTGATTATCACCTATTCTCATCGATGGGACACTCATTGGCTGAGCAACACTTTAACAATTTGGAGGATGTAAGAAAATGGCTCGATGAATGGATTTCAAATAAAGATGAAGCATTCTTTTGGAATGGTATCCATAAATTGCCCGAGAGATGGACAAAATGTGTAGAAAGCGAGGGCCAGTACTTTGAATAAAATATATTATACTTTTTTTTTTAAAATTAAATTATATTTTAAGAAATAAACGACATTTTATACTTGCAGACCTGGTATATGATTTGTTTTAATCAACTTTAGTTTAAATGTTAGAATTCGATTAATATAAGAAAAAGAATATTGTTATTTTAATAATTCACTCTTTATTGCATACCCCTCAAGTCAGTTTTTTATAAACTCATCTCTTCTTTATGTGTTGTTTATAGTGAGCAAAGATTTTTTATTAATTTATATATTAATTAAAACTGATTGTAACATCTTGAAGATATGATAAATTATGCATGATCTCGATGTTTTTAGGATGGGTTGTATTCTTCACGGAAGCCATGGACATAGCCATTCCAATAGTGCGCATTTGGAGGAAAATATAAATGTAAGAGCTGCAGTCATTCACGTTCTTGGCGATCTCATTCAAAGTACAGGCGTTTTTATCTCTGCTCTAGTCATTAAATTTTATGTAAGTCTTCTAATATTAAGTCTTAAAAAAACTTTATTCTAATATACCCTTATTTCTAGTAATACAAATATTATTGATGTAAACCTGTGGTGTAGGAGATACCGTAACGACTTACTATCTCCAAGATCGCGCGTTCACAGCCTGGCATGCAGCCTAAGGATTTTTAAAAGGAGTAAAAAATCCTTAGTTGTAGTTAGCCGTCCTTCCGAAGGGGCCTAAAATAGAGGTCTCAAGTCTAAACGGTGCAAAACCTTCTTAAATGTAACTGCATCAATTCCAGTTCTATCCACTGTCAGAAATCTGTTCGACTATGTTTAGCTACATTCTTAATATAATTAAGAAATGCATTATTATTGATGAAGAAATAGTTGACCGTACATATGTTGAGTCATGTAGATAAGTGTTAAGGGCGTAGTTAAAGAATTTTATTTTACTCAAATTTGTATTTATTATGTGACAATGGAATGAATGAAGTTTGTATTGTATAAATATGTATTAATGTTTAGAACAATAATCTCTTAATTTTTGTTACTAGCTGCGAGTTTGGTCATAAAAGGGAGTAAAAAAATCCTTGGGGAGGTCCCGAGCCTGTACGATGTCAGGTACTTGCTAAAGATCCGTATCCTCATTATACCTGGATAGGCTAAATTTAGGACTACCACTGTAGCACCATCTGATCAGCCATAGTAGCATAAAGTGGCATTAAATAACAAACTTTATGCAATATTTGAAATATAATATTCAAAAACAAAAAGTGAGCATGGACATTTTGATTTAAAAGGTTTTTACATTTTGACCTCTACTAGTTTAGTAAAATATTGTAATCAGATGAGAATTAGGATGTGCAATTTATTTAAGATTTCAGAGTCTCGTTTCTGACCTATATATTTATTTTTTTATATTTATATATTATAATTTTATATTTATATTCACAATAAATTTGTCCACTGATGTAATGAATCGGGCTCCCTCTGTGCAACAGTGGTTGCATAATATTTGCTACAGCTATCATACGAAACTGACTCAAATAATTTCGATGAAAATTATATAAAGTCTTATACTATAGCTGTCCAATTAAATTTCTTACAAAAACACACAAAAAAAATCTAAATGGCACAAGTACTATCAAAGATATTGGGTATTGAATACACCTGGTATACCAAGTGTTTTCTACATGTTCCTTCGGAAATTAGTTAATAATTTTTAGTTTTTTTTATAACTTGTTAATTAAACATCTACCAGAACAATTTATATACTCGTTTTATTAATAATTTATTTGTTTACAATTTGAACATATAAATAAACAATAAAAAAAACTTAATTTGACCCATATGGGAAAAGATACAACAAACAATTCTTATTTTCTATTTTCACCCGAAGTGGGAAGGAAAGTCGTGTGAGTTGATTCGTCAGATATTTTTTTACAGCTAAATAATTTAAATAAATATGTTGTATCTGTGTAATTTTATTAATAATTATTTTATTTTATTTATTTTTTCAGAAAACAAGATCTGTAAGAATTGTGAATAAATGTTTTAATCAACTTTGATGAAAATGACCACTGGGTTTTAAAAATCCACTTCCACATCATCTATAAATCGCTAATCAGAAACAAAACTGGTGAGAAGATATCGCTATTTGAATTTACAAGATCATTATGAAGTCTTACATTTAATTGTGAAACTGCCTTCTTAAAAAATCTTAAATTTTTTACTTACACGCTTATTCACAATTCTCACAGAAATGTTATAAACAATTTTTTATAGCCTAGTTTTTCGGTTTCTGTTTGAGTTTTCCTACTAATGTATAATTTTGTATCGAATTACTGCATAGTATAAATGAACTAAAATATTTTAATACTAACAGTGCTTAAATATAACTTAGTTGATTCCAGCCTGGCTCATTGGCCACTTCAACAAACTATTTATCTGATCAATGGTTTATTTTATTTTTGCATACATTTTATAGTCTGACAATTCAGTAAGTGGCCTGTGTGAAAGTCTCATCTGGATCGGCTGTGAAGAAAGGAAGCTAAGCCCTTTCCCACACTACCTTGCGCTCAGCTCTCTCACCTTTTGTCTTCATCGTGACCTACTTTGCTCATAATGTTATATGTTTGCGTTGTTGCATTATTGTTGTTTTGCACTCGACCAGGCTACCCTTGTACTTGTAGACTGGGTTTTTTTTTTTTTACTCTTTTTCAGATTTGTATTGTTATTTGACCCTGCAATGGCGGTGTCACTCAGTTAGGTGGGGGAATTCTTTTCTATAATAATAAATCCTAAATAAATAAATTATATATAATGGAAATGCCAGTTTACTACTCATTAATGGATTTTGAAATAGTTGTTCTCTTTGAACATTCAGTATAAGAAATTTGCCTTGTTTTATACCTTTGGTGACAATTTTTTAAGTATAGTATTTAATAATGATTACAAATCTTTGAATTTACTATTTCTGCAATTATTTAATTTATATTACTTTTCAGCCTTCCGCTAAAGTGATCGACCCTGTTTGTACCTTTATGTGTTGCGTCCTCGTAATGTGTTCTACGGTGCCGGTGCTGAGGCAGAGTGTCTGGGTGCTCCTCGAGTGCACTCCTCCACATCTTGAATATTCTGAGGTTGAAAGTGCACTATCTTCGCTAGAAGGTGTCATTGGTGTTCATGCTCTTCATCTATGGGCGTTAACACCGGGTCAATATGCTGCTACAGTTCATTTGGCAGTCGGTGAGTTTTATTTTAATGATAGTAATCCAAGATAATATGATTAGCAAAAATTCAATGAGAGTTGTTATATAAATTGATACTTTCCTCTTATAGCACTGACAACATTTCTTTACCTTACAGCCCGACTCTAGCACCTGTGTTAAGGAATTTTTTTATAACAAAATATATCATCAACGTATAACATTTATAATTTTTTATAATTATTGGTCATTTTTTTGAGTTTTTAAACTCATTAAAAAATATAATATAACTTTAATCTCTTTAAAAAATATAATATAACATTTATATATTGAAATAATGGCATTCTTGTAGAATAAATCCAGTTTTTTCTACAACAAAACAACAAAATTTTTAAACTGTTACTAAACCCAAGATCGCGGGTTCGTAGCCCGGCAGGTGGCCCTAGGATTTTTTTAAGGGAGTAAAAAATCCTTAGTTACGCCGTCCTTTGGAAGGGACGTTAAACGGGGGTCCCGAGCCTGTACGATGTCAGGTACTCGTTAAAAATCCCTATCCTAATTAAACCTGGATAGGCAAAATTTAGAGCTCCCACTGTAGCATCGTCCGATTAGCCATAGCAGCATAAAGTGACGTTAAATGAACAAACAAAACATTTTTAAACTGTACTTACTTCTGCAACTTCTTAAATGATCTCTCCAAATAATTTCTTTGTACATAATTTCATGTTATGATAACATTTATTCCGAGATGATATTCCTATTTATTGGAAAGTACAAACTGCTTCAATCTCTGTTTTCGGAAGATCCAGCATTTGCTTCATGTTTTATTCATTTTAACATTAATTATAAATGAAAAAGGCAGAGAACACATTAGATAGAAACAAACAATTACAAACGTCAGAAGGTTAAAACATTGCTATATCCTTTCGTGTTATTATAAGTATAATACTTCTTATCGCGCTCCTATAAGAGGAAATTACCTAAATATTGTACGTGTGTAAGAGACGTACACTAAACATCTTTCATTTGAATGTGACTGATACGGTTACCATGGTAACAGCTGTGAAAGAAGAACCTTGTTTATTCTTATATACCTTTTATACCTTGTCATTCTGATTTGTGTGTTGTTTTTTAGTTTAATGATAACAGTTTTGTAAAAGGTGTGCGAAATGTTAACTTTAAATGTTGTTTCTTTTTTTACTGGTAGGACTGTATAGCATAATGAGTTTGTAAATCAGTTAAAGGAAATTATTGTTATAATAAAAATAAATTTCCTTTTTTTTTCAGAGAGAAACTCAGTTTAGTTTCATTTTAACGCCCACTAAATTCAGTATTTGAATCAATCAACATTATATGTATATTGCTATAATGATATTTTGTAATTCATCCCTTTTAAATAACAATGTTCCAACAGACAAAATCAAAGAACAAATGAGCCCTTGTTGCTACAAATAAATTGTACTCCTGCTGCATGTGGGGAAACAGCTGTCACATAGAACACACAGTCAGATATTAATTTTTTTTTTTTGTTTGCTAGAACAGTTTTAGAAAAAACGGTGTTGGGAAAAGGTTAATTAGTTATATTACATTTTATTTATTAGTACATAAACATATTATTTTATTAGTTATATTATGTGATTATACTACTTTTTTTGTAAATGTTCTTTACAGTTTATTTCGACCAGCAAAAGACTAGAGTATTGTACAAAAAATCACCACTCTAAGTCGAGAGATAGCCAACTAAGAAGTTAATGAAACATTGGCATCTCATTGTTTAAGTCTTAAATTATAAGGCTTCGACAGGGCTAAGTAAAAAAAAAAAATGGTAACAGATATCAAAGTATCAATTTAAAATGGATAAATTTTTAATGACACATACCATTTTTAATTGAATAACAATTTTCCAAATTGGCCTAGCAGTTCCTGAAATTAGTCTGTTGTTTCTATCATTTGAAACAAACCACCTTCCAGTCATAAAATCTTTTATTCTTTTAACATGACGTTTCGGCATTCAAATGCCATTATCAAATTTAATTATACATCAACAATTACTAAAAAATAAATCTTTTAAAAGTTATAAGTCAAATTATAATGCAATTGGGAAAAACCACAATGCAAAGCCTTATGTTTCAAATAATACACCTACTTACCAGTCGACGTTTCGCCTATTCAGGCATTATCAAGACACCAAAATCAAAAAGGGAGTTATGTGAATCGCATCTCGAAGAAAAAGGTGCAAAACATCCCAACGATCAACAGCCAAAACAGGCTCCAAACATGAGACAGCACCCCGCCACCAAGACGTTCAACATACAACTGCAACATAACTCCCTTTTTGATTTTGGTGTCTTGATAATGCCTGAATAGGCGAAACGTCGACTGGTAAGTAGGTGTATTATTTGAAACATAAGGCTTTGCATTGTGGTTTTTCCCAATTGCATTATAATAAATAATAGTGTTTCTTTTTGAGTTTTTGGCTCTATTTTAGTGATTATAAGTCAAATCTTATAAAATTGTAAAAAATTATTATATCTATCATTTTCTTAGGGATACTTTATCCTCCCATGGTCAATCGTCTACTACTCTATACTCTCTAGTAAAAGACAATTGACCATGGGAGGATAAAGTATCCCTAAGAAAATGATAGACATACGAGGGGTGATCAAAAAGTTCCAGGACTGATTTTTTATTAATTTATTTAAAAAATCTACAGGCTATTGGACGTCGTCCCCTTCAAAGTACTCTCCTTGGGAAGCTATACATTTTTCCCAACGATGTTTCCACTGTGTGAAGGACTTTGAGAAATCATCTTGTGAAATGGTGTGTAGCTGCTCCAGCGATTTTTTTTTAATGTCATCTACGGACTCAAATCTCTTTCCCTTCATGGGTCTCTTAAGTGTTGGAAACAAGAAAAAGTCTGCAGGGGCAAGGTCAGGTGAATATGGAGGCTGGGGAATGACCGTCATTCCATTTTTGGTGCAGTAGTCGCGAATGAGCAGTGCGGAATGAACAGGCGCATTGTCATGATGCAGCACCCACTCACCGCTCTGCCACAACTCTGGTCTCTTCCTCCTTATTGCCTCGCGCAAATTTCTCAGGGTTTGAAGATAACGAAAGCGGTTAATGGTCTCACCTCGTGGAAGAAATTCATGGTAAACAACACCCTTCCAGTCGAAAAAAACAGTAAGCATGACCTTGACGTTTGATTTGACCTGACGTGCTTTTTTGGGGGTTGGGGAGGATTTTGTCTTTCATTGTGATGACTGGACCTTCGTTTCCACGTCGTAGCCATAAACCCACGTTTCATCTCCAGTAATGACTTGTTTTGAGAAGTTTTCATTGGCATTTGCCATTTCAAGAAGTTCCTGACAAACTTGAACTCTGTGTTCTTTCTGCTGCTCAGTCAACAGTCTCGGAACAAACTTTGCAGCCACCCTTCTCATCTGCAAATTTTCTGTTAAAATCTGTTGACACGAACCAAATGAAATGTTCAATTCTTCAGCCATCTCACGAATGGTTAGTCGACGATTAGAACGCACGAGACTGTTCAATCTTGCTACATGATCGTCGTCAGTCGAAGTTGATGGGCGGCCTGAACGAGAATCATCTTCACACGATGTCCGGCCTTCCTTGAACCTTTTGTACCACTCATGACACCTTGACCGACTCAGACATTCATCACCGAAAGCCACTTGCAACATTTGAAAAGTTTCAGTAAACATTTTACCCAACTTCACACAAAACTTTACGCAAACGCGTTGCTCTTCCTTTACATTCATTTCACAAAATCGCCGAACACAAAAAACTTTTTTTTACGAAAACAGCAGTAACTTTGCAATGAAGAAGGTTATCAACAAACTGAATAAACAGCTGAGCTCAGGAAGAGTCACGCTAAACAATGCTGCCAACCGCACTGCTCTATGACACTCCATTGCCGCGCAATCTCAACAGTCCTGGAACTTTTTGATCACCCCTCGTAATAATTTTTTACTTTATAAGATTATACTTTATAAGATTATACTATATAAGATTTTACTTTATAAGATTTGACTTATAACTTTTAAAAGTTATATTTTTTAGTAATTGTTGATGTATAATTAAATTTGATAATGGCATTTGAATGCCGAAACGTCATGTTAAAAGAATAAAAGATTTTATGACTGGAGGGTGGTTTGTTTCAAATGATAGAAATTACATTGAAGACAGTCCAGTATATTGAATAAGAATTAAAATGATTAGTCTGTTGCTAGATGTGACACTATGTGGAACATTAGGAGTACCTAAGTAAATAGGGTAAGGGGTAGGTAGGCAAATGTCCTTTGGGATCGGTATCTTTACTCTTAAGAGGCATAAAGGCAGTTGTAGGCAAGAAGCGATCAACTCAACATTTAGACTGTCACATATAGTGAAAGGGCCCCCCTTTTCGTTTTTTATTATTAGTTTTATAAGTTACCTTGTAGATATGATCAGCTCACTATTTAATAACCAACTCTTGGTCATTCAACCACGTCAACCTTTGGAGAAGAGAGAGATAGGTCTCTTATTTATTAATGATATAAAATTACTATATATTAAGTATAAAGATCTCAGGGTGGCATCCCATTTTATCATTTAAATATTATTCAGATCAAAGGATCTGACTTTTCCTTGAGATCTTGGGTAGTGAAGCAAATATAGCAGTGTTTAAGTATAAATTACTTTTCGATATGATAGTATAGATTACTAATTGCCTTTTTATTTCTACAGGAAGTCATGCTGATAGAGATCGAGTCTTAGAAAGAGCTCAGACGCTTCTCCACAATAAATTTTTTCTGGCAAGAACTACCATACAAGTGGAAAGGCATATTGGAGATATTATCGCTCAATGACAGTATATTAACGACATCAACATTTGGCTTGTTTGAGATCTTTATGACTGCGACGGGTTTCGCTAAGTTCACAAATATTTTATTTGACTTCATAATAGAAATATTTATATAATATTATTATAATATTCTCCACAAAAGAAAAGACAGAGAGACTTTATTTAAATATAATGCTCAACAAAAGAAATTTGTTTCATGTTTTACTTCATACTTCATCATTGTTTTTATTTTTACTCGTGAATGATTGATTTTGTATTTTTCAGTTTTTAAATAAATAAACACTATTTTTATTTGTTTTAATTGTAGTTGGTTAACTTTGATCATAAAAGTATTCTAGTTTTAGCTGCTGATTTTTAAAAGGCTAATGATAGGGGACAAGCCATTGCTTAGCACAAATCTATTTAAATTTCTACTTATGTATGATTACCAGTATGTATATATATATATATATATATATATATATATATATATATATATATATATATATATATACATTTTAATAATATTTCATTTAAAGACTGGACTGGACCAATTAGATAAACCAAACGGAAAATAATTCAAGTCAAGCTTGTCTTTCATAACACCCTGCCTTTAATAAGTTTATGAAGAAAATATAAGCGAGTGAGAATTAAAATAAAGCACATTTTTACAATAATGAAAAATGACAATCCATAATAATTTTTATTTTTTAATTTTATTTCCTAGATCATTATAAATTTATTTGTTTACAAAATAAAAATAAAATAATTTAATCTGAAATCAATAACAAATAAAAAATATTTTTATTATTAGCTAGGCATTGTTTTTCAGAAATTTCTTAATAAAAATTTTGTTGTTTATTATGAAATTGTGAGACAACACAGTGGTCATATTTCGGGACAATATTGCGTATATCTTCCTGATAATTTTTTCCAACTTTCAATTGAATTTCTAGTTCCCGATAAATTAGATTGAAGTAGATGCATTCTTACTATGCACTCTTTAACCTGTATTTGATGTTTTATTTGTTTTCACCACAAAATTAAAAACAATTATTTTCAGTTTCATTACCAATGATAATGTATACATGTTATTTTCAGCTATCACAGCAAGAAAATTAAAAGCTTTGTAGTCAGCATTTTTAATACTAAATAAATAAAATAAGAATATAACTCTTTGTTCTAATTCAAATTGATCAGCTTTATAACATTTCAGGGTACAGTGATAATATTTTTATTCATACTATTAGGAGCTTAAATAAAGAAAATTTAAAACATGTGGTGCCGATTTTAATAAAAATACAAAAAAATATGTTTTCTTGTTTTTTCATTCTCAGAAGCTTAATTTTTCAGTATGAAAGACTAACTGTAATAACAATAAAGTAGTCTTTAATTTAAAGTTCTTCCATGCTCCTGGCAATATAGTCTATTCTATAATTTGGTTGACTGATTTAAAAAAACACAAAAAACCTGCAACATACATTATTGACAATTTTCTAACAAACTCGATTGATAATTGATAATTGGTAGGTCGTGAAGTTAAATTAAACAATTCTCTTGTGTTGCTTAGGTAAATAATTCTTTTCAATTTTAAGTTTCCCCTTAAATAATATCAAGTACTTCATATTTGTAAAAAATTATTTATATTTTTTTGTGGAAATGAAAATTTTTTTCTGATTAACTAAATTGTAACTCGTTTCAGACCTGATTGTGTTGAGGAGAATAGAACCAGTTTTAACCTTAACCGATCCTCGATATTAAACTACTACTGTTACTATTAAACAAACTAAAA
Organism: Arma custos; assembly: GCA_037127475.1. Taxonomy (NCBI): domain Eukaryota; kingdom Metazoa; phylum Arthropoda; class Insecta; order Hemiptera; family Pentatomidae; genus Arma; species Arma custos. The sequence continues at coordinate 14,307,698 of CM073762.1, read as the reverse complement.
ATACGTATGTTTATCCCCCCTACTTTCTAGTATTGTCACACTTAATGTGATACAGAAACTTGTGCATAAAATTCAAATTGTGAGTCCAAATGATCAAAATGCCAATAATATGTGGACTCGGCTCATTTACAAGGTATGGAATTACGTGGATATTTTTTATTTACTAATTTCAAGTCATTTCTGTGGACACAACATTACCAATAATAGATAAATTATTTTTGTGCCAGAAACCATTTCAAATTTTTGGCACTTTAGCGCTTATTAACTCCTCAACGCTCTACGCCTTTTTTATATTACAGAAGATCCCTTTCTTTAGAACTTATATTCTCGGATAACATACAAATATTTGCATTCCCCAAAATATTTAACAGACGCAGGTCAGACTGAAGTATTACTACTCTGACTGTTAAAAGAAGCAGCCACCAGTTCCTTAAATATGACCTTTGTTATTGATTATAGATTTATTATTTGTTAGTTTATCAGAAATCAGAAAAAAAATATTGCAAGATTGGCCACTTTTTTCCACAGCCTAGCTCTTAATTCACGAAACTTGAAATGATTTTTTTAAAATTATTTTAATTTAAAAAATTGGTATTTGTGCAAGAAATTATAATTGGATCTCTCATTTTTAGAATGGGTTAATTTCTTTTAAATAATCAAGTTTTAATAACAATCAACTCCTTAAAATTAAAATAAAATCATTCTAATTGTGTAATCCCTTCTGAATTAAAATCTGTTAAATTGGATTTGTCATTTATTATAGCCAATACATTTTTTTTTTTAAATATTTAAATTACCTTTTTTGCCAACAATTAATTTTTGATTTATGAAAAATTAGAAGTTTAAATCCCATTTCAATTCAAATTGCCATTTCATTTAATTATGTTATTTATTGTACATATATGATAATACTGTATTATAAATTCAAATTTGTGATCAGTTTTAATTATTAGTCACTGCACTGCCATAATAAATTTATTTTGATAATAAAACTATAATTATTACTTAAATAGTTTGTTACTGTCATATATTTTTAGGCTATTTTAAAACTAATGATATTCGATTTTTAATATCTAATGTGAATTTGTCAATAATAAAAAAGGAAGGTTGTTCTGAAGCATCAGCTTAAAAAAAAGCTTTGATACTTTTGATTTGCTGTGGCATTGCTATTTATATAATTGCTATTGCTAAGGCGAAATGTAATAAAAATTAATATTTTATTATCAAACTATTCATATAAAATGAATTTAAAAGAAAACGTTAATTGTTGACTTAATCATAGGTTAGTTAATGTGACTACTCATGTATGATGTATAATCTTCTGCATTTATATACTCATGTGAATACATTTAAATTTGAAGTATAATATATATATTGATTAATAAATATATTATATAGTGATATTATTGATAACGAGGTTTTAATTAAAACATTGGACATGAGTATTTGATCCTAATGTACATTGATTAAATAAAATCATAATTTTTTTCTTGCTTGTAAATGAAGTACAGTGGAACTTCGATTATCGGAACTAATGTTGTCAGGGATGCTTCGGATAATCGAAATTCACTAAAAAACAAATACCAACCAAACGAATAGGAAGGGATTCAGAGAAACAAATGAAATATACCCTATTAGGTTTACAGTTCTTAGTAAGCAAATACCTATTAAAGTCTAAGATCATGTTTTTGCTATTTCCAAGAAATGATTAGGGCCCTCTTATTGACGTTCATGGAAAAAATCATTTTATTTTTCGTTAAATTTTATTTAAAATAACAATTTTAACAATACAAATAAGTAACTGGATGATCAGATCAAATTAATTAAAATTACATTTGAAAAAAACACAAAAAACAGTTCCGTTAATTGAACGTTCGGATAATCGACGATCCACTGTATTATGATATGAAATCTATTAATCTAGTTTTGTAACTTATTCTGATCGAGTAAAAGTTGGAGATTGTATATAAATGATAACTATTTATAGAAAACTCAAAACGTCGCCAGAATATTTATTGGCTGGACCTCAAGGTTCTGTAATAACTGGTAAACATTCTTCTAATTTATATATACGTATATTACGGTCCCCTTCCACTTCCGATCAAATGAGCTTAAATTTGGTACGTACGGTTGTGGTTTCTGGTCAGAACAATACTGAAGAAGTGAATTTCGGGATGATGTATAGATATTTTTAAAGTTTTGCTGGCCTTCATAAACCCTCCAAATCGAGTTAGGGAATTAAAAATTTGTAAGAAGATTGAGTTGGTGTTAGAGAAGTGCCTTTTGGGGACCTATATTTTTTTCTCTCACCCCTGCCATTTTGATATAAACAATTTTTCAGTATATTTAAATTATTATTGAGCTAATAAAGATAAGAAATAATATAGGAATTAGCATTAAACATGATAAAATTAATCTCTTTGGAGGAAAAAAACAATTCAGACAGAGCTCTACTGCCCAAGTTTTTTTTTATATATTACTTATATTCATCATATCTCTACCGAGATATGTTCTTCTGCATAACCTCTTCCATTTTTTCCTCGCTGGCGCTTTGCTATAGTGACAAATAAATTTTTTTTGTTATAGCATAAGTGAAATATTTTTTGATACAATCTAAGTTTCTTAATTAACTAAAATATGATATTTATTGCTTCCGTATTATTCTTCCATTCAACAAGAGATTATTATTTATTTTTTAAAGCCCTTGTCTTAAAAGCCAACAGTCTGAGATGGAATAATATCTTGAAAAACTTATCAAGTATTATAATAAGTTTTGTTATTATTGAAAGGTTCAATTTTGGACTGTCCAAGTCAATGGTTTGATAATTAGAATCATTTAGATGAATTGGTCACCCCTCCATTTACCAATTAAAATCCTACTAATTCATAATTCTTTGTATCTAAATTCCTTCTTCTTCCTTCAAAAAATCAATGCTTATAGCATTCCCTGATATTTTGTTACCCTTCCCTAACAAACAGAAAAAAGACATTTTTTTGTGGTCCATATCATAATACTTCTCTTGGTGATATGATATGATATCACTGTCATGTTTAGTAATGTAGGTTATAAACTGTTGTGAAAGGGTATTTTATCAGTGATTCCACCAATTTGTAATATAGTTATTGCAATATAAGTGAAAAATAAAACTGTTGAAAATTATTATAATTGTTGCCTATTAATAAGAAAGATAAAAAAAAATTATTAATAAAATAAATCAGTGGATAAAATAGAACTACAATATTATCTATTAGGATTTGGATCATTTTCTGATATTTGTATTTTTATTATTTATAAAATAAGGTTCAATGTTTTATAATTAATTCTCTGTCTGGAAGGTTATTTCTACTTTTATTATTAACAAACTTTTAAGGTTTGTTTATAAATTTAAATACCGATATTATATTTCGGCCTGAGGGCTAATGAATTTTGTCCAAGTTATCTTTATTATTGTCTTTAAGAAAGTTTAAGTTTTGTAATTATCTACCTCTTAAAAAAAAAAATTTGAAAATTTCTATTTTCTGGAATTTATGAATGGAATTTGATAATAAACAGTCATTAAGGATCGGATTTGTATATGACTAAACAACAAATTTTATACTCTTAAATTTGTTTGTGTATTCTAATTAAAAAGTAGGGGAAGTTAATTGAACCTCGTTGTACTTTGATAGGCAATGAATAATAAAAAAATTCAATGAAGTACATAATATTTGATTTCATTTAAACAGACAAAAAGAAAAAATACATAATTAACTTAAAATAGAAATTGTTACCCTGATACATAATGGATCTAGTTAAATAAATAAACATTTTAAGTAAAATATTTTATTTGAAAATATTCATTATTAAAATCATAAAATGATTACAAAAAAATTTTCTTTAAGACTAAATTCTAAACTACCCTCCAAAATTATTTAAATTAGCAAAAATAAAATAGTGATTTTTTATGTGATTATTTTATTTATGTCCATTAACTAATTACCTACTACTGATATTAATTATAAATTACAATATTGAGATTATCTGTAGAAATAATGTGATAAATTAATCCCTGGTAACACTCGTTTACTTTGTTGTTTATTTTTCTCATTTAGAAATTCAATTTCGGAAAGTTAGACCTCATCTTTAATGGAATTGATGTTAACATTAATGAACACAGATACGCATAATAATAAACAAAAAAGAAAGGAAAAATTGTCAAACAGATTTTTAAAAATAATTATTTGTTAATTAGTTTCTTTAAAACGAAAAATTTATAAATGCCTAAAAGAATGTAAATAAATGAACTAAGCTTAATTTTTGTAGATTATTAAATATTGGTAAACAAAAATACAATATTTGTCTTTAGGAAAAAGGTTTAGAAAAAATATTAATATATGAATTCGGTCCTTAGTTTTCAATTTTAGATTTTCACTTTTTAATAACTAATAACACTTTCTTTTAATAATAACGCACAATTAAATTAAAACAAAATTTGAAATAATATAGAATCATAAAGCTTTTTTATTTCGACAGTTTCAATTATACAGCCTCAGGTATGAAATTTTCACTTTGCACAAATTGATAGGGTTATGATCCCTTTAGTCACTATCGATATTAAATTTAATTAATAATTATAAATAACTAATATTAGTGAATAAACCTGATTGTTGATATCAAGGGTACAACATGTTGCCATATTTAATAATGTATGTATAGCTAAATAACTGCGATGAAGTTTCAAATTCTACGCTTACATTATATTCTAATAATAAACTGTTGTATGATAGGAGCAGTAATGGAATATTTAAACTTAATTTAAAACAGAAAAACACAGCAGAATTTTCGCAAATTCTTTATATTTTCTAAAGCAAAAAATTATGGATACTTTTATAAACAATATTTTTGCCATTTGGGGTAAATTTTATAATTTTAAGCAAACAATATGAAAACAAATATTTTTCTTATTGTATGGTTATTATTATTATTATTATTGTGATAATAATTTAGGTTATTTTCTTTAATGTATTCATTTAATATTTTTAGAAAATTAAATAAAAGAGACCATTAAAAAATAAGAGCATGCAGAGAATATGAAGGGTTATAGGTTGTGTAACGTAGCTAAAAGATTATATTATCTGTGATGTGCTTTGTATAACTGTCTGAATTACATAATTATTTAGAACGTTTTTTTTTTTTTATATTTGTTTATTATTAATTTTGTTAAATCCAAAAAATTCCAAAATACAAATTTTATGCTATGATTGTAAGTTTGCATCCTTCTTATTGTTTTATATTTTTTTCTTAAAGATATAGAAATTATATTGATAAGCATGGACCTTTTTATTTTAATTGTATTTGTTTTGATATTACAATTACAAAATAAAATAAACAAATAAAATGTTGTATTATTTTTCTAAATTAAGTTAAAAAAAAATTAGAGAACTATTAGAGAGGCAGGTATCTGCCAAGGTATTTAATCAACTGGCCAAAGAACTCACCAAATTTACCGCAGTAGAATGGCGATTAGCTGAACTAATGACGTTGGTTGTGGTTCACATAATCAAAATTTACTTTAAAAACATAATGCTGTTCAATCACCACATTCGCATTTAAAAAAATATTGTTTTATTGTGTAGTTCGCAAGTTAAAATTAACATTAATAAAAATATGTGCATACATAGCAAGATTTATCAAGGTTCTGGCACAATTAATGATATTATTTTGCTTTAATCACAACTTCCTCTTCATGACCGCCAAATCACTATCTCTTTTGTGTATAATTCTAAGTATTAATTAACCGTTCCAAAAAATAAAATTTTCTAGGAATGGCAACTTCAACCATTCCTGGGATTCATTTCTCAGATGACAATAGAGAAAGATTGATCCAGTAGCATCCTCCAAAATCACTGTAATAATGAATACAGAATTCCTCCATAAGAATATACTTAGCTATCCAAACTAAATGGAAGAATGTTGCACAAAGGATTACAAAAGAAAGAGGGCATTGTATTGACATGGATCAATGGGTAGTGATCAACATTTAAACTAGAAAATGAGAATAGTCTATGTATCCTCCTGTATGTTCATTAAAATTGGAACTAGCAAGAAAGAATGATAGCCTGTGAATAATGAGGTGTAAAAAAAAGGGAAATCATACTAGATTCTTCAGAGATAGAAAGAGCACTTACACTTAGAGTACTGTTATGTTTTTTGTTTGCTCTGGATTAAGTGGGATAATTTTACATTTACTTCATGGAATCCTTATTTGTGGTTTGATTCGCCATTTTTCAACAATTGCATTAGAAGTTTTGAGTTTTTTTTTAGCCTTATGGTAACATTTCAGGCGGTTAGAATACAAAGATAATACATTTGTGAACATATTAACACATTTGGGTATATGTTAAATTTTATTATTCAACGAAAAATCCAACTGTATTATACTAATACAACAAGTAAATAGGATGAATGGTACATAGTGCCATATATAAAGACAAGTAGAGAAACTACCCAATGGTAGTACTCAAATAAAAAGTTCAACATAGAAGGTCACGTGACCATCTTCTTTTCAGACACCTCGGAAGATTATCAGGAATTGATGAGGTTGCGAGATTTGAGTTGTCATGAAAAGATTGATATCAGATTCGAACCAAATCAGCAACAAATGGGACATTAAGGTCATTATGGATTGCATTGTTTGTAACAAAGTAAGGAGCATTGAGGATTTTGGATTATAAGGATTGAATATTAGAGGAACTCGATGGCTTAGTGGAACCCCAAAGCTCTACTCTGTAAGTCCAGATGGGTCTAATGATTGTCATGTATAAGTCTTTTGTAATTAATTAGGAGTTTAGAGCGTTAGTATAGTAAATGTTTAAGTAGCCTGAAACGGCGAGCTGTTTCTTGTATTTTCAGTCTAGTATGATTCCATTTGTCAAGGTGAAGTCCTAAGTACCGGACTTATTCTACAGGAATCAACGGTATGTTATTAAACGATACAGGAGGACAGGAAGTCGTTGGTTTATAACGGAGGATGTTTAATATCAATTCTATTTCAGAGGTCTGGGAGATAATTATATGAAATTATTAATATTTTTTCAAAGAGCCATTCCCATTTTTTTCCTTAACAAAAGGAACTTTTCACTGTCTGCTTCCTCATTTTCGGAAATGGAAATTTGCTCATTCTTCCTGCTAGTCGATGATGAATATGTTCACTGCCTTACTGAAGGGACGGTCTGACCTGAGCCTTATAAGCATGAGAGAGTAATTCTCAGACACCTTTTGTTCAAGAATCCTTGATCTTAATTATATGTTTACTTCTAGTTTTTCTACAAGTTAACAACAACGTTGCAGTCTATCTTATTATTTAAAGCTACCTCAATATATTCAGTCATGCTTATTAATTTGATTTGCAATCCATTATAGCTTATCCAATCTCGAAACAAACATTGGGAAAAATAAATTGGTGGTGATAGAAAATGGGAAAACAAATTTCATCTTCAAGCAACCTAGTGGTTTATTAATAAAAGATTATAATTTAAATCATGTCAATTGAATGTCAAAATCATAATTATATTTAAAAAAAGTTTTCATATTTACAAAAAAAAACCTGTACCACGACAACCCGTTAACGGGTCTGGGGTTAGTACATGGTAGAGACTGTCTGTTTCAAGGACGATTGTGCAGGGAGGTGATCTGTCCTAGATCATGCTCAACCGCCAGATCCCCCCTTATTTTGGGTACCCACTTTACAGAGGCTGGGTGAGCCCCAGGAGGGTCCTAGATCCTACATGATCCATCTTCGGCAGTTAAAAAACTAAATAAAAGTCTTGCCAGCAGCGGGATTTGAACTAGGATTTTCAGCATGGCAACTCAATGCTCTACCAATGAGCCACTCCGTTCCCATTTACAAAAATAACTTAACATTGAATGTATCTCAATTCTTTAACAAAAAAATTATAAAATTTTAATTAAATAAAATATGATAACAAATTTAACCATAATCATTACATTTAATAATACAACATATTAAAACTTAATAAATTGTATGTTAAAAATACATTTTAACCACTTGAGATAATATGTCAAACTAATTTTAAAATATAAATAGTTAATTAATATTAATTTAAATAAGAATATAAAATAAAATTAACAATTATAAACATGTACCAGGTGTATTTTTTATTGGTTCACATCTTTAGTTAGCAACAATGTTTTGTTTTACATCCGATAGTTACTTTGGGGTACGTTTGGTTCGTCATTTTATAATGCATAGACTCATGCCAGAATAATGCTTGCAAATTGTTTAATTTTTTTCTCAAAATAATGGGTCTCTTGCAAAAACTCATTGTGCTCTACGTCAATTTTATAGTTGTCATAATTGTCCAGCAAAGCATCTAATTCAATTAACTATGGATCATTAAACGTAATCTCTAAACGATATTACTCATTCTGCAAGAGCCCGAACAAGCGATAGCTGCTGAAATCATAATTAAACATTAATGACATAAAATTATCTTTACATTATAGCCAGCTTGATTGATATTAAAAATATTTGTCTTTGTTTTAATTTTTTGTTGTGAACCTCTAGAAAATACAACTACTTACGAGACAAATCATTGTTACGTTTAATTAAAAATTATCTGTAAAGTAGATAACAATTTTCTAACTAAAGACATAGATCACTGTTTTCAACATACAGACATTTCAAGAGGGCTGTTGAATACACATAACATTCATTCACACATATGATTGTTTATCATATGTTTCTTTAAATTACAACGGTTTAATGATTTGAATTTGCAATAAAAACAATGAAGAGACAACCTTCTACTATGTTGAGACTTTAAGTGACTTTTTAAATGAGTAGTTCTTGCTGCTTTATAGTCACAGTGAGGGCATTGATGAGGTTTCTCACCTGTATGACGGTGCTTTATGTGTGATTTTAAATTTCCGATTGTTACCGTTTTAAAATCACAATAATGACACTGATGGGGCTTCTCACCTGTATGACGGGACATTATATGTATTTTCATATCTTGAGACAACAATGTTTTATAATCGCAATAAGGACAGTCATGTCTTTTTTCACCTGTATGACGTTTTAAATGTACTTTTAAACTACCTGCTGTTACAGTTTTATAGTCGCAATAAGGACATTGATTAGGCTTCTCACCTGTATGACGGGCCATCGTATGCTTTTTTATGTGTGCAGCACTTACTGATTTATACTCACAATGAGGACATTCATGAGGCTTGCTACCCGTGTGGCGGGCCATTATATGTCTTTTCACATGCCCAGAATTTTTTGAATTATAATCACAATGAGGGCATTGATAAGGTTTATCACCATAAGACATAACAGGTTTCTTCAAATCCATGGCTCTCTTCATTTTGAAATGATCGATCTTCCCTGTTTTATTGATTGAACCTTTAGCAACTGAAACAAATAAGTAATACCAAATAAGAAGAAAAAATTTCTTCTCTAAGAACAAATAATGTTTAGATAATTTAACATTCACGCCATTATTGAAATGTACATGGTGACCATTATCAAACCAGCTGCTTCCTGTTATGAATTAAAAATATAAGTAAAAGAAAAAGGTTAAAAAATCTTCTAGATAAATAAAAAACTAGGAACTTTTGAATAATAAAGCAGCTATCGTCAGATTCATAATTTTAAATGTAAAAATCATTGTAATTCTTTTATATATGATAGTAAAAGAGGATTGGTACAAATCTCTGTACCTTGATCAAGTCCTCTGGCTAAATAGGTAAGGTACAATAAAATTATTTTAATTTAGATATTTTTATTTTTAAAGAGAAAAGATAGGCCCTCGGCCGGGATTTGAACCCGGAACCTTTGTCTCACTGTGACATCGCTCTACCAGATGAGCTACCCAAGGCCGCCTGCCGGCCGACCGACAAACCTTTTCTCTCATAGATCCCATGTCCCAGTGCTCTCGCCATTTTTGCGATGAATACACCAGAAAGAAGTTCTTTAAACATTAATTTAATTTTAGGATCTTATTGACTTACCTCATATTTCTATTTATAATTTTTTATAATTATTGGTCATTTTTTTGAGTTTTAAATATTTTTATTTTTAAACAGAAAAGATGAACTGGTAGTTCTGAAAAGAGAAAAGAAAACTGGTAGAGCGATGTCACGGTGAGACAAAGGTTCCAGGTTCAAATCCCGGCCGAGGGCCTATCTTTTCTCTTTAAAAATAAAAATATTTAAAACTCAAAAAAATGACCAATAATTATAAAAAATTATAAATAGTAATATGACGTAAGTCAATAAGATCCTAAAATTAAATTAATGTTCAAAGAACTTCATTCTAGTGTATTCATCGCAAAAATGGCGAGAGCACTGGGACATGGGATCTATGAGAGAAAAGGTTTGTCCTCGGCCGGCAGGCGGCCTTGGGTAGCTCAACTGGTAGAGCGATGTCACAGTAAGACAAAGGTTCCGTTAAAGTCTTTTCTCTTTAAAAATAAAAATATTAAAAACTCAAGAAAATGACCAATAATTATAAAAATATTTTAATTTAGATTTGGCCTTACCACAATCAACCCAAAGTCTTTCCTCTTCTTTTATATGAACTTCAGTAACTGTAACAAAAACAACAATAATCAATGTTAAAACCATTTATTCACTAAGCTTTTTTTTTTATGCTTAATAGGAATTATGATGAACAAATAGATCAAGGCAAGGACTAGGAAGGTTGAAAACCAGAATACATTCACTATATGCAATGCTGAATAGGATAAATACTAATTACCATGATCTGGGATGAACAATTCTTCTTCTTGTTTTACATGAATAAGTCCACCTGCAGATATGTAAGATAACAATATTTAAAAAAAAAAATTGAATTGAACATTAACTAATAAAACCTACTATTTGAGATAAGCAAATTTACAAAAAAAAAAAAAAAATGTCCTCAATGGCATTATAATATAACAGGACCCAATTATAAGAGCAGAATTATTTTAATTAAATCCAAATAAAATTATGAGATTTAAAAAATGTTTATGCTATAATAAATCTATAATCTTTCTTCTTCTGTTAAATATTTTTTAGTAATCGCAGCAGAATTTTTTTTTTGGAACAAGTAATAATAGAAAAACAAATTCTAATGAGCAATAATTTATAGATAATGATTTATTATAGAAACAACGTAAACAAATGCAACCTTTGAAAGAATAAAATATAGAAAAATCATGAAAACCTGACTTGAATAATTATTGGTTAAAATAAATATGGAGAAGTAATTGGACAAGGTAGAGATAAAAAATAATTCCTTAAACAGTTATCGTACCTCTTGAAATGAATAGTTTTTTTTTTTTTACCTACACCCAGACCATTTTTCTCAATAAAAACCTACCGGTTTCATCCGTTATTTCTTCTTTTATATAAACACCCAAAGTACTTAGGTCTGAAAAAGCAAAATAAAACAAATAAATACTATTTATTAAATAACTGAAATTAATTTATTGTTTAATTATTAACAGTGTCGGGAAATGGAGGTTGCTGCTGTGACTTTAGTGATCTCATTCATGAAAAAATAAAACAATTTGTAATCATATAATTCACATTTATTGGAATTGTTAAAATTATTATTATAAACAAACAGATAATAGCTATCAACTTCTGCTTCTTAGTTAACCTCTAAAGACAAAATGGAATCTTTTAATCTGAAGTTGAGAACTTTACAAAATTTAAATTATTACTGCTTTAATTAGAACAGGTTTAAATCTTGTTAGGTAACACTAATAAACTTCATATGTATTATTAGATTTCCCCACTTCATTTGAAATTCAAATAGAAATAAATTTGAAAGCTGTCAAACACATCATAGCAATTAAAATAGGAAAAAGTTTAGGACTTCTTTTGAAAGAAAATGGTGGCACATGGCATGAGCAACACTAGTTATAACAAGCTTCCTTCTATTGAAGTAACATCGCAAAGTAAATTGCTAAAACAAATATATTTGCCAAATAAAAACAAAAAAATAAATAGAGGATTTACAGTAATCCATTACTTTTTTAAAAGTATTCAAAAAATGGAAAAAATAAAATTAACAAGAGGCAAATTATAGAATGAGGAACAGTTCAATTCGAATAATATTCAAAACCTGCTGACTGTGAATGAGCTTAAAGAAGATATACAGCAAGGAAATATAATTTATATCTGCCCTATAGTTCCAGTTTTATAGTTACACAGCACTGTTAATGTATTTGCTTCTCTAACCGCACTCTTTAACCATATTTTCCTATAATCATTTAATAAAAAGCATTTTTCTTACCAATGTCATCCATTGTAATCCTCAACTGTCATGACATGTGCTAAATCTAAACAAATAAACAATGAGGTTATTTTTTGGTTCCAACGAGGTAGGATTTACAGAAAAACTTTGGACACCAAAAATAAATTGTATGGTAAAAGTTCGTTTTAGGGTCCCCTCGCGAGGTGGCAACCAATCAATCCAAAGCTCTTTCGATTTGTAGTCGAATGACATAACTCCTAGCGTCCGCAAATGTCAAATAAAAAAGTTTCTTAAAAACGTTCAAAACGCTAGATACCGTATGTAACTACCACTAACCACCCCTAACCATCTAATCACCAAAAAAACTTAACCTAATCTAACCTAACCAAACCATTAAAACTCATTAAAAAAAAACACCTAACCACCAAAAAACCTAACCAAACCATAACAACCCCTAACCATCTAATCACCAAAAAAACTTCACCTAATCTAACCTAACCAAACCATGAAAACTCATTAAAGAAACCACCTAACCACCAAAAAACCTAACGTAATCTAACCTAACCATACCAAATAACATAACCAAACTAAACCATGACCACCCCTAACAAAACCACCAAAAAAACACCTAACCACCCCTAACGAAACCATAAAAAAAAAAACACCCAACCATGTATATCAATCGAAAGCTCTTTCGATTTGTAGTCGAATGACATAACTCCCAGCGTCCGCAAAGGTCAAATAAAAAAGTTTCTTAAAAACGTTCAAAAAGCTAGATACCCTATGTTACCACCTCTAACCATCTAATCACAAAAAAAATTAACCTAATCTAACCTAACGGACGCGTAGCTCTTTTATTTGACCTTTGCGGACGCTGGGAGTTATGTCATTCGACTACAAATCGAAAGAGCTTTCGATTGATATATATGGTTGCCACCTCGCGAGGGGACGCTAAAACGAATGTTAGCCAATTGCATTATTATTTCTATTAACTTTTCAGTCCATCAGTATAATTGTAAATTACTTCTTATTTCAGCCCTGAAGAAGTCAGCAGCATGGCTGGCAAAGCGTTGGCGAAAAATTTATAAACACGGTCTAAACCAGAAGGAACCAATAAAATCTTTTGTAATTGTAAATTGTTTTCTCCATAAACCTTTTTTAAATTACGGCCAGCATGTGTCGGGTAAATTCGTAAACATAAAAATATTCACTAATATAATATACTTGAATAAAATTAAATAAGATACACGCGTTAATGAAACTTTTGAAAAAAAAAAACCTAGTAAAGGTTAATCACTTTTTCAAAACAGGATCCCCTGTGGTGTATAGTCAGCATAGGTACTCATTAAAGATTCCCATTCTAGCATTGTAAGTTTAGTATAAGATGGCGTAAAATGAATAACTGGCTGTTTCAAATATATTAGCAGACCTGATTGTTTGCTATTAAACAACAGTTCATTCTAGTTCTAAACCTACTCCTCCAAATTATGGAAGGTAATTTAGATTATTTTCTTGGAGTTGCGTGAGTGAGGGTAAAATCACGAAGTAGAAGCGGAGAATAGATCGGCGAAAGCATTAAGTGGTCCAATTTCAATCCTTATTTTTGTTTTGTATGCTAATAAGATCTTACTCTTGTTTGGATCTGTTTTTCAAAGAAACTCTTAAACAATTGATGAAATACTGATGTAACATGCTTCCTGATCTTACCTCTTTTTTTTTTTTCTCATCAAGCAATTCCAAGAAGACCATCTGTACTACCTTCCACATCAAAACTACAGTTGATTTGATAAAATTTAATTCGAAAATCTATTTACGGACAAGTTTGGTACAATCAGTCAGTTTCCACTCCAGAAGTGACTGCTAACCTTGTGAAAGCATTAAAATTTTAGTTCCTTTCTTAATAGCATAAATTATACCATGGTATGAGGGTCCTTTTCTGTTACATGATACAATTATGGTCAACTAATAATTATTGACTATAAATTATATTGTGAACTGACACACACAAAATCAGTATTGATATATGTATCATCCTCTATACATTGGAAATGATTTCCGAAATACAATTCCACTTTTTTTTCATATTTATCGGTTATGCTATTGATTATTATTTTCTAAAATATTTAAGAGGAAACCAATGATAAGTTAGAGCTAACTGCGACAAACATTTAGTACAATTTCAGTTCATTTAATCAAGAACAATTCTGACAAAAATTGGTAATAAAAGTCTGGACTAAGCCTCTTCCCCTGAATATAACAAATCCTTAAAATTGTGCAAATAAATTATATTACCAAAGCACAATTTAATAATAATTTTAAAATTGAAGGGAGATCTGTTCTCTACCCACTTGGCAACAATTGTATTGCCTTAAACTTTCACAAATATGAATTTACAGTTGAAGTATTGAACAGTTTGAATGGGGGGAAACTCCTGGGTTTAGGTAGAAACAAAAGTTGTGATGTGATGATTTCAGCGCTCCAATCATATTTCATTTTTTTTATAACTAAAATTTTAACATATTAATTAATAAAAAAAGTTAACTATAATTGAACATTATTTAATACTGTTTGGCACTGTGGAGCATGGATTTATTACAAGGTCTAACACAGATACTCTTATAGATTGGTATTTATTTAGATTTTTCTTCCTCCTTTCTTCATTGTGGATACACCATTGATTTGATTTAAAGTCCAGTGCCTACTGTTGGCCAAAGATACCAATGAGATATACACAGTATCTATTAAATTATAGAGGAGAGTGTAATACTGTCCAATTTTGATGGAAAATGGCTAGCTGCTGTAAAAAGGAAAAAATAAAAATAAACTGATAGGCAACAATATAAGATTTAATAAAAATTGAAAGTTATAGGCATCTTAAAATAGTAAAGGAACAAGGGAAAGTTAAATTTAAAAAAAAAAAAAACATAAGAGAAATATAAAATTAAGTATAGTTAAAAGGGAATATTTTGAAATCAGGAATGGATGTACAATGAAAGGAAAGAATCTCTCTTTACTAAAAAAAATATATTTAGGAGGGTGTAGATACTTGGTAAAAAATACTACTGGTAACTGAATGGTTTAATATAAAAATCACATTTTATGCTGCCAGTGTTGAATATTTTAAACATAAATATATATCTACATAAAAATATTTACAAAGAATATTTAAATGGCAAATAGAAAAACATTTCATATTTCTACAAAAATCCTTTAAGTATTTAATTCTTATAGATGAATTGGTTACTATGTAGTCTCAGAAGTGATAGTATCTAACCTCATTTAACAAAATTTATCAGATGTTTCTATTACTACATTCTGTGTTTTCTTAACTACCATAGCTTTCATTCAAATTTGAATAGAAAATAAATTAAATAATTATCATATTTCCTTTTTCTGTTAACCTTTTCCTTAGCAGTAGCATTCCTTTATTTCATCTAGTAAACTTTCTTTTTTCTCCATAGTCTGTCGATCAGCTTCGAGTATTATTCTTCCACTATTTGGTCTTACAAATTTTTTTTAAGGGTCAAGATTTTTTTTTCCATTGCCATGTATCTTTCCGAAATGAGTTAATTGTATTGAGGAAAGCAGAATTGTGTCATTCATGGAAGTATTGCTAATGTTATTAATCCCTTTTCAAGTCAAGAATATGAGAATGAGACATTTTCATTCCCCTTGGCACAATTAACTTATGTTGGACTAAATCCAACAACCATTTATTCATCTGGGCTGCAGAAAATTTATACCCGCTTTTAACCAACTTCGGAGACTGAATGTTGATTCTTTCATACCCTTTTGGATGCCTCACTTCTTTCTTTCAAATCTGTGGATTTCCCATAAGTAATTGAGGTAAAAAATGAAATGAAGTTACTTTTCTCGATATAAGAGCAGTCTTTTACTATGCTACACCATTGTGTAAACGGGAGCCCCAAAATAAAAAAACAAAACAATGTTCCTTCTTTATTCAAACAAATGTTAAATTTAACATATAAAAACCTAAAACGAATTGTTTAACATTGAGCTAAAAAAGACTCACTTAATTGTTAGAGTTATCACAGAAGAAAGAGCTTGATCTGATGGAGGTAGACTCTTGTTTGCTGAGTCACAAAGATAAAGTAAAAAAAAAAAAAGAAAAGATTAATGTAATCTTTTTATAATGCAGCACAAACATATTTAACTTTGTAATCACACTAAGAGCATTCGAGGTTTTCTTCTTTATGACGGGAGATCATATGTCTTTTCAAATGTGTCGAATTAACAGATTTATAATCACATTGATGCATTTCTTCAGGGTGATATAAAACCTTATATGATATTTTAACGCTTCAATTTGGGCAGCCTTATGATATAAGGACAGGTATATTGTTTTCCATCTGTATGACGGATAATTATATGTCGTTTCAATTCTCGAGGAGTTGTTGTTTTAAATCCACATTCAAGACATTGATGAGGCTTTTCCCCTGTATGTTGAGATCTAATATGATTTTTTAAACTACCACTTTGTGCAGCCTTATATGGACAATAAGGGCATTGATGAGGCCTTTCACCTGTGTGACGGCTCATTATATGTAATTTTAATTTAGAAGAATATGTTGATTTATAATCACAATGAGGACATTGATGAGGCTTTTCACCTGTATGATGTGCCATAATATGTGTTTTCAATGAACTGGAAGTAACACATTTATAATCGCATTGAGGACATTGATGAGGCTTTTCGCCTGTGTGACAGGCCATCATGTGTGTTTTCAAAGCATGAGAAGTGACTGATTTATACTCACAATGAGGACATTCGTGAGGCTTCTCACCTGTATGATGAGCCATTATATGCCTTTTTATACTACTTACTTTTAATGCTTTATAATCACAATTAGGACAATGATGGGGCTTTTTATCAGGCCCTTTCTTCAAATCAAGGTTTGGTTTAGCTTCCAAGCTAGGCTCACTTGTCTCCTCCAACTCGTTGGGGTGACACATGGAATCTGTAAAATATAAATAAAAGAAAATCATAATTTAAGAAACGATATTTTTTTTTAAAGTCAATAAGGATACATACAGTACCCTCCAAAAGTTAGTTGAAATACGTCATGATTCATTTTAAAAATGACTGTCGTCAATATTTTTCCAAGCTACATTTTTGGAAAAAAGTAATTTTTATTGACAAATCAAAATTTGAAGTGTTTGGAAATAAACGACCTGAAACAATTTGGCTATCTAATTCAGATAATCCTTATGATAACAAATATCTGCGAGCAACTGTGAAATATGGAGGTGGTGGGGTGATGGTGTGGGGATGTTTTTTGTGGTTTGGTATGGGGCAATTGCAAATGATTGATGGTAAGATGACTGCTTGTGTGTATTGTGATATCTTAAAGAATAATTTAAAAAAATCTGCTAGCTATATGGGATTAAACCAGGATTTTATATTTCAACAAGATAATGAAATATACCGTAGCATTTCTACAACTTCAAGATGCAATGTCGCTACACTCAAGAGAGAGATCTTCAATGTATGGTTGAATATGGCTAAACATGTTTTGTAAAATTTGGTAGAATCGATGCCGCAAAGACTGAGGGCAGTGATTCAGAATCGAGGTGGACATACGAAACACTAAAACAAAAATTATTCTTTAATTAAAAATTTTTGTCTACATTTCAACTAACTTTTGGCAATGAAAATTTTGTAAATTAATATTACATTATTAATATTTTATTGTAACTATTGTTATTTAAAATTTCAATGACCATCTTACATAATAATTCAAACATTGTACTTTCAAATACAATACAAATGTTTATAAAGAATTAAGTATATTTATTATACTAGGTTTATTAACTTTTTGTCTGAACATTTCAACTAACTTTTGGAGGACACTGTAAATGGATATTTCTTAAAATTTCATGATTCAAACATTTTTTATAATAAACAATTAAGTATCTAATAGTGCATAAAAAAAAAGTAACACATAAGAGCATTTTGATCAACTCAGTTCAGGCTAAAAATGAATAGCTAAATATTTTCTCCTCTGCGAAAGCCTGCAATAGTTTTGATGAATGAAATGTTAGTATCTTCAATTTTTTAAAAAAGAGATGAATACGTTTCATGCAATCAAAGACATAAACAATACATACAATCAACATAAATTAGAATGTAAAGGAGATAGTTGGGGGGGTGCAGTCAATAAGAACACAGAATAAGTAATAAACTTATATTATGTGCCGACGTTTCGACCTACAGTGTAGGTCATCTTCAGGGCGATTTTGGAGAGCGATGCCGTTAGATTTAACGGCTGGCTAGTACTCTAAATCTAACGGCATCGCTCTCCAAAATCGCCCTGAAGATGACCTACACTGTAGGTCGAAACGTCGGCACATAATATAAGTTTATTACTTATTCTGTGTTCTTATTGACTGCACCCCCCAACTATCTCCTTTACATTAGATCATCCAGTCAACTATTTTCATCTCATAAATTAGAATGGATGATGGGAGAGCAGCAAAGAAATTATATTATGGAACCCTGGATGAAGCCAGACCATGTGGAAGACCAAAAGGAAGATAGGACACAGTGGCTGAGGACTTGAGGATGATTGGAGTGTCCAGCGGGCATGCTGCTGACCAAAATGAGTGGGAGAAGGCAGTTGAGAGGGCCAAGGGTAGCTTCAGGCACCTGTCGAGCCGATAAATAAATAAACAATCAACATAAAACAATTTTTAAAATGTCTCATTTAAGAGACATACCCTCTTGAAGAAAATATAAATAATGTATTATGGAGACTTTACTTCTGTGTTCAACGAGTACTAAGGCATGAAAGATAAATAAATAGAGACATATAGGCCATGGTATAGTGTCCCATTGTAATTTATTTTAATCTTTATGTGTTAATTTTTTTTTATATATATTTAAAGAAAATAAATTAAGTAAATAAAAGCAATAAGCAAAATAATGAATAGTAAAATAATTATATTGAAAGAAATTGAAATTAAAAAAAAAAATCCATTATATTGCATTAACAGAAAATATGTACAATTAAGGTTAACATTAATGAGCTTAAGTTAACCTTTTTTTGAATGTTAAAATAAAAATTAAAAGGGAGTCCATTATAATTCAGCTTGACCAACCAACAATATTCAACATGTCAAAAATTAATAAGATTAAAGTTACTTACCATCATCTGAGAGCATTACTTCTTGTTTCACTATAACAAGTCCATCTGCCAAGAAATTGTAATATTTAAAACAGGAAATTCAAATCATAAAATGAAAATATTTAGTAACTAACATAACAGTGTTAAAAGATTAACAAAAAATAAATAAAATTTCAATTACTAATTCATCAATGTAACACGACTATGATGTAACCATTAGAATACTATTATTCTATTAATAAAGTAATCACTTTTATTGTTAATCAGAAATAAGAAGGGATGAAATATAATGTGCCTATACTACAATCTTACTTAATATAATTTTCTAAATGTGAAGTTGAAGAATTAATCAATGGAAGTAATGGTCTAGGCCTAACTTATATTTATTAATTTACTTGATTAACACAATTAAAAAAATAATATTGAGGATCGTACAGAACAAATGTAAGTAAAGTAATCCATTATAATGAAATAGTATGTAAGCTGAATTAGCCATAGGGTGATATATCATTTTTCTTATGATGGATTGAATAGGTCAGGGGTCATTAGAATTATCCAGTCAACTATTGGGTCGTAACGGATGAAATGTCAGTTTCGTTTGTTAGATTTAGATTATTTGTACACAAATATTTACGTTATGTATACCGTTTGAAAGATCATTTAATCCTTTTTCATAATCAGTCTTACTTTTCCTTTTGAAAGTGAAGCATCGCTTAAAAATAAATAAGAATAAAATGATGTCTTCTGCGGAAATTTGTATAGTTTTTCTCTAAGAATTTAAACTTGGCCATAGCGTCAAGGAGGCGTTTCGAAACCTTAATATTGTTTACGGTTAAGATACAGTGAGCGAAAGAACAATCTTCCTTCCAAGACTTGGCTTCTTCCTTTACACCTAATTTCTACAGAGCGGGGATAGAAATGCTTGTTTCACATTGGAAGAAGTGTATTGAAAGGGAAGCATCCTATTTTGATTAATAAAAGTATTAAATACTCTTTCAGGGGTGAATAAAAGTATTGTTTAATAATATTTTTGCTGATAATTTAAATTTACACCTTCTTTGACATTTCATATGTTACAACCCAATATTTCCACCATTTGGTTGAATTGTTCTTGTTTTAGTTCATCCAGGTGAACTATTAGCCAAAATGTTGTAAATCATGTAAATAAACGTGATAAAGGAAAGCCTAGGCCATTATATTATACTAATAATATGCCATTTAGTATTGTATCCATGATAAAACTACATAATAATTAAAGTGAGAAAATCAAAATCAAATATTTTTTAATAAATGAGTCATGTTTAATGATTAGAGATCACTAAACAAAAATTCGGTCATTTAAACTTTGTGAGTTTTTGGTAGTAATAGCTGAGGCAAGAATAACTAATATCGAATTACTTTTGCTTATAGTAAATATAAAAAAATTTACAGAAATATGAATGAGTAAATAGAAAGCAATAACACAAACTTCGTGATTTGGGAAGGATTGAAAAGGGACAAGCTGTTCCTAAATGAATTGAAACTTCATTATTACTAAAGTTTTATTTAATTTTGTACATACTAAATAACAATAACAACAAATGTAAAAATAACTTACAATTTTCATCTATGATTTCTTCTTTTATGGTTACATCAACATCATTTTTACCTGAAAAAATAAATGACAGATATTACAAACTTCAAGTTTATATAAGATTAGAGTTATACAGCCCTATGTTTAGAGTACTACTTGAATCTTAATGTAATGCATATAAGATCATGAGTCTTGATCACTCACGAATAAGTATAACACTTTTTATTTTATGGGCATCATTTAAACAAATAAGAAAAACAATAACTTTACAAAACAACAAAAAAAACTTCACTTTTTGTAATAATTATTGTGGAAAGTGGTACAATTCGCACTATAAATTTATGACAAGCACTATTACGTCTGATAATAGAAGATATTCAAGTTAAAATTTATAGAGTAAATTATACTAAAAAGTTCTTAACATCATTCATTATCTTATCACTTCAATATACCTTATGAAGTTGTGGATCATATCTATGTCAAACTGATATTGCAAAATGTTGAAAATTAAACCTTATCAGAACAAATATAATATCTTATGATACAATTAATTTTACAAATTGATATATATATAAATAGATGCCAGCTAATAGAATAATAAAGTTATTGAACCAGAGAAAAATCTTGTTTTTCTTACCGACTTCGTCCATTGCTATCCGATGTCAATCTAAGTAATAGTGGTGGGTAGGGTTCTACCAATATTACTGATATGGGTACGGTATCGATATTTTTCCTTTCGACACCGACATTTTGGTATCGATACTTCTGTTCCGATACTTTATCGATATCGGTATGGAAATGTCAATATCGAAACAGTTGAAAGACTTCTTTTTTTTTTTCTCATTTATGAGAATTTTTAAAATAGCCGGTATTTTATCGGAGGAAATATCGAAAAATGTTTCCTATGAACAAAAAATTCTCAAAGTGTCGAATGATCTTTCCCATATTTCACAGAAGACCGACACCTAAATTTTTTATTATGTTATAAAACCTATCTATACATATCAGGGGAAGTAATTAAAAGAAAAAAAATAATATACACGCATAGGAAAGGATATTCTTTCGATATCAGAAGAATATAGTACTCATTCGACATTCTCTGAGATCGAATGATCTTTCCGATATTTCACAGATGGCCGATACATAAATTTTTTATTATGTTATAGTCCCTTTCTATGCATATCAGGGAAAGTGATTAAAATAAAAAAAAATAATATACATGCATAGGAAAGGACATTCTTTCGATATTAAAAGAATAGGCACTCATTCGATATTCTCAGAGTATCGAAAGATCTTTCCGCTATTTCACTGATGGCTGATATCTAAATTTTTTATTATGTTATAAACCGTATCTGTACAATAGAACGTAAATATCACCTAAGAAGAGTTGTCGAGCATTAACGTAGATATTAATACAGACAAGACCAAATGCATGAGAATAGGAAGACGTCCTCACCGTGTTATGAGAATATTTAGATTGAAGGGATCTGTCCTAGAACAGGTGCAGGATATCAAATATCTAGGTGCCTGGATCAACGGAAGCGGTTATATCGATAGAGAGGTGTCGCAAAGGCTGGGAGCAGCTGGTAGATTGTTCAACGCAGTCCGGAAGGGTTTCCTCAACAAAAGAGAGGTGACGAAGAAGACGAAGATATCCGTCTACAAGTCTACGTTCCTGCCCATCCTAGCTTACTCCTCCGAATCATGGACCCTTACCTCAAAACACAAAGGGCAGAACAATGGAGATGAGATACCTAAGAAAGGTTGAGGGAGAGATAGGATCCGCAACACTACAATAAGATCGAACCTCGAGGTACAGATAGGTGAACCACTTTGAAGAAAATCGACTAAGATGGTTTAGGGACCTCCTGAGGATGAGCACGGAGAGAACGGCCAGGATAACATATGAGACGAGAGTAGACGGAAGAAGAACAAGAGGAAGACCATGAATCACATGGGAAGAAGACGTGCGGAAGGCGTTCAGAAAGTGAAGGCTGGACTGGAGTAGAAGAGAATTGGTTCAAGAAAGGGACAACTGGGCCAAGCTCTATAGAGGGCACCCCCACACTGCGCAGCGGCAGAGGGGGGAAGATTATGATGATATTATGATCAATACTTATCAATGCCTATAACAATCTTAACAATTTTCTTAAAACTGTTTCTACTCATATAAGCAACGAAGAAACAAGGCTTAATAGTTCTATCTTATGTAAGATTGGCTCTCTTGAACAAATACAAAAATTACGAAATGGTGACATAGTGTCCTTTACTTGCGGGAACAGAACTACAATTATTTACTAGAACTAAAAACTTTAGAACTTACTAGAGATTCTTTCTTCGTTATTTACTCAGTTTAACATCAGAAAAATCACTGAGCGTGCATAAAAATAATTAACGAACTATAAATTAAGTGACATTTGATTGAAAGACCTTCATTTGTTAATGAGGCATTCAATGCTGAATGGACTTTGTATTAAGATAACCAATCGAATTCAAATTATCCTCGATAATTAATATGTGACCCCTCATCTTGTGCATTTCGCAATACAAACCGCATTCGTTCGTTAAGCAACAAATGCTAAAGATGTTAAGTATGGCGTCAGCTGTTTCCTGATGTCAACTGTAAATAGGAAGTTGGTAAAATAATAAATAACTCGTATAAACGAGCATTATCTACACATATAAAATGCTTTGTCCTGAATGACTGACAGATCACGTAAACCGCTGACCGTAGAGACCTGAAACTTGGAGGGTGTTTTCTTTGTATGACGTAAACATCCGATAAGAAAGGATTTTTCGAAATTCTACCCATAAGGGGGTGAAAAAGGGGGCAAAGTTTGTATGCTTGCTCACGTATTTCTTATTCGCAAAATCTAAATATTTTCGTTGAACAAAACAAATCAAGTAAAATAGTTCACTTCTCCAGTACTTTTCTCGATATGCACAGCTGAAACTTTTGGAGCCAACTACTAAAAAGCTGCTGTAGCAGCCTATGCCGATGACATAGCGATCGACAGCAGCTCGATCAGCTCAGAGAGAGCTCTACGGCAGGCGGAGGAAGTCTGTGCGAGCATCACACAGAAGCTAGAAGGACTCAACATAACAGTGAATCCTAAAAAGATAGACTGCATACTTTTCTCATTTCAGGGAAAAAAGCGCCGCCCTCTCCCTAAGGTCTATAGGGTAGCGGGACGCGAGACAGACCAGCGAGCAGCATAGTCTACTTAGGTTTCACACTTGAGCGACACCTGAAACTAGCCTACCACTGCAGGAAGAAGCTCAGGTCGGTTAGGACCAAGTCTTACAGAATTAACCACCTGCTTACATCTCCTAACTTATCCTTCCGCCTTAAGCTGGCCATCTGCAAGAGCATCTTAAGACCGGCGCACCTCTACGGAGCACCACTATTAAGTATCATCACACCGGCAACAGCAAAAAAGCTCCAACAGTTTGCAAATGGCATACTGCAGCGCATAGTGAGACACACAACATTAAACAAAACAAAAATTGGCCTCCTACACACTACTCTCAACTTAACGACTTCATAAAACGCAGACACATTAAATCTTTTGACAGTCTGAAATACAGTACTAAGCCTCTTTTCAGAACACTCACCCCAGCAGGACGGCCACAAACGTGGCAAGATCAAGTACAAAGTCTCAGCCTGAACTGAGAAATAAATAAAATAAACAAATAAAAGGAAAAGGACAGGGTGTGCCCCATCACCGGACAAATCTAATGTTAATAAATAAAGAAAGAAATTAGTGCCTTCCATTTTCTCATCCTCCTCTTAAAATGTGCGCAGTACAGTAAAAGAGATTCCTCTCCAACCTAATGCTAATCCAGATTAGCAATCTTCAAACTTAAAGGGGCTAAGAAAAAAAAAAAAAAAAGTTCACTTCTCTTATTGTATAAAGTCAGCAGCTTTGAGCTGGTTCGAGTAAAAACCACCTCCAGCGGACTCAGCCCATTGTAACGTCTTAAAATACCGAAAGGTAACAGAAGGCTTTTGGTTTATATAGAAGCATTTTCAGGTATTTGTTGTAAATTGGTATTATATTGTAAATAAATCTTAGAGGATGCGAAAAAAAAATCACTTCTCGCTGCTGCCGTACGACAAGTGAAACCGTTATACTAAGTAATCCTCTTCAGTAAATTCAATTACATTACACGTTCATAGATTGTATGGAATCCGTCAGTTTTGAAGTTAGACATCTGAAATTTCGGATGTATTAGTAACTTATAGTTAAACTGTATGTGGCAGACCAAATGCCACGCGAGTGAAGCCGTGGGCAAAAACTAGTTGATTATATGGTGTCGTTTGTATGGTATCTGAACCCATAATACTATCAACAGCAGCCATATCTTTACTTTCTTGTGCTCACTAAAGAAAGCATTGTTACAACATACTATACCCAAGATCGCAGATTCGTATGCTGGCGGGTGGTCTAAGGTTCTTTTTAACGTTCTAAGCTTTTTGGTTCTGACGTCTTCAGAGGGAGCGTAATATGGCGGTCCCGAGTTTGAGTGGTGTGAGGTAGTCCTAATTATAACTGGGTAACTAAAGTTTAGGACTATCGCGATAGCATTTACCGATTAATTAGACACAACGGAATTAAGTAACGTTAAATAAATAAAATAGGAAACATTTAAATCGCAAAAATATACATTTTCAGATTTAAATGGATTTATAAATTATGGCCATCGCTGAATTAGTTTCGAGTAGTTTCGTACGTTCGTTAGTCACTAACTTTAAAAAGTTAAAATTTCGTATTTGAGGTGTAATATCTAGTTGTAAGATTTTCTTTATGTTCACTTCAGGATCACCGGAAGTCGCCTTTTATTTCGTCACTGTATGCTGCTATGGATAATCGGAAGATGCTACAATGGGAGTCCAACATTTTGCCTATTCGGACATAATTAGAATGGGGATCTTTAACGAATACCTGATATTATAGACGCTCGAGATCACTATTTTATGCCCCATCCCAAGGACGGGATATCGAAGCATATTTTTACTAATTTCAAACTATCCTGAGGCACCTGCCGGGCTACATGATGATTTTTTTTTTAAGAGAAAAGATAAAAAAAAAATTAAATAATTAAAAAAGAACCATAAATAAAAAAATAAAATATATATATATATATATATATATATATATATATATATATATATATATATATATAATGTTTGCTGAATCTTCGAATTAATCATCTTGCGCTACAAATTCTGATATTATTTGTGGAAGAAGATGGTCCGGCTGGAAGTCAATAAATTTATCTTAAATATGAAAAAATATTTATTAAAGAGCCACCGTTTCGACCCACATTGCAAACGTATAAATAAGCAAAATACAGACAATTGAAAATTACTAAATTATGGTAAATATTAAAGTTTAAATGTATAAGTATCAAGAGTATTAATAACAAAGTGACAGGAAGGTAGTACATAAGTAATGAAAAAGAAAGTGTTAAAAATTAAAGAATAAGGTATTAAAGATAAAAATTAAAATTACAATGGGTAAATATTATAATTGAAATACAAGTATCAAGGTATCTGAATGGCGGAAAATAAAGATTGGGGAGGGAGAGGGAATCTGAGATAAATATACAGAGCAAGGATAATCATTGTAGAGTATTACTAACAAAGTGACAAGGAATTTAGTAATAAATCAAATAATAAAAATGAAAATGATAATGTTTTAAACAAAACCAATCAAAAGTAGTATTAATTTATTAAATCAAAGTAGATAACAATTAAATTTCTGCTGTTAAATTGTTTACAGTATTTTAAAGGCTTTGTTTTTGTTTCCTATTGCATTATAAAATCTCTTTTTGAGTATTCTTTAATTTTTATTAGTTAAGTATAATTATCGGTGCAGAATACGTACTAATAATGTAATAGGAAATAAAATAACAAACTAAAAAAAAAAAGTCATATTTTCTTACTAATTTCTCTGCTGCTTATTAAAAAAAAAATATTTTTGGGAAGTTGGATTGGTTTTTTATTATTGAGGAAATAAAAAGTACTACTAAAATAGTTCGAATCTTAAACCATTCAATATTTCAAAGAAATGTTTACCAATTATAAGAGGCATAATGTAATAATATTTACTATTACTATACATCAGTCTGTTTTTGTTGCCTGTATGTTTTGATATTTATTATTTAATTTTAAAAGCAGCTGATAACTTTTTACCAGTGGGTGATTAATGTACCCTAGGAAAAAAAATTTTGGTTTTTACATAGACCAATGATGAGACAAAAACCAGCCTTTATATTATGTGGCAACAATTACAATCCTTCTAGACCCCACAGGCCAATTCATGGCTATTAATAGATTAAAAAGTTTATCTAGCAGACAGTTTCGAACTCAGGACTGAAAGCTCAGTAACTCAGCATCCTCCGTAGTTAGCTACCTTTTCTCCACAATCAATTTTTGTTTCAAGGGTTATACCCCTTAGAAATTTAATTGTTAACTACTTTGATTTAATAAATTAATACTACTTTTGATTGGTTTTGTTTAAAACATTATCATTTTCATTTTTATTATTTGATTTATTACTAACTTCCTTGTCACTTTGTTAGTAATACTCTACAATGATTATCCTTGCTCTGTATATTTATCTCAGATTCCCTCTCCCTCCCCAATCTTTATTTTCCGCCATTCAGATACCTTGATACTTGTATTTCAATTATAATATTTACCCATTGTAATTTTAATTTTTATCTTTAATACCTTATTCTTTAATTTTTAACACTTTCTTTTTCATTACTTATGTACTACCTTCCTGTCACTTTGTTATTAATACTCTTGATACTTATACATTTAAACTTTAATATTTACCATAATTTAGTAATTTTCAATTGTCTGTATTTTGCTTATTTATACGTTTGCAAGGTGGGTCGAAACGGTGGCTCTTTAATAAATATTTTTTCATATTTAAGATAAATTTA
Source organism: Arma custos (assembly GCA_037127475.1). Classification (NCBI taxonomy): domain Eukaryota; kingdom Metazoa; phylum Arthropoda; class Insecta; order Hemiptera; family Pentatomidae; genus Arma; species Arma custos. The sequence goes on along the minus strand of CM073762.1, from coordinate 14,279,772 downwards.
TTGACTTCCAGCCGGACCATCTTCTTCCACAAATAATATCAGAATTTGTAGCGCAAGATGATTAATTCGAAGATTCAGCAAACATTATATCTATATATATATATTTTTTTTTATTTATGGTTCTTTTTTAATTATTTAAATATTTTTTCTCTTAAAAAAAAAAAATATATATATATATATACATATATACATTTTCTTCCACTAATATGATTTAAGCTACTACAAAGAACTGCTTTAGCTCAAAATTTAAGCTTCTCTTCTTTTTTTATCACTTAGAATAGTTTCATACTATTGTCGTTCGAAAAGAATTTAAAAAAATTAAGCTATTAAAGTAAAAAATAATTGGTTAAGACATAAATCTAAAATGACAAATAATAATCTAATGTTAATATAACTAATAAAACTGTATAATAAATAATATATCTGTATAACTAATAAATCTGTAAAATTTGAATTTAGTAGTTAAACTAGCTGACTTTTGTACTAAAAATTCCTATTCAGTTGTGAAATTATTTTTTATAAAAGAAAACAAGCAGATGGTCTCAATCAAAAAGTTTTTATACTTCCATTTAATTTGAAATAGGAATATTACCAATATATAAATATCCAATATTAATTCATAAGTTATAATTCCAACAGAAGAGGTTTTATAGCTATTTATTGGTTAGATTAAGCTAAGCAATTAAGTATGTCAAAGGAGTAGGTTTATAGCTGTCCTCAAATTGAGTAAAGAAAGCTCCACAGTGATTTAATGTAAAAACAATTCACTGAGTCATGCTGATCTGAGAACTACAATCAGATATGGAGACATGATTTATAAAATATATATTGAGATTCTAGAAATGTATGTAGTCAAAAAAAACTCTGAATGTTCTACTTGAGTTCTGAGGAAAAGCAGATGGTTGTTCACATTCCCCCATTTTATCCTAGGCATATTCTTTTCTGGATTTCTGATGGAAAATATAGCAGCCCAATCCATTTACCTGGCATTATCATGAAGTACCTCAAAATAATTCTCAACTAAAAGTGCTATTTTAGAATAAAATTCGAAGCAACATTTTCGATAGGTCGAATGTAAATGGAAGATAAACAAAATAATAATCACAAAACAACTTTAATCTCAACTGGCATAATCACAGATGGTTGGAATTGCTATTATAACCATAATAAAACCTCTTCACATTTACGAGATTAGTTCCCTGTAGCCTTGATGATATTGAAATTAGATACAATTCTTAATTTTTAAATGTAAATAAAATGGAATACAATTACTTCAGAAAATTAATTTTCATTATTAGTTATCAATCCTATGATACTATAAATGCGCTGCCAGTATCAAGTATATTCAACACATTCAAAATATTTAAGAAGGCTGAAAAATTTTTGTATTAATTACTGATTTAAAAATTAAATATATGTATCTTATTACCGATGAACCATTAAAATATGTAACTGATTTTTATAGTAACTTATTTAAATAGTAGAGGAACCTTGTTGAATTTTCAATGAGGTCTGTGGAGATCCATGCAGATGTTGCTTGATTATATAGGGGCAGTTTAACTATCAGTACATAAATGAGTTTTAGATTAAATGATAATGAAACGAAAATCCTGAAAAATATCAAAAATCCAGCAACATTCCTTTACTTATTCTATTTCTTTACTTCAAGTGTTAAGAAACCAGGCGCCATTATTGCAGACTTAGTCTCGTAGTACTTAACCCTGCCGCTTATTTACAGCTAGTCGTATCAACATGAACCTAAGATTTATTTAAGCTTATTTCACGTTTCTAGTGCGAATTAATAGTAAAATGTTACTCCAACAAGTGTTTGCGTTTATTTTATATCTGTGTATTAAGTGAGAAAAGTCATATGCAATCAACATGCGTGGATTCCCGCGCGTTGCATGTTGGTACTGAACTGAATTGTATGGATCCGCCATGATGCCTATCGCTGGGCAGGCTTCTTTTTCACGTTTTAAAGTTGATATTTTGTTTTTGTGACTGAGTGCGAATAAATATAAACATGGGAACGAGATAAGAGTTATTAAGGTGCAGTTGGGACAGGGTTTTTACCCTCTGTAACCCTGCAAAGGGACCCTGCAGAGGTTTTTAGTGTTGTGCCAATGTGCTGCTAGGTTGTCAACAAAAATGAACAAGCTCTCGTTCAGGCCGAAGGCCTTGGAAATTACCAAGCCTTTGACCGTATACAGAAATGAGGAACTCCCAGATTTGCCAGAATATTCGGCAATCAATAGAGCCGTTCCTCAATTACCCAGTGGAATGGATAAAGAAGAAGAATGTGTAAGTTCTATAAGAAAAACAGTTGCATAGTACTGTTTGACCACCATGTTGAGCGGCGAAGGTTATTCCTTTCAATTGCTGGCTACAAAACTTGATAAATTAAAACTGAAATTGTGCCCTTTTACAGCTTTAAAATAAAGAAAATTCCATTCCATTAATTGAAATTGGACCCCTTACTGGATAGTTTGATAAAAATAAACAGTCGATTATCGTAGGATGTAAACATAACATAACCTTGGCAATGTAAACATTGTCTCTATTACTTTCTTATTATCTTAAATACAACTATACATATTTTTAGACTTTGTCTTCCTTATTAATAATTACAATAAATTCCTCTTGACAAGCTCATAAATTGCTTTTATCAATGAACATCATTCATGCAATGTGGAAGGTTATAACAACATTAACTTAAAAGTTGACTGACTTTTTTTATACATCAATATTAAATGAAATGAGAAATATTTATGCTTTTACTTCATTATTTCACTAATAATTAACCAGTCTAGTTTTACTTTTTTGCTTAAGTTGAATGGGATAATTAATTGGCTATAATGAATTCCATTGTACATAAGGAGCTTATCAGTTTCTTACATTGTTAAAACAGGCTTATTGCTCCATTTATTATGATTCTAATAAACAATTCTTAATGTTGTCATCTTCTTTTTGATCTTCTTTGTATCATTAGTTAATTGTCTCAAGTTAAAAAGAATATGTCAATGATTTCCTTATAGCCTTATTTTATAAACTGCTCATTTCGATTAAATAATTCATTATATGTTAAGCTTTTTAAAACTTGTCAAAGTTTCAGTCCATTTCATTAATGATGATGGAACAATCAGTGTGACAAATTGTTTTTGAATTACTGATAATATTTTTTATGGATTTTATTCTGTCTAGTTAAAATAAATTTATTTTGAAAGGATAATCCTTCTGCCTAATGTGTGTGTGATCAATAGATTAGAAATATTGGTTTAATTTTGAACTCATTGAGTCCATGAATATTCACAAATGGAACACGGAATACTATTTTCTTTATCAAATTTTAGATCAGAAACTTAATCCACAAGGCTGTATACACATAAACATAATTATATAAAGCTAAAGAAATCAAGGAATTGTTTGATTTATTTGCGTATTAAACATTGTCAACTTATATTGGAAAGAGAAGTAAAGACATATGAACATTGATCAATGTATTTCTAAACTTATTGATATATTATGTAACTGGTCGAATACTTCTTTATTAACTATACTTTTCATGCCTAGAATGAATCGTGTTGTTCTATAAATCAAAATGGTATCCGCACCTTTTTTAAAAGTTCGTCTATTGAAACCTATTATATTTGTTGTTATCCGAGTTTATTGTATTTAATATTATTCAACATATAGGATGTTATGTTAATGTAGAGTAATTTGCAATTACGTTTCTTGAAAGTATTTTGTTATTACACTTCTTTATTGGGTTCCATAAAGACCGTGTATTTAGGATGTACGTCAGATAATGTATATTAAATGAAGCTTTACACTGAGGCTACCAACCGCTTTGTGACTTGGCCGCAAATTTTAAATTCTTTTGTCTTGGGTATAATGCCATCAATCCCTTAAATTCCTTCTTCCCATTTTCTGACTGCTAGGACAGAATCGGTATAGTAGAAAGTAGACTGATCGCAGGCAGTCTGGTATGTTTTAGAGGATTCATTTTTTTAATACTTCATACAATTCATGGTTATTAACAAAATAATTAATTAATCTGTTAATAACCATGGATTGTTTTTGTGGGATACAGCGCTTGCTCTAGCCTATGGCACATCCGTTTGCAATTGTGACCAAGGCGCCCTCCAGTAGGAGAATGCACGGTGTCACAAAAAACCCAGAAAAACCTGGTGTTTGAGCTTAATCTCGTATAAATCACCTCTCTGTACAATCATTGGCTTTGAATCGGTACAATCCCTCATCATGTACTTAATCCAAGATCCTTCATGTTTTATACTTTTTCAGCTGGTGGGAATAATAGTGGTAGGTTTTTTAAAATTTTATATACTTTTTGTATGATCATTTCACCCTTTATAAGAAAGATAGATAGCTTCTTAATTAAATTAGTCATATTTCGGATCCTTAATTAATTAGATTCATAATATTTTCAATTAGGCTTTCTAAGGTAACTATATATTTCCAAAATATCATAATCTTCACTGACGATCATACATAATTCTCTTAAAACGGATAATTTTTGAATTATTGGGAACTTTATTTTCATCATAGCTATTTTCCCAGCGTTTACTCCACTTTCATGCTTGGTTAAAGGCTTTAATGAAAGGCCGTAGGAATGTTTTATTAAATGAGTTATAACTTAATGTATAAATTGCTTAAGTGTTAAATGATTGTATTAGATCAGGACTTCATGAAAGTTGTTTAAGTGAAAAGGTTAATTTAACATCTCAGACATGTGTCTACTTAAAGTTCGTGATTTCAGCTTTTTAGAATTCTTCATTTTCGGGTAAGAATTAAAAAAAAAACAAGAATTTTTCTGGTAATTGAATGTAAAAAGGCAGTGATAACTGTTTGTATTGTCACCTCAAAATTAATTGACAGATACAAGATGAAAATGATTAAAATTTAAATGGACAGCCGTAGTTAAAGTATAGAGTTCATCACTAGATATGAACGCTACAATCATATTTTACAGGGGAAAAAGACTAGCAACTAATATAATTATACAGCTTGTTTTATTACCTTTGGTTGCCTCAGTGTATGGCTGGAATTAAGGCGGCAGGAAGGTAATCCCATGGATTACCTATCTATTCTATGCTAGGAACATTAAATTTATAATACTGCAATTAACACTTGAATATTGTTCTAAAAAAAATTACATGATTGCTGTCATGCATGTGAAATTTGGGAGAAAGGAAACAGGATTTATTCAATTTTTAAAACAATAATGGGTTAAATAACTGCAGTTATGCATATATATTTCTCTATGTTTATATAAAAAAAAGATTTTGTATTAAATTTATAAGGTGGGATAAAATCAACTTTGAATTTGACTGAGTACCCTCATTTTTTTATTTTGGACATGAAACTATCCCTCCTTCTTGTCATATTCCAAAAATATTGGAAATTTCACATCTTCCATCTTTATCTCTTTAATGTTCTTCGAGTTCTTGCTGTATTGTTCAGAATATTTGTGTCGAAAACTTATTTTTGCGATGTAATTCTTCTCTACCTAAAATAATAAAAATCACAAAACCTATTCTAAGTCAAAGATTTAAAGGTAGAAATATCTATAAAATTTATATTATTATTTAAAAATGGAAGAACAATAATGAAAAATGAATAAACAAGTACTCATGTTTTATTGTGCCTTACAGGAGGCTGTATTTTAGAGAAAAAAAATATTTGTTTAGCATAAAAAAGAATGTTATTGGCTATATTAACTAGAAATAATAGCAAAAAAAAAGGCTACAAACATATATACGGATTCATCTTGAATGATAATAGTTGACCTTGATTATATATGTGGAAGACGACTGACTCTCAGGTTAGAGTTAGATTTGTGATGTAAATGTGAACATTAGACACCGGGCACCCCGCTCCCCCCTCGAGAGCCCTGAAGAAGATCTGCAAAGTGGATCGAAACGTTGGCTATTTAATAAAGATTTCTCCCTAAGAGAAATTTATTGACCTCCACCCGGACCATTCTCTTACACACAAATACGGATTGATTAAAAAGTCTGTATTTCTGAGAGATAAAATGCGTGCCAATTTAAATTTACAATTACATACTGTACTTAACTGAAACAAGCATAGTTGTGATTTTGACCTTATCACTTTAGACATATATATATATATATATATATATATATATATATATGTGTGTGTGTGTGTCTGTACAAACCAGATGAATCATGGTTGATTCAGCATCTGTTTGACGATTTGTATTATTTACAAATTATAATTCATTTTTGCATATCAGCATCTTTGCACAAAGATAATGTTTATTTTTCAATTTATTATAAACTAGCTTATGCCCGTGGCTTCGCTCGCGTGGAATTATGTCTGCCACATAAAGTTTCGTGAAAGATCATTTTAAATAAATAATTTAATTATTTTTTAAAAATATAAGTTACTCGTACATCCAAAATTTCAGATGTCTAACTTCAAAACTGATTTCCTGATTTGCCTTTAATTATGTACTATGACGGGGAGGGCACATGCCCCGTGCCCCCACATAAATCTGCCCTTGCTCTAGCCTATGGTGTATAACCTATTATACTCAATAAGTTTCCTATATTACTGTAAAGTTTCATCCAAATCCGTTCAGTAGCTTTTGCGTGAAAGAGAGAAAAACATACAAACTTTCACATTTATAATATTAGTAGGATATCAAATCAAATAGTTTCACTCACGTTCTTTCTGTTATTTTAACAACTATTACCATGTGATTTGCCTTTAATTATGTCCTGTAATGGATTCTCCACAGTACCTAAAAAACTGTCGGGGGGGCACGTGTCCCCGTGCGCCCCCCTCTAATTCCGCACTTGCTATAGCCTATGTGTTATTCTCATGTATAACCTATATTACTGTAAAGTTTCATCCAAATCCGTTCAGTAGGTTTTGCGTGAAAGAGAGACAAACATACAAACTTTCACATTTATAATATTAGTAGGATTGAATTTTTGTTATTTTTTGTAAGGGGTTAATTAACATGTTGCCAATTAGTTTCTTGATGCTCTATTCACCACTTTATTTATTATATTTTTTATATATTGTAATAAATGTATTTTGAATGCTTAAGTTGGAATTTTCTCATCAAAATCCGAGGCCAAAAACTATCAATTGAAAGTTTTTACCCCAAGCAATCAGTTTGAATGAAATCAAGGTTATTTTGATTAATTAATCGTAACCACTTTCATTTAACATTTATTACAAATATATAGAATTGTTTTCGATCTAAATAAACAACTAATTCAATTTAAAACATTTTTATGGAATTGAAAATCTTCTCCTTAGACTAGTTTTTTTTATCTTATTTGTAATGGCTGATAATTGAACAAAACAGTTTTATGTTCAAGAAAAAAAAAAGAATAAAAGGTTGTTCTTTCATATTTACATTTTATTCCCCTGCTTCTTGTTGTTGTTTTTTATTTAATAAGTGTTCAATTCCAGGAACATCATCTTCAACGGGCAATTGTCACTGGTCTTATCATCCCCACGCCAGAAGTCTCGATAATGGAGGATAGAGAAGCTTTCGAACGTCTCTATCCAGCCAATTATAAACCACCTAGGCAGCTGATTCACATGCAACGTAAGATGCTTATATTCTTAATCTAATGACTTAATTTTAGAATGATTTCTTAATAAAGAATATATTTGATAATTATTTATACTATATAATTTAAAAGTTAATTATTTAGTATAATTAGAATAATTTGTTCTAAGTTCATATTGAATGATAATTGTTGACCTTGATACTATATGTGGAAGAAAGTGGTCCGGGTAGAGGAGGTTAAAGAATTTCTCATACAATAAGAGAAAACTTTATTGAATAGCTGACGTTTCGACCCAACTTGCATGTCTTCTTCAGGGCTGTGGGCTGAATAGGTCTAGCTCTAGATAAACACACCTACTGTTTACCTACTGTTACTATGACCAACAGTAGGTGTGCTTAGCTAGACTTAGATCTATTCAGCCCACAGCCCTGAAGAAGACCTGCAAGGTGGGTCAAAACATCGGCTATTCAATAAAGTTTTCTCCTATTATATGAGAAATTCTTTGACCTCTACCCGGACCACTTTCTTCCACAAATTTGTTCTAAGATTTTATTTACTTTTTCCAAATGTTTTTGATGATATTTATGTTTATAATGATGTAAATTCTTGATTATATGATATCTTTTTTTAAGGATTCTAATTTTATTAATACATTTTTTTTAAGTTTATGGTACCTTAAATAGCTTGTACGTGTGCATCCATTTGAATTATAATAGCTTGAACTTTTTTCTCATTTTAACCATTATATCACCATAACAAATCATTCAGTCAACTGAATGAATAATCTTTTAATTAGAGCTTAATATCTAAAACCACAATTTTGATATGAGCAATCAAGAAACCACACCTTGATAAGAAAACATTTTATGAGAATTAGTATTTAATAATGAAGTATTGACTTCAATCTTTGGTATGATTATTTCGATGTAATGATAATAAAGAAAAGTTGCACTTTCTACTTACATTTTACATATAATGTTGGTGATTTTTTCAGCATTTTCAATGGAAGAGGATGTCCCGGACTATGACATTGACTCTGAAGATGAAAAATGGCTTTCGAAACAAAAACTTGACATCACTCCTTTAAAAGTAATATATAGATGTTACTATAAGTATTTTTCAATAGTTATATTAATAATTATAAATGTTAAAATACCAGTTTCCGGGATTTAATAATTTTTTTGTTTTTATATTAAGTTATTTTATTTTTATGTAGTTTGAGGAAATGATGGACAGGCTCGAAAGTAACTGGACTCAAAACTTTGCCTCACAAAACAGGAAAGAGCTTCTACTCAAAGATGATGATGAGCTCTCGATAGCTATCTTCGACTATTGGCTCAGTAAACGACTCGCTAAGGTTAGTAGGTCGTAAGTCTTAATAATTTGTTCTGATTATTGTTTTTTATTTATATTTAGTTTTCTTAATCTAGTTAGTCGATATTTACTTTATTCCCCGAGAATATTTACTCCCATCTTAGTAGCATTTAATTTTTTATGAAACATTTCAAAAGCTATATTTTATACTTATAGTTTTAATACTTGGTAATTCGTTAATTGCTTTTAATAGAAAAGTATGTGTCTCTTGAGTTAGAAAATAGTATTTAATATTTAATCAGAGGAAAATGCTTTTGAGCTTGGAAATACCTGTCACTTAAACATACTTTTTTTAAAAAAAACTTGGTGGTGTCAAGGGAACCAAGAGAAAATAATATTTTAATAGGAGAAATATTTTTTTAGAATTTAGATGGTGAAATATATAAAGACTATTTTTCGTGGAGCTATAAGGTTGGGGAGTATTGTCTATAAAGTAGTTTTTCTTCTAAAATATATAATTGATAATATTCAAATGGATAAACATTTGGTATGAAGATAAAGTTTGGACCTCCTAGAAGCACTTATATATTATCAACTCAGTTTATGCACTAAGTTTCAACACTCAGTTTGGAGCCACTGTGGAAGTCTCTCAAAATCTTAAAAACTGGACAATAAAGGTGTAAACATATCTAAATTTGGATTGAAATTTATCCCCATTCAATTGCAATGGTGTTATTTCTGTCTAGGAAACGGTATATTTACCGAATTTCTTCTTATTTTTTCTCTCAGCATGGAGATTCATCTAGCCATCGCAACCAGGCATCTTAGCCTCTCGCAAGTGCCCTCATCTCTCCTTTCTCTTTCCCTCTTGATCACTGATTAGCTCCAAGGCTCAATATATTTATTTGAATCAATTTTACATCCCTTTAGGTGTTAGTGCTGAAAGTGCCGTATGTAATGAAAGTAACTATGAATATTGAAAATCCCTAGGGAGTTTTAGGAGTATATTTAAAGGTCATTCCTTACCTTATCCTGATGCTCCTGCTGCTGATTTGGTTGTTCTCTATTAATGCATAATCAGCCATCTAAAATTCAAAAGAAAAACAAAATCAATTAATTATTTAAACCACTGCTGTATAACATAATTGTAAAAATAATACTTGTAGTTGCAGGTTTTTAATTTCTTTAAAGTTGGTGATAATAATAAAATACAAATCTTGAATTTTTTACATTTTTCACTTTTTTAGTTAAGCAATGCTTTATAATCCCGAAAATTTAGATTCAGAGCCATCTTAAAAAGTATATTATGATAAATAAAGTGGCAAAGTATCGTATTAGATAAAATTTTGCTTGACTAAACTAGCGAAAAAGTTGAGCTTTGAAATTTTGAAGTTATTCCCATTTGATCCTGAATGCCTCATTTATAAATATTATATTATAACATTTTTTTAAAGAAATATGTCTATTGATAGACATCTGCGATAAATTATGTCGCAGATGTCTATCAATAGGATTAACACTATGGAGAATGGAGATAGTTGGGGGGGCAAGCCAAGAAAACACCAAATAAGTCGGAACTTATTTATATTTGTGCCGACGTTTCAACCTACTTTGTAGGTCATCTTCATGGCTATGAGAGAAAAAAAAAATTATATAAAACATTACAGTACCAATAATATAATAACATATAAAGTGAAGATAAGTATAATAATGACAGATATATAATAAAGTTACGACCTCTACCCGGACCACTTTCTTCCACATATATTATCAAGGTCAACAATTATCATTCAATATAAAAGAATTTAAGATTGTTTTTTTTTCTCTCATAGCCCTGAAGATGACCTACAAAGTAGGTCGAAACGTTGGCACAAATATAAATAAGTCCTGACATATTTGGTGTTTTCTTGACTGGACCCCCCAACTATCTCCATTCTCCATTATATCATCCAGTCAACTGTTTTCCTCTCTAACAAGATTAAAAACATGGTGGTAAAATACACATCACACAAGTTCCACATACCCTGCAAAGGTTGTGTGATGTGTATTTATCTTTTATTTAATTATCCAGTCCTTTCATAGTTTAAATTTAGTTCATGTTCACCTTTCCTTAGTTTTGTACTTATTTCTTCTTAAAATAATTAACATATGCTGTGAATTTTAGTTAATATGGATTATTTGGAAAATGTTTTTATCCTTAAGCTGCTTAAAATGTTTTTTCATTTAAGATTGCTGAATGAACACATCTAAATTATATAAGAATGTATTTTTAAAAAAATACACAACCAACATGAGTATCAAATAAATTACAATAGAAAAATATTATATTTTAAATAATGTAACTTACGAGTATTTAATCTTTTTAAGGAATTCTATTGATTTTAATTTGTTTTGTCTATTTGCAGCAACCTCAGCCATTGGTACCTTGTGTCAGGACGGAAGCCAACAATAGGGTTCTGGGTGGAAGCGGCAATGCCAACTCGGATAACAACCCTTATCTGGCATTTCGTCGAAGAACGGAAAAAATGCAGACCAGAAAGAATCGTAAGAATGACGAAATGTCTTATGAGAAAATGGTCAAACTTCGAAGAGATCTATCGAGAGCGTTACAACTCCTTGATCTAGTCAAGCGCAGGGAGTCGGCAAAAAAGGAGTTATTGAAGCTTTCTATACAACTATACGAAAAGAGGTGTGTTAGATTTTTAGTTGTATGTTAGTAAATTAATTTTATAACTTCAAAATAAACATTAACCCTGGGTATAGGGTTGAAGTTTATTTTTCAAGAATTGTCTTAAATTAATTCATCACTGTAGACGATTTAGTGGCTTACAGATACAATAAATCGTTAGTAAAACTTAGTTTTAATGAGCAAGATAATTTAATTTTTAATATTGCTCTCTCTGAGGGCTTTTGTTTCTAAATTATGCTAAGATTTTCAAGAAAAAATCAAGCTTTTAGGAATTGACTTATCTATCAGCAAAAAACATTTTGGAAAAGTTGGACCGTTTTTGGCCTTTAAATTATATGATTTCACTAGTATATAATGTCAGTGATAAAAATTAAAAATGCCATTGGAGACATTGAACCACTTGAACATTAATGGGTACTAGTATGATAATTTACCTCTTATTACGAGAATAACTCTTATCCGCTTTATCTATCTAGACTAGTGCTGTCTAATTTTTCTTCAAATTTGTACTTTGATTTCTTATGGTTTTATGTTTTTCAGATTAATAGTAAGCAGGATCAAAAAAAAAAGTTCCAAACTGCCTGTTTTTACAACTATTTGAGAACAATAAAAAAACAGTTTTAATAATTCTTCTTATTTAATTTAATAGTTCTTAATAATAATAGAAGGATTATTAAGAACTATCCTATAAAGTTATTTCCAATTTTCTTTTCTAATAATGTGTGTTTATTACTTTGGTAAAATTATGATAGCTCATCTTCATTTTTTTTTTTTACTTAATCCAGTAATTATAATTTTGGTACTTAATAGATTTTATTATTTATTATTAATAAATTTTGTTATTCACAGGTATGAAGCTAATGACTTCTCGGGAAGCCTGTTGAATGAAGTCTCGACCTTCAAGACAGTGAGGCCTGCATTCGCTCCAATCTATTCAAACCAGTACAATTCTTCTTCACACAACCATCATCCTCCCTCATGGCCCCTCAAACCTCCAAAGGTTAATATTAAAATATAGAGTAAATTTCTGATTTTTTAAAACAATTGTTAACAATTCATATTGCCTTCTTATTCTGTTTAATGATTAATATCTTATTATTTATTTATTACTGGGCTCTACAGTCCTTAAAGAACCTTGGCCTCTGCTAATTTCTTCTGTCACACACCTCTGTGACCGCCGCAAGGCGCCACCAGCAGTTTATATTGATCGCCTTCAGGTCCCTCCACATCATCGAGCCACCTTAGACAGTACTCAATCTTAATTTTGAACCATCATTCAGTCTCTTGTAGACCAGGGGTCGGCAACCTTTTGCTTCAGAAGGGCCACAAATGTTGCCAGAGTATCAATGTGCCGCACGGTTTTTATATGTACGGGCATGTAATTTCAAATTTGAAATAAAACGTATATCTACATTTTTAATCACACACATATATATATATATATATATATATATATATATATATATATATATATATATATATATATATATATATATATATATTCATATAATCATGTCTATTTAAATTGAATTACTATACTCACATAAAAGTAAGAACTAGTGAGATTTTTGCAATTGCATTTGACTTGCAAGTTTTTTAACGTCTGCTTTCATTTTAGTCATTGACAAGCGCAGTATTACGTCTAAATGTTTATCTGTTAACCGCGAACAATTATTATTTTTGGGGTAGTTGAGAATTGAAAAAGTCTGCTCACACAAATACGTACTACCAAACATAGTGATTATCTGCTGAGAAACCTTTTCAATTCTTTGAAGTATTCAGAACTCAAACCTCCGTAGAACTGTACCAAGCCAGTGCTTTCCTTAAATGCTGTTTTAAGTGTGCTATAATTTTGCAAATCTATTATGGTCATTTGCAAATTGCTTGGTACATCATTAATATCAATTGCATAAGGGGTTTGGAAAATTTCCATGTTAAGGGAGATCTTTTTAAAGTAGGTGAATCGATTTACAACCTCAGTTTCTCATTATAATATTTTGCCACTAAAAATTATCTCCAGCTTCTTCCACGGCTTTCTTGCAATTAGGAAAATGGCCAAGCTTTCTTTTATCAATATGTTTAATAAACAGTTTTAGTTTCATCTCAAATGACTTTACATCTGAATACATATTGCAAATCAATTTGCATTTTCGCTGCAAGCTTTTGTTGAGCTGATTCAGTTCCATAGTCAAATCAGTCAAAAAACCAAGATTGATAATCCACTGCTTGTTAGTAAGCTCTTCGACTGGTTTTACTTTCATCTCCATGAAGTTGCCAATTTCTTTCCTCAAATCAAAACCGTTCCGAACCGGCACCTCGACTGAGCACAGTAGCAAGCCACGCCGCCATGATCAGCTTACAGATCTTCCAAAAACTTTTGGAGACAAACAATACGAGACATCACAGTCTTGATAAACAGTTCTTAAGAAATGAATTATGAATTTTTTATTATTCCGCGTGGGAGCGAGCTTTCAAGAATACTCTCATCATCACCCAGAAGCATGGCCGTATAAATCTAGTGGATCATAGCAATCAATAGTGGTATTACACGGTCTTTTGCTTCGGTTTTTTTTTTGCGGGCCGCACCGAGATGGTCCGCGGGCCGCTGGTTGCCGACCCCTGTTGTAGACCATCCTTGGAGTTCTCGTTGGGTTCATCCTCTCCACATGCCCCAACCATCGTAGTCTTTTGAGCTGGATCACTTTCACTACATTGGGCTCTTTGTGTAGGCCCCTTAGCACTTTATTGAACCTGATTCTTCACTTGTCCACCACTCTAATAGTCCAAAGCCTGGATAAAAGAGGAGGGTTGTGGTGTCTGACAAGCTCACCCAGTAAAAAGTGCTCAATGCTAACTGCTAATGTTTTGTACATGGCAACAGTAAATAAAATCCCTACAGGGGCCGTTTCGGATTTAGGAGGACTCGGACAATGCTGTCGCATGACAATATCAAAATTAATATCTTATTATCATTTATAATTTTATTTTTTCTATTTATATTTGTTTGTATTTGAATAGTCTAATAGGAAGTGTTGGGCATTTCTCATATTTTCTAAGTTGGAGTTGTAATAAGAATTACACACTGAAATAAAATGAAATCGTAAAAAGAAATGTATTAATGAAATATATGTAAGAGAAAAAGGGTAAGTTATTGTTAAAGATATCTTTGAACAAGAGTGCTAATAAAAGACATAAGAAAAATGAAACAGGCTTTATTGCTTTAGAATCTCTCTTTAGGGATATTATTTTCAATTACCACCCCTTGTATTTGATCAAGAAAAAATAATATCTGTGATTTATTTTCGAGTTTTTTTTGTCTTTTTTTATCGGCAATCCTCAGTGTTTATATGGGCAATTTTTTTTTTAATTTTCAAATTCATTCTCAGTAATTTTAGTTCATTAAGTTTTGCCAGTATCTGACTAAATAAAATATTTTCTATTTCTCTTTTTGTCTTATATTTAAATAAATATATTATAATGTCTTCGAACATCTCATCACATTTGTTGGTTTTTAAAAAATATGCTTTGTTTTTTATTTGTTATTTATTTACAATGAAGATTAACCTTCTTTTTTTTAATCTTTTAAATTTTCTTAATCTTTCCTTCTTGGTTTTCGAAAAATAAAATAATACATAATTCTTTTTATTTTTATTAATTCCTTTGTGAAAATAAAATAAATTCTATTCAAAACTTGTTCCAATTAAAGTTTTATACATTTTTTTTATTATCTTAACTTATTTCATTTAAACAAATATAAGTTTACACTACCATTGCCTGTTTTTTTAAGGAGGATCTTAGTACTGTAAGGAAAGAAAAAAGACAGTATAAGAAAAGGAAGCATAAAGGAGGGACTACTAGTAGTAGTAGCGGAGGACCCGCTGCCAACAGCACTGCTGGTGGTGGCGGTGGTGCTGCTTCTTCTGCCGAGGAGGATGTAGAAAGTCCCGTTTCTCCCCAATTAGCGTTTCCTTTCCATAGGACACCTTTGACAACGTATCATGCGGTAATTTTTTTTTCATTTAATTTTATATTAAGACTGCTTATTTAGTTTTGATTCAAAATAATATTGTTTTCTATGAAAAGTATTTATGAAATGGAAAAAAAAGGTAATATAGAAAATGTTCTCGAGACGAAATTTGATTTATGCATGAACAATGTTATTTATTACGGTGATTATACATTTCATAGTTTTTGTCAACTCTTCATATAATAAGTCTTATCCTGTACTAACAACTAAATATACTTGAGTATAGAATCATATTTTGTTTGGTTGTATATCTCCTAACTTCTGTCCAATATCATTGGATTATTAAAGTTCTGCTATCAAAATCATTGCTGATAGTCCAGGATCCCTGGTACATTTTTGCACTTGATTACTATCAAGCTGAATCTTCGTGAATAGCTTCGTTTTGATGAGACGCCCAACAATTTCCTTTACCAAAATCCTCGATTGTGGTAGCTAACAGAAGTAGCAAGAATAAAATATGTCGATTTGATGATTCTCCAAAATTTAAGGATAACATACCACGCAATTTGTAGGACAATATGACAGTTAAATTATGTAAATATTAACTAAGTAAAAACAATTAAATCAGGTGGTTAGAAATAATTTTTGATGACCTCATTATCGATCAACATGTATCAATAACGAGGTCATCAAAAATGATTACTAGCCAGCTGATTTTTGTTTTTTGTTTTACTTAGTTAATATTAATATAATTTAACAGTCATATTGTCCTACAAATTACGTGGTATGTTATCCTTAAATTTTGGAGAATCATCAAATCGACATATTTTATCCTTGCTACCTCTGTTAGGTACCACAATCTAGGATTTTGGTAAAGGAAATTGTTGAGCGTCTCATCAAAACAAGCTATTCACGAAGATTCAGCTTGATAGTAATCAAGTCCAAAAATGTACCAGGGATCCTGGACTATGATGTCCATACTTACCAGATTTGCTACTTATCTCCATTAAAGGAAATCAATCTCAGCTTCTAGCTATTGTAATCTTTTCTATACCTGTACATTTCACGATTTAACACTAACTAGCTCATGGATCTATAGGGCCTGTGCTTTTATGCTATAGTTAACTTGGCCACACCTGAATCTGCTTATAGCATAAGCCTTGTGAATCTAATATTATCAAATAACCCTTTCCATGCAGCTACCATAGCATTTATTTGTTATAACCGAATTTCCTTCAAGTAGCTGAGAAAATAAGTTTTGTGTTTATAATTCTTGAACCGAAATAGCCTTCCTATCCCCAGGTTTGGTGTTTTGTTTCAGAACTTTCCACTAATATTCAATGATAATTCGTCGATGATATTGAGAAGGCAGAGCTAAATTTAATTTACCATTTTTTATTTCTATTTTCTATTATTCTGTGATAATTTCTTTATATATGATATTTGTAATAATTCTTTCTCTTTCTATATTCAAAGATGTTTTAACTTATATTCTTAACAAAAGATAATATAAAAGAAAAAAAAAACGTACAAAGAAATTGTAGTGGACTTAAAACTCTTAGTTGTTAATGAAAATTAATGCAAGTTTATAAACCAGATATTTTTTAATTGTATGAAGCAGCATCAATAAAATTACTTTGCTTTAGCAATTTTAAGTTTTAGAGGTATTTATTTGAAGTATAGTTGATATATGTTTGTTGAAACACGCATTTCTAGATGAAAAGATTATCGAAGCATACACATTTCCCATAATTACATTCTTTTTCATACTAAAGCTCATGATAACTTGTTTTTTT
Source organism: Arma custos (assembly GCA_037127475.1). NCBI lineage: Eukaryota > Metazoa > Arthropoda > Insecta > Hemiptera > Pentatomidae > Arma > Arma custos. Next base: position 14,262,432 of record CM073762.1, on the reverse strand, counting down.
GGAAAATATTAAAGGAGAAACGGATGAAAAGTTAAAACTTGTTCTGACTCAACTCGAAGCGACAACCTGCAGAATAATTACCGATTATCAGTTATCATTGTTGTACAGTTTTTTCTTATTATATTTAAATAGATCGTGATAAATCTTGTCTAATGGCGATACAATATATTTTCTTTTGCTTTTGTGTAATTTAATTTTATATAAAATTTTAAATTACAGGCAGTAAAAGGTGGAGGTGTTGGAAACTGGAATTGGACTAGCCCCGAAGAAGGTGGAGCTGGAGAAGAGCGCTACAGGTTTAGTTTAGCAACGCTATCCTTTCCAAAACCTACATGCGTTGGTCTTGTCAGGCGACGGGTTGGCAGGGGTGGCAGGTAATCATTTATGTTTAATATTTCTGATTATAAATTATATTAAATCATAGTTTTTTATTTAATGCAACTTATAAACTATCTTCACTTCGGTGAATATTTACTTTCCCCATAAATTAAAATGCTTTTGGAATGTATTAAAAGTTATCGCAGGAGAATAAAATGCCCGTTTCACAAACCCTAAGAGGTGAATAATTAATTAAGGAGAAAGTATTGTACAAAATTTATAATATGAATACTAAGTTTCCCTACTTCTATGGAAGCAATAGCATTTCCGTATTATTACAAAATAATGCATATTATTTAAAACATTTATGTAGAACCAATATTTTGTACTTAAACCTTTTATATTACTACTAGGAACATAATTATTTAAAATGAAAATAGTGAGCAAAATCGTAGTAACATTCCTAATTATAAAATACTCGTTTTCAAAATCTAATAACGAGTGAGAGATAAATAAGTAGTTTTATTAAATAAACATGGAATCAATATGTAAAAAAAACCTACTTACGATTAGAGCAAGAAAAATAAGTTGTGAATTGCATAGCTTCAGTGCACACTGCAATGTGTATATCCTCTATCTCCCATCAACAATCTCTCATTTTGAAACCTTAAATAAGACAAACCCAGTGTTTAGTTCTTTTAAAAACCAAAAGAGACTATATATCGATTTTATCAGTAAATAGATAAATTGTTCAAGACTAACGCTAGTCTAAGAAATTTAGGCTGTTAGATAGTTTAAGAGACTTAGCTGAAATTAATAAATGTTATAATATAGTCAAATAATTTTAATTGTATTTACGGTTGACAATGATGGTCAATGTTTCTACTTCCTATTAATCATAATAGTTAATGTTTGTATTTACTATTAATAATAATGGCTTTTACTTAGTTTTTGATTTTAAACAATTGTATTGAGCTGTGAAATCATAAGAGAAAACAATCATGAGTCAGGATATGGACATCTTGAGAGCAAAGATGTCACAGGGCAAAAGCAACTAGAAGTCTTATCAGCTCCACCTCCAGTTTCACTTTGAATCATATTAATTCTGAACAATGGCTACACAATAAAGGCTTTATCCTGATAAATCCTAAAAAATGTAATGTTTATTTTAAAACTTAAAAAAATATTTGTATAATATATGCACAATACAGATACATTACATTAACATCAGATTTGAAACTAGTCTGAAAAATACTTTTAAGATCCTATAACAGTTTCCAAATATTGTTCGAAAAGTTCTTTTATATTGCTTGGCGTTCATGATGCTTCATGTATATCAATTTATTGGAGAAGAAAAAAACTTTTTCTTATTGTAATTGTGCTTGCTGTAGACACATTCTTAATCAATTTCTTCATAAATATTCTAAAGTGGAGAATGTTGATGGTTTCAATTTGGAATGAAGTGTATTGTTCTCTTTAAGTGAAACTTAAAAAAAAAAAATTGTCAAGGAATTCATACGACTTTATTTTATTTTGTGTGTGTATTTGTTATAGTTATTTATGTGTTTGTTTATTAATGTTTAATTATTTTGTTTTTATAGAGTTATCCTTGACCGGGCTGGACCCTCTATGGACGACTATTGGTCTTCGTTAGACTTCAAAATTCAAGATAGTGCTAGCAGACCTAAACCTCCAATACCGTGCGTACTTTTTAATCTCACATCGATAAAAGTATTTTGTGCACTGTTTACTGGTATGGTTTGGTTAATAGAACGACACAATACTGTTGTTTGTTAAAAAAAATAAAAGATAATATTTTACAAGTATAAAAATGTAAAAGAAGATGATTAACCCTTAATTTTGCTGAATTTAATAAAAGGCCAATCAGTAATTGTGATATTATTAATTTTTGAAAGATTGTATTATGTTCAGTTTTCACAAGTATTTCTTTGTTTATGTATTCCAATTGTTTGTTTTTTTGTAATTAAATGTATAAAATTTTGTATTTTATGAAGATAATTTATATAAATTTTAATAATGTATAATAAAAATGATAATATTATTATTTTCAAAAAGTATTTGTGTATTTATGTATTTGTATACCCTTCAGGAATTATTAAATGAATTTTTATTTTTTATCGAACTGGATACAAATTTTGCATTTGCTGCTACTATTTAAAAATTTAAATTGATTAACATTGCAAACTCTTTACGATTATAATTCGTGAAATTATTGTTTATATATATATATATATATATATATAAACAGCGCTTAAATGTTTTTATTTGAATTTCTAATTGATAGCGATTATTATTATTTAATTTAAGTTGTTGGGGCCCTAACATAGCATGTTTGTAAATTGTAACATATCATGTATACTTGTAAGGTAACCGTTTTTTCAGGAATTGAGCTAGTCAGTTTCAAGTTGATTTTTTATTTTGAATTTTCTTATTTACATTAAGCGGAATTATGTGCTAATACTTTTCACTAAGATGTTTACATTTCTAATGTTTAGATGTTCGCGGTACTATAGACCTAAGCCACCTTGCGATCCTTCTCCTGCTGTTACGGAAGCAGAGGACGATTTGAAGTCGGGATCTATCTGCCTAACTGTAGAATCATTGACCGATTGTGAATCTACAACGGTAGAATTAGACCTTGGCGAGCTGTTTCCTGATTTGGAAATCCCATGTGCAGGATCAACTAATATGATCGTCGACCCCCCGACTGAAACAGGATCTTCAAGGTTTTTGCTCGACCCCGCTGCAGCGATAGCAGAAAGGTTGCAACCTCCTCCTCCTGTTACTACTCAAAATGGGCCTACTAATCACAGCGATTGTAGGTTATATTTTATTCTTTCAAACCATTCCATGCTTATAATTCAACTTTGATGTATGTTATAAAAATAATTAAACTCTATACTCTACACTGAATACTTTAAATTAACTACATGTCTTATCTCTTTATTTAAAAAAAAATGGTTTAAATATTTTTAAAGCGTGAAAATTATCTCATAGATGGTGGTAGTGGGGTTTGGAATAGCAGTGGCTGTAAATGGAGTAGTAGCGTTCCGGGCAATGGCACGGCGAATAGCTCACCAGTTCATCTTAATACGAAATATGCGTCAAGGTCGTCGACAACGACACAGCTCAACAGGTATGTTGTTTAATTTTATTTCTTAATAAAAATTTATATTATTTTTAAATAAGTTTATTTTAATTATAATGTCACATTTTAAAATTTATCAATAGGAATTAATGGACGTATGTATATCCGAAGTTAAAAGTCCTTGTAGATAAGATTTCTGTTTATTTATTAATTACTAGCTTATGCCCGCGGCTTTGCTCGCGTGAAATTTGGTCTGTCACATAAAGTTTCGTGAAAGATGATTTTAAATAAATAATTTAATTATTTTTTAAAAATATATGTTACTCATACATCCAAATTTTCAGATGTCTAACTTCAAAACTGATGGATTCTATACAACCTTTGAACCCCTATTATATTAAAGGGTAAACCCTTGGGGTTGAATTATTCAAATTTCTTTCTTAAACTATACAAAGAACCTATCTACATATTTCAAGAAGTTAAGTTCCTGATATGCCTTTAATTATGTACTATAAAGGGGGAGCACATGCCCCCGTGCCTCCACATAAATCTGCCATTGCTGTGGCCTATGATGTATAACCTATTTTACTCAATAAGTTTCATTCAAATCCGTTCCGCAGTTTTTGCGTGAATGAGTAACAAACATTCGCATTTATAAGATTAGTAGGATATCAAAACAGTAGTTTCACTCATGTTCTTTCTGTTATTTTAATCACTATTATCATGTGATTTGTCTTTAACTATGTACTATAATGGATTCTCCACAGTACCAAAAAACTGTCGGGTACGGGTACGCGTGCCCCCCCCCCATAAATCCGCGCTTGCTATAGCCTATGTGTTATTCTGATGTATAACCTACATTACTGTAAAGTTTCATCCAAATCCGTTCACTAGTTTTTGCGTGAAAGAGAGACAAACATACAAACTTTCGCATTTATAATATTAGCAGGATTTAGGTGATGTATTGAATAACGCATATTCAATTTTTCTCTGAAGGACTCTAGGAATATATTCTAAATATCAAATTATAAAAATGTTTTTAGGGATTATTGGTATTAAAATTAATAACTAGTTAGACCCCCCCCCCCACATTCAAATGTTTTATCTTCTTACTTATGTTAGATACATCATATATCATAAATATCTTAAACTTGCAAAATAGCGTTCTAGGTGTTATAAAAAACAATCTTCTGTCTTCAATGAGCTTTGACAATTATTGCCATAGATGTATTTATCTATGTTACATTTTTTGCTTAAACCAAAATTAAACTTACATAATCACTGTATAAACTTGAAATGTAAATTATTAAAAAAAGAATTCAGATCAAATTTAAAAAAATAAGCAAATGAACTTAACTCAAACATAGCTCAGAATAAAACATACAAAGCTAAATGCAGAATAACTAACAACTTGGGATACATACATATTCAAAGTTAAAAGTTGATAGGATGTCCGTTTATTTACTAATTATGTTGGTAAATCATTGAATAACATAAAGACTCAACTATTCCCTGAAGGCTTGTAGAATACCTGGAATATGTTATAGATATCAAGATACGTAAATGTTTTAGGGACCATTGTTTGAAAATTAATAACAGGTCAACTCCCAAAATATACTCTCATAACGACTCAACTCGCATTCAAATTTTTAAAATTATATATATAGTATGACTTATGCTAGGGATATATATTATAAATATCTGAAACTCCCCAAACCGTGTTTTAAAGGTTATGAAAAAACAACCCACGCCATTTCAAAGAACTTCGATAGTTCACAAGTTTTAACACTTCAGAGATAATATGACTAAAATATAATAGCTGTTCATTGTCATTTATTTATATATACACTAATTTTTTGCTTTTATCAGCAGTAAACTTCATAATCATGGTATAAATTTGAAATGTTAAATGTAAAAACAAATATTAAAGAACTCACATGTAGCTCAGAATAAAATATATACATTTCTGTACAAAATTAGTAATGATTTTGCACAAATTAAAGTATGTAGAAACAGGACTGTTAATAGAAAAACAATTCTTACTCACCATGAGAACAGTCAAGGAAGCGTGGATCACATGTCAATTGGTCAGAACAGTAGAGCAGAGGTACCAACTGCTTTTCAATCTGACTTATTCAGCTGTTTGGATAAAATATAGAAACATTTCCCTCCGCAAATTATGATTCATAATAAATCATCGAATAAATAAATAAACTTAAGATAAATAAGTAACAAAATATTTAGATAAGAATATAGATAATAATCGTTACAAAACAGTATTGGTGGGTAGCGTGGTGGAGATAAGGGGGGAATTAATCTGTATTTAAATTGAAATAAACCAAGGGCCAAAATATAACAAATACCACCATTTTAGTTTCTCTTTAGTATTATTCCCTAAAACACTACTTCTCTTTAACTACACAGGTCTGGACGAAAAAATTGTAGCATATTTTTAGCATATTAGCAGGGTTTAACAGTATTTTTTATCCTGATTATGGAGAAAATGCTGAAAAAATTCCATCACCCCTAGATAAGTCACAAATTTCACCTGAAAATTTCTTATTTGATTCATCAATAAGGAGCTTGAAAGCTGTGCTTCTTCACAATGGTTAACGATATGCTTCTGTGCCTGTTGGACACTCAGTCCATTTGAACGAATGCTACGAAAATCTTAAGTTTGTTCTTAATAGGCTCAGCTACTCTGACCGTAAATGGACCATTTGGGGGGATTTGAAAGTTATTTGCATTTTACTAGGTCAACAAAGTGGTTACAAAAAGTTTCCATGTTTCCTTTGTGAATGGGATAGCCGTCACAGGAAACAACACTATGTCAATCAGACGTGGTCAACCAAAAAGGCTCTTCCTGCCTATTCCTGGAGTTAAAAATGTTGAAAGACAAAATTTAGTGGAACCTAAAAATAGCTTATTTCCATCACTTCATGTCAAATTGGGGCTAATGAAACAGTTTGTGAACAGGTTCCTGGTATATATGATGCTAAGCTGAAAGAGGGAGTCTTTGTTGGGCTGGGAGTCTTTCCAGAAAATCTTGGGGCTGTAAGGTAGGAACAATGAGAAGTTTCCATCAAGATATAAAAGAAATGGAGTGGAGATACAAAGATCGATGGAATGTCAACATGATGGCAGGCTACTGTTGGATGTTAAAAAGGGGAAATTCATAAGAGCACAGCCGAAAAAGTACCAAAGGAAGCTTTGATGGAAAAATAAAACGTTTTTACAAAGACTTATAATAACTTTATAACACATGTGCATCACTTTTTTGCTCTTTTTAGCTAGGTATCATTGTTTTTGGCTTTTACTTCATGTTAAAATAATAAAAATAAATCCAAAATTTTCTGTTTTTTGTACTTTTTCCAAAAACTTCAACTTTATTTTGTAGGCAAGCCTTACATGATAGAAAAAACCAATGTCATTTTTGGAATCAGGGCAAAAAACTACATAAAGATCAGTTAACTAAATCAAAGCACCGTTGAAAAAAGTTTTTTTGCAGACCTGTGCTAGTAGCAAGTAGAATCTGTGAGGGTGAAACTACTCAGAGTCACGATAGAGTAATAAAACCAAATTAAATTTTTTTGCAAATCAGCAATTATTGATAATGTTACCTAATTATTAATAGATACCAGGTGTGTCTTATTGGAAGCCCCAATAAGATAATGTATTAAATGAATGTTTTAAATTAAATCAATTATAATCATTATTACTATTACCTCTAATTATATACTTTTAAGAAAATTCATAAAATTTTTGTGGTCTTGGTGAATCTTAAATGTTGCCTTTTATTTAATTAATTTTGTGGATCTAGATAAAATACGTGGATCAATTAATTTTCAATCATATATCCTTTATCCCCACCTATAATGTTGAATTTGAATGTCGTTAGTTTATTTATTTTTATTTTTATCATTTAATAAGCAAAATTAAAAACTTTATGTGATACCTAAAATTGTTTAAAATTAAAAGGAAACTGCAGTATAATATTGATAATCCAACAAGTTGTCTAATATATCGGTCTGCTGAGGGTTCAAACTTAAATAAAGCACAATAAGTTAATAATAACAAGGCTTAGCTAACCCGAAGATTTGATGCCGATTAAAACAATCGTTTTATTTTTATCATTGGGTTTTGTGATTTTCTCATCTCGATAGAGGTCTCGGCCTGCAAGCAGATGTCCATGGACCACCACCCAAATGTAAATCAGTCAGATCTCTCATAAGACAGTCCTCCCATGCTCTGTCTATCCCTCGGAAGTTTACTGGTTGGCTAAATATTTATTAACTTCTTATGAATTCATTTGCTTCTGAACCCAACAACCTTACAAGCCTCTCAACCTTCTCGACACTTTCACTTCAATTATATTAAACGGCTTATTTATGTTGAGGCTGAAAATTCATAAGCATTTCCTGCCTTTATTTCCTCTGGAATTTCAAATTTCATGTGAACTTATTTTAATTGATTATTTGAGATTTTATTTAGTATGTATATATATGTACTTGCTTTGACAGTATGTATACTAAAATTAGAATGATACAGAAAAGATTAGCATGTGTCCTGCACAAGGATTACATGCAAAATCGTAATTTTATTTAAATAGATTATTTAATTAATTTAAATATATATTTATATATATATATATATATATATATATATATATATATATATATATATTTAAATTAATTTATAATAATAATAATATATATATATATATATATTTTTATTTATTTTAAATAATATATTAAGGTTGAAATAATGTATAGCTAAGTTTGTTTATTTTATGCTAACCACCTAATTAATTCAGCATATATCTGGTATAGAGGTTGTTTAATAGATATCTAGGAATATCTTGCAACAGAAAACAATTTTTCTAAAACTTTTCTGACATTATTCGATTATTAATTTTTTAATTATCCCATCATTTTTTTTTCAAGGAGTTTCCACTAATAGTGGGTTTCCTTAACCTATTAATTCAATGGCTTCCTTCCTTAATGTCCTATCCAAGATCCATTCTTACCATAGACCATGATCCATCATAGATTCCTGCACTTCGTTATCCCAGATCCTCCTTGGTCTTCCTTGTCTTCTCAATCCCCCAACTTTCCATTGTTGGACTACTTTGGGTAATCTTTCTTCAGGCATTCTTGTAAAATGCCCAAACTATTTCAGGCGTTTTTTCACTATATCTTCCAGAATGGTTTTTCATCCTCCATCTTTTCTCTGATAGTCGCATTTCTTATTTGTGCCGCTCTTCTCCAGTTGTCCATTTCTGCAGTTAGGAGTTTTTTATTATTAATATTTAATAGAAATAATGATTAGAATTCATCCTTGAACTTCCTGATTTATCACAATTTTTTTTGTTTTTATTTCATTTTTTTCTTTTGGAAAGGAAGGCGCTCATATTTTATTTCTTTAGGTGCTCATATTGATTTATTTAAGTTTAAGTGGATCCTTGTTATTACAGGGGTGGTTCTATATCTTTATGTTATCTCAATTTCTCATCAGTTTCAAAATAAGTTTTCTACATTTATTTTTTTTATTTTGCTACTCTGGAACAAACAACTGCTAAGAAAAGCAAAAGTTAGTTATGCAAATCAGTAAAATTGAAATTACATTTGTCTTGTTCTTACTTGTCATCAGATTGAAGATAATGAGATGAATCATGGATTATTAGAAAAAGTATGGTGTTGAGAATTGTATAAATCTAAATGGATAAGGTCTTCCTCTTTACATCCAAAGAATCTCTCCTGTAGTAGATTGAATGAAATATTGCTATTCATGTGGAAATGGTTGACTGAATAGATTTTAGAAGTGTGTGCAATGGTCAGGGGGTGTAGGCAATACATTTTATAAAGAATAAGTTTAACTTATTTTAATCGTGCCAATGTTTCAGCTTAAATTTTGGGCCATCACCAGGGCTGAGAATGAAAGAAAACAGATTCTCGACTTATGGATTATTATTCTCAGCCCTGATGATGGCCCAAAATTTAAGCTGAAACATTGGCACAATTAAAATAAGTTAAACTTATTCTTTATAAAATGTATTGCCTACATCCCCTGACCATTGCACACATTTCTAAAATTTATCCAGCCAACCATTTCCACATGAATAATAGCAATATTTAATTCTAATTATTACAAAATTCTCAATGTTCACTTTTATAAATGTTATGCATATGATGTTATTGTACTCATCTTGTTATTGTACTCGGCAACACTTTACATGTAAAAATGAAAAATCTTAGCTTGGATCTGTTACTTCATTCTTCCTGTTTGGAATATTAAATAGATGACTACGAAAACTAAGGAAGTAGCAAATTAAGGATATTGTAAATTTGTAACAAAAAAAAAGGAACTAGTGGCATATTAAACCACTATCAAATATCTATTATCAAACTCCTTTGAACCTTAAATGATCCATCAAGCCTCATTCGTGTTAGAAAATTTAGTCATTATAAAGGTTGGTATTTTATGTACGAACCGCCTCCTCAATGCAATTATACATTAATAAATTAATTTATTATCATACATTATGATTAATAATGTGAAATTATAAATTTAAAACTTATAAGCTTTATAAGTTTTAATTTTGATTCTCGGTTTCTTATGATCTGTTGCACATTATTATGTTATGAACATTCTCCGTTTTCTTCCATATATTTTAATGCAATCTCAAATGGTATCAATTAAATTCATGTTTTCTATGAAATTTTCCCTTACTAACTTGGTTGCTTGGGGTTCTATAAAAAAATTCCAACTTTTTTTTCATTACACAATAGTATTTTTGAAAGTTGTATAATTCCATTTGGGACTAAAAATCTATTTTATTTTTTTAAGTGATTTTAATAATTATTATTTCATAATAAAATTTGAAAGGAGAATAGGATTTGTAACATCACTCTTTGCTCAGTGCTAAGTGATGAAAAAAATTGCCTGTTTGCCCATATTATTAACATAATTCAAATGGAAACTTTTAGATACTAATAAAATGAAAAAAAGGACTGATACCACTTTCAAAAATAACAGCTCAATCTTATGTTATTGACCAGTAGATTTTTTCGCCTGCTTTGTAATGAGAACATACATCAAGAATTATAATGAATCGTCATAAAGTTTATTTGATTGCTGGATATTTTAATAAACCATAATAATTATTATTTGACATAAATTATGATAAGGATAAGATAGTCTGGAATGCTGACCACATTTGGATTTCAAATAATGTAAACACATTAAAAATAGTTGGTAATACTTAAGTTTGAGCAACACCTGGAACATCTCACCTTTGATATTTTAAAAAACCTTAACTGCAATGTCTCAATTTTTTAAATTATTGCTCGATCATAGATGCAAGGGTCATTTGAAAAACTAATTTGTTGTGATAAACCTTTTTTATTTTTCAACTCCATACACCGCTGCTCTAGTTTTTTGATCCCTTCCCAATTATAGAATTTTTCCAAGCCGCCTAATAGCCATTCATTTCTCCAATCACACCCTCGTTTGAATAAAATCTATTTCTGCCAGGCATATCTACTTATTGGGAAACTAATAATAGTCCGACAGAGCCAAGTCTATAAAATAAAGGAGATATGAAACAACTTGAAACACTATTTTCATTAATTTTAAGGCCACAACTGCTGAGGCGTGAGTGGGTGACTTGTCGTGATGGAAAGGACTTTTTTTTCCGGATCAATCATGGAATTTTCCTTGCAACTCAGTTTTCAAATGGTTCAATAACAATGAATAATATACACCTGTAATTTTAATAATTTTACCCTTTTTCAGATAGTAAATGAGCATTACTACTATTTCTTCGGCACTACAGCTCATCCCAAGCCTTGGCCTCCCTCCAAATAATTCTTCCACCGTTACTTATCTTGTGCCCTCTAATTAGGTACACCTATACTTATCTATAATTACTTATCTTGTGCCTTTCTGTCCACCTGATCTCTCTATCTAGTTTTTGGCCTTTCAGTGTAGGCATCTTTGTAGCATCTCACTTTCATCCTTCCTCCCTATGTGTCCAGCCCATCATCATTGGTTTATTTTTATGAACTTTTTTTTTATCAAGGGCAATAATTAGCACTCCGACCAGTGTTGATCTATTTTGCGCCCTGTTAGATGAGATTGCTATAACCTTAGCTTGGCAGATCCAACAAATTTGAGTATGCTTGTTGGATTGATAGCACTGGCTGGGGTCGGTGACCCATCACATAGGCAAACTTTATAAACTTGATAATAGGTATTTCCTTATAGAGGGGCCAAAGGAATAGTCTTCGCCTGTTTTAGTAAGGATCCTCCTTTGCCAAACCATTGTTTAGATTGTTCTTTGGTCTTCAGAGTGTAGTGATGTATCCATTGTATAGTATAAGTTATAACTAGGCTGAACTTTCCTCATTCAGCATTAGTTTATAAATTTATTTATAACATGTAAAAGGGCTTAATCTGCAAAATATTAGTTTTGAGATACAACTTTCTTAAGTTTTTTATATGTATGTTTATTATCTATTTTAAGTATTTCCAGTAGTTTTTCCCATTTAGCTCAATCTACTGCTATCCACATGTACAACACCAAAATATAATAATTCAGTTTTTAATATGGTGCTTTATTTAAATCAAAAAAAAAAAAAAAAGTAGGTAATTAGACTTCAAAGTACTTTAGCCGATTACATTGAACATTAATTGAGTCCAACTGGTCTTGTCAGTTTCAGGGCCATATCGAGGTATATATAAAAAGGCCCTCGTTGATAATTATTAATGATTATAATCACTAACATAGTGAATTGAAAACATTAATTACTTTTTTAATATTTATATTTTATATAAAGGGGTGAGTGAGAAGCCTTGGTGTATAAGTGAAATTGTATTAAAGACTTAGTTAAAAGCGAATAATATTATGCGTATTATAGTAATGATACATGAAAATTTTCATGTATTTTAATTTTTTTTTAACAAAAATTTCAACAGGAATATAAAATTGTCACTTAAGAGCACAATTTTTGTTTCTGTTGAAATATAAATAAGAACGGAATATAAGTTTATAATTTCAATATATTTTAATAAGGGGCTCTAAGTTTATTTTACAAAGAAAACAAAAGAAACAAAACTGAAAGTTGTTTTTGATTTCCAGTGAGAGCAGTGAAGTCCATAAGAGAAGCGGAGCTATCGAAGCAGTTGTCCATACACAGCCGATGGAGGTCACCTGACCATTCCACCATCCTCTTATTATCATAGTCAATTATCAAATCTCTTGTATCTATTATTTTTTTTGTCTAAACATTACTATCTCTTGTTTACGCATTATAAGTGTATCCCTTGAGAACAAGGTTTAATCGCACTTAATTGTATATTGCCAGGCCCAATATGCAAAAGGTAAACTGTTTGACTATAGCCTGTGATTGTTAAACGTTACATGATGTCTGTTACCCTGCCCCTCACATTCCTATTTAAAACGAGAAAAAAAATTAAAAAAAAAAAGAATGTGAAAGCCAGTAATCGATTTTGTATATAAAAATGAAATTCAAAGAGACTCTTGGGTTCTATATACCTTCTGTTTATGTAACCCATTTTGAATCGAACTATTATAAATATTTATATTATGTACCTAATCTTTATATATGTATACATAAGCATGTATATGTATATATGTTTGTATATATACAATCCCTTTAATAGGAATTGGAATCAGTAATTTATTTCTTCAGTATTAAGCTTTTGCTGAACATAAAACTTTTTGAGCATATGTGTATTATATATATATTGTTAATAGTTGTATATATGTGTATATGATATATAGAATCGTTTTACGTACCATCAGAATCATAATATACGGCAAATGTAAATGGTCTGGAGGTTTCTGTTTTATTTAAAGCATTTGTATTTTTTTAATTTTGTTATTGTAGTAATCTTCATTTTGGCGAAAATTCTTATTATTATTAAGAACGTAAACAAAACTTTTTTTATTATTTTTAATAGTAGTGATATTAAGGATTTTAATACAAATAATTGTGATGAGCCTGTACTGTACATCAGCAATGAAAGTTATTGTAAGTTGAGTTCTGAATATGTTGTTTTATTTCTATTCAACGGAAATGCTTTGTTGAAATTTTATTTTGACCATAATTGTATAAGTTATGTGACGATCTAAGTGATTTGCCAAAAAACAAAACAAAAAAAAAACTTAAAAAAAAGTAAAATAAATGAAGTTTAACTTTATCTTTCAGGCCTACATAGCCCTATTATTATGGACTTTTTGCCTAAGAGATTTTGTAAGGGAAAAACTGTATATTTTGTTTGACAAATTGAATATACAAAAGTGATAAACGCTTACCTAGGAATGGAAACCGTCTCCATTTTATAGTTAGATATATATATTTTTTCTTTTATGTTTCTTTCTTCTTTTTTTTTTTTTTTTTATTGTAAAAGGCGATATTTAGATGTATAATTAATCTTTATGTGCGTACAAATCGAATAATGGGGCGATGTGAATTTATCTTAATACCCCTTAAAAATGTGCACCTTTCGAATTGTCCCGTCGATTCTCTTTTCTTCAAGAGGTTCCACTGGACCATTCCATCGGAGCAAGCAAAAAACAAAACGCTTATTGTAATTTTAATAACAGTGAAAAGGATTGTCCGTAATATTTATTCAAGTCCTAGTTAATGGCATGTTACGGGTGTTATTTTATTAAAACATTACAGGAATTACAAAATTTTTTGATGTATCCATTTAGTAAATAAAAATTGCATAAATTATGGTGATATTAATTCGATAAAAATTTTAAAATTGTACATATATATATATTTCAAAGGGTAAACTAGTGAATATTTCATATTGTTATAAATATTCATTTTCAGTTAATTCATTGAGAAAATCTTTTTTCTAGAAGATAATTTCAGTGAAATAAACAAAATCATAACTGCTCCTTACAACTGTCTTCATTTTTTTTATTTCCATGATTTTTTTTTTGTTTTATTTAATTTATAATGCTTTATTACAGGCAACATTCTCTCTTTTAAGTTCTCTCTCACTTACTCCTGAATTAGCAGTTTAATATTAAATGAGATCTTCTATAATAATACATGTGAATAAATGAATTATTGTTGCTGATTGTGTTACACATAACAGATAAGTGTGAGCTACAGAGGTCACATATTACATTAAAGAATGGGACTAGGAGAGAAAAAAGTTAAGAGTGCCAAAAGACACTGCTCTTAAGATGGTTACTGATGATCATTCCAAATATAGAATTCTGAAGTGGAACAGCTGGAGTAATTGAACGTAGACGGTTTCAAGGACCTCACTGACAATCTCTCCAACCCGTTGTTTGCTTTTTTACCAACAGATATTGATTTATGCTCATTTAACAAGTAACTCTACAAAAGCATAATTTTTAGATTAATTTATCTTTAATAATTATTAATTGACTGTAATATCATTGAGGAGGTATAAATAAACTAAATGATAAGTATCTGAAAATAGCTAAATAATTAATAGTTGCTCACTATGTAAAAATTTGTTATGGCCTCTACCCGGACAATTTTCACGGCCATGTAAAATAATTTAATTTGAATACCTCCTTCAAAAGTATATAGACATATTTATGCCTACTATAAATTGCATAAATCCATTGAAAATATGAATTCCTTTCAATTACATATGTTTTATATTATATTATACAATTATATAATATAATTATTATATTATATATATATATATATATATATATATATATATATATATATAATTATATAATATATTATATTATATATACAATATAATGAATAACAGAAAATAAGCATGATTTTAAGTTATTCATATCAGCATTTTTTATGTAATAGATATCATTCATAACAGTGTACTGACCATCTATTTATAGTAACAGTAATTTTAACAATAATTGAATTAAAGTATTATTGTGGTTACAAAAATAATAGTTATATTATTATTATAACAGCAGGAGTTATAATAATAATAATAGTTGTACAACTAAAAATATTTATCCTGAACAATGTTCATTGTTCTGTTTTCCACACTGGCGGTTGGTTTGAGTGATTGGATTACGAAGTTGACTTTAAAATTTCAGCTACTCCATGCATCCCACTTAAAATTCCACTATTTGTTCCATGTTCCATTTTGCATGGATTGATTGTCAGTAACCCCTTCAACTCCAATTAAATTCATGTATAATTTTTTTAATCGCCAAGATTACCTTTTTAAACCTTGAAAATACATTTTGACTGAAATTCATCCCCATTCTGTGGTATTGTTCTGACTAGAAGGCAACTTTCTGAACATTCTGAATTTTATCTTGAATAATATTAGTTGACATTTTATATATATATATATATATATATATATATATATATATATATATATATATAAAATAAAATGGCCGAGGAGGTCAAGATTTCTTAAACAGAGATGAACTATTTATTTGAAACCAAAGTTTCGACCCACATTGCAGGTCTTCTGGGCTGGATAGACAATAAAATGTAACATTAAAAATACTATTTAAATGTGGTTGCTTTAAAATAAGTTTCAATAAACTGATTTTTTAACTCTTTTATTGCCAATGACTATATATCAAGGTTGGTAACATTTGGGAAAAGATCCGAACAATGTGTTATATCATTATTGTATTTAAAAACCTGCTCTACTATTGGGTCGTTTCATATGAAATGTTTCAATGAAAATTTTCAAAAGAACGGTTATCATTTTCAAATATTTCATTAATGTAAAAAAAAAAACCTTTTATCCAGTCAATTTTATTCTTTTATTTGACGTTTCGACTTCTTTGGGTCATTTTCAATTTTTTACCATAAAACTTCAAATGACCATGGAGAACATTTAAACTCCAAGTAGTAAATTTTAAAATATTTATTGACAATTTTAAAAGAATAAGATGATATGATTATTTTATAATAGTAGATTTGAAAGTAGGAGAACAAAATATTCATGTAAAAAATTGGAAATGACCCAAAGAAGTCGAAACGTCAAATAACAGAATAAAATTGACTGGATTAAAGGTTTTTTTAGATTAATGAAATATTTGTAAATATATTCGGTCCAGTAGCATCCAAGTTAAAATGAAGAAAGGTTATTTAGTAAAACAACTTTATGGAATCAAAATATTTACCCTCATTTCCTATAGATTTTTCACAATGTGTTTTCCAAATTTTCAGTCCTACAGCTAAAAAATTCAAGATTTTATGATGAAATAAAATCTAAAATGCGGTTTCGATTTGAGAATCATCAAACATTTTTGCCTTAATGAAGTTGTCCAAATTTCTGAACTCATGATAATCTGTTGGAGATAAGTCTGGCTAACTTGGATAAGTAGGTCTGGAAGGACTTTGTAACCAAACTCGATAAGGTTCTTTACTGTCTGTTGTGGAACATGAGGTCGTGTAAGAGAGTAGGCTCCTTCTGATGTTGGTTATTTTAGTAGTTGCATTGTGTAAATATTCCTGCAGCACAAAGTGTGTGATGGTTTCTTATTTTTTTACCTCAGGTTACTTATTTGCTTACTGTTGGGCCTGCAGTCCTGCAAGGACTTAGTCCTCTTCTTTTTAATTATTTTTTTATTTAATCCCTTTATTAAACTTTCTCATATATTTTGAGCTACCGTCTTTCTGGAGATCTTTAACTATTTTTTTAACCTTTTTTGTTATGCCCGATTTTCTCAGCATTCCTACTCCTGGCAGAGTACTTATTTCGCCTTGCTCTTGTTGTTCTCTGTAGTGTTTTCATCCGCACCTCTTTATTTGCTGCCAGGGCTTCTTTTCATTCTGCTGTTTTTGGTTACATTCCACTTGGTGTTAATATTGTTACTATTCATTTGATCGGAAACAACTACTAGTTTTTCAGTCATCTTCTGTGATAACCTTTTATGTACCACATTATACGTCTTTAAGTTTATTACTCCTGTAGCTTTCCAATAGTGGCTCCAGATCGCAGGGATATTTTGTTTGGAAGAAGATTTTACTAGGTTGTGATCTGAGTCTCAGCAGTCTTCACCTCAATAGCTTCGGTCTATTTGGTTTTTAGTGTACCCATCTGCTGATATCCAGAGTTTTTTGTGGATGTTTTTGTGCTTAAAAGGTATACCCATTATCATGAAACCATTCTCTATAGCGAAATCTATTAGCCCTAGCTCATTGTCACTATGTTTGCTTTGCATCCCAATCGTTTTTATCTGAACTTCTTTGCTCATTTTTGCTTTAAAATCACCCAGAATGATTTTCTGGATATGATTTACATCATACCGTGGGGTTTCTTCTAGTTCTCTTGTGCGGATTTCATAGAATTTGTCTTTAATATTCTACTCCTTTTCCTCAGCTGGAACATGAGGAACATGGGTGCTGATCAAATGTTCCACGAAACTCAGCTTTCTATTCTGTTTTACTCTTGAGATTGGTTCCACTTTCTTTTATAGCTCTTGTCTTGATTGATGCTCCCATCTTGCTTTTTGGTGGACCATATCTCTCAGACTCTTTCTACCCAGCTTTTATAAAGGCTAACCGAATGATTCTACTACGGGTATTCTAAATTTAGCCTATCCAGGTATAATTAGGACAGGGATTATTAACAATTACCTGACACCAAACAGGCTCAGGACTGCCATTTTACACCTCCAAAGGACAACATGGATTTTTTACTTGGGAAGTCCTCCAAAACTTCCCAGTGTGCGATCCTTTTTGAAGTGGGTATCATCATTATATCATATTAAATATAAATATAATATTGATGGTAGATATAAATAATATGAATAGATGGTGTACTGTTGTGATGTATGCCCTGAAAAAAGAGACTCTACCCAGTGGTAGTACTCAAATGAAAGTTCAACTTAGTTCATGAAGCCATCTTCTTTTCAGACACCTCGGAGGATTATCAGGAATAGAAGAGGTTGCGAGGTTTGAAATAAGTTGGTTTGAGTGGAAATGATGTTTGTCATGAAAAGATTGATATCGGATTCGGACCTAATCAGCAACAAATGGGACTTTAAGGTCGTTATGGATTACTTTGTTTGTAGCAAAGTAAGGAGAATTAAGGATTTTATGAAGGATTTTGGATTGTAAGGATTGAATACGATATGAATTAGATGGCTTAGTGGAGCTCCAAAGCTCTATTCCGTAAGTCCAGGTGGGTCTAATGATTGTCATGTATATGAGGATTTTTTAATTAATTGCGAGCTTAGAGCGTTAGTCTAGTAAATGTTGAAGTAGCCTGAAACGGCGAGCTATTTCTTGTCCTTTCAGTCTAGTATGAGGATTCCAAGTTAAGTGTTTGCCAAGATGTAGTCCTAAATACCAGACCTGTTCTACAGGAATCAGTGGGATGTTATTAAACGATACAGGAGGGCAGGAAGTCGGTTTACGACGGAGGGTAAAGGTGATTTGATGAGATTAGTGGGAATTTATTATAATCCTCCAGTTTTGAAACAAATTTTCAAGGTCATTCATTCATTCATTCAGCCAACGTCTGTTCGTGGCCTTTCGGCCATCCGATGCCGTGCCGCTCAGTATGAACGAGCTCGTCCCTCTATCGTTTCCCCACAAGTGACGTCCTTAAGGCCATCGCAGGTTGTAAGGTGTTCTGCAGTTCCTTCAGCATTGGAACATAAGGGGCATTTGTCATTCGGAAAGTTGCCACTGCTACGTCTCTCGGAAGGTCCCGTGGTATGTTTGATTTTGCAATGCCTTCTCAGGGCTTTCCCTCTGCAGCTCTTCTTGTTGCTCTTTTGACAGATTCGCTGAAAGTGCTGTTGATAATGCGACAAGCACTGTGGTAGGAGATCGGGTGGATCGGCTGCTCCATGATAAATCCCTGTTTAGCCAGACTGTCGGCCTTTTCATTACCCAAGAGACCGGAGTGTCCTGGCACCCATTGCAGTACTATGTCTGTCCTTTCTTGTAGCTGCTGAAGTCTTTCCTGGCAGACGTTTATTTCTTTTCCTTCTTGTGGCTCTGGTGAGCAGATTGCCTGTATCGCGGATATTGAGTCCGACAAGAAGACCACTTTCTTCGAGATTGCTATTAGGAGCAGTTCTTTAGCAGCTTCACTGATGGCTCATACTTCTCCTTCGAAATTGGTGCCATTTTTCCCAACAGCTAGGGCTGCTTGCACTTGTGACGAGTAATATCCTGCTCCGCTTGCCTTGGACATGGCTGACCCGTCTGTGTACAGGTGTATCCATTCTTCGGATGGATATCTGTCGTTAATCATGGCGACAGTGTGCACCTTTAGTAGGAAAGTGAGAACGTCTGCCTTTCTTAGGTTGATTTCCGTTATGGTGGTGCACGACGGTATTGCCGTCTTCTCTTTTATGTATGCGATCCCTCTGAAAGGCTCTCGCTCTGGCTCTTCTATTCCGTATTTTGCTCTTATTTCTGCTACTTTGTGCAGTGGCATAGTTTGGGTCTTGAGTCTTTGGTTCGCATTTTTGTATTTCTCCCAAAAATTATCACTGGACCTCAATGCTCTTTCAAAGAATTTCACTGTTGCCTTGTTCCTGCGAGTGTCTAGTGGCCAATTTTCAAGTTCAGTTATATGGGATTGAAGATTACGGGATTTATAAAATTAATCTCCTAAATATTATGACCTAATCTCAATACTTGCTAACTTTTCCAGACCTCTAAAAAAATATTCCTATTACAAATGTTAGATTTCTTTGAAAAATTTATGCTACTTTATCCTCCTTACAAAATATGGCAGGTGGCTTTTTTTTATTAGGGTAAAAAATCCTTAGTTGTGTCATACTTTGGAAGGGACATAAAATGGCAGTCTTGAGCCTGTATTCTATTTGATACTTTTTAAAGATTGGTATTCTTGTTATACCTGAATAGGCAAAATGTAGGATTCCCACTGTAGCATCATCTGATTAGCCATAGTAGCATAAAGTTACGTTAAATGAATAAGCAACAACTTAAAGCTTTTAATTCCCTGAACCAGTCTGTTCTCTTTATCAAACTAAAATCACTATCATAATTTATTTAATTGTTATATGATATAATTTTTTCAAATAAAATCACTATCTTTTTCCAATAGTATTGTTTGCTAGTTTCTAGTATTCTCCATTTCTAAGCAACCTGTTTCTTCCTTCCTTAAACTGTAAGAGTATTATTTTCAATAGCTATATCAATGACCACTCTAATTCAATCTAGCATTATTCCCACCTCCTTAATGCCGACACCTTCAAATCTATTCGTCCTTCACTCCTTGTGAGTTATTAGTAGTATTCACCAATTTTCAGGAAGGATCTAGCCTGGGCGAACCCGAATAAAAGAAGGCTTAACACTATGGAAACCTAAACAAATGTAATGTTATCAGTTCCATTCCTTTCTTAGATTATCACCACTCTTCCTACATCATTCTTCAATGACCACCCCATTATTCTATTGACCAAATCCTATATTGGAAATCTCCCTTTAGTCTATAAAAAACCTCAAGTTATTTAACTGTTGTTAACGTCTTTAAGGTCCTGCCAGGCTGTGAATCCATGATCCTGGGCATAGTAGATTGTTATGCTAACTGCTACGCCATGGAAATACCGTTTATCTTCAATTATTTTTCCACTCTTTGAATCTTGTTGTATCTTCTGAAACACAAACCCTACATTCACGAGAAACAAAATTACCTCAACAATTTCCATAGATCTAATACTTTTGAACTTACTTTTCTTACCTATTTCTGTACCTTGTGGAATTCCTTCACTTCAAATATCTGCTATCCTCCTTCTCTATCTTCATTCACTTTTTTCCTTTATTAACATTTCTCACTTCTATAACAGAGATTAGCTAATTTCAAAATTATCTATTAACAATACATTCTTAAAACAATAATTGGTTTTAAATGTATGTATTACTTTTATAATATTATTTCTATAAATGGGCATGCATTTTTCTTTTTCCTCTCATTTTTGGTTTATTACATTTTCGACTAAAAAGTGTTTACTATGAATGATATTTCTTTTTCCCTCAAAAATTTATATTATTTTATTTCCAATACATAATTTATTTTATCTAAATAATTAATTATATTCTATGTCTGATTTAGTTAAGAAGTGTTGGTCTTTCGATTTTTCTTTTCCATATTAATATGCTATGTTTTATTGGTTTTTTTAGAAGGTTATTGCTTAAAATTTCTATCTAACTTTAAGTTTATGTTCTATGTAACTTTATGTTATCTTTTGGTATTTTTTGGCAAAAGCATAAGATGTATCTCATACCAGGGAATTTTTTTAAAATTACCAATCTTTATCTTCCTTCATAAATGTTGCCATGAAAAATTCGAGACTATATTTTGAACATTTTGTTATACGTTATATTGTCCAGTTACTATGGATTTTTTATTAGAGGTTTAAAGGAAATAAATATGGGTTGATTAAAGATTTAATTATGTACAAATAAAATATAAAATAGGGCATAAAAGAAATAATGATTTTCAGAAATTAGGATATATACAATGAGATGAGATTTAAATATTTAAAAAAAAAGGAGAGGAGCTTTATATAAATTTCGTTATGTAGGCAAGTATGTAGTTATACCCATATATTTTATACTATTCCAATCATCTGATGGATTGAATTGGTCAGGGGGTGCAGTCAATGATAACACAAAAATTAATTTTTATTAATCGTGCCAACGTTTCCAATCATTTGAAAAAAAAATGCTGACATGGAGGATTAACCCATATTTGATACATTTTTGAGAAATAATACCCCTTTGATTCATAAATAAAACTGACTTTAGAATAAAATTATACCTTTTTAATAAATAGACTGAAGTTTATGTTACTATTAATTCTTTTAATAGATGATATTACTGTTATCTAAACATGTGCTAGGAATAGGTTGACTTATTAATGGAATTTTGAAAAGTAAAAAAAGTTGAGAGGTGCAGGATAAAAATCTGTGATGTGGTGAGTTTTTAAATGCATCAGTCTCTTAATTTGGAAACAGCTCTCTTTTGCCAAAGTATAACTGTTGGAAGAAAACTGGAAAGTAGTAATTCATTAGAAACTGAACTCTTTGAAGGGTTAGAAAAATAAATCATCAGACCTTCCTTTATATACAAATAATAAAAATAAAAGATTAGAAAATAAATTAGAAGGAATTGTAATGTGAAATAGTATTATTATGATTGCTAATATATATATATATTCACAGATATATATGCTGTGACAATTCTTGTCAAATGGTTCATAAAAAGTACAATTTAGTTTATTTGTTACACATTAATTGTCAATTTTAAGGGTAAAATTAACAAAGCAAGATGACATACAATAATTAATTATTGTTAAGACCGTGGAAAAATTCCAACGAAAAGCCTTAAGTCTCCAAACTAAAACAGAAATAGAAATTATCTGTCCAATATTTCGCCCATTCAGGCATCCTCAGGGTAGAGAGAGAATAACAGCAAAACAAAACATGAATAATGCACCCAAGAAACATCCCACCACCTCTCTTGAGTTGTATTTGAGCCTTCGAGGTGGTGGGATGTTTCTTGGGTGCATTATTCATGTTTTGTTTTGCGGTTATTCTCTTTCTACCCTGAGGATGCCTGAATGGGCGAAATATTGGACAGATAATTTCTATTTCTGTTTTAGTTTGGAGACTTAAGGCTTTTCGTTGGAATTTTTCCACGGTCTTAACATTTATGTAAGGTCTCTTTTTAATTTTCAATATTAATAATTAATTATTGATTTATAAATAATAGAAATCGAATATTTTATCATCCACGGAATATCTATTTAAATTTTCTTTTTTAATTTCTTTGACATAAAAATTGTTCATTAAGAAATTAGTTCATATAGAAATATATTAAATATATTTTAGAAATAAAAATTAGTTCATAAAGAAATATAATTCTGATGACATCCAAGTTATAACATATTTATCTAATATAATATGGTTTCATTAATATAAATTAGGAACTTTTAAAAATAATTTTTCATTTAAATAAGTATACACTGTCAACAAGTAGTTAATATGCAACCTTCAATTGAAAATTGAGAACAGTAGGTATGTATAAGGCAAGAATAAAAAAATCAGACAAATTTCTTAATACATACATGAATTAAAAATTTCTTTCATGAAATAAAAAATAAAAATTTAAAAGCAATAATGTTGAAAAAAAGAAATTCTACTCTTTTTATTATTCTCTTTTAAAAGACAAACTTTATCTCAATTTGAAAAAAATCTTAACCATGACCACTTACATTTTTTTATATTTTAAGTTATTTAATAATTTTAGCATATGAAAAAATGTATATTAATTTAGCGCTAATAAAAAATAATATACGAAAAAAAAAGAATGTTAATGATGATATAAAATTAGATGGAAGTAAATTATTTCATGAAATCTTATGTTACCATTGGCTGGTTTGAAAATGGAGGGGGGAGAGTGGGGAGCTCTAGCGGCGCTTTAGCTTACTACTAAAATCAACATTCTCATTCCACACAGGAGTAAGCAAACTCCCTGGAGGGATGTTGGACCTCTCTTCTTTCCGTGCTTTTCAAGATTCGTGAATTCGTATAGAAATCTGTACCTGTCTGTGACGCTTCACTCATTACAGTCAAGTCTCGCACTTATTCGGTTATGAAAAGATTAAAGTGGTTCCGGAGATTAATTCACTAAATCACTGCCTAGAAATCTATTTTCGTACACCTGACCCCGGCCCACCATTGTTATTCTTTTTAGAGGTAAGTCATTTTTCATTCATAATTTATATTTATTGAAGAAAACATGCCTTTTTACAGGGTATCATCGCTCTGAATTATATTTAATTGTATTTTATTGAACTCATACAGATGTGATTTTAAAAATCTTATATGAGAGTGAAGGATATGAGGATTTTTAGAATGAACTATTCTGTTTTTTAATTGTTATACAGTTTAGAGAAAGATTTTCATCACAGATTTCTTTGTGTTAGTAGTACTTCGTGTCAACCATTTCTTCGGAAATCCATAGAGGTTAAGTTTTGATCGGAGCCGATCAATTACAATGTTTGAATTATACTTTGATTATTCTTATAATATTTATAAGTTATTATGACAAATTCATATAGGAATTTTAAAATTTGACCGGTCTATCTATTTAGTTAGATTTTGAGAAGGTTATGCTGCAGTCGGCTGAGTGGCCGTTTAGCCCAGTTTTTGTCAGTCCATATAATCAATACTTCATGTCACATCCCCTCCCGCCCTTTGCATCTTTTAACTCCGTAAGATTCAGCATTAACATTCAGATTTAAATACATTTATATATAAAATATTTTATGTTTCAATTATTGTTTGGATAATTCTTGTAATATTTTAATTTGATCAGATTTGGATTCTTGATTACATATAACTTATCCCCTTCAAATGTAAAATTTAATATTATGGTTAGGGATCATGGTTTGATTGAATGAAGAAACTTTGTACTTAGAGGTTGTTTTTAATAGGATTATTTCAAGTTTTGATGTGTTAGATAGATTATATTTTATATATGTGTATATTGTTTTTAAAAATACTTATTAACAATTCATCTCTTTACTATTGATCTTGTTAAATAATTTAGGAAATTGTTCAATTACTTTATCTCCAGTTGTTAGACAACCATTTCATTTCATTTATTTATAGTTACAGTATTTAACTTGTCATGAAAAATTATTTTAGTTTTTATGATTATATAAAAATTCTTATAGTCTATATTTAAAATATAGACTATAACCTTGCTCATCTTTTAGTACTTTATTTAAGGTTTTAACTACTTTTCCTATTTAATTTTTAATGTAAGAAAAATGCTTCTTTAAATTTATTTTAATTTTGTAGTTAAGTATTAATTGATTTCTACAATATTTTATAAAATTTTAAATTTGACAGCTCATTTTTCCTTTCAGTTATTTGCAAAAACAAATTTTATTTATCAAAATTTAACCATATATGCAGGTGATATTGTATTGAATTATTCATTTTATTGTTTTACATCAATGATTTAAATTTTTGCTGGACCAAATTTTTACAGAGGTAGTAGAAAATAAATACGTTTTCGAGGAAGAATTCGTTTCTTTAAATATAGCACGAGTATTTCTACTATAGTAGTGCTATAGCTCTCAATATTTCTACCTATTTGACATTTTAAAAATTTTAAACTTGGCAGTTTGGAGGTTCAAATTTTAGTTGGGCAAAAAAGAATTCCTTTGTTCACTGACTCAGGTAGCCAGGCCCCATCCCTTTGGGCTTCCAAGACCTTATCTTTGTCACATCTGGCCTTTGACAGGCATGCTCAGGTAGCAAACTGGGGAGTCCTAGGCTAAGGGTACTGCACCAAAATGGCAAATGTAGAACCGGAGTATTCAATGGTAATAGCAAAATTATATTCAAACAAATGTTTTTATTTGTTATTATTGCAGTTACTATGAAGACAAAAAAGTCTCAAATATGATTTGTTCAAAACTACAACTTTTTCAGCAAATCATCCTACACAGTACCTAAATAACTGCTTCAATAGATTAAAGACACGTTTAGCACGGTTACGGTGGTCTGAACATATGGCTAGCAGCGACTTATTCAGAAATCACCTTGAACCTTGAATACAAGAGTTATAGTAGAAGAAGAAGACAAAAGACCAGGTGTCGAAGCATAACAAAGAACGATTTCCCTCACAGTTCCAGGCCATCAACCGATTGAGAACTCCCTTGAGGAGCATCGGTTCAAGATATTGTCTAGACTAGAGACAAAGGAAGTATCAATAATTGTAGGGGAAATATAATTCCCTTGTAAGGGGGGGAAATTACCTCTATCTGTCAAAAATACATGATGGCGTACATTTCATCGGAATTTGGTTTCTATATGAAATAATTTTTTCCAATATAATTATAATCAGAAAGAATTCACTATAATGAGGATATGTTGCATGAAATATTCGTTCTGTCTAACGTTTTAAACTTAGGAAAACATGTCTGTTCTTGTATTACCACTTTACTTTAAAAAAAAAATAATAAGACAAGAGATTCGTAAGTATCTAGTTGGTAGAATCTCTGTCTAGAAACTGGGTGGGGCAAAAAGTACTATCGAAATGTTATTGATTTTAAATAAATTTTTTGTTTGTACCCAAAAATCAAATACGTTTCTACTTGAAACGTAGTCCTTGTTAACTTTTGTAATAAAAGTAATTAAGCGAAGTACGATCATGGCTACAAGTGCAATCAGCCTTGGCTAAATTTACTGAAATTTGATGCTTTAATATAAAAAGTGTTTCATTACATTGTTATTATTAAAATTGGACGGGATTATTTATTGGGCGAATAATATGAGAATGCTAAGAGTAAACGTAAAATAAAACACTCCTGCAATGTTAAAATTATTCCTTCCTGATACATCAGTTGTCGTACCGTCAAATTATTGTTAAAACAAATGCGTCAGAGCTCCATTTTAAAATATATGTGCTTCTCTATTGTTTTTTCTTAATGCATACTTTTTTTTAAAAATAAGTAAGTAAAGTCATGGCTTTTTTTTTTTCGTGCTTTAAACAATTAATATTCTCGTTAAACGAAATAACTGTTGCATTAGTTTCATGGAAGGTTAGTTATATCTAAACTACCAGCGTTTGTTTTCTTTTTCCGAGACCAACTGTTGCCAACTTGTTAGATATTATTTATTACCTTATAATTTTCAATGTCCCATTGTTTCCTTATTTCTTTCTCCCTATTGCTAATTTTAGATTCATAATCATTTTTCCTTTTATGCTATGAATATATATATATATATATATATATATATAATTTCTCCTATACGCCATTTATATAGTCTCAGGTTTATTCTGCAGCTGATTATACGTCTACATTTTTTTTGTATTAACATTTGCTAAGTTCCAAAATTAATATTTTTTATTTTCTTCTGTGGGAGAGTGAGAAAAAAATGGTCTTGAAGTTTATAGGAGCAGGTACTATGTACTTCCTTTTCAAGTCTCCTTGAATTAGATTTCGCGCAGAATATTTGGTCCGGAAAATGTCTCTTAAGGAAGTTTTGAAAGATGCTCTGTACCATTATGATGAATCGTACATGACCTGCACGAAATATTTTTTCATGATCTCGATCTCTCTTGGTCGCGTCCAATTTCGCCTGAATAAGACTATTAATTGGAACCGTTACTTCCTCCTTGGAGTAAAGGCAGTATTTGCAATCGCGAAAATTTATGAATATTGACCATACCTGATTTCATGTTGACTCGTTGGTACATTTGTTCCTTACATAATTTAAAAACAGTTTGCTCCAGTAAATTGAAATTTCGTATAAGATTGGCACATATCTTTTTAAGGGGAGTTACTATCATCAACACCGGAAGTAGTTATAGTCCAAGGAAAAAAGAAGTGCAATTTGAAGAAATTTTTATATAGTTTGCCGATAAACGTAGGTTGGATATGAAGTTGTAAATCTATATTCTCTAACGGCATCGCAAACACTTTATCTTTTCAGAAAGACACATGATTTTTAATATTTTATTAGATTTCCCTTTCTATATCTGTTAACCGAATTAAGAAGTTGGTGTTAAATTTTGACTGAAATGTTCTAAATCGAATTAAAAATTTGAAAGAGAATATGTAAATTAAGTTTGATTTATAAAATTATCTTGTAGGTAACTCCACCCCGCCATTTAAATATATTCATTTTTGTATTTTTCTGAACATCTATACGATCATTGTGGAAGAGCTTAGGTTTTTTTCTAGTTTGTTTTTCTGTTAAATAGTTTACTACTTCGTATTAATTTCGTTAATATTTCATTAATTCTGAGTAAGTGATTGAGTACCTGCTACATGAAGTTTCTCGGGAAGTATGGGGGAGGCGGAATACTCGAGTTGGTCGAAGATGGTGGAAAACGGATTCGGGAGTTTGAAAACTTGATCTGAAAATGAAGATGGATGGTGGAGCGGATAGCTCTAACCAGGACTAATGATGGCGTGGATCGCGTATCGGTTATTTTAGGAATATCAAGAGATGTTATGCCCTTTTTTCCCATCTCTTATCTCACGGTTTGTTGTTGCCTCTTTGGAAATTATTTGTTCTGCCAATTTTAGCTCTTATTTGTTGTCCTGTCCTTCCACCTCGGAAGCTTAAAGAAGATGTGAAAATAGCTAGCCTTGGTTAATACGAAATTCGAGCAATTGGTATTAGGTTTGTCTTTTCGTCAGTTAGGGCTTAAGAGTCCGACCCTGTAAGACGTTAAGAGATATTCCTCATAAATAAGCATTACGCTTTATATCCATCAATAAACGTGACTGTTATAATCGGTTATTTCCAAATTGTATTCCTAAAACATGTTAAATACAAATTTTCTCTGTTTTGATTTATTTTTAAATTACTTATTGATTATTTTAAACTCCCTTTATGATTTTTAAACAATCATAAAAAACACATTAGTTATTTACGGAAAATAGCCCGAAATAAATTTGTTTTTTATTTTGTGAGTGTAGAGAGCAATATTCTCGTCCAAAAAAATAGTTTGTTATTTTACTGGAAGATCAAGTATTTCCATCCTTTGTATATAGTTTATTGAATGCACCTTGTAAATTAAAAAAAGGAAACCGCAAAAATACAGAAAAATGTTTTTTGAAATATTTTGATAATTACTGCAAACAATGCAGTTTTTATCAAATTTTATATGTACTGTTTTTTCTATAACGTTATTCTAAAATGACTTGGTCCCAGATATAAATTATTTTTCTATTCTATTATAAATACATACACATTTGTTGTTTAATTATAATCAGGGATATCAGAGCGGCTTAAAAATCCATATGTAAATTAAACCTATAATCCGATTGGTTGATCGGATTACATAAAATCGTGGGGAGGGTCTTATTCCTATCATCAGAATAAAATGTTTGTTTACATCTTGTTATTCTCTTTGTACTAACGATCCGTTTACCATGTCATGTTTTCTAAAAAAAAATTGTATAGAAAAGCACATTTAACATGTAAATGTCTTAATTACTTTACATATTTCCTGACACAGCTCGATTAATTTAACATTTAAATTGAAACAAATAAGGTAATACAGAATAACTGCGAATTAGAGTGTATAATCTTCTTTTTAAATCTAAACCCCAAACATAAAAAAACTGCCCTCGTGGAGTAATGAAGTCGTAACAGTGATGTATTACAAATCTGCTTCTAGGTATCAATGAAAATGAACGAATTATACTCTTATACCAAGTACAAATGTTTATTGTATTTTATCTTGAGGATTCAAATCCGGCTGTGGAGGATAAATTATTTAACCTGTGGTATTCGCAGACCCTCCTGGGGCTCAACCAGCCTCTGTAATGCATGTACCCTTATTGGGACGGAAAATCTCGGATAATCACTTCTCTACACAACCGTTGGCATAAAAACTGTCCAGTCTTTACACTGACCTGGACATGGGCTGTAGTGGTGCACGATTGAAAATGAAGATATCTGCGCCGAAACATTGGTTTATAATAAATAGTTGCCAACAATATAAGATTAAATCTAAGAATTTATTGGAAATCTCTACATAGACCATTTTCTCCTCCATACCCTTTTTATAATTTACTATAAGGTCACCTGTGGTCTAGTGGTTAGCGTAACAAACTACTAAGCCCAAGATCGCGGGTTCGTTGCCCGGCAGGTGGCTCTAGGATTTTTTTAAGGGAGTAAAAAATCCTTAGTTACGCCGTCCTTCGGAAGAGACGTTAAACGGGGGTCCCGAGCCTGTACGATGTCAGGACTCGTTAAAAATCTCTATCCTAATTAAACCTGTATAGGAAAAATTTAGAGCTCCCACTGTAGCATCGTCCGATTAGCCTTAGCAGCATAAAGTGACGTAAGTGAACTAATTTACTATAAAATGAACATTTTTTTACTTCATCGTTTATTATTGTCTAGTGTTTTTTGTCAGAGATTTATTTATTTAGTTATGTGTATCCTGATAATCGTTGAAATTGTGCTTGTACAATAGTATATAAAGTTTTAGAATATTTCAATTCTCATCTACTACACACAGGCAGCGAAAATTGGTCTATTATTTTAAGAAAAGTTTGAAAATATCAAAGTAATCGTAAATATAATCTTTCTTAATATTTCACTTTGTTCACGTAGACTTTATTAGTGAAAAATATGTTCATGGATCGGTCTTGACTTGGGTCGCAATTAACTTAGCCTATACAATGCAACATTTTTTGTACATAATATTTTTTAATTGAACATTGAACATTTTGTAAATAATATTCATGGAAACCCTGATGTCATGATGTCAGCCTGGTTTCGAAAATATGTAGAAGTTTATTAGGACTTGTTGCTGTCCTTAAAATAACCATTTTGTAAACCTTTTCCTCTACTTGTGCTTGATGAATTTTGATTTTTCACCTTTGGACTGAAATTGTTGGTCCGTATCAAGTCTTTGAGCTTAATCGTGTTGATGTTGATATTTCAAACAGGTCATCTCTCTACCTCCATTTATCCCTTTACCACTTTCTTAATTATTTTCAATTATAACTATTTAACCATGGCTTTGTGGTTAACTGTTCATTTAGCTTTTCGTTATTGAATGCATTTCTCTCCTATTAGATTATTTAAGCAATGGATAAAGCATGTTCCGGGAGTATCAAGTCCCTTCAAGAAAATCACTTCTTGTCATGACCAAGAGAAAACGTATGACTTTATTGTCGTATATTAAGGAATAAAAAGAAGAAGTAGTTACTTTGTAGAATACAATAAATTGATAATAATTATAGCATTTGAGCTCAAGCATTAAGTTATGAAAGGGAAAAAATGAACCGGGTCGAGGTAAAAAAAAAGTTTTATTTTACCTCTATCCTAACCATTTTCCTTATATATATATATAATTGTCGGATCTTATTATCCAAGATAAATTAATAAGGTTACAAGCAGCTGGAGAAAACCTAACATTTGGTGGAAACTGCTGGCCAGATGTTTTCATTGGTTGTCAGGGATACATACTGCGTGGACAATATATTCGACAGTACATATTCGAATTCGAATCATATTAGGAATATGACATCCTTTCACCGTCAGAAAATGGAAAAAGTGTTCCTACACAATCCCGATCATGTAACAAGTGGTGTTATTTCGCATTGTACCTGACATTTTCCTCACTTTTTCCATATTTAGAGATACTCTTGGTATCTTAGAGATACTATTACCCTCTAAAAAGTTTGTCAGACCCTGACCCCTTGGCCGCCGCCAGACCCATCCTCAGAAGGTCCTCCCTTATCCTCGAACAGGTAGCAACTTTATGAATATGATTTATGGTTCTTTGACCTGTAGAACCATTAGTCTCTTTGTTGTAGTTCTCCTTCACAAGTTTTGGGCGACTTTGCAGGTAGTGCAAAGCAGGGTTTATTGTACTTAAGGTATTATTTGCACCAATAGTGGTGTTCCAAGAAGTCCTTCAAGCCCCCTTACTTAGTCGCCATTTTAATATTCACTACTTATTCACTTGTTTCTTTCCTGGAAATAGGATTTCTCTCTTCCATGAAGTTCTTCTTGCTGGTGTCACCATTGTTTTTCTACGCCTTTGTTGTATATTTCTAGGAATAGTCTTTTTGGTTCTTTTCTCACTTTACTGGGCATTTGTCTCGATTGTATGCCATGTATTTAACTTCAAAGGGGCTTATTTGTAAAATGTAAAAAGTAAAAAGTAAATGAAAAGTATTGTTCGCAATTTGCTTCGTGTATCTTCAAGGATTATCTGTAAACATATTATACATACACACAAATATATATATATATATATATATATATATATATATATATATATATATATATATATATATTTATTTATTTATATATATGTATACAAATGGCGAAACTTTAAATGGTTAGCTACTTTGTAGCACTTTGGACGCTTAAGACTCAGTGTTTTTTTTTTTTTTAGTTTTATCTCTATCTAAATTGTACATTACATATTGTTATAATAGGATGAACAGTTGGCACACGTTTACAGGATGAGAAACACCACCATGTTATTGGTTGTCTTGGGTTTGAATTCCCTAAAAAATATTTATAAGAATTATCTGTTTAGTTCTTCCTGATACGGGAAACTAGTTCAACCACGGCGGAAGTCGAGCTTGAAATGTCCTTTGTATAAAGAGCATTAGTCACTGCCTAGTCTGGGATCTCCTTCCTGCATTGTATGTTATGCATGTTATAGCATAATTATTATTTATATGTTATTAGTCATCTACTTTGGCGTCAACTACCGTCATAACTGGTCTGCCATGCTGGTTTTAGTAGACTGATTAAATCAGATAGTTGCTATGGAGATAATTCAGATTTACTGCGTCAAGTAAACAACTCGTATTTTTGTTTGTGCTTATCTCCATAACCTTGTCTACTAATCAACTTGAACTTGGCATTGATTGTTAGCATCTTTTTGAAGTTTAATTCTTGAAAGAGGAATATAACTAAATAAATAGGTTCTATTTCTAGTAGTGGCGGATTTGAGTCTAGACACGAAAAGAATTGGCTCAGTTAATCGTCAGTTGCACTGAAGAAGTTAGGAATCGTACGATGAAGTTAGGAAAAGAAAAACTACAACAATCGATCTTATTCGATCGATCCTTACTATTACGAATTAGTTAAATCATAATCTATTTGTTGAATGCCGTGCCTTATTGCTTTGCGAATGTTAATGAATCGGAGCCTGGTGTGGTCGAATGGGGTTTTAATATTTAGAAGGCTTGTGATGGTTCATCATCAGCTGGTACCTGTTGATTGCTTCCTCGTCACACCCCATTTCGCTTTGTGTAGGTCGGGTTTGAATCGATGTATCGAATTTATATAGATATTTTTTATTTAATTTGTTAAGTCGTAATATCGATATTAATTTTCAAGTGCTGAAAAAATTAGGGGAAAAATCTACTACGGTTCGACAACCATAGAAACACTATGAACTTGTTGGTAATGCATTATTATTGCCGATTTTCTGTATTTTTTTTACTTATTTATTTTTATTTAATTAACAATTATGTATTAATAAATTACGTACAATAAACAATTCTCGTAGTATACAAAGCTTGAATGTATGTCATTAAGTGTATGCATTTTATTAACTCCCTTTAATATTTATTTCGTTTATTTATTTTTTTGCTTCTTATAATATTATAAATTTACCTTATATCCTAGAATTTTTTTCATTTGATAACAGCTCCCTAAAATTTATTTTCTTATTTTTCTTTGTACCAGTTTCCTGGTACTTATTTATACTTCTGTTATTTTGTATTTATATATATGACATAATTTTATCTTTTATCCAATTTTTCCTCCGTACTATTTTCAATTTATGATAGTGAATTCAGAACTGCATGTAACCCATTTTTTATACTACATATAATATAAAGATACATAACTTTATTTTTATTATTCTATTTGAAATAACTATTTTATTCTCCATTATACTTTATAGGTACTTTATGGACCATTGATATATATTTTATATTTTTTTTGTCTCTTGCCTTTTCACTCATTTCTTATCTGATTATATTTTTGTTTTTCAAATATTCCCCAATTCATGTTGTACATTTGTCGGTTGAGAACTGCTGCCATATTGGTGGGGGTAGGTACCTGGACTTCCTTACCATTCAACGCCTTTTCGACTCAAAACAGGTCAGTTGACAGTTGATAGTTACAGCCTTCACTTCGGACCCGGCACCCGCTACTTGTTGGTACGTTTTTCAGTATGTTTCCCATCCTCCATTCTTCATTCCTTCACACTCGTTTCATCTTTCAGCAATATTATTTTTTGTCATCTTAACATTTAGAATTATTTTTCATATATCATCAATTGTATTACACAAAAATAACATAATTACATAAAAAAACATAATTTTTGTTATTGTACTTTTTATTTCTACAATATTTCATTATTACCATCCATACTACATGGCATTGATTCATTTCTCATTATTATTTATCATATTTTCATCATTATTTTTTTATCTTAACCTTTTTATACATTTCTTCCATAAATAAAAATACGTGGGGTGTGGCTGTGCCATGGGCACACTCGTGTGTTTTACGTTTACGTGAAGGGGACTCTTTTTATATGAAATATTACTATTTATGTATTATATGAAAAGAAACGATATTTCTTTGTTATACACGTTGTAAATAATGTTCAGTATCGAATGGTGGCCAGGAGCAATGTCGAGACAATTTTCTTCATTCCAATACTTAGTGTGCTGCCTTTCTAGCAGATACTCCGGCGCACCTCTGTCACAGACAATGTAGATCCTCGATCGGATCCACATCGGTTGCGTTGGATGGCATTCAACAGGTTATTGTGGTAGCATGAAATGAATCCCAGTGTACTGTAATCTTGTAATGCTTTTTTGACAACGTCGCTCAGATCATATTATTCTTTATGTTAACATTTAAAGCCTGACCATTGTCTAATTGACGCAGTAGCTGTTGCACCATTGTGTCCACAACCACATTAATGACTTGTCCGATAATACCCTAGGTGACTGATCGGATCTAATGCAGGGTACCTCGTGTTTCTTAGGTGAACACACAACGTGGGTACTTTTTCCGAATCCATTGATTCTTTACAAGTACCGCACAGTTTCAAGTCCGCCACTGGTTCTTCAGGGAAAGAATTTTTAAGCAGCGGTAAGTGTTTTTCTTTTGTCGGCTTCGATGAATGCCGTTACCATAGACGATCACACATATCATATTTACCTCCGGATGGATTGTTGACAAATGTCGTAGTGAAACGTGCTACACTGCTGCCCTATGTGTCTTCGTAAACGATGCCTACACAGTTCGTTGTCGATACAGAATCGATTTCATAATCAGCTTCCATAATTTCAGCGCCCCAGCTGCAGATGTACTGACACCGCCTTTGATCCAATCGGCCGAATTCATTCTTTTACGCCCCCCGGTACTGCTTAGCTCGGTCATATTGTTGCCATTTGATCGCTCTCGGGAAGTCCTTTCCAACCGTATATGATTTCTTTATTTGGATTTAGCTTTTCGAGGCTTATAGGCCGAAATTATACTTTTTTTATTCTACACCTTAACCCTTAGACTCTATGGTTTGGCTAAAGTCATCCGTGTGGCCTACGGGCGCATATATGCGTTTGCCGTTTTTTCAATCAATGTGCAGCCATTTTTGTGCAAAATTAATACATGGGCATTCGTTAGTAATTTGCCTTCCTCAGGTAGCGGTCGGTCAGTGTTGAGGCCATAAAAATCTCCGCAAATTTGCGAAATGGAAATCCCATTTTACGTCCCACTCTTTAACCAATTAGATTTTATGGTCTTTTCTTATTATAAGATGTAGGTATTTCTTATTATAAGGTGGTTGCTGTAGACAGAGTTGACATGGCATTACATCAAGTGCACTCAATTCATTAAGGAAAACGCTAAAATGGTATAAGAAGTTATTTTTTCACTTGGTAGATTTAGTCGTATATAAAGCATATATTTTGCATCGAAATTGCACCGGTACAAAACAAAAATTGAGTGATTTTCATATAGCGCTAATGAAAGACATTTTTCGAAAATATTCGCAAAACAGAAGCCTCGCTGGAGGAGGAAAAAGAAAACCTGAGGATTTACCGTTTCGATTAACTGAAAGGCATTTTCTTTCGAAGTGTGAGAAGCGTGCGGGTGCAAAATAGTTGAAGCGAAGAAAGTGTGTGTCGTTTGCACAAACAATAAGAGAAGGAGCGATACGCGATACGAATGTAAAAAATGCGATGTCGGTTTATACATTGATAATTACTTTGAAATTTTTCATACACAATAAAATTATTAATCTGTTGTAAATATCAAATTAAGTTTTTTAATTGATAGTAGAATTTAATGTTTACTATACATAATTTTAATGCTCAAAAATAAAAGTCTTTAACTATTTAACCTTCTGCGAAAAAATTACTACAGTTTATTACTATTTGCGCCTTGAATAGTCACTTCAGTGTGGCGAAAAAGTCTTCCGGCCCCAGCGATGGTCAGCGCTAGCCGAGCTCCGTCCCTAAGGACAGTTTCGGTCAGGAGTATTTAGAGCTTTAAGGGCTAATATAATCACTGTCACTATTTTATACATTTGTTTTTAATCAACCGATAGATTTTGACAAGAGCTGACGATTGAAACTTGAACGAGCATCGTAGCTTCCCCGAGTCAAATGTTATAGTTAATGTATTCTCGATACACAGCAAAATGGCGACGCTCCCCCCTTCACCGCGGGTGATGGTTCAGAGTCCACTCTTATCGAAATAGATTCTTTGATCCTTTAGCTATCCAGTGGTCTAATTGAATTTTTGATGGAGATGATAGATATGTAGCTGCAACACCAAACTGTATCCGATTTTGTTATCATCAGATATGTTTTTGTTTTTTTTAATTTTCTCCCACTATTGAAGCAATTTTAAAGACGCATTCATGTCTAAATCATAATTTGTGTTACATTTCTATTTATGCTTGTATGGATAATTGGATGATGCTTTAGTGGGAGCTCTCAAGTTTGTCTATCCAAGTTTAATTAGGTTAGGGATTTTAACGCGTACTTGACATGGTACATGCTGTGGACCACCGTTTAACGCCACTTCGAAGGACACCATAACCATTCTGGGGCCACCTGCTGGGCTACGAACTCGCGAACTTGGGCTTAGTAGGTTGTTATGCTGACCACAGATCGCCCCATATTATAAAATTTTCTGATCACATGGTAATGATATTTCGAAACCCGATAATATAACAAAATGCATACCATAATTTTCTAAAACCAAAACCATAATTTTCTGTTATTTTAATTATTTAATCCATTCGCTGTACTTAAACTTAATATGCCTCAGCAATTATTACATAATGTACCTTAGTCTTTAATTTTTATCACTAGTTATTTCATAATTTAACTTACTCTCTGTATTTCTTTACATTCTTATCGATTCTGTTCATAAATTCTGTTATTCTTCCGAGTTACTTCAGTTTTTATGTAGTCATTTTCTCCCTCTTTCCCCAGCCCTGAAGATGGCCTGCATCTTAGGCCGAAACGTTGGCACGATAAATAAGTTTTTCTTATTCTGTGCAATCTTTGGCTGCACCCCCTCACCAATTTAATCAATTATTCTCCATTCAGTGTGATTCCCTAGAAATAAGTTGAGGAAATAATTCGTAAATCGTTGTTAAGGTTGCAGTTGAGGAAATGGTTTGGTAAAAAGGTGTATGAAGTGTCACTTGTGGCTAATAGGTTTTGTTGAAAAGGCTGCTAAATCATCTGAAGTATATTATTTACTTCAAATATGTAATTTCGTTTTGTAATTTTCGTTTTTTAGCTACAATTACCCTAGAAACACTGAAAGACAAGCAATTTTTTGCAAGACTGCTGTTCTGACACACGAGGACTTTACGATATTTATTTCCGGTGAAAATTGGGATTCTAAACAGTTTCATATACGATACTATGATTTTTCATAATTAATGGAAAGTAAACAAAATACAAATTATTTTTAGATCGGAGAGATGTGTTTAACTGGCCTTACACTTCCCTGCCACGCAATGCCCAAACATTTGCCTACGATTTCCTAAACAAGCCAAACAAACAAACATAATATTCACATGTTAGCATTTCAGAGAAACGAATACGTGGAATTCGAACTCGTGTTGTTTTATTTCAATTGGTTTTATACAACACCGATACCCTCCTCAACGCGACTGACTGTTGTCATATTTTCTTGGCCTTCGTAGCATCTAAGTACATATAATGTTTTGTTTTTTCCTGGATTTTTCATAAACCTAACAAACTTTCTTAGGGTTTTAATAAATATTAATTTATTTTATAACATTTATTAAGTTTTATTTGAAATTTACGAACTTTAGCTGGACACTTGACCTGTTAACTAGACAGAACTGTTCGTTCAAACAAAAGAGACAGTATTGAAAATTATTTTAAATATTTTATTTGAAAAGAAAATACATGACCAGGACCGGGACTCGAACCCGGGTCTCTTACCTATCCGTGATGGTGCTTAACCATCTCAGCCATCCTGGCTCCCTTCTCGGTCAGTCATATCTCTTCCTTTCACTGATCCTATATCTTCGTGTTCTCGCAATTCGCGATGTATACACGGGGAGAATCTTAATTGAACATTACTTTTATTTTTGGATCTTGTTGACTCGAGTCATTAAATATTATTATAATTTATTTTATTTTTATATGATATAATTTTTTAAATATTTTATTTGAAAAGAAATTTCAAGTTCAGTACATGGTAGAGACTGCTCTTTCTAAGCTTCTAGCCACCGGTTGGGGGAGGTTTGGCCGAGATGTTAAGTTTTTCCTTCAATTGAGGGTATAATATTTATAGAGGTTGGTTGGGCCCCAGGAGGATCTGGAAATTGTTCATCTACAGACCTTAAGCACTGCAACTCAGCGCTCTGCACACTGAACTTTTCCGATCCATATGAAGTGTATTTGGAATATGTAAAGTAAAGTAGAGTCACTCGGAATTGCAAGATCGTTGGAAAACGCGTGATTTAGTTTATAATAAAGAATCCCAATTGAAATATCTGACTTGGATCTGTTGACATAACATAATGACGTGTTTTCAGGTCGACGCTCTCCGAACAGATGCGGTAAATGAAAAGTTGCACCCAAAGATGAATGGACAAATCGGGATTATATTGGGCTGCATTTCCTGCCCCTCTGACCAGGTACTGTCCTTCTAATCTTTCATAGGTTAGCAGTATCTTGGGGTCTAGTGACATGTTAGGGCTCGTAATTACGTCTACATCTACGGTGTATTCGTATTATATTAAAATGATAAAATGGAAACAGTAAAAACCAACAAAATGAAAGATAGAATTTACAAAATTATCATCCCTCCTGATGTCCAGTGTGCATCGTGGGCGCTAACGTTGAGAGTAGAACACGTTTTGGCCCTGGTGGGTAGTGAATTGGTGAATATATTAGGTTCGAAAAATGACAAGTCCGTCGAAGAATTGAGAAGAATGCGGAGCATCCACTTGGTTGATGTAATTAAATTTATAACATCACAACTGGCTTGTAAAGTTGTTAGTCATAGTAAGTTACGTAGATGTGAGTATTTAGATAGTGATCCTGTGGGTTTCGGCTAGCAGGGATGTTAGTAAACAACGATTGATGGAGTCGTTGCTTTCTTGTTCGCTCTCTTTTATTTTCCACTATTAAAGGTTTCACTACGAAAGGGATGGGATGTAGCCCCATTCCAGAGAAGTTTAAACTTACATGTTATGTATTTTGGTTAAAAAAAAAAAAATTCATTCCTTAAATATGCTGATGGTAAATTAATCAAACTAAGGTATTCGAAGTAGGTGAATTTTCATATTAGCTATTTGAATTGCATACTTAGCGCAAAAAACATCTGCTAAAACCCAAATGTTGCAAGTTCGAATTGCGGTCTCGAGATTCATCCAGCATCCTCCCTCCCACTCTTCTGGTATTTGAGCCCCGACAACACTTACTGTAGCCAACACTCACCGATTTGATAGCCTTTCACCTTGCTCCTAGATTAATTTGTCACTGTTTTAAAACCATAATGTCTGTACGAAGGATACTGCTACGATTGTGGGGCTATGAATACTCTGCCACTGTACCATGGAAACCTTCGTTCGTATTCGTATCAATCTGAGTGGTGATCCTCGATGCTTAAAGATAAATAATTTACAAGAGATTAATCCGGAAAAATGCAGGCCCAACAATCTCAACGTTAGGCAATAGTTATAGCTCATTTATTTCTTCTTACTTGACTTAGGAATCACTTATAAAGACTTGAAATTAAGGAAATTTGAGACTTTAGAACCTTCTTATAAACTGCTAAAATTGTAATAAAAATTTTTACTGCTTAAATAGTTAAGTGAAATTTAAATGAAATTCCGTTACTTTATTGTATTTAATTAACTGGAATTTTATGTGCCAAAGTGAAAGAGTCTTTTACATATCGTTGCAAGGCCTCATTGTCGAGAAATGATTTTTAATATTCGGATTTTAAAAGCTTTTCGACCCTCAATATTTCTTCGCAGCCTTACAACTTCTTCCGGCATTTCATTACGTCAACAAGCCATATATAGAAATGAAGCAGTGTTATTTAATTACGACAAGAGAAACATGATAACTACTTATACGTCTCTTTAATGGAAAATTAATTTCCAAAAGGCCTTCTTGAATATTTTATTCAACTTCCTTGATTAAAAAAGAAATGAATATTATATTTATTAAATTGTGAGTTTTTATTACCGAATTAATTTAAGTTACCAAATTCTTTCTGTAAATTTATCATTACGATATAAGACTATTGTAACTAACGATGCTTCGTGATATTAAAACTAATATTTACTATCTGAATCCGTTTTAACATCTTCTCACTGGTTCATATCAATCGGTTTATGATAATCGATACATCGAATCAATTCAGATCATTGGTGTTGTTTTAAATAATTATAATTTGAATATTTAGTTATATGCTACAAATGAGCTAACAAAGTAACTCCTGCTACCCGCATTAATAGTCCATGAATTTACAGATACGTGACTTTGGGTTTAAAAACGGTTATTGAGTTGTTAGTAATACCGGCCTGATATCATTTGATATTTATACCTTTACAATAACCGATGCGTTGCCTAGCAACCGTGCGCCAATATGTCAACAAGTAATGATTAATAATTTATCCTTCGTTTTTAGCCTCCGATGAATTAAATAAATATTGAGTTTGAATCAAAGATGCGTTTAAGTTAAGTAACCATGAAAAAATATATATATAATTAAAAGTTGGCGGGGCTTTTCGTACGGTATATTATCAATATTATGAAATTTTGAATTCGATAACTTTGATTGAATATTTCAGCATTCCATCGAAAATCGATAATTCTATTGTCGATTTATTTAACGTCACTTTATGGTACTATGGCTAATTGGTGGGAATCTTATATTTTGTCTATCCAGGTGTAATTAGAATAGGGATCTTCAAGAAGCACCCAACACCGCACTTGCTCAATGTACGTTCCCTTCGAAAAACGCCATAGCTCAGGATTTTTTACTACCTTTAAAAATCCCAAGTCCTCCTGCCTCGCTGCTATCCCGCGACCTCGGGCGTTGTAGGTAGTTATGCTAACTACTATGCCATGGGTGACTCATCGAATATTTGATTTTCTTGCTTGAAAATGTGCACTATTTTCTTAGAAACAGGACTCTTGCCAAATGAGCAAGCAATATTTTAGCTACCATACATTACCTTGAAATATCATCGCCTCATAACTTTAACTCGTTTCATTAACTAAATTAAAGTCAAATGCCCCAAGAAGCAGAAATCTAATATATTTACTTACTGGACGCTTAATCTAAAAATAATTTTTCGTTCGGAATTCTTGTCATCGTATTTTATTTGTTGGTATTAGCCGTGCTTCCTTGGCTTATCCCCTTCAGTTCCGGTTTTACGGGAATGGGAGTTCTAAAGTTAAAGGATAGGAGTCTTATGCCAGAGCCAACATGAATGAATAATTGTAATAAATCAAGCCCCCCCCTTTCCCCCAGAGTTCAGCAGATGGTAGGGGCTGTACTGTTTCCAAGCCAAAGGTTGTGCAAGATCACGCTCATCCGCTATTCCTTTTTCCCTGATTAAGGCTCGGGAATTTAGAAAGACTGGAATGATCCCCAGGAGGTTCTCCAGATTCCGCATTTCGATTCGCGACTGTTAACAGAATAAATATGTCCGGCACAACCTGCCTCAAACTCGGGATCCTGAGATCAGAAACTCAGTACCCTACGCCCTAAGCTACGCTGCTTCTTTAATGTAACTTATAAATAAATTCTATTTATAAATGGCATTTCAGAGTCCCCAGGTATTTCTGATGTTTTTTATATAGGAAGTTTACAGGATAAGAAAAGTAACTCGGCGGAGGTTTTTGTTTCGTTTATTTGCGACCTAATAAGCAGGGAACGAAGTAGCTAGTGTGTAGGGTCGTAGTTTTTCGAAAGATCCCCGGCATTTGGACTCTCCTGTCGTTCATCCAGCTTCAATAAAGTGGATCCCCGGATTGTGGGAAAAATCCAGATGTTGAATGCAATCTCTAACAAATCTCTTAACTGCATAACGGTTACTTAAAAAGAAACATTCTCTACAATGCAGAAAGCACAATACTCTTCATAGATTTCAGTGTTATTGTTTTTTTAATGCAGTATTATTTATCAGTTATTTTTCGTAACTAGAATAATTATTGAGATTTTTCATGTTGATCTCTGGTTTTGTCGGATTTTCTGCTGTTACTAATTTCCATCAGCTTAGGTGAATCATAACCTATCTCAGTTCTGTCAGTTCATAACCTGATTCGTTTTTTGAGATGAGGATGGTGGTTGCCATAACAAATAATTCTGTTACATCACGATTTACTATCCGGCGAAGAGAAGGTGAGATCGGGCGGTGACCCGGGCGGGATGCAGGAAGTAGGTCACTATACCAAGGGAGCTGGATCAATACTGAGCCCAGGTCAGCGGGAAGAGATTGTCGTTGCCATGGCCACCTCCCATCCTCCCTCTTCTTTTCTCCTCTCTCTCTCTCTCTCTCTCTCTCTCTCTCTCTCTCTCTCTCTCTCTCTCTCTCTCTCTCTCTCTCTCTCTCTCTCTCTCTCTCTCTCTCTCTCTCTCTCTCTCTCTCTCTCTTTCTCTCTCTCTCTCTCTCTCTCTCTCGCGCGCTTAGTTTAGATTATCCTCATCAAAATAGAAACCTTCTCTCTAATTGTTTTCAGCTGTAACCTTCTACTTGTCTTCTTGTCGTTCACTAATGAATAAATCCTATTCGTAATCCACGTTTGTTCGCACGTCGAACATCAGGTGCTACTGCCATCGTTATAAAAGCTGCCTTCATGATAAATACTTGTACGAAGAGTATTACATATTAATTTATTCATCGTTTATATTTATTATATCAATTTATTTATCGACTTAAAGTATCGTTATCGGATTTTAGAAGAGAAATAATTGTTGATTTTTTCGAGTTCGTAAAAATAGCCAGTCTTCTATATTTTTAATTTTATTATCAGTACCGTGCAACAAGTGTAAAAATCATTAAAAAGAAGGGTGATTAATCTAACTGTTCTTCAACCGTTTTTTTTTTCTTTCATGCATAAATGTGGACGAAATATGAATACGAGATGAGATTTCGTGAGTGTTTACATAATCACCATGGATCATTTTTGTTTGAACTACTTCAAATAAAAATGAGTTTCTCGTTAATGACAGTAAATATATAAGCAGCTGATTGTAAACCTCAACAGAAACATATGAGTTGGTATGGATCGTTATATTTCACGTATCAAAATCATGATATGACAAGTTACGTATTGATATTGTAAGTATCGGTTTTGTTAAAGTAATCAATTGTTGAGGGGTTTTGGGACGTACTATTATTACTGTAATCAGCTTTGTTGTGAAATAAAAAAAAACTTTACCACTAAAACCCATGAAGGGTCTTTTGGGTTCAGCACGTGGTATAGTTTTGTTTGTAACATAACAGTTGTGGAGGGAGGTGATTTGTAACATAACAGTTGTGCAGGGAGGTGATTTGTAACATAACAGTTGTGCAGGGAGGTGATTTGTAACATAACAGTTGTGCAGGGAGGTGATTTGTAACATAACAGTTGTGCAGGGAGGTGATTTGTAACATAACAGTTGTGCAGGGATGTGATTTGTAACATAACAGTTGTGCAGGGAGGTGATTTGTAACATAACAGTTGTGCAGGGAGGTGATTTGTAACATAACAGTTGTGCAGGGAGGTGATTTGTAACATAACAGTTGTTCAGGAAGGTGATTTGTAACATAACAGTTGTTCAGGAAGGTGATTTGTAACATAACAGTTGTGCAGGGAGGTGATTTGTAACATAACAGTTGTGCAGGGAGGTGATTTGTAACATAACAGTTGTTCAGGAAGGTGATTTGTAACATAACAGTTGTGCAGGGAGGTGATTTGTAACATAACAGTTGTGCAGGGAGGTGATTTGTAACATAACAGTTGTGCAGGGAGGTGATTTGTAACATAACAGTTGTGCAGGGAGGTGATTTGTAACATAACAGTTGTGCAGGGA
The DNA here is from genome assembly GCA_037127475.1 of Arma custos. Classification (NCBI taxonomy): domain Eukaryota; kingdom Metazoa; phylum Arthropoda; class Insecta; order Hemiptera; family Pentatomidae; genus Arma; species Arma custos. The sequence continues at coordinate 14,217,913 of CM073762.1, read as the reverse complement.
GGTGATTTGTAACATAACAGTTGTGCAGGGAGGTGATTTGTAACATAACAGTTGTGCAGGAAGGTGATTTGTAACATAACAGTTGTGCAGGGAGGTGATTTGTAACATAACAGTTGTGCAGGGAGGTGATTTGTAACATAACAGTTGTGCAGGGAGGTGATTTGTAACATAACAGTTGTGCAGGGAGGTGATTTGTAACATAACAGTTGTGCAGGGAGGTGATTTGTAACATAACAGTTGTGCAGGGAGGTGATTTGTAACATAACAGTTGTTCAGGAAGGTGATTTGTAACATAACAGTTGTGCAGGGAGGTGATTTGTAACATAACAGTTGTGCAGGGAGGTGATTTGTAACATAACAGTTGTTCAGGAAGGTGATTTGTAACATAACAGTTGTGCAGGGAGGTGATTTGTAACATAACAGTTGTGCAGGGAGGTGATTTGTAACATAACAGTTGTTCAGGAAGGTGATTTGCTCGAGATTACGATCGAACGCCAGTTTTCTCTTAATACAGGGTATTCAATTTAATAGATGCTGGGTGAGCTCCATGAGAGTCCGCGTATCCTAAAGAAGTCCATTAACAGATTAAATAATTTATTTAGTATAGCCGAATTCGAAACTGCGAACTCACAGCAACCCAGAGACTGAGCAACACATTGAGCTTCCCCGCTTCCAAAAAAAAATAAAAAAATGTTAATTAACAAGACAATTCTAAAAACTTAATATAAAGTTGAAAAATGGTTGGATAGCTGTATCAATAAATGGAGGAGTAAATGGTCCGGGTAGAGGTCAAAATATATTATCAAATAGTTAGAATTAGAAATACGGGTTCCGAAATGGATATATATAAATTTGTAATATATATATATATATATATATATATATATATGTGTGTGTGTGTGTGTGTACATAAGGAGCGGGGTCGCATTTGAAATAATATCCTTTTAACATCGTTGATTTATAAATTGTAAAATCAAGACGGTTTATTTTTAGCTTGTTCCTAACCTTGGTCACGACAAGTTTATGGATTCTTTCATTTGCTAAATTTGTAATAATTGAATAGGACAGGTACTCAAACCGTCCATTTTATATCCTCAATATTGGGCTTATTTTGGACAGAGCAATAGATTGAATAAAGAATATGATTGAGATGAATTATTTATTAGAATTTGAAACAGTAAAGTAAATGTACAATTATTTCGGACAAAGAACATATAATAATGAAATATTGAATAAATTTAAAAAAAAAAATTGTGTCAGCTCCGCGACTGGAGTTTACCCCTTTCCGTTTCTAATGAATTTTAAATGTGTTCTTGCCAATTAATCGCTCTCTACTGATACTTATCATCACAGAATCTTTTTTTTAATTTGAAACTATTTTAAATTAATATGAACTGGTTTAATTACAATTATAAATATATATATTTTTTTATTAATCGTGCCAACGTTTCGGCCTACGTTCTAGGCCATCATCAGGGCAGATAGTGGGTGCGGTGACTTGTTACAACACTAAAGCTGTCAACTGAACTACACACACACGCGCACGCGCGCGCGCCCTCTCACACACGTACATATAAATATATATTACAATCACAATTTGTATTACTATAAATTCATATTTATATAACTTTCCAATACGTAAATAAACAAACAATTTTATATCATTACCTGTACTTTGACAGTTGAGATTTAATATTGTGAATTTATTTATTTGGTTAAATTTTGTCCTGTTCATCCTTGAATTTTGGTTGTAAGTTCTCACATCATGGAAGTAAATTGTGCTATGAGCTGAGCCATCTGATTGACAGGAGCTATCAAGAGATTCGATTGGTCCGTCTTCGGTGGTTGAGGTATATAGGCGAAAGTTTGTGGAGGCTCTGATGGTGGTGGAGCATGGTTTGAATGGTTCATTTTGGTACCTTGTAGGAAAGATTCGTATTCTGCACCTGGACGAACTGTCGTGCTGTTAGTCCTTAGTTTGGGTTTGTTTTGGTTAGTACTGATCTGCTTAGATCTCTTTTCTTCAATCCTTTTAGTCACTATTTCTTCTATTTTTTCCTGTGGAGTCATTTTCTGTGAGAAGCGACGAGCACTCCCTCGCAATTCGCGGTTCGCCTAGTCTCGGACATTCAGAAATGTTATGTGAGCCGCTGCATCTAACACATTTTACGATTTGGTTGCTGTAGTTTTTTTTGTGCCCAAATTGCTGACATTTATAGCACTGGGGCGGCAGGATATCTTTTCTTGGGATGAATTTCACAATCGTAAATATATATATATATATCTATTGACCTGACGTACTTGTTCTTGTATATCGTTTATAGTGATACCTTGTGGAACAGTTAGCACTATAGGTAATAATTCCATTTTCTTTCCTTCCGGTGCTGTCTTTTGTATACGTCTTGTGTCCGAAGCCTTAATAGGTTCAAATGCCTTCCTGTCATCAGATTTGGGAATAGAAAGATCAAGATTTTATATATATCACAAATTTTTTTTTAGAGCTTTGACGGGTTTTTTGGGTGCAAAAATATGGTACCCAATTCCGCGAGTTTTTAGATGTCTTTTTAATTTTGTCGGACTTTAATTAGGTCGGACTAGAATTTGAGCTAAATATGGATCTCAGTCCTCGTCTGTTTGATAAAATTTTGTTCATGAAATCACTCACCTCATTTAATGTGAAGTTTTCACGGTCAATTATAACTGGAGGAATCTTCTTCGGTGGGCCGCCGAAGGTTCCTCAGTTGATGGTAAATTACCTAGAGCGGTAAAGCTTTTCGATGTCACTACCGGTGGCGCTTCTTCTGCTTCCCTTGTCTTCCTATTGGCCGATTTCTTCCCTGTCTTTACTTTTTTGAAGGGAGCCTCATCTTCTGTGTCCGGTAGAGGTGTATTTCAGTCCAGCATGATCACTGTCTGTCCACTTCCTAATACATCAATCTCCTGTCCTAGTAGCACTACATGCTACACTGTACACAATTAAATAGTCACTGCACAGCCTTTCTAGATAGCTAGTCAATTCCCTATTCTTATCAGAACAAGGCTGCCCTGTCGTCTGTTGAGGTTGTATCCAAGTGATATGAATGGACCCCAACAGCTTAAAGCGGAATCTAAATATGAGTTGTAATATTAGGAAGAAATAGTTGAGGGTGCAGTCAATAAAAACACCTAAATAAGTGTAACTTATTTATTGTGTGCCGACGTTTCGGCCTACAATGTAGGCCATCTTCAGGGCTAAGAGAGAGAAACAAACAAAAATATATATATATATATATATATATATATATATAGATATATTTCTCTCTCTTAGCCCTGAAGATGGCCTACATTGTAGGCCGAAACGTCGGCACACAATAAATAAGTTACACTTATTTAGGTGTTTTTATTGACTGCACCCCCAAACTATTTCTTCCTTATATTAGAAGATACAGTCGACCAATTCTTCTCTAACATGAGTTGTAATAGTGTTTGTTTGGATAGGTGTCTTTAAAAAGGCTCCTATACAAAAAATTATCCCATTTCAACACTCGAGAATAAAGCAATAGAACCCACTGCTGAAATAGATACCACACGTATCTCTTCCCGATTAGTCTGGGCATTTAATTTTTAATTTCTATCTATTATGTAAAACAAATAATATAATATTATTAAGAAAGGAACGTAACGCACCACTTTTAGCTAAATTCGATTTTACTACTCATAAAATTTTCATACCGCGGGCTAAATATGACTTATGAAATAATAAATAAATATGAAAACTCCAAAAATCTTTAATGCTATGACTTGTGCTGTAGACACTTATTTATAAAAATGTCATATTATCATTATTTCACGATTAAAAAAGAACTTATTCTGCACAATAGTAACGGAGTACTTTCTAAATACAAATATGTTAAGCAAAAATTAAAAGAAATAGTTAATAAATTTAAAAACTGCTTTTGTCCCTATTTAATATTTAATTAATAATTAACAGTAAAGTGTTATTAATTATTAAATCTTATGTATGATATGGGAAATTCTAAGGTATAAGGGGCTTAACCCAATCTAGTCTTACCCAACAACTGTCCAATAGATAGATCTATCCATCAAACAAATGAATTTTAAGGAAATACGGAAGTGTCAAATGTTATGGTTATGCGCCTTCTTTTTTTTTTTTTTTGACAAAATAAGTACAAATGAGCTTTAATAGTAAGTACATTGTATATATATATATATTTTTTTTTTATTTATGGTTCTTTTTAATTATTTAAATATTTTTATTTATTTATTTTTTTTAATTTTGAAGAGAAAAGATTATGTCTTGGCCGGGATTCGAACTCAGTGGTTAGAGCACCGCGCTGGAAACGCGGGCGACCCGGGTTCGAATCCCAGCCAAGACATAATCTTTTCTCTTCAAAATTAAATACATATATATATATATATATATATATATATATATATATATATATATATATATATATATATATATATACATACATATATAGAAAAATTAAAATTTAAAACTGTTCCGAGTATTTTTTTGTCTGTAGCATTTTACTCTGTCGCCATGACATATGGACGACGCGTCACCTTTCTGTTAGACGTTAGTCCCTAAACATTTAAATCAATATTGATTTGTGTTATTTAATTAGTGTGATAAATGGGATACGATGGTTCGTGTAATAGAATAGATATGCCTAATTGTGATTGTTTTCATTCATGTTTGTTTTACTATATTTCGTTAGGTTCTCTATCCAGCGCTTTTTTTTTTTCATTCCTCAATAGTAGAAATGATAAAAAAAAGCCACACGGGACCTAATGAAATCATTCAGATTTAACTATATCATATAGTTGTTAAAGTGAAGTTGTTCATTTTGTTTGTATTTGTTCCATTATATTCCTCATTGCACTAATATCGGTTGTCATTGAAATTTTAACACGTGAATCTCAGATAAGTTACATCTTTCGAATATAATTAAACCAACATTTTATTGGCCTACTGTTGTCATTTCATAAATAATGCATCTTCCCATTGACTCATATACATATATATATACCTTGAGAGCAGGAGGCAAGTGCATACTAGATATTACTAATTCATGGATGTTACTGTTTTTACTTTTAGTTACGCGTCGATACTCAACAGAACCAAATCGTGTGTAAGCACCCCAAGCACGGATATGTAACTATCCATATTCTTATTCAGACTTTTTTTTTTCGATGTATCACCTTTCTAATAACGTACTCAGGTGTTAAATTGTAAAGGTGAAAGCTAATCACTTTGTTTCAAATTTATCTCTGAATCTAATTTCCAACTTCAACAAAAAATTATTACTAATTCTGAGTATATTGAATGTTTCGTTCATGCACACCTTACCTGATTAAATAAGATCTTTGGCATAATCTGTTCAAACAATACATTCTTCCGCCATTTTTTATTTTCCCCAGATCTTTCTAACCAAACCATTAACCATCGAGACTCACTTTTTTCCCTTGTATGTTTCAACTTGCGCCATGAATCCTCTGAAGTAGTTCGGAGATCGAACGGGGGACTAGATCCGCGGGCTGTCCTACCTAGTTTAGTCTAATATAATAATCATCCCATCTTACCACAGATATAGCCACTGTATTTAGGAAGACGCGATATGACTTGTCCTCCATGGTCAATAAAATAATATTACATTAAAAGACCAAATCTTGATCTGTGAACTATTAGATCCTTTTTCAGTTCTACGAAGCGTTTAACTATAATATAATATACCAAAATATGTTTAAACAGCACATCGACAAAATAATATAAAATAAAACCAATTTTTTTTTTAATTTATTTATTTTTTAATATAATTTAAAATATTTTATCAAATCAATTAATCACTAGATAATTAAGTAAACATATTTTGGTATATGATCCCCCAAGGATTTTTTAAAAAATATGACTTTCCAGATATCTATGCTTATAGTGAGTTATTTTTGGACATTTTATGTTACATTATGTATAGTATAGATACTGTTAATAAAACTTGATAGCTATGGCTTTATAGCATCTAGCAATGAAAAATAATTCTATTATTCATTTCATACTTATTTCACTCATTTTTTACTTACATAATCATTATTTATTATTTATGACATAATAAATCTACCTGGATACTTTAATGGTCTGATTTTAATGTTAATAAAAAGCCATTGAGGAGATGCCAACAACTGATTTGTCAGAAATATATACAAATAGTATTAATTTAATCTTATATTATTAAATTAATGATTAATTAAAATTTTGCTTTAATCTGCAAATCTTTTGCATTGTATGTAGACGGATGATCTGTCTTGTATTGTGATATTCCTCACTAATTATGTATCAGCTGATTCAGACATTGTATTTGCCTTGGTCTTATCATTATTTTCTCAGCACATGCATTTGTCTTGTTATTCTTCTTATCAGTGTTTGTAGTCTATGAGGCCCGGGCATTGTATTTGTCTCGCCATTCTTTTCATCTCTAGTTGTCCCATCTGATTGTATTTCCCTTGCAATTGCTCTTATCAGTGTTTGTTTTGGATCCGGATATTATATTTTCCTTGCTATTTATGGTTTTCAATAGTTGTCTTACTGATTATTGATACTTAATAAACCTTGGAATCAATACAAATTTAGGAATTTTTATTGTTATTGTACCATTTCTAATTTTCAATTGTGTCTTCATAGAGTTCAGTATACGTGTTATTGTTTTCTTGGGTATATTTGGTAATTATAATTTTTCATGAGTTAATTTTATTTCCTATCAAGCTCATTAGTTTGTCATTACAATGTTAGTGGTAATCAGATTACGAGGTTTTCTTTTTCCATTTATTGCATGTCTCATTTTATATGTTGGCACAATGCCAATTTCTCTAGTTGCCTCTCGTCTTAATGTGCCTATTTAATCATCCATACTGAAGAACAATGAAACAAATTTACTCACCTCTGATTTTATTCATACAAAAAATCTTTGTATGTATTTGAAACTGACACAAATAATGACATCAAAATAAACACTTACTTAAATACTCTTTTAGGTTTCCACGGCCAATATTATTACAAAAGAATTAGTTGATTTCTTCTGGTTTAGATTGTGTTGATAAATTTTTCGCCAACGCTTCACCAGTCATGCTGCTGACTCTTCAGGGCTGAGATGAGAATGATTCATTTATTCATGATTCATTATAAAAATTTATCAACACAATCTAAACCAGAAGAAATCAACAAAGTCTATTGTAAACACTTACTTCTTTAGCATGGTTGTGAGTTGACCATGGCTTTTTTCGTCAGTTGGTTCCTTCTTGTTATGCTACTCTCTGAAATTTTAAAAGATATTACATTTTAGCCAGGGTCATCCTCTTACTGATCCAATCATGCTAGGTCGTCTCAATTGTAAAATGCTATTGTCCATAATGGGTATGGTTATTTCTATTACTTAATTGTGGAAGTTATGGGTTAAAAATTTTTTAAAATATAGTTTCAATAGCTTCTAATTTTTATATTTAATTAAATTTAAATATTTTTCCATCCATATTTTTTAGTTTCAATGTTTGCATTAATTACAAATTTTCTATTAGTAAATATTTGACTAAAGAAAATTATGCTATTGGCTCGTAATTACTAGAAACATATTTTACTGTGTTATTTAAAGTGATTAAGATGTATTTTTTTATGGAGAGTATTTGAGTCAATAGTAATTTTTGCCATATTTTCGGTGTCGGGACATGGGGTATAATTTTATGTTATTATTTTTAATGTTTAATGCTCTAATGTTCCATAGATGATAACATTTATTGACCATTCATCTTAGTTATCTTGCCATCAATTGTTAATTTGGCTTTCCTGGACTTATCAGTATTGGTTTTGACTTGGAATAAAAGTCATAGTGTTGAATAGTCCCATGTTGAAAGCATGATTACAATGTAGATAAAGCATTATCTTCTCAAGCAAAAGTTGGGAAGTGACCTTTTTGATGGTTTTAGGTAAGGCCTGAATGGGACAGTTTTTTTTTGTGTTCATTGTGGAACAGTTACTAATTGCACGGTCATCTCTAATCCTGAGTTAAATAGGTATTTGTTTACAGTATGTAATTGTTTTATAAAATATATAGTAAAAAAAAAGTGTTGCAAAAATTATTGCTTTTTGTATCTCTAACTATTTATGTATTAATGTGGATCGATAATAAAAAGAGAGCTACAATAAAGTGTCCAGAAACAATTTCAGTAGTATTCGATTTATTATATCGGCAGAAAAAAATTCTGTTCATTCCATTAATCAGGTGTATGAATAAAATAGAGAGAATAAAAATCTGCAAAAAGGTTTTGGGCCCTCATGGGTTAACCTTACCTCCTCCAAAATAAGTGTTCGTCTGAAAATTACTATGGGCTGTGTAAGAATTGAAACTATATAATATATAATTCTTTATTTTGTGTGTTTTTACGTTTTTATTTGTATACTTGTATAAACTAGAAGGATACTGTGTGGTTAGATTCCAGGTGCCTGACACTTTGCAGATCTAACCACATGATCCCCTCGACCCAATATGGCTAAACTGGAGAGTGAGTAGTGATTTGAAATTATTAAGTTAACCCTTTTTTGTTCTCTTAGATGTAATTTAATTAACTCACACTTGCACTTGGAAATCCTTGGTAATTTTGATTTTACCCATTAGAATTAAGTGCACTTGGGATTGTATTTTATGAATGGTATTTGTTTTACGTTTTGTGTTGCATTACAGATGAAATATATTATTATATTATTTTGATTTTATTCAATTCAGCTGTTAGAGTCTTCATTTATGGCATATTGGCGCTACAACCCTGCAAACGTTCTGGTCCCCTCCAACACCAATAGCTATGCTCTTCTGTCGCTGGCTGTTGTTCATGCCTGCTTTCTTGGCATCATTTGCTACGCGAGCTTAGTTAAAGCTTACTGACTGCTGTGCATCCCTGTAACTGCTTTTATATCAGCTTCCTTGGAGTGGCATTTATTTGCATTCTAGTGACATGACCTACCCACCGAAGATGATTTAATTTTATAACTGTATCAATGAGTAGGTGATAAATTTATTCATTTGTTGTTCGTCGTCATTTCCCTCGTATACTAATAGGATGAGAGTCTTATGCACAGTTAAATTAGTTTGCCTCGAGATCAATTCACTCGCAATGATATTTCTAATTGCAAAGTTGTGTTTTGTAGGTGGACATTAGTCTGTTTCTAATTTCTGCCCTTATCCTATTAAGTTACCTGTGATCCAAGGTAAGTTAATTCAGACACTTGAAATTCTACATGAGACTTATGCCCTTGGTTGTCTAGGTGCCTCTTCAGAGACCATATGCTTCCTCTTGTCCTCGCTTATAATCAAGCCTTAAAAGTTTAGCTGCAGCTTCCAGGGCAGGAATTAATAGAGCGATCTATAATTTCAGAAGTTGATAGATGACCTATCTGTGAAAGTGAGGAGTTGTACTGGACGATGCAATATAGCACGATAGATACTAGTACATTGAAGTACTTTTTCGTTTTATACAAAATATTGTTCATTAATTTGAACTCAGCGAATATTATTTAACTTAAAAAACTGAGGCCTTAATAATCATCTGTCTTGACACTTACATTACGATCAAATAAATTATTCAGGTTTGTTTTGATATTTAAACTTAAAAAATAAAGATATTCAACAAGGATTATATATATATCTGACTTTTAATGCTTTAACTGTTCTATTGACTGAAAAACCTATTAGGCAGAAGCATTTTGAGGAGATCTAAAATTATCTGTACAATGACGCAAGTAAATGTCTAAATGGATAAAATCTATATATTTTAAAATTGTATGGTAATGCCTGAAAGAATATTAAAATTTGAGTAATTATTAATGGAACTATTTAAATAATGGGGTGACTTGTGGTCTAGTGATTAGCATAACAAGCTACTAAGCCCAAGATCACGGGTTCGTAGCCTGGCAGATGGCCCTGGGATTTTTTAAAGAGAGTAAAAGATCCTTAGTTATGCTGTCCTTCGGAAGGGACATAAAATGGGTTCCCAAGCTTGTACGATGTCAGGACTCGTTAAAAATCCCTATCCTAATTAAATTTAGAGTCCCCACTGTAGCCTCGTCCGATTAGCCATAGCAGCATAAAGTGGCATTAAATGAACAAACAAACCATTAAAATGATTATTGAAGGACAAGATGGTCTGGGTTACAGTCAAAAAGTGGATCTCAAAAAATACAAATGATTTGTAACACATTACTGTTCCAATCCAATAGGTTTATAAAACTAGGTTAAATTTGTCAAGTCTCTTTTTTTATTTTTTTAACTATCAGCCAGAAAATTTGAAGCTTAAAAATGTTTTCCCACCTGTTTATCTGATGATTATGGATCTTCATTTTTTATTAGTTCCAAGAAATATGTAGCATTAGGTATTATGTCTTTTTATTTGATATATATATATATATATATATATATATATATATATATATATATACATTTCTCTAAGAAGTTTTATCAATTTTTTTTTATGAGGAATGTTATTAAAATATTTCATATTTCTAAAGTTATTATGCATCCTGTTTGGAAATCTCCATATTAAGAAATTAAAACAAAAATTTGCTGCTTGTGTTGCTTGGTCTGTTTTTGTGAATAACACAAAAGTGAAGTAGAATATTAGTAATTTATATACACATATATCCCTTTTTCAATTGTTGACTATGTATAGATATGTAAGACTTTAATAAAACCATAAGTTAATTATGATTAAAAAATGCTAATTTTTTTCTGTTTATCTTTCTAATATATAAAATATGTGTAAGAAATATACTGATATAATTTTTTTATTTTTTTTCCCTTTAGTTCCAAGCATAATCGTTCAAAGTGGAGTAAAAAGCATGGAGAGAACTGTACGAACGCAACGTACCTTGTCAAAGCAGGTAATCAATATAATTTATTTTATAATCAATAATGAGGGGAACTTTTTAAAAATATTATATATAACAGAAAGTTTCTTCTACCTGCTATATATGCTTTAAGAATTTAAATATTAAAATGTCATAGGAAAAAAAAGTTATTGATTTGAGATGAGTGACATAAGACCGTAATGTACCATTGATCGAGCTGTACACCATGTAGTTCACCATTACATCATATGTATCTTGTAACTATAAGATAGTTATTGACTATTAAAAACAAAATTTTTATCCAGAATTATAACGATGCTTCTGCTACAGCGTAGAGCATAGGGTATAGATCCTTTCAAAAAATTTACTGCAATTTTAAGACTTTTTTTTAGAATGAAAGTAAGTTATTCTGAATTGAACCTCCTCAAAATTATAGTTTAAGTTTAAAACTGGTATGGAAACTTGCAAATTTCTTACCAGTAAAACCATAGTTGTTGATTTTTTTTTTAGTAAAAAAAATTGTTTTTATTTAGCTCAAAAAACAATAGCACATGGACACTCTTCAGCTTGATTGTTTTTACTGAGTAAACTTTATTTATTTTAACAGTTCTTTACAATCTTCCTTGTGTGTATACTTAAATTCTATACTAAAATAAACATCTATAGTAAAATAAAAACTCGTTAATTATTAGTAGGATTTAATTCTGAGTATATCTTAGAAGAAACCATTGAAAGAAAATGTGAATATTGTCAAGTTTTCAAAAATTGAACTTATAAAATAAAAGAAATAAAAAATTAAGTTTTTGTACATTTTTGTGAGCGATTCCATGTGAATGTGAAATGTGTTCACCTCCCCGGTTAATCCACTTAGTTGGTTTATGAATTTCATTGAAATCTCCCAGTGTTCCCGATGGTCATACTTCTTCTGTAATAACCTATTACAACCATCCATCCGATTAGCTTTATTGTTATTATTAAATTAAGGTATTAGAGTTGTGTATTATGGAGCTAAATTTAAGTTTATGAAGCTTAGTTCAATGAATTCTTATGTTTTTATTTATTTGTAGAGTTCATAAGATTAATCTGAGCTTTATTTCTTTTTTTTAATACTGTAATTGTGCAGTATTAAAAAAAAATCATTGGCTCGTGATCAGGGAAAATATAGATACTGTTTACTCCTATTGACTAGGTGATTAAGTATTTATTATTTGGATTTTAGGAAGGAATTGACGAGGATCTTGAACTAAATAACTACGAGAGTACTAAGAGCCCTACCGAGCAATCCAACAACAATAAAGGTCAATTACAAGGACAGATGTCTGCGGAAGATGCTCCTCACCAACAGGCGCAACCCCCTGCGCAAAATGGAAACCTCCATCGTTCCAGGGTGAGATTGATATTTTTATGATATCGTCATATTTTATGAGGGATAATATATGGGTACTTGGCACATTTATTTATTGCTGTTTAAGAATGAAATTATGTTTATTTTAACTTACAAAAATTACTTACATTGTATTATGGGTTATTGTCCTTTTGTATAGTTTTAGCTGAAGAATAAACAATTGAAGTTTATTGTTATAACTTATAATATTTATTTGTGTCTTGATGGAATACTAATCTATTTTATTTCAATGGAGATCAAGCCACCTATCATCAAATGATAATGAATCACGAAGTTGTACAAATTGTATGAGTTTTCAAAATGTAAAAAAAAAAGGTAACAGTCCTTATTAATTTCACGACTTTGCTCTATATTATTGATTTCTACTGTCACTAATTCAAAACTAAAAATAAATCATTAAAGTTAAATGAATTCTTGGAAAGAACTGTTGGCTCGATATTCTTAGCAGAGCTATTTGTTATTTCAAAGTAGATTTTAAAATCTCCATTGGTCATGTTCATTTCATTTTAGTGTTCATTCATTCATCATAGTTTTTAATTTGTAAATTTCTTTGTGATCGTTTGCTATAAAGTTATGGATTATTCCTTTGACCTTCTGGAATTAATTTATACTGAGTGATGCCTTTGCAATTACAAATTATACAGATAATTATGTTGTTGTTTTTCAAATTGCTATGGCTTTTGAATATTGAATATTGCTATTGGCACTGTAAGCTTATTTTTCAGCTCAACGATTAATTTTATAGTCAGGATTTTCCTACTTAGCCTTTTTTCAGCCAAAAGTACAACTATTTTAATAAAAGGGTTCTTTGAATTTTTGAGAAGTTTTCAAATTTCTACTCATTCGTTCAACTCAATGAGTGATCAGCTAATGGAAAATTTATCTCGATGGGTGATTTAATTTCCCCAATTTACACATCAAAACTGCCTAATGAGATACTGAAAGCCTATCTTCTGCTTTATATTGCTGCAGAAAATTTATAATAATAGCCAATTGTTATTAACTTCCAGTATTTGGTTGTTTAACTGAATACTAAGAAAAAATCAGGTCAGTTTATTTACAAATTCATTTATTATATCTGTTATAAATGAAAGAAATAAATAATCTGAAGTTATACTTTATTGAAACACACAAAAAAACCTTATACAAAAACTTCTAGATACACTAAACAATTACTACAACCACATTCTCATATCTAAATATTATAACCTTACTCAGCAAATAACCTGCCATACATTGCTTCTTATATTACATATCACAGCAATATTGAATAAGGATAAGTTACATGACCTTAACTGGTTTAGATAGGGGATAACATTTTTCAAAAAAAAAAAAAAAAAAAAAATCAATGCATTTTTTTTATTTTATTAGCTCATGCTATTGCTGAACTAGATGTACTAATTTTACTTAGGATTACATTGATGGTTGTGACTAATAATAATCTTGCATATTCTATTTTAGTCACAGAATAAAGTGAAGTTATTGGTGAGGAGTCACGCAGTAAGAGAAGAGACATCACCTCCCCCTGAACCTACGCAAGAGGCACCAAAACAAGAGACGCGGAGGCATAAAGACTGGCAACCTCCTCTTTCACGTGGTATGTTATGTGTTTTTAACCCGTTTTATTATTTTCGCCAATCAATTCGGAACTTTATTTTCGGCCAATTCAAAATATATAATTAAATGGAAACTTTGCACACTTCTCAAGGACCTATCAATACAATAATTTTATAAGTTTGTCTCATTATCATGACCAGGATCTTCAGGATTAGCGATTGTTGACATCTGAAAACACGGCAGTGCCTTGTGCCAAGTACAAAGGCATGCTAGTTTAATATTTGAGGTTAATATATGACTGCTGGCAGGATCAACTGGGCAGATATGTATATTTTGCAAACAAAAATAATATATTTTTATTTATATGTAGTTCTTTTGATGGTGATTATTTTTAAATATTTTTATTTTGAAGAGAAAAGATTTGTCCTGGAGTAAAAAGGGTTCGAATCCCCGCCAGGGCAAATCTTTTCTCTTCAAAATAAAAATATTTAAAAAAATAGTAGTTTTAAAAATACACTTTAATGTGAAACAAAACTATTAAGGGTAAATAATTTTCACTTAGTTTATATTAAGAATAGAGCGATACACAAAAAATTCATTTTGTCATGGAATAGCATGGGTTGATTTTTGTAAAAGCGATTATGGCAGGCCTTGGCTCTGTAAAAGGGCTGTAGCGCCGAATATCATTACTATTAAAGTAACTTTAACATGAACCAATCACTAAAAAAACAAAAAACATGTGAACAATTATGTAAAGAAAATTCTTGCTCTTTAAATGTAATCACTTACCTTTTCAATTTAAAGTGACGGACATGCACTGTATGCTGTCCCTGTACTTTAAACTGTATCAACCAGGTGAAAACTAACACATGAAACTACTCCCTTTCCACATAAAGGACTGGTAAAATTGTGAACACACCTTGGTATCCAAGGTTAGGCCTAAAGCCTGAATCATTTTGTTTTCAAAATATGTTAACAGTATTTAGTTCTGATACTGTCAAATTTAATTTATTTATAAATTTTGATTTATATAACATAAGAGCCTTAAAGAGAATTGTTGTAAAAAGAAAATTTTAATGTAATAGATGGGAGGAAGAAGCTTAATAGATACATTAATTCACTGTTACAACTATTAAATCAAGTACTCATCAAGGTTTTACCATGGTTATAATCATATGGTATTTTGTTTATGTTGCTACCAATTGGAAATGGACTTGAATTATTTATTTTTACCAGTCAAATTTAAGGTATTTCACCTGTGTATTTAATAAAATATAAAATCAAAACCTTATGTATTATATTTTTAACAAATAAAATTATTTCGTCCGTTAAGTTTCAGTTTCATAAAAAAAAAATGAAGTGAAGTTAAGTGAAAACCCAAATCATCTGGGTTATTTTTAACAAAAGAATTTTTCATTGCCATTCTATTCACTGTAAGAAGATTTTAAGTAAAATCAATTGGTAATAAATTACATGATCTTTAGGAGAAGGGCCCAGTTTAAAGGTAACAAAATAAGTGAGGTTATAAATAATTATTTCTTATGTTCATTTTAATTAAGCTTCTTGGGTTGGGTATGCTGGTGTTGAATTTATATCTCTGAGGCATTGGATTCCCCAAGTCTTTTCTTGTCCTACAATATGTTTCTACTTTATTTTAGGAAACAGCAGGGAGCAACAGTACGATGGTAGCAATCAGGTGGATCTACATCAGTTCATTGTGGACACCCTCAATCGCAATCACAAGGACCGAATGCTTCTTCTCAAGATAGAAACAGAGCTTGTCAATCTTGCAAATGACCCCAAGTATGTAAATTAAATTTAAATTTTCATGTTTAAACTGTTACGGAGGACAAGTATCTGTAGGGCTCTTAACGGTACTTGTCCTCGGATCAGCAAGTATCAATTAATAATATGTGTTCGAGGATCCTAAGTATTTACAAAAAAAGTATCTCTTTGAGATTTTTTTATTAAAAATTTTAGTTATGTAAGAGATTAGCCCTGTCCCACAACTTCACCTTTGTTAAGTTCCTTACTATTCATAAACATACAAAATAATAAAATGTGGAAGAGGGGTCTGTTGTCTTAGGAAAGTAATCCAAGACACGGAGAGATTTTATCTTGATAATATTTTATTGGTCAACATCGGTGACTGATGGTTCATAAGTTATTAGTTTTTATTTATTTTTCAATGTTCTTTTATTGCTTCAGAAAATAAAAAAAAATTGTTTGTTTATAAATTTATCTCAAAGTTAAATTTTCTTTTTGCAGAAAGACAATGCATAAATTTGCCCAGATGTCCTCTTACCAGAGGATGCTGGTGCACAGGGTAGCTGCATATTTCAACATGGAGCATAATGTCGACACATCGGGTGTCGCTGTTATTGTAAACACAACTAAATCTACCCGGATTCCTGATACCAGGTTTAGAGATTTTGTCAGGTAAGTTCATTTTTAAAATTAAAACTCTTAAATAAGTATTTAATATAGATATGTTATTAATTATCCGTTTATTTAAAGTATATATTGTGTTAAATGTTTTTTTCCTTCCTCCTCTGTAAAATAACAAATATTTACACACCTCATTCCTTAACAAGACAATTTCATATGGTCCATGTGATGTATGATATGCATATATATATTTTTTTCATTAGAGGATTTATGAATTTTATTTTGGAATAGAAGATAAAATACTGCAACTAATATGTTAGAAATCTAAGACATTTAATGTTGAACTAAAGGAATCTTATCTTTCTTTTTAAGTAGGCCCATGGTATTTATCTAATATCTAATAGAAGGGCAAACTCTATCCCAATTGATTATCTTCTATAAATTATGGCTATCAATCATTGCTTAAATACTTTTACTACAGTTAGTAACAGCATAGTGTTAAATATTTAAGTATTGCATGCTACTGCTGTTGGTTAAACTATATATAATTTTATATTTTTGTCGTAGGGACGATTTGCTTCTTCCTGAAGAGCCACGGCGGTCGATATTAAAGAGGGACTCATCATCATTTGATGAAACTGGATCATATAAGGTAACGTTGATGTTTGATCTATTGATTGATGTTAATATATATATTGTTTATAAGAATAAGATGTTAATAGTAAACATATTTTGCCTTTTAATTCTACAAGATTTATAACTAGAAATAATTGTTTTTATTTGAAATGAAAGTGTAATAAGAAAACGCAAAGTTGTTTTATGGGGATAATACTTTTTATTTAATTTTTTTTGTCATTCACTTTTTGATAAGGTTGGCATTGATGTAATTGAATGTTAGGTAGCATTCCTGTGTTTCAGTGTGGCGAAAGAATGCTTGGAGGGGACTCGAGGAGGAGCAAGAGTTTCGAGGAAAGAGAAGAGGAATATGAGAAGGCAAGGAGACGGATATTCAACCGGGACCACTCTGTTAGTCGATGAGCAAATATCGAACAAGCCAACCTTACCCTGCGCCATTACATTTCCTTTTTACAACCATCCCTTTCCTCAATTAAAACTCCCTTCATTAAACACTCCAGGTTTATTATGGATTATGTTTGTTGTACAATTTTTTTTTTCATGTTCGTGCGCTATCTATAAAAAAAAAATTAAAATTCACATCTGTTATCTAAATTTGAACTAATCGTTTTCCAACACTTTTTCAAAGTTAATCTTGAACTATAAACCTGAAGTTTTTATTTCTATTTAAATTAATTAATTATTTCTGAGTTGGCGCCTCTTTTTATAATTAATCCATTCTTTAAACCAAGTATATTTTTTCTTGAAATCTACTTATAATTGTTTAATTTCCAAGATTTATAAATATGGTTTCCTTTAAATGTCCCTATGAAACTTTGCGTTTTCACCAGTTACCGTTAATCTAATTGCAAGGTCTGGTTTTCAAAAGCTGTATGGCCCCTGGTTGACTTTTATTTTTAGTTTATGTTTTGTTTTTAATTGAAATAATTTAAAGGTCTTATAATTTATCACCAGTTTTTTATGTTATCTATTTTGATAAATTGTGACAATATTTAATTATGTCTATATAGCAGTGTGAAGAACACATTTTTGTGTGCATGGTTTATTTTTTGTTTTTAAAATTATTAAATAAAAATTTAAATAAAAAATATATTAACTTATTACTTTAAGAATAAGTTCTAAAGAATTGGTTCTTTTAGTCCCAATTGCATTAAATCAGAATCTCAATAAAGTAATTTTTTCTTTGTTTTCTGCTCCTTAAAGGAGGGGTATTGCTGTGTGTGTGTATAGAACTAAATTACATAGCTATAGAGATAGCGATAGAGAAAAAGATCCTGATTTTGTTGTGTTTTTAAATATCGATAATGTTTGTGTTAATTTAAAAATAAAAGTGAAAAATAATCCATGATAACTAGAAAAATGAAATTCAATAAGAAATTAGGGCACAATTAAGGCTTGAAATTATTTTTATTTTTCGGACTGAAAATAACTAAACTCATGCCTTTTGTACCGAAATCTAAAAACTCAGAATTTATAAAACTATCCGAATGTTGCTGTGGCCATTAATGCTGAAGGCTGAAAAACGTCTTTAGGATATTAGAATTTTCGGACTGGTGAATTTAGGAGATTACATACTGCGGAGTTGCGAGGCATGCATCTGGATAACATTAGTGAAGCGATAGTGTCACAAAGATAGATAGATAGGCTTCTAAAATTTTTGGGTTCAGTAACAAACAACTTTCTTTAGTATCTGAAGTAAGTAAGCAATATGCCGAGGGGGGGGGTACATGTGAGGGATAGACCAATGTGTATGAGGGATAGATTGGTTGGAAGAAATCGTTACATAAGGGTGTATGTAGTATGACGTTAAATTAATGTTTAATAATTATTTTTATTACTTAATACATTACAAATTACTGTAATTTATTTTAGTTTTTATAGGTTATCTTTATGTTCTCACATTACTATTAGTAATAAAGTATTCTGGCATTTTCAGTGGTCCAGTAGTTTCAATCTCGATCTAGGATTGGTTATAAGATTGCTATTGAAATTAATTTTTTTCTAAGTTTGATCCTTTCTAGCAGTATGTATTATAAGTCTTAATTATTAGTAAAAAAGCAAAAACACAAAAAATGAATGAAATATTAAGAGTTTAATAGATTTTTTTAAATTTATTTTATTATTTATTATTTTTTTAAATTATTTTATTTATGCAGCCTTTTCCTGAAGGTGCCTGTTTAGCTTAGCTATTCCGTCTCACTTCTATCTCAGCTATTCTGTTCCGACTTGCTATCCTCATCAGTGGCAATCCTTCACAAAATGCTGAAATCAGATTTTAGTTAGCTACTATTAGTGAAAACATTTTTTGTTGGTCTAGATATTTAAAAAAAAAAATGAAAAGTTGATGTTCTCCCTGGTATGTTCCCTCCTGAGTTTGAATAATTTGAAACATTAGTTTATTCCTGAAATAGCAACAGTTTCAATATTTGAATGTCTTGCAAATTTTTTCTCTTTGTCATTTTCATCAGAGCAAATTTTGTACTCAATCCATTTTTTTTTTTTTTTTAAGTTTCTTAAACTTCTACTGCTCTATCTTCATACTTTGTTTTGTGGTGCCATCACCTCTTCTCATCATTTTCTAGCTTCCTTATTCCTTTTTGATATATTTTTTTTTTGTTTTTAATGGTTCGTTTGATTTAAGATCCACACCTCTCTCTAGCTTTTGATTTCATGTATCACATTCTCTTTCTTTATTTGTTGGCGCCCTTTTTAATTTCTCGTGGGCTCGTCCTCTATTGTAATAACATCATTTAGGATATTGTTAACATTTAAATTTGGCAATTATAAACAAATTTTCATTTTATAACATTTTAGTTATAAATCTGGCATGCAATTAGTGCACTTCTACCATCTGTTAGGGCATTTTATAAATATATTCATATTAAGAATAAGTAGCAGTACTCCCTCCCCCCCTTGATTTTAACTGCTTTAAATATCAATTAATCACAAAATTAAAATATAGTCTACATTAATTGATTAAGTTCCCAATTGGCTTGAATTTTTGCTTTTATTTTATCATTTAATTTTTATAGTTTTGCTTTTAGTCTATAATTTTAGAAAAATTATAATTGAATATTGTCACAATAATATTTTAAACACTTTAAAGTAGATACTACTAATCTATGTTGAAGAAAATAACTCCTATAATAAGTCCTCTATCTTAGGTCATGTATTTATTTGGAAAATTGTTTTCCATGGTATATAATGGTTATAATTATTTAAATTTTTTCTCAATTAAAAAAAATTCATGCTTTAATATTATCAATTCTTTTCATTGTATTGTTTTTGAATATTTGTTTTCTGTGTATATAATTTACTTGTGACAAATATTCTGCCAGTTTCTTTTGTTTTATTTATTCTTTTTATTTATTTATTTATTTTTTTTTAATTTTCAGGTGGATGGGGAAATTGATTGCATTGATGATTTCCAATGGGAGAATGAGGACAATGGTGTTTTTAATGAGTGTGACCAAAATAACCATAACCAAAGGTATTTTCAAAGATTTCTAGATCATCTTTCTATTTGAAATTAGTTATAAATAACTGAACTGAAGTTTTTGATGCTTTAACAACATGATAAACGTAATATGTTAATGTTAATGTAAATGTAATCTTTTTATGGATTTGATTGTTGCATGCCAGCTAAGTAGTTTTCATAAAAGTTTTAGCAGTTCATTAATATGGTAGTGTTAGTAAATAAGTATAGTATAATAAATAGTAATAAATAAGTATAGTATAAATAAATAGTAAACTTCGAACTATCGAGGATTTCGATATAGCGAGGTTTGATTTGTTGAGGTGATTTCTGACTGACTTCGATATATAGAGGTAGAGGTTCATAATAAAATATGTATATACTCAATGTAATATAGAAAAAATGTACCTATTTTATTAAAATATTGTACATATATTTACAACAATACAATTTACGCCAATTACATTGTTTAAGATAGCTATTTTTGAATATTGAAATGAAGAATTTTTATGACAAATATAACTAAAAGTAGTGAGAAAAAAATAAATACGTAACTAGAATACAAACCATACTTCGTCATTATTTAACAATAAAACAGGATACTTAAAAAACAGATACATATTGAGTTTGTGAAAAAAAAAATTAAACTGAGCTTTGAAAAAAATCGGAAATTGTAGTTTGTATACCTGAAAACGACACTTTATCCAATGCATCATCCAATACTTAACGTAGTACGACAGAAGACGAAACCTATTGCACAAGTATTAGCAGAAACTGAAACAAACTGGAAACAACTGTGAGTGGGGGAGTTACTGGATTACTTGAGAAAAAAGGCCGTTCTGAGAATGATAATGCTTCTCAGAACGAGCTGTGCTCAGGCTAAACGGCTCATTGACTTCGATACGTAGAGGTTTTCCTACAAAAACTTTGTTTTTTAGAGGTGCGGCATAAGCTAAGGAATCATGGAAAATTCGATATATCAAGGTCTTCTAAACCAATCATTCGATATGTAGAGGTAAAAATAACGTAGGAAAGATAGGCAGATTCAAGGGGAATAGAAAAACTTCGATTTATCAAGGAATTCGCTACATCGAGGTTCGATATATGGAGGTTCGACTGTATTATTATATAACATCTACAAAAAAAAAATATATACATTTAGATATCAAATTAATATATATTTAAGATATATATATATATATAGTTTCTGAAATAAAAGTTGAAGTTTCTCAATAAACCAATATATCAAAGCTGTTTACTTCTGCTCTATCAGTAGTAATAGAAACCTATAATGGATGATATTCAGTTTTTATTAGGTCCTTACTGTAGTTTTAATTATCAATGTGCCAATTTGATCAATTTTAATTTTATTCACATTATCTGTATCGTTTTTATAATTAAAATAAGAATCAATGATGATGGGAACTATACATTATATTTAATCAATAAAGATAAACTGGTTTAAAAGATGAGCATTTCGTTAGGTCACTGTGATCCTTCTTTCGGGCTGATAAAAATGATGAGGCAAAAGGATGAGCTTTTTATCTTTCCTTTCAAAGAAACAGACCTAATTAACTTTTTGTTGTCTTCTTACGCTTTATTTGTTCATCCCTGGGGTATCCATGAAATTTTTACTATTATCTGTTACTTTTAGTCTTTACCAAGTTTAAGTATCACCCTAGGTTTAAATTTTCTCGAGCTTGCTATATTTATAATTAAAGTAGAAAAGTATTCTAATATTCAATCAGAACATCTATGTACGTTTGAATTTTTGATTCGCCGATTCAGCATTCATCATTGTATATAGCTGATACAATACTTCTTTAATTAGGACAAGGCTTTACGTATAACACAACACATCTATTATTTAAATTGTTGTTTAGAAATGCAAGACTTCTGAAGGTAGAATCGTATGAAAGTGGCGATACCCTGCGGGCCAATTCACTTCGTCTCTCCGTCTCAAAGTCCCACAGTTTCAATGGCTATGAGTCACAGCAGCAACCTCAGCACCATCCGCCATCGACGAGAGTTCTCACTAAACAAGGTAATTTTCGGTTCAAATATTATGTCTTGTTTTCTCGTAAGTATGTTTAAAATATATGCCAGTTATCTGGATTTCTGCTGTAGTTTTATGTAAGCATTTGTATAAGATTTTTTGTAAAAAAAAAAAAAAAAAAAAAAATTATTTTCAGATTCGGGAAGCAGTATGTCATCACGTATTTCCCCATCAAGTTCGGGCTATAAATCTCAACGGTCTGATGCTACTCTGAGTGCAACACCTTCTCCCACGGCCACACCCAATCTCCATACTCAGGTGAGTAATATCTATTGTTAAGTTTAGATAGTCATTATTTTAATTTTATTTATTTGTTTATTACTTCAATATAAAGGATAATTAATTGATAGTATTATATTTTTATTTAATTTTTTCTATTAATTTATTTTGGAAAAATAATATACTTAATAATCTAAATACAGCTTCCAAGTTCCAAGTAGTATGTTGATCATAAAAATTAACTCGATAAGATAAATATTTCATTTCATGATGATAATTCCAAATAATTTGAATTCCTTTAAGCTCAGATTTGATATTCCACGTTTAATGTTGACAGTATAATGGAGGGGTGACCAATCTTTGGCTCATGGGCTGCAATAGCATTTTTCCAGCCTGCACAATTCATCAGAATTAAAATATATAAATATATATATATATATTTTATTATGGCCAAAGTAGTGAAAACCAATTTATTAACAATTTATAAGAATAAATAAATACATGATTTATGCATCCATATATCAAGAAAATAACTGCCATAATTATGAGATAAAAACGATAAAATTCATTATAATGAATACAGATTGTGCATTTAATATCATCGTTATTATCATTAATGGCAAACAAAATAATAATAGGTTTATAATTTTCAATCCAGAAAAACGTCCATAGTGAGTAAATCAAATGAGAGAGATATGTAATTTATATGTAACCCACAGAATGATAATGCATTTCCAAAGTAGAGATGTTATGATTGGCCACCCCTGCTATAAAGTATAAACATTCATTAGTCTTCCATTGTCCAAGGCATATAGACATTGCTTTTGTAATTTTTTAAAAATAACATTAGTAAATCAATTGATATAAAAAGTTCTACTGATAGATAAGAAAGAGTCGACTTTTTGATGCAGATACAATTCTGACGGGCTCCTACTTATTAATAATTAATAATTTTCCTTTGGTTTTTAGCAGTTTTGAGGACAACTCATAATATTGATTTGAATCATTGTCAACTGAGAAGCTTTAAATAAATCCAGTGAAAGGAAAATGCCATGAGAGTGCTTATTAGTTCAACATGTCTGTCATTTACAAAGTCTTAAGGTTCTCACTCAAATGAGGCTCTTAAGATTCAATTGAACAACTTTCCTTAAAGATGTTTGTTTTACTTTTCAATGCTCTACCTAGCGTCAGTTATTAAATCAGCCAAACTGAGCTAATTATTTGACAGTTAAATATTCTATTTATTTACCTACATCCTGACAAAGTTTGTAATGCAATTGTTGGGGACTAGTTGTCATCGCAGAGCACTACGTGTGCTCTCTCACCCGAGCCGGAGGCTGTTGTCTGGGCGGTGAGTGACCTATCGTCGGTACCTCCTGGTTCAGTTCTCATCCATCC
This sequence comes from Arma custos, assembly GCA_037127475.1. Taxonomy (NCBI): domain Eukaryota; kingdom Metazoa; phylum Arthropoda; class Insecta; order Hemiptera; family Pentatomidae; genus Arma; species Arma custos. The sequence continues at coordinate 14,193,894 of CM073762.1, read as the reverse complement.
ACAGGTAACTGAGCATGTTGCCTGATATCCATTCCCCATAAAAATAAAAACCTGCTTCTTTTTTTCCCTTTTTACTTTTTTTATTAATAACATTATATACTTATATGAATCGAATTGAGATTTCTCAAATTGTTGGCTTTTTCTTTATGTGTATATCACAATAATGGCCTACAATATAACTGATAAGTGCCTTAATACCTAGACTTGTTTAGTTTTTTCACTAATATATGAATTATAAAAGGTATTCACATAGCTGCCAATCGTGATTCAGTTTAATTTCCTCTTACCTTATAATATGAGTCACCTGTGTTTTGTAACAAATTTTGAAATGCATTTTTCATGTTTCAAGCTTCTTTCTTTATTTTCTTACTGTTTTTGCCCAATTTTTTGTTTAAATAGATTTTTTACTAATTTGATTTTATATACCTTATGATGTATATATTTTTTTTAAATCACGCTGTTAAAATACCTGTGGTCATTGAATTGCATGACTATGTACTGTTTTAAATATTTTGTCTATAATTATTTACTATGAATCTAAAATTTTTGCTATTATGTTAACTACATTAATATCTCATCTTTACATGGTATTAAGGAAGGAGACCATATACAGTAAAACCTCGAATTAACGGACAGCCCTGGTGCAAATATTTTTGTCCCTTATTTAAAGGTGTCCTTTAAAGGGAGGTTTTATTTTTTCATAAATATGTACTTGTACAAATTAATTCTCTCTTATTCAATTTCCCATGTGTTTAAAAGGTAAGTAGAATAAAATAAAAAAAAACACCGCATAGTTTTTGAGTGTTCCCGAAACTTGTGTCCTACCGATATTGAGTCTTTCCGCTAGTGCACGTATACTTAACTTTTCACGATCATAAACGTCGATTACATTTATTTTTTGTCCTAAAGTGAGTCTCTTACGTGAGGGAGACATTTTCAGCCGCCTGCCACGAGGGTTAGAACAGAACTAAATTTTAATAAAGCAAGTTCGAGAATAAAAAAAAAGTATTTATGTGGAAAACCTTTACTCAAAAGTAAACACAGCTGTCCCTGTTTTCTTAGACCGGAAAGAACTAATTGTTTCCGAGAAACGGGAAAGGGATAAAGTCACACTGTCCATCTTTTAGAGGTTTTTTTAATCGATTTATTACCAACACAGCCTGTCCGTGACCGGTAATGAGAGGTTTCGTTAAATAGAGGTTCAAATGCTATAAAAGATTGTATTAAAATGTTGGTGCAAAAAAAATCGTCCGGTAATGGGGAGTGACCGCTATATAGGGGTGTCTGTTAATAGAGGTTTTACTGTAGTCAATTCTGAATTTCCATTAATGACATTAATGCCAAAATTTGACAAATTAGTTCATGCCCTGTCTGGAATTGTCTAATTTTAGTTGATATTGATATTGTTTTTAATTACCTACAGGCATTATATCATTGTCAACAAAATTTTATTGTTCTACAACCAATAAAATTTGTCAATCTTTCTTGTCTCTTTGTGTGTGCTGATCTCCTTAGCAAGGCCTGCCACTACTTCTCATAGATGGTCTTCCATCTCCGTTTATTTATCTATTCATTCTAAGTTTATTTCACTTGTTCTTTTACTGTAAGAGTTTAAAATGCCTCCGCCCACTCCCAAAAGAAAAAAAGATTTTTTCATTCTCAGTTGTGCTGAAATATGGTGCAAGCTGTGATAATTTGTTCGACAGTTTACAAAACAACATAACAGAAGCTTGAGGGATTCATTTCCTTTCCGTAATACAACTTGGTATGCAGCCCTCCATACTTGGTTAGAAACAGTGGCATCTATTAATGAGACAGGACAAATTTGGCTTTGAACCATGAATGTATATTGGAAAAGTATTTTCTAAAGGTAGTTCCCGTCTGAGTAGTCACACACTATCAATTCCACTCAACAATTTTTTCTTTCTAAGCTCTCGAACTGTGGAATTACCTTTCTGCATTCAAGTAATATCAAAGGTTTTTTTATCATTTTTCTACGCATGAGAGCAAATTTTTTTAGGCACTAAATATTTTTTTCTATTTTATTTACTAAAAAAAGCACTGCTCAACAATGCTTATCGCATGTGCTTTCTTTTCTAACCGTACAATTTCTAGAGTATGTAAAAAAAAAAAGATGTTTTTATTGATGTTTTAATGATCATATTTTTTATCTTTTTTCCTTTGATCAAGCTGGACAAAAATAAAAGCACATCACAGTCAATAAAGAGATAAAGAAAATTATTAGATGACTTAAATTTACTTGAGAGGCTTTTTTGAACTAGTTATAAGTAACATACTAAGAGTTCTGGTACCTAGAAGTGGAAGCAAAGAGATGAGGGGTTATCTTATTTCGTTAGGATCTCGAAAAAGGTTGATAGTAACCAAAAACAGTTAATGCAAAAATTGAAGAACGTTGAATTTGTTGTATTATTACTTTTATTTATTTATTTTATTTTTTAAAATTTAAAGCCTAAATAAAATCTAAAAAAAGGGAAGGTTTTGTATATTTAAGAAATCTAAGTGCTGTTCAAGCTAAAGACGGTAGGGACTAAGTAAATGAAAAGAAAAAGTATTGAATGTAGGATAGTATTGAGTGAGGTTATTATTTTAAAATTTGTTATTAGAATCAAGAGCTCATATTTCCTTAACTGTGGCAAATACCTAAGAACTGAATATCAACATTCTTTTACAAAATTCAATGTTCTTCACTTGTTCATATACAATGTTATAACCTAGTATCAACCGTTTCTGATATGTTAATGAAAAACTTGTAAAAAATACCGGCTCCTCTTTTCTTCACCTCTGCTTCTGGATGCTAAAGAATTTAGATCAAGTACATCAAACCACATCCTCCTGTAAATTTTGTCCACCCCACCACTTCATTACTATTTCCCTTTTGAGCATTCTTTTACTGGACCATAAGAGTCATTAGCATCAGGCTTATAATTTTGAAAGTGTCATAGAATATAATTATTATTATAGTTATTTATTCTTCTTTATTTTTTAATGTTTGTCTTTATACTTTGCAGAGTGGTCAGCCATATACCAATCCTGATGGCAGCATCTACCATTACGACCCCAACAACCCTCCTCGTATGATTGCTGACAATAACGCAGGTGCTCAAGTAGCAAGTGCTCCTCAAGGCTCCCAATCACCGGCAAAACACGGTGAGTGGAAGAAGAAAGGTAGAGGAAAGAAGGGAACTAATAATAATAGCAGGCGAAACAATGGATTTTTATGGAGCAGAGGCAATACAATACAATACAATAGTAATGACATCATAAATTCTGCCAATGATAGTGGAAATATCAATAATTTTAATAATGTTTTTAACGAAGGTCCTGAATGCTTACCTGACTATTCTGGTACTGCCATCATTGTTCCGCAGGTGTATTATGATCAACTGCCTCCATTATACATCCCTGCAACTACATACGTGGAGCCGCCTCTTTCTCCTCCAATGCCATTCGAGGCTTTGGTTTATTCTGTTGAAAAATCTGGCACTACTTATTTTTATACTTCGCCTTCGCCTAACCATCCTTCTCCTCTAGCTGAGCCAGTTGATTATTTCAACTGGCCTCCTCCACTAGACTTGTACAAAGACGATATTGCTTCGACCACACCCTTAACAGAACCGCACATGTTTGACAGGCTCTATTGATTCGAGGGCTCCTGGATTATCAAAAAGAATTTTTTCAAAAGAAATAGTATAAACCTTTTACCGGTGGATATAAATTGGCACACTAAATTTTGATTGTTTTAGTCTTTTATTTTTCTCTTCTTCATTTGTCTTTTTTTTTTCATTCTTTCTAATTGCATTGATTCAACTACTCATTAACAACTCATTTTGTAACATGCTATACTAAACACGATTTACTTTATACCATCCTAAAATTTATAACTTAAATAAATTCATTGTTTCCTTTAGTCTCTTTCTTTTTTTTCTATTAACAGTTGCTATTAACTAATATTAACATAGAATTATAATTAACATTTAGCGATTGAAATCAGACTATGAAAGTTGTAATAACGGAATATATAATATATTTTTATCTTAGATGATCTCTGTTAGCAACATCAGGTGATACTTTCAGTAATATTGAGCTAGATCCAAAGTTAAATTAAATTTAGTTTAAACACTTTGTAGATTTTTTGGTTTAAAGCCTAAACAGGGTGCTTATGTTGATTAAGCAGTTGACCCTATATCTATGACCTATAACCTGCACTATTGTATTAGATTCTTTGGTTTGTTAAATAATATAATTTGTATATTAATAATTTATGTTATTCATGGAAGGAAATCCCGCAAAGTTGATGTTTTGAATTATTCCATTAGGAAAAATTCGTGATATATTAGAGATATTTTTATTGCATTAATTAACTACATCTAAATTATATTAAGCCCCGACTTGAACTGAAAAAAAAATATCTGTCAGGTCCATCTCTTAAATGTGCATTGTTATTGTAATGAGCATTAACCAAAATTCATGATGTAATTAAAACTATAACTTATAAATGAATAAAAATTTTCATCACATCCCATATTTCTATCTTTTAAGATTTTTTTATTAAAGTTATTTTAGATCAATAACTCATATGTACTAGGTTTCAAAGTTGAGTTTAAAATAGATGTAAAATCTTTATTGTTGAAGCTAGAGTTTTAAAAATATTCCTTATATGATATTTAATATATCATAAATATTTAAATATTGATAATTCAATTTAACCCTATCTGGTATGCATTTAACCTCACATTAAGATGTAAATGCGTAAGAGATATCTGGAAAGCTCATTATTCAAGCTGTACTATTTGTGAAGAAAGTGCCAAACAATTATTATAGCCAATGAAAAAAGTTGAAACTTGTATGAAAATAACAATCACATTTTTCAATCTTGAATTACTGTTAAGAAGAACTATATAAAATATAATTAAATAAAATTGGAAAAAAAAAAATGTTTGTTTTAATAAGCTTGTTTCCAGTTGCTCCAACATTACATGATTAGTAGTGGTAAGTTTAAACTAAATACATTAATTCCACAATAGTGCACTTACTACTATCATGTTTTACCAATACATTACTATTTATTCTACTTGAAAACTAAAGAACTATCAAGCAAATATGAAAATCAAGAAAATATTTTAATGAAAAGCTTCTTAAGGTTCCATTTACTGGGCAAAAATGAAAGAACAAAACACTAACATAACTTTACAGCAGATATTTCAAACTTAATCAGTAGTTACTACTGACATCCTTACGACTTATTATATTTCACCTTAGCTAACTTCTGTGGTTGATTTGTTATAAATCAATGTTTATGCTCATTAAAGAGTAAAATTTTTAGATTTAGCCAGATGATTCCACTTGTTGTCTTAATGAAATGATATTCGCTTTTAGTTTTGTAGACACCACCTTCTAAATTGTTATAAATAGAAAGAAGTCAGGTCATACCCCCTAATAATTGAAGCTACTGCTTTAGGTTATTTGTTTATAAGAAATATTCATTTTCAAAGGAAAGGCTATTTAGTGAAACAACTTTATGAAATCAAAACATTAGAAATATTTACCCTCATTTTCTATACATTTTTTCAAAACGTGTTGTCAAATTTTCATTTCCAGAACTGAAAAATTCAGAATTTGTGTTTAAATAAAGTATGAAAATACGATATTGTCTTGAGAATCATTTTTAAAAATTTTATCCGTAAGGGAGTTATCTCAATTTCTGAAGATATGGTAATCTGTTGAAGATAAGTGGCGATTGAGGGAGGTTTGGGAGGACTTCACAAGGCAACTTGTTTAGTTTTTTTTTTTTCACTGTCTGATGTGAAACATGAAGTATGGCATTGTGTAATGTACCTTCTGATTAACTAATATAGGTTGTTTTTTAGTAATCTTTTGTTGCATGCGCAATGTTGATATGATGGTTTCACCCCTGGTAGAAAAGAGAAATGAATTATTTAGTGTCACTAGCTAAAAATTTCACAAACCAACGGCCAATGGTTCATTACGGCAGCCTTCTCCAAATGCAAGGGAGATGTTTCTTGCAGCTATGTGTGTCCAAGTTTAAACTCATGAAAAAACAGTAAACAAAAATCACGTGTTTCCATGGTCATATTTTGATGGCATACTAAACAATGGAATACAAATCAAAAGATAGAGGATTAATAACAGCTTATAACAATCTGTTAACTACAGAAGTCCACTAATTCCACTTAAATTTTTAGAAATAATAAAAACGGACATTTCATATGAAATGACCAAATAATTACTGTTTAGCATGTAGCATGTAAAGCATACTAAAATTCGTGAATTATAAATAACTAGTTATATTTTTACCTTGAAGCCTAACAATGAATAAATCTAAAACATGTAAGGTCAAAAACTGAAAATGATTACTAGCCATTCTATATTTGTACCATTTTCCACTGCCATACCTAACTTCTAAGAGAGTTCTATATGTATTTTAAACTGAAATAAATGTATAAACAATACAAAAAAAAAAATGAAAATCGCGTGTTTCCATGGTCATATTTGATGGCATACTAAACAATATTTGTTTAATTGTAGTGATGGAAAGTATTATCAATAAAAGAGAGGATTAATAACATCATATATAAACATAAAAGTAGTGAACAATAGGAGTCCACTAATTCCACTTTGAATTTTAGAAGTAATAGAAACGGGCATTTCATTTGAAATGGTCCAATAATTATAATTTTAATTAGCATGCTAAATAAAATCAAAAGTCCTTGAAAAAATAATTGCTTAATAAAATTAAAGTAAAAATAAAACTTACTTCATCTATAAAATACATTTTCATAGCTGCTCTTTTTATTCTTAAACTAAATGAAATTTTTCATTGCTCTTCAAAGTTACTAGAAATTAAAATTGTATTCTACTTTCTATATTCCTTACATTAAGGACTCGTGAATTAAATTAAAGTCTACCTAAATGCCTTAATTAAAAAAAAAAAGTTAAAGAATGATAAGAAACTATTCTAACCTTTCATTACTATTAATATTAATTGGCCTACTAGATATTGTCCATACCTGATTTTGAAGGCTTTGGGCTATTCACTTATATATCTATCAAATATGCTGTTCACTTTTTTCCCCTATAATTAAACAATTGAAGTCATATAATTACATTGAACTGACATTTTAATCCTATTTTATTAGGTTTTTTTCTTATTATTTTGGAAGCCTCCTCCTGTAACAAATTAAAATTAGGTTATTTTTATAATAAAAAAAGTCTATATTTGCCTTGAATTTAATACAACTTAAATGTTCCCAGTGTTTTTTATTTGTCACATTTAAACCAGTTAAGCTTCATTTCAGTTAACCATCTTTCAACAGAATGAACTAGCCATAATGATTTAAATCAATCATTCCTATAATATTCTAGAGGTTAACTGCAACAATGTAACTAGAGTCTAGGGAGTAAATAACAAGGAGGAGCTCGGCTGAGATCGGCTCCCATCGGATTCCCGAACCCCTATCCGCCAACTAGTAACAACTGTCTTTCAGTTTTCTATCTTTTAATACCTTCTGTTTACTATCAAGGGCGGATTTAGGGGGGCACGGGGGCATGTGACCCCACATTGTACATACTTGGCAAATTACATTATCATAGTTGTTAAAATGTATTAATATATTTTAAACCCCCCCCCACAGTACATACTTCGGAAATTACAAAAAAATTAATACAAATTTTAAGATTTCAATATGTGTGTTCCTAATTCATAAAAGAAATACATAAAAATGGTTATTATTCACCAGGAATTCTATGACAACATACTTGGCAAATTACATTATCATAGTTTTCAAAATATATTAATAAAATAACAGAAATAACATGAGTGAAAGTGAAACTATTGTTTTGATATTTTAATAAACCTTTGAAAAATTTCTATAAATATTATATTTCTAATACTATCTGATGATATAATATTTATAATATACTATCTGATAATATAATATTTCTAAAACTATCTGATGAGCGAAGTTGACACAAAAAGCGCTGAAAAAACTAGTCGAAAATGGAAAATAAAGTTCGCACTTAAGAAAAATATTAAAGATTGGACGCAGTGAGAAATAATAAAGTTAATTGGTGTAAGCTAGATCCGCAAGGGCCGCTTGGCGAGACAACAATGAAGTAATTAGCGTCATTGGCTAAAATAACAAAAAAGCGTGATTCAGAAGCTTCTCCAGCACCTATTTCCGGATAAATCACTATTATACAAAACCAAAGTATTAACTATTACATTTATTATTTATTAGTTCTAATAAAAGAAAAATAATATGATTATTAAATAATTAAACAACCACTTATAATGATATTTTGTCAATAAAAAATACGGATTTGTTATCAAAATATGTCATAGAATTCCTGGTGAACAATAACCATTTTTATATGTTTTTTTTATGAATTAGGAAAACACATATTGAAATCTTAAAATTGTTATTAATTTTTTTTTGTAATTTCCGAAGTATGTACTGTGGGGGGGTTAAAATATATTAATATATTTTAACAACTATGATAATGTAATTTGCCAAGTATGTACAATGTGGGGGCACATGCCCCCGTGCCCCCCCCCCCTAAATCCGCCGTTGATAGTAAACAGAAGGTATTAAAAGATAGGAAACGGAAAGACACTTACTACTATTTGGCGGATATGGGTTCGGGAATCCGAAGGGAGCCGATATCAGTCGAACTCCTTCTTGTTATTTACTCCCTAGACTCTAGTCAACAATGTATCTTAATTTATTTCTAAATAAAGCATAATATTGATTACTAAATAAAATGATCTGATAGTAAAAAGTAGATAAAAGACATACAAAGTATTAAAGTGAACACCCCTCCTAGTTAACCTGCTGTTCTCATAAGGTTTTCTTTGTGATAATCTCTGAATATATGTTACATTTTTTTAACGCGTACAAAATAACTTAATCTTGTTTCTTTTTACCTCCATCAACTATCAATTTGATAAATTTCTAATATTTTTATACTGCCCTTATCTAAAAGTTCATTGCAGCAGTTAATTGTATTTTGAATTTAAAAATATATGCTTCACTCATAAGCTTGTCTTCTGTTTTTATACTGCCTGTAAGTGAAAGGATCCTTATACACCTTTGCAATATTCTAAAAGGATTAGGAGCTGTATTTTGTTATACAGTGTTTCCCTACTAAGAATTTCTAATCTAACAATGAAAAATAAATTCAATTTGAGTGAAAAAAACATTTTGTGTAATTTGAGTCATAAAAAGGTTATTGTTTCCAATAGTTATATTCTGTGCATGTTGGGCAATATTCTTGTTTTCTTCTGTCTCGTACTCTGAAAACTGGTTTTATTTTATGAAAGTCAGCATTGTTGCCACCATATTAAATGAGTTAATGCCTTCTTCAATTGCTACATCATTTAATGAATGTATCCAGGCGGTTTTCATCTCTTTCTTTTTGTTTTCTCATGATTCCACTTATTTTCTATTGTGTTGTCTTTCCCATCTCAAACTAGAATAGTTAAATCGTTATAAAAAATATGTTGTAATGCATATATCATTTCTAGACATTTCCCATTTTTCCCTTCATAAAAAATGGCATCTCATAAATTTTGAACAGAGTGGATGTTACACCATATCCATACAATGCCGTTTTGTAATCTGAAAATTTTCAGAAAGTTTTGGTCCAATTTTATCAACCTTTTTTACATTCTGCAATATTTGCTTCTTTAAAATTTTCTTTCTACGTGTCAAGTGCAACATAATCCAAATATTGGAACATTTACTGATAAGGAAAGTGACAAATCTATATGTACTGGTAGACAATATGTACATGCTTTTTCCAGCCCAAAAAGTCATATTTTATGGTTTCTTCAGTTGTTTTTGTTCCAGTCCAGTCAAAAAATAAATTTTTCTTCTCTACAAAATTACTATTTTTCCAACTTTGTACTTATTTAAAGAACTTAAATATGACAATAATTATTTTGACAATTTTTAAAAATTTAATTTTGTAATATTTTCACATTACTCTTTTGTTTTAAATTCAGATGGCTGTGAGATTGTCCAAAATAAAATGGATAACGGTTACGAAACTCAATACCTACCGCCAGCTCAGCAATATGCCCCAACGTTGGAAGCTCAGCAGATCCAGTTCCATCCTGTGTATGCTCCGCAACCCCCTCATCATTATCAACACCGAGTTCAGGTAAATGTTTAAACTGATAAATATTTAACACGTATTATTGTAACTTTTTTTCACAATAATTATTATAGTGGCTAGTAAGGCACACACTACACCAGATTATTTGATTATGCAGCAGATTCTAATCCTTTCTCAAAATCCCAAACTTGATGTTTATGTATTATTTATGTTCATAATTTTCGGGATCCCTAAAATATAATCCCTACAATATAATACTACATTGTCCTTACAAGAATGTTTTAGGATTCACCAAAATAACTTTTTTTTTTTTTTCATTCATTGCTAATAATTAAAATACAACACTATGTTAAAAGGTTAAATGAGGCTTAAAGGAAGCATTTATCTCAAAAAGATGCTGAACATTTTAGTTTAAGATCGATGAAATTTTGAATTATTTTTTCACGTGTTCAATTATCAGGTCGTTACGTCTTGAAACAATAATAATAGTAGATTCCATTCGATCGTAGAGTTGCTGTATATTCCTGTGCTAATCTCTTTATTTGTGTTTGTATATATCAAACATATAAATATAAAAATTATATATATATATATATATATATATATATATATATAATAATAAATAAATAAATAATAAATATAGATATATAAAAAATATATCAAATTATAAAATATCAAAATAGAAATTATTAAGACCATGGAAAAATTCCAACGAAAAGCCTTAAGTCTCCAAACTAAAACAGAAATAGAAATTATCTGTCCAATATTACGCCCATTCAGGCATCCTCAGGGTAGAAAGAGAATAACAGCAAACCAAAACATGAATAATGCACCCAAGAAACATCCCACCACCTCGAAGGTTAGAAGAATAGTTATTCTCTTTCTACCCTGAGGATGCCTGAATGGGCGTAATATTGGACAGATAATTTCTATTTCTGTTTTAGTTTGGAGACTTAAGGCTTTTCGTTGGAATTTTTCCACGGTCTTAACATTTATGTAAGGTCTCTTTTTTACTTTTCAATATTATCAAAATAGAACTTATGTATAAGTATAATAACTAGAATCTTGATTACATATATATTTTTCCCCTACAGGAAAGCATGAATGGAGGCGATTTATCTCAATACATGGTCGGGTTGAGTTTAGACAGTTCGAGGCAACCAGGTACACACATGCCTTCAGATGGCAGGCATCTTTACTGGCCGCCTCAACCTGTTCAGGTATTTTGGCTTCATTTATCAAATGCTTTTGTTTTTAATGTTGTAATATGCAGACAATCAATTATGGATTTTAAATTGACTATGTGTGTTGTAATTAATAGGAGTACTCCATAATAACATACTACCTTAAAATTTTCTGAAGTTTATTTTTAAAACTGTGTAGGAATAAATTATTGCTTTAAAAACACAAAAAATGCTAATCAATTGATTAATATTATTTGTTAAAGCTATATATGAATGTATTTTCATTATATAATGATCATGACTGGATTGTACTCGCCACTCATTTATTATTGCCCTCTTTTTTGCTTCTTTTTTTTTTAGCACCCTCCCTCATGGTTCCTTTAATAAAAAAAAAAGCTTAAAATATTTTTTTTAAATTCTGTTTTTTAATGCAATACAATTTTTCCTTGATCCCATTGTTCCACTCACTGAAAGAATTCTCTGGTTGGTTACTAATTCTGCAATATCTTTCCAACTAATTTCCGGTTAATCAAATTTCATTCTAATTCTCTTAATGCTCTAGAATTTCATATTCGGTGAAGAAATGGCAACTTGTTTTCATGATGTTATGTTGTTTAGGAAATATGAGCCCGTTTATGACTTTCCAGTCCGTATATCTATGCCCATCTTTACAGTCTTACATACTCCATATCACGAAGATAGCTCACTTAATTGGACCGAAAAACTATTTTTTTCTGAACTGTATTGTAATATTTCATAAGTATTGTAATAAAATTATTAAGATATGGAAAGTTAGAGGGAAAAACCAATAAGACTGCATTAAAATATTTTAACAAAAACTCAGAACTAGTACTTTCTTCACCATTTGTTTTTGTTAAAATATATACAAAATTAAAGACAATTTAATTAAAATGAATCATATTTAGAATTATAAAATATCTATAGCCATATATTTTTTTATTGCTATTATAAATATGGAGACTTTAAATAAAGGTTTACAATTTTAATTGAATTTTTTTAATTACCATAGGCCCAGCCCCCCCAAGGTACAGTATATTATGCAACTCCTGCTCCTGGTGGAGGCCAGCGATACCCTCCGTTAGCACCACCTCAACCGTACATTGCTCCACCACCTCCACAGCAACATCCACCACCCGAACATGCAGGTATTTTTCTTATTCATATTTATTTAGAGAATTATTGAATTATGACAGGTTATTATAGTCCCAGTAAATAAGTGGGTAAGTCTATTTTTGGCCAAAATAGGCTTAAATTAGGCTTTAATGGTACTGAAGGATGTGAATTCTTGTTATCCTTCTATTTTAAAGTGACAAAGTCAGGAAGTGGTTAGAAATGGAGTTATAGCAATGTGTGTTTACATCCATCTTATGATTTGAAAACCTTAAGTGGTTAAGTCGAGTTAATTGAATATGCACAGATGTTTCAATTTGTGAACAACTGTTTAAGTAAAGTTAACCAATCATTCACATCAAATCCAACGTGTACAAATCTAGTTAACCACATATGTACAAACAATTTATCAAACATACAAACCTGTTATCCCTTTAAAACTAGTTTACAAAAAATATACCTTTGAAACTAGTTCGTTAAGTCTAGTTTTCTACTTACACATAGACAATTTTTGGTTGCGGTGTTGTATTTTTCATAATGTTCAAGAAGCTATTAATAAGCATCACCAATATCGCTTACTAGAACTTGAGTAATGACTTATTTTCTCTGCCTGAGTTCATTCCTAGAATTATTTCTTTGAACGAATCCATAAAACAATCGGAATTTTCAGTCTAAATCACCATAGGTTCAGAACATTCTCATCTTTGCTAAGACAATTGCAAAATTCCGTCACAATGTCAGTTTTTAGAGGTCTTAAAAATACAAAGGCTATCAAAAAGCGATAATGATTCGTAGTGGTTATAGTGATATAAACCATAGGAATAACCTAGAACAAAAAGTTCCTGGATTCAAGTTTCACTATTTCTCGGATGTGCGGTTGATTAAAGGAAAAAATGTGAAAATTCTTTTTGTTTAACTACATGTATCCAATGTTTACATGGTTTAGGTCTATCATTTAAGCAATCTAAACGACAAACAACATGAACAAAATGTGTCATAAATGCGACCACATTGATGCCAAATCAAAAGATTGAAGTAACGAAAACTTAATTGTCGGCTGAATGAGAACCACAACACACAATTGCAAAACCTGCCGAAGAGCAAAAGAAAAAAAGATTTTTGCATGAGATCAGATCAAAACCGCATTTTATTTTGATTTACAGCAATGCCTTCCGACCCTTCATCCTATGCCACCAGCTTCCTTCTGTAAGCATCGACTTTAGAATGTTAATTCATTAGTGCACAATTTCAAATGTGGTAATGCCACTTGTTACATTTGGGACGAGACTATATCTGCAAGGAGAGCCAATGGAATTGTCTCTCGCCTTTAACATTTGTTACGAAATTCAGGTGATGAATTAGAAAAAGTTAATTCTTATGAAGGTATTAATGTTATTATAACAAAAAATCATGACATAGTCCGATTCTCGTAACTAGTATTAGTGGCTACAACACGGAACAGGAGGGGACACTTTTCAAGAAGAGACTGTCTAATTTCTATTCCATTACCTGTTACGATTGATAGATATACCATTCCACAAATATTATGTAATTTTAAAATCAAGAGTCATCATCATACAGGCCCTGATTTTGGTTGATTAGGATCCAGATGAGGAAAATAATTATGATCAACAAAGCAAGTAAGCAATATTGGACAATTTTGAAGTTTGTTCTTTTTATGATATTTTCACGTTGTCAGTTATTTATATTAGTCTTCATAAATCAATTTACGTTACTTTAATTTCTTATACTTCTTACTTAAAATGATTTTCACATTACTTTAAATTATAATGAAAGTATTTGTTTTTGTTTTTTTGGACAATAATGTGTTGATGGGTCTTAAAGTTTATAACGCATTATTACTTTTTGAAGTAATCAATACTCTACGGTAAAAAAAAGGTTGTTATTGTAAGTTTATATATGCTAGATTATGGTATATATTGCATTTGTTAGTTGTTAAAAAAATGTTGGAGGTTAGTAGCATGTGTTATAAAATAAAGCTACTTTTTCTCATTTTACTGACTCAAAATTCTAAGAAATGATAACAAAAATGTAATTAAAATGTTTAGTACTACGTGAATAATTGGTCAAGTAGGTTCCACCTGGTCAATGAATAAATTGTTAACTTTAATATCTCATGCTAGATTCGACCAACCAATTGTTGTAATAGTGAAATATGGACAACATTCTAGTAATTTATACCAAATTTTTAACCATCCAACACAAGAACCTGGCAAATTTTCAAACTTAAAAACACTGCCCTGAAAATTAGGCAAAATCGAGTTAACCACTTACTCCCTGGGACTGTAGATATAGAGAATATTAAAAAAAATTTTTAATTGTTCCAATTAAAACTAATAGAACTTCATGTTGTAAGTAAATTATAATCTACTGTTAGCGGTTTGGAAAACCCTTCTTAATCTCAGCCCTTATTTTATTGAATACTGCTTAGGTGAAACAGACATTCCTTAATTATTACAGCCTCTTATTATTAAAAGGAACTCTTTAGCATCTTAAAAAAGTGCAATGGATCTATGCAAGATTGCTCAGCTTCGGCAAAAAAATAAAAATTTTTAATGAATTATGTACCCAACAAAATATATAATCAATTTAGAGGTATAACCTTTAACTTTCTTAGTCTAATTTTAATTAATTATTCAATTTTTAATCAGGAAATTGCTACGGTGGAGGCTATCCTGGTTCTGAATGTATACCATATGCTCCTTCAGCAGTTCAAATGTATTATACTCCAACACCTTATAACAGGTAACTTATACTTTTAGACTATACATTACGTAACATAATATAATCAAACTATACTAAATTTTCTATTATAGATAAAAATATATATATTAATCACAAAATATTGAAACCTCTCCCGACTGTTACCTTTCTCTAACAGACAAGTTTCAAATGACTCGCTCTCGAAGCAAATAAAACATATGCCTTAGAAAAAACTTATTAACTGATATTTTAGATAATGATAAATGTGTGTATTAACTGATTTTTTAGATAATGATAAATGTGTGTGTACATTGAAATACATACATGCATATCCTGAATTTATTCTTTTTTATTTTTATGAAATAGGACAACTGTTCATTTAATTATTAATTAAACTACGAAACCATCATTATATCACTGAAATTATTTTTTCATCTGAGTATTATTTCTGGTTTATAATGATTTTATTAAGAGTAATGTGGAAACACACTTTTCAATAAGATTTTTTTATTTTCCTTGACATGTTTTCCTTTTTATGTAAATATTTTTCCTTTATATTCATTTGTTCAACCTCATCCTCCAGAACTTATTGACTTTTAACGCATTGTGGTCGAGACATGTAATATTCTTTTTATCGCAAACTGTCAATCGAATGTAGATCATTTAGTTAGCCATTCTTTTATAGACGAATGATAGAATGAGCGAAATAAAGCTATAAGGGTCACTAATGTTTATTGTTGCCCTTTCTCATACACTGTATTATGAAGTACAAGCATACACAAAACAATGGATTAGGTAGATTGTTGGTAAGGTTTATTATTTTTTTTATAATAACAATGAAGAATACAATTTAAGTTATGTTACTAATGTTTGTTGTTACCTTTTCTCATACATTGTATTATAAAGTACAAACATTTGAAAAACAATAGATTGTTAAAAGAAATAAGTACCTTTATTTTTATATGATGACAATGAAATATTTCAAGTAAAAAAATTTAAGGTTTTAAAAAAAACAGCATTTTTAAATTTGTAGTGATTTCTTTGTAACAATAAAATTCATTTATTTTTATTATTTTGAATAAATTTCCTGCTCCATTATAGCTGAAGGTTATATTGAAACAAAATGCCATACCGCAATCTATTATTTATTTTTTTATTTATTGGCATTTTTGTTTGAAATATTTATCCTCATAATATAATGAAAATATATTGCTGTTTTTTATTGTCATTACCAAAGGGTAAGCTTAAAAGATTTATATATAATATAATAGAAAGATTTATATTTTTAGAGATGACACTAGTTCACAATTTATATAAAATTGTAAATAGATGTTATTTTATTAATGTTTCTATGTTATAGTATACCGGCAAATGGAAATCACACAAATGGAGGTCATTCCAATCCCAACTATTATGGAAATATGACGACCTGCAGTACTCCTATATTAGCCGTGCAATATCCACAACCGTGCCCGCACCCTACTTCTCCACATACGCCTCAGGTAAATATATTCAAATTTTACAAATAAATGAAAGCGTAGCACAATATTATAAGAATTTATGTAACAGTTTCTCAAATTTTCAAAGCCCTTAATACTGAGATTGAGTTATAACTGACAATTTATTCGCACTCACAACCTTACCATCATTTCTGTTTGTAATGAAATGCATATTGTTACTTTTTTGTTTTATTTCAAAATTAGACCTTTTTGATCAGTATGCTATGATCAAGAAGCCATATCAGTTTATTAGATTAAATTTTATCAGCTTATATATGTATTTTAACAGCTGATATGCAGTCAAGACGTTTGAAATATGTTTATATCTTTCAGAAATATATGCTTTGTATGAATTTTGCTGTTGAGGTATTTTTTGTTTATTCCTTTTAAATTTTTTTAATTTGTGTAAAGGTAAAGTTGTTGATATATAAGTGGCAAAATTAATTTTTGATTGAAATTTACTATGTTATGAAATTCTTCTGTATTTTTATTTTATTTTTGCCAAGCTTTTAGTTTGTCTAGTATTTAATGTGCCATTGCAACAAAGCAACATATTATTTACTGATAGAGTTGACATTAGGCAAATATATACGTTATTATTGTGTAAGCCTCGTCAACATTAACTTTAAAATGAAAAAGAAAAAAAAATTGTTTTTTCATTGGAAGGGCGTCTGTGGTCAATTCGCCGTATACAATGGTTGCTATCCTGGACAATACAATCAGCAGACTGCATCACTTCCTGTGCCTGCGCAACTCTTCAGGAAACCTGCTCTACAGGTATCCATAAGGCATGATTATACACTCAAGCAAAACTAAATAGGAAAAATCAGTATTTCTATACTTTTATTTTACTTCAATTTTTTGTTTTTTTTCTTTTGTTTGAAACCTCAGCTTTGTTTTTATTATTTTTATTTTTTTAGGCTTAGTTTGCTTATTTTAGTTTTGTTTGGTTTTTGATTAATTAGTATTGCCTTGTTTTCCAAGTGAATAAGCCCAATGGAATTAATGCATTTTATAATAATACTCAGCAACAAAAAAAAAAAATTAAAAATAAAAGAATGGAACACTCGAATTCTTCTTGTTTACTCTTTTAACATGAAACATTAAAACTGTTTACCACTGCTTCATTTTAAAGTGACTTTCTTCTTAATTTCTACATAGGTTTTACTGTCACAAATAAATTTGTTGAGCATACACTAATTATCAGTTATGCTCTGATTATGCTTTAAACACTGATTTTCCATTACGATGATGGTCTTAAGATAAAACAAAGAGGAATATGTGAACAACAAAAATTCATATCGTCGAAACGAGGGAATTATCGGAACTTGGTAAATTACTAGAATGAAAATTTGACCTGAAAACATTAATGAAAGAAGATTTTGCTTCCTTTTCACTTATTTTAATAAATGCAAAAAAAATTTTTTGAGTATATTATTTGTATTTTTGACATTAGTATTAAATTTTCATAATAATATTGTATTGTATACTTATAATAAACCGTACGCCAACATTTTATCGAATATAAAAATTAGGTTTATTCCCAACAATTTAATGAGAAAAGATCTTTTAGTAAATCTTTTCAAAACTGAATCACTAAATTTTACGAATAATAAACCAGATTAACAATATAAAACCTTCTGCTGTTATGACAAGTTTCTTTTTTAATAATGCTATACCTTTTTTTTAAATATAAACAAAACCATTATTGCATATTCATGTATGGCTTTCACATAGCTCAGTTAGTTAATTTTGTTGTTTTTTTTTTTAAAAACAAGTGTTCCATTTTTTATTTTGTTGCAGCTAATGCATTAATTTATTTACTTTTTTAATATTTTTTTTATTATGTATTATTTTCCTTTTACTCCTTTTGTTAACAATTATATATAGTTTCAATCTTATGAAGTGCAACGTTTCTGATATTTATTTATAAAATTGTAAGGGAATAGTTTTATGAACAATAAAAATAAAATTAAAAAAAGAGAAAAGTGCATTGCTTAATCTAAAATCTCTTTATCAAACATTTTTTAGCGAAGGCTGAAATTTGCTATTGTTGGTTCAATGCTCGAGCCTTGTAGACAAAAGTTGATTGCTGCATGCGTGAACAATTTTAAGAACTGCACCTTCAGAAAGTATTTTCTCCAGCCATTCCTTTATTTTTATGGAGTTTTATTTTCCTCTCGATTATTTGAGGCCAGTGTAAAGATTGTCAAGTGCCAATGGTATAAAGTTCTGACCATCGTGATCAGTTTTATTGTAGCGATAGTGATTTTTTTTTATTACCACTAAACCCACCATTTTGGCTGCACACACACACACAATTTCAATATTACTCGATACTAACCACTTTCTTATTAAAATTATTTCAACTCTTATTTTTATAATTAATTATTACTATTTAATTTTATTTCAATATCATATCACTAAGCTTTTGAATATTGAATAACTAACTGTAAAAAATAAAAATAATTAATTAAATAGTTTTTTTTTTTTTGCTTTTCCCGATGTAGAGTTACCGTTAAATCAATTCTTTCCTTAGATCTATTCTTTTTCAATCTTTATTGACTGAAGAGACCTCTCACTGTCATTTCTTCCTTTAATTCTTCACACCATGTCTTTGCTGGGTGGCCTCTTTTTCTTCATTTTTACAAAGCCCATTACTTTATCCAGTAAGAGATTAATTATTCCTATTAATTGAATAACTAATGACCTAATTTTTTTTCATTCTTATTACATTCTTTATTTTTAAATAAACAAATAAAGCATATATAGAAGAAACAGAAAAATTGAATCCAATATTTAATAATTGTAAATTTATAAAAAAAACATATATAAAATAAACAAAAATTTAAATTTAATCCAATATTTAATAATTAAAAAATAAATATTTATATAAAAAATAATTAATGGGAGTAATAATATAAACTTATTAGGATTTGGAATAATGATCTTCAGTGTGATAAGGAAGTATATTACTGTCACACCTTGCATGCACTGTTAAAATATACTTAGCTATTCATAATGTAGGACTTCATATTGATATGTATTGCATTTCGCCACTTTACATAAGCATTGATGGGGCCCTGTTCTCGTTTATTTATCAGTGATTCTCAAGATCGGTACCTTATTGCGAGTGGAAAAAATAATAATAGTGAATCATAACTTGTAATATATTTGTTTAGCAGATCAACCAATGCTGATTTTTGGAAGAAAGTTATCTATGCATCCAGTATATTTTTAATATCACGCATAAAACACTAAGCATGGTTTTCATGATTGGTAGAATTTGCTACCAACAATTTCTTTTTCATTTATTATTCCTTCTGTTAGCAGCAAAAAGTACTCAATAATGCACAAATTACTTTGTCCTCTCATTCTTGAGACTTTCCTGATTGTACATTTGATAATAAGCCCTAGCTAGGAAGTGTGTTGTAGTAGAAAATAGAGTAGAAAATAATAATTATGTTTTATTGAATGGTTCACAAGAGTGCTTCCTAATTCTTTTATATTATTTATTAATGTGAAATAATCATTTGATGTTAACTATCAAGGTTCACAATTATAATGTTGTTTAATGAAGTATGTTTCTATGGTTCAGAATTTTTTTTAAAATTCTAAGTTGTTAGTGGTTTTTGTGAAAATTATGGAACAGCAAGCTCAAGTCTTTAAATTAATTTAATCAATTATTAGTGTTATTATATTATTGTTTATTAAGGCCAAATGCCACAAAAGCTGTTCTGGAAATTAATGAGGTGGAGTGGGAAAAAGTTAGAAACGTGAAATGAACTTGAAAAATAACTATTGTTCATCGAATAGGGGTTTGTCATTATAAGTTCAGAATAATGGCTTATATTTTGATTTATAAAATTAGTTAGTAAGTAAGCTATTATTTTTTATGATGAAATTTAAAAAAAAAAATACTTTTTTTACAATGCTGACAAAATTAAACTTGCTATAAACTGTGTCCTCTACAATAACTGGTTTGTTTATAATTATTTACTTATCTGCTTCTGGTTCTTGGAATATTTAAGGGATGATAAAGATTAAATATCTCTGTATCTGAACTGGCTTTGCAGAAAACATAGCTGTACTAGGAGGCTTCAAATGGCCTTTTTTAGAAAATAATTTTAAGGATATTTTCTTCTTTCTCTTAAAGAGGTTTAGATTTTTGGAGTTGTCAACACTGTTTTGTTTTAAGGTGGCAACACTGTTAATTGTCAAATGAATAGACTCGCGCGAGAGCAAAGCTTGCAAATTGTTGAAATTTTTTATCAAATTAAAATGTGTTAAAATGGTTATAAAAAATACTATAATATTCACTGCTTCAATTTTACAGTTATCATAATCGTCCAAAGCAGCTAATTCAAATTAATTAGTTTGGGATTGATTAATTTATTTGGCATTGTTCCATATTATATAGCATAATTTAATAATATAGTTTTGTAATAGTCATTTTCATTGATATTAAAAATATTTTTCTTTGTTTAATTTTTATTTAAAGTTGTTAACCTAAAAAAAAAAACTCTTTACTTATGACTATCCTTCAAAGAATTAATGACTTAGCTGCCATGAAGAGGAAGTCAAGATTGAAACAAACTGATATTACAACTTTCATTCTGTCATAATTATGATAAATCTTGCTGTGTATTTACATATCTTTGGTAAAGTTTATATGTTGAATTTGCATACCAAACAATAAAATAAAGTTTTTTCATTTTTATTTTTAATAGTGAGTTTCGATTATCCAAACCACATCTGACATTAGTCCAGCTAATCGACGCTCTATTGTATTTGTAATTAATTTTTCAAAAAGTATCATATAATGAGGTTTTGACTATATTTTTTAAAGTACCCTTATTGTTTTTCCACCAGATTGCTAAATTTTTTTTTTTTGAAACAGACAAAATTAGTTTCTACTATTGTTCTTCTTAATTTTGGTTTTATTTCAAATAATCACCGGAACGATAAATAATTATTAATTTCAACATTAATAGCTCTCTTTACAACCTAAGGCTTTGCTGTTTAAATTATGAAATTATTCAGCAGAAGTTGTCATAAATTTAATAAGATTATTTTTATTATAATTTACAAACAAATTATTTTTTATTATTTTCCAAAAATTGTATGCCTTTTTATGAAGCACTAATTCATTATATATTCGACAGTAGTCTAGAGTAATTATTATTATTTTTTTCTTTTGCCTTTTCATGGATAAAGCTTTTCAACATTATTTAATGAAATTTTCGTTTCACACCAGCTGTCAGTGTAGTCTGTGCAGTCTGTCATGCACAGCTGTCTGTGCATCAATTAACACAATTTAACAAGAAATCAGTGATTTTAATTTTTTATAAGTCTGCCCAACTATTGAATTTATTAGTGTGTGTTTACCTTTCAGTGATTTTAGCACAACTTTGTGAAATATTGATTGTTAATCCAACAATAATTTTAAATAAAATTTAAAAAGAACTTTCTGTAAAGATTATATAGAATCATTTGATAATGTTATATATTGTATTGTGTAGGTTGGAGTGAGGTGCGGCTCGCCCTTGAGGACACAGTACCCTTCCTCTCCCACTGTAAAAGACCGAAATCAAGATGAGAAACTGCAACCTCTTCCGCTGTATGGCTTTCGAGTCGTTCCAGGTAACAGAATCCTTTCTGTTTTGTTTTATATCTTGAATATTCAAATTACTACAACTTATACATAATTAAATTGTATTGTACACTTTATTATTAATACTTATCTATTATTTTGCTTAGGTGATATGAGGCTACTTGGGAATGCTGGAAGACTCCCATTTACCTTACAGCCACCACCAAAAACAGCACATGCAAGAAAGCATAGGTAACTTAATCATTTATAGTAGTAATAATACGAGGCAGGTATCTCTAAAGCAGCAGTTCCCAACCTGGGGGAGGGCGTAAAGACAAGTCAGGGGGGAAGAGACCAGTTGAAAATAGAAAAATTCCCACATAGTTTTAGTTATTTTTATTTAAAGAATGCATAACAAAAAATATTTACCAATAGTTTTGCATATTTAAAATATATGTTTGAAATAAATTACTTTTTTTCTTGAAAACTGTTTTAACTGTTATTATGACTCAAGAAAAAAATGTCGAAATTTACAACAATTTTTATTTTTTAATTGTGAATTGATTTCTATTTGTTCAAATTGATTAGTGTCCGTTTTTTTAGAATATTATTTTAAAAAATTATGAAAATTATAAATCTTTATCTATTTTGATTTCTGAGAATAAGGGTGCTCATAATTTTTTGATAAAAAATTATAATCGTATATTTTATTTATTGAGACATTTGTTCTGTTGATTCTACCAAATTTTCACAGTAAAATATTTTTTTCTTAAACCAATTGTATTTTTTTTTAGGTCAAAAATGGGCACTAGACCTCAAGAATCATATCACACAACTAGTAAGGCTTAAAGAACAAAAAATTCATATTAAAAAGGTATTAATTCATTTTTTTCTCTATTTATAAAGAGTTTTTTATTTAATTTATCATTTTTTATACATGAGCAGGTGAGTTGCAAAACTCTTTGTTCCACAGGAACACGTTTTTCTGGAAACTCAAAAAACTTACCTCGGCTCTTAGAGTGGCCAGATAAAAAAATTTTTTTTTGCTTTCGAAAGGTACAGCTTCCCTGTGGAAATGAGCTTGGAATGAAAAAAATTACTGATTTAATGATAACAAAAAAAAAGTAACTAAGTATGAAATGAGAAAGTTTTTTCAAAAAAATGGAAGGAACGAGTTTTGCACCTCACCTACTCACATAAAAAGAATTATTTCAGAATGAATAAAGTTAACCTAAAGTCGCAAGCTATTTAGTGTTCTAATAAGTTCCATAGAAACACATTAGCATTAAATATTTTCATAGTAATTATTTTCTTCTAAAATATTTACTTTTTTTGAAAAATTATTATTTAGATAGAACAAGAGTGGTAGAAGAAGGGATGACATGTATAGAACAGTGATTTTGCCCTAAAGAGATTCCAGACTCACTCTGTCACCGTCGACGGCTGCTTTCTATATGTTCTTGTTGCTCATCGACCTAGCCAATCACATTAAACCTGATTTTTACATCAGTATTATTATTTAAAGGATACATGTGAAAAACCGTGTTACTCCATTTTCCAAATTTTTTTCTAGATTATATGTAATCAGCTGCTCCTAACTTTATATATATTTCTAGTCAGCTGTTTCTGACTCCTTAACAATTAAATATTGAGAGACTATCTTCTCTTCTACAACATTTTCTTTCATAGAGCCACGATATTATCCCTAATTCTAACAAAATCTAAAAAAAAAAGGAGTTATGCTGTTTTTCATCTTTATTCTTTATTTATTTTATCTGTTGTATTTAAATTAGTATTGGTTTAATTTATTAATGTTAATGCGCTGCTTCTATTAAGTTAATTTTTTTATTCTGCTAATAATAAACTTTTTAAATTTTGAATTTCTTCATTATAGATATTTCACAAGTATTAAAAAGTATATTCTTTTTCTAACTGAAGTAATTAATTACATAAGCAAAAAACAAAATTGATATGATGGTTAATTATCATGAGAAAGTATTGGCCGAGAGATTTTGGATAACGTCTGGCTATAAGTAAAAGACAATGCATTGTCGAATCTATAAGACAACTATTCCCTCTTGCATCAGTACCAAATTTCGGGCATTTTTATGATTGCTGATGATTTTATTACTTAATTTTCATAATTAAAATATTAGTTTTATTTCTATACTCTTCTTGATTCAGTCATTCTTTTTGTTTTACCACATCCATCTGACATTATTAGTATTTTTTTCACAAAATTGTTACTTCACTATTAAAAGTAAAAAAACTAAATTTTGAAACAATAATAACCTATTGGCCAAATCTGGCCATACCTTCCCACATTTCCCTCTAACTAGACACCTTTCCAAATCTTTCGGTCTTACTGATACAACAAATGACTAGTTACATTTTAGCTACTTTGTTAATTATTACATTACATTATTATTATAAATTTAACTTAAATTATTTATTACTCAATTATACCAGTGAATGAATCCTCAAAAGATGGTTGTAGGCTGAAATAACATATGACAGCTAAAGATAATTATTTTAAACATTCTTCGGTCTAGGAGCAGAGAGTAGACAGGGGAGGTGGATAAGTAGTGTTTGTTTTTTTTTTTTGTGGATAAGTAGTGTTTTATTTCTATCTCAAAAACTAAAACATTTTTAGGAGGATAATAAAGTAAAAACATTTAATGCGAAAAATAAAGTATTAAAAATTGTGCGCTAATGTTCATATTATTTTCATTCCTGTTATAGTTTAATTATATTTCCTTTGATCAAATATATGGTTATAAACAATAAAAGAAAAAGTACAATCTAGTATAAAATATCGTCCAATTTTTATTCTCAAATTTACCACTTTGTAGTGACTAATTTCTTAATCTATAATTATTACAAAAAAAAATTAATAGGAACTTAATTGTATAAAATGAGATCTTCATTTTGTACATAAATTGTTATTAGCTAGTATGAACTGTTTTTGAGTTATTAAAAAAAAATAAAAAATTACCTTATCTCCACTCCTCACTTCGCTTCTTTTGCTCCGAAATTCCTTCCTTTTAGTCTTAACAAAACCCTGTAATAAAATTTACAAGTGAACCATTTCCACCTACAACCATCATTGACTGGTCTAAATCTTTAACTTGAATTTTGCAAATAATGTATCAGAACTAACTTCTTTTTTTTTTTCAGAGGAACCCTCTGTAATTCCGGACTTATCATCTTACATTTTTATTTTTCAAGGTGGAGGACTCACTGAAATTCAAAAAACTAATCCAAAAAAAAAGAAATCCAGTTTGTAATTCTGTCGCACTTGATGGTGAAACAATATCATTTGGTACCAAGGAGCCTAGACCTCCGCCTCCGATCCGTATTTCTATGTGACAGGGTCTTCATGGACCATCTCAACAGTTTATATAAAAAGTTAAAAAAAAAAAAAAGAAACAAAAGAAATGTAATGAAATATTCTTTATGGAAATGTCTTTCAACTTGCGCAATGAACCTTATCTTTTAAGGTTCTTGTATGAAAATAATTTATTATATGTATAAGTGAGTGTGAGGCTGTTTATAAATTAGCGATTCAAATACGCTTAAAATGGTGAGATGAGAGAGATGTATATTAAAGAATAATGTTATCAAGAGCTGAAAAACAACACTTGTCCTTTCCACTTGTTTATAAAATAGTACACTCAATCGGCATCTATCTCCAAAGCATTTAAATATGAAAGGAAAGATGTAAAATAAGAAGAATGTTAATAATGCAACAATACTCGCAATGTTGAGTGAAAACAACTGTCTCAGATTCTTCTATTTATTGATTTGTTATTTTTTAAGAAATTTTATGGAGTCCTCATTATAACAATTATGTGAAACAATGGATAATATTATCTACATTGTTATTAGATCTCAAAGAAATAACAAAAAAAAAGTAAAAATTTAAAAATTAAAAAAAATATGGAAAAGTAAAGATTAATTTTATATTTCTAAAGTGTCGTGGAAACGAGATAGAGATATATCATTGAACGTTTATCCATCTATTAATGTTTATTATTATTTTTAATATAGGATATACCACATTGGTATGATTCAACGTCGCATATCCAGTTTTTCAAACTTTTCTTTACTTTTTTTTTTGTACCTTGCCACATTTTTAATTTATTTACTTTGTTTAATTATATGTATCTAGTCTGAAAAGTATGTGAAAACTTGACCAATTGCATCATTTATGAGTGCACTTTTAAATGCGCTTGGTTTGATGGAGAAAAGGTGCTTTATGGAAAAGTGCTCACTCAGTTTTTATTTTGTGTTTTGTAGTTTGATAATTAATTATATGATATGTTGTGTTTTTTGTAAGTACAAATATACAGTTTAATTCAAAAGAAATAAAACATTGAAAATAGATTGTAAGTACTTAAAAAAAAAGTAAACACATTTTAGATGTAGTGTGTGATTTACCTTTGCTCGATTGAATCTGTAAAGCCTGTTTTATCCAAGTTGTTATACTTGCTATAAATATACATGTTTGTCGTTATCCTTCCTTTTATTAACCTCTGAATTAAGAAAATTTAAATAAATTAACTTAATAGGGGAAGGAAACAGTTTAGGTGCTGTGCTGTATCAAAACCACTTCAAATAGTTCAACATCAAACTGAGCATCTCTGTTGTTTTAAAATGTTATGTTTGTAGCATCTTCAAAAGAAATAATAATTAAATAAATGTAAAAATTATCAGTTATAAATTGTATTTTCTTTTAATTATTATTAAATAAAAAAAAGAAAAAAAAAAGCTGTTCCTTATTTATTTTTATGATAGGAAAAAAGTTATTGTATTGTAGAAGAGGGATTTCCTTAGTATAATATTTCGAGGCTTACAATCATAAACTGTTGTAATGCAAAATTATCTTCATAGTTTTGTCAGATCATTTTAGTTATTTTTTATTATAAATATTAACCTTTTTAACGGCCAATGTGATATGACCTTAGGCCGTAGTAGGTTAGATTATAATTCAAATAATCTTATTGAATCTTAAATACCATATCTTCAAAATTAATAATTATAATGTTTTTAAAACAATAATAAATAAAGTGGAAATATATAACTACTTTAAAATAAAAAATACTGTTTGTTTTAAAAGATGAATATTTTACAATAGTAAAAATAAAATAATGGTTGATAAAGTTTAATAGCTAATGTTTTGTAATACGAAAATAATAGTTTTTAAAATTAATTGCCTGAATGACAAAGAGCATCTATTTGACACGACTATTTTTCTGATAAATAGTAGCATTAAAATAAAGCTTAACTGATTGTAGTGCTACAAAACAGTTGTACATACGGTGAAAATGGTAATACAGCCTATAAATTTCAAGATTGTAAGTATGTAGTTGTTAGATGAAAATGTTTTGAGAATTTTCGAATAAAACTAGAACGACTTATAAACAGTCTGGTATGGAGTTGGGTAGCTCAGTGTGTAGAGTGCTGAATTAATATATTGAAGATTCAGGATCCAAATATAAATTATTTAAACTTAACAGCCACGGATGGACCCTGTGAGATCTACAGACCCTGCTAGGGCTCACTTAGCCTTTTTAAAGTGGGTACCCTTAATGGGGGGAAACATGCTGGTTGAGTTTGGCCACGACCCTGCACAACCTATATAGTATAATGTTAAACACATTTTTAGTTACTCAATATTAAATTATAAAAACAGGGAATTGACAAAATCTAAATACCTGTAATTTTATTCTTGGTCTCCACAAATGGAAAGCAGCTGCACTCTGTAAGGGGGCCTTGACTCTTCATGGTGATTAAATTTTTTCATAATAAAGTTTTATGTTACTCAGAATGCTTTAATCTAAGTAAAATAATTGTTCTTATTAGATTAAAAAACAGCAGATGTGACTATACCTAACTGTACAAGAATTCTTGCTCTTCATATAATTGTAAATTAGTGATGTGAAGAAGGACAATGATCTTAACTAAAATACTTGTGATTAGAATAGCTTTGCATAGACAAAAAAAAATTAACCGTTAAGATAAATAACGTATGCATAAGTTATCAGTAGCAGGGACATGAAGGAGATAAATAGCTCATGCCATAGCAAGAATGGGCATGATTATGGGCTTACACAATAAGTCAAAGCTAATAATATTTTAAAATAATATAACCACCCCTAATATATTTTGTTGGCTTTGACTACAGATATATTTTTAAATAATCAAAAATCATAGAAACATTTTCTAAAAATTGAAATGCAGTAATATATTTTCAAAGTTTGGAATTATTCTAGCAAACGTAACAAAGGAAGATATTAATAAAGATAAAGATGATATACTGAATTTCTAAATCTTCTATTTAATAATCAATAAGTATACAATCACTGAATATATAATTGTACGTTATAAATATTATAAAGTTTGTGGCCTGATTTGTTCACTATCTCGGTGGCGGTGGTGAGAAGGTTCCTTCAATCTTAACTCTTAACACTAGTTACTTGATCTGGCGGTTAAGGGTAGTTGTGATTGTTAGATTTTATCTGAAACTAAAATATGGCCGAGGAGGGAGTTCTACATGAGTATGAAATCTTCATTGTTCATAGGCATAATTTGTGAGTATGGATTCATTTTACTTAAACCTAAAAATAATACCAGATTAAATCATTAGAACTTTAAAATGCTAAAATAAGAGGCATTTTAAAGGAATATTGGAGCATTTTTTAGATGATTTATGGTCGTGAAGAAATATTCTTAATCCAATAGGAATAGATAATTTGAAGAAATGATCTTTTTAAATAAGTTTACTTTAATTAGTTTAAATAAGTCAAGAATGTTATCATACAATGCCTTGTTCTAACTTAGTTACTGCTTCAACTAATTTTCATCTTCGATGGTTAGAATGAAAATTATAAAGCGAAATTGACATTTACGTATACATTTATGAACGTCTTCCCGTCTTAGATATGCTCTAGTTAAATGTAGTTTAGTTGATTTATGCTAGATGACGAACTTCATTTGTAATTTATTAATAATAGGATTGGTATTGGTTATAATTCCAAATATTGCCGCGTTGTCATTCCACGCCGCCGCATTAGTGCTTTCAATTGTTATCTATGTTTACTGTTTTGTATT
The DNA here is from genome assembly GCA_037127475.1 of Arma custos. Taxonomy (NCBI): domain Eukaryota; kingdom Metazoa; phylum Arthropoda; class Insecta; order Hemiptera; family Pentatomidae; genus Arma; species Arma custos. The sequence continues at coordinate 14,164,492 of CM073762.1, read as the reverse complement.
CAGCTGTTAAATTGTTATTATCAAAATTTAGTCTTTAGTTTGATATTATTAAAAACCATTATTTCTGTAAACCTTAATCCAGCTGATATTTTTGACTTGAAGTTGGCATCTTACGCTGTAATTAGTAATAACTTATCGTCTTCCGCCGGCTCAAAAAAATATACAAATCCCCTTGGAGACGTTTTCATTCGAGGTCGGAATGTACTTTAACTTATAACTGCTATATGTATTACTTTCTCAAACTGCTAAACTTTTATATATGATAATAAACTATAGCTCAGTGTGTACAGTGCTGAGTTGCTATGCTGAAGCTCCATACTCCCTGGTTCCGATCCGGCTTTCAGATAAATTATTTTAACTGTTAATTTGACCCTGGGGCTCGCTCAGTCCCTATAAAGTGGGTACCTTTTAATTGGCGGGGGGAGGACCTGGTGGTTGAGCGTGCTCTCAAAGAAATCACCTGCTTGCACAACTTTTGTCGTAGAAACAGTATTCTCTATCATGTACTGAACCCAAGACCAATGGGCTGTAGAGGTGCTGGTTAATAATTTGCAAAACTCTTGGTTATGCTATCGATTATTAGTATTGAATACAAAGGATTGAGCTACGACGAAGCTATGAGCTAGACAGCACCAGTGGACCTATGGACGTGAACTGATAAAGCGATAATATCCTTGAGGTGTATCCGAAAATTCATTCACGGGATTTCTTAACATTTTTATTTGGTGTATTTTAATGAACACAAAGTTTCAACTGTTAAGAGCATTCAATACTTGAGTACTTATCTATAACCGGGTTGAGTATGAAACCCAGTAAACAATTATTTATTGTACTAGAAATTATTAATTATATTTGTGTTATTGATAAAGGTAATGTAATCACCTTGTACTAATTGATGATTGATTGGTTCCCTCTTACCCTACAAATTAGTATTTAATAAAAACAAATTCCGGATATTCAATAATTTTGATGATCATTTGTTTTAATTGATTCAATTTAATGAAGGTAACTTTAATAATAATATTTATTAAAAAATATGCTTCCTTGAAACAAAAGCTTAGGCTGGGTGAGCCCCAGTATCTGTAGATCTCTGATGGCCATCTGTCTGTTAACAGATTAAATGGTAATTATTGTACAGGTTGTTGCTTTGAGTTGAGTTGTAGTTATCACGAGCTTTAGTATGGAAAAGAGAATGTAATTATGGGATATCTATATACTTTGGTAATCTGTATCTATACCTACTTCAAAATATTAGTTAAACTTTTTTGTGAAAATGATCTAAAATCCACCCAAATCTACTCATTACCAATACTTAATATATCTTTTCTATAATAAAGCTCACAATAACTTGTATTTTTGGAAAATATTAAAAATAAACCGAATAAACAGTTAAAACTTGTTGTAACTCATCTCGATGCGACAACCTGTGAACCGATACCCTATTATTAAAGATAAGCACGAATGAATTAGAAACAAGTTTATAGACATATTAAGACTTTAACTATAAATTGAGATATCCTGGAAGTATCATTTCGTTACACAGATCCTAGAGGGAAGAGCCGAAGCGAGGACTATCGAGAAGGGAGGCGACCGAGGACAAAAGCCGCAGGAGGGATGACTTGCGATCCCGAGGGAAATTCGGCGGTAATGAGGAGAGCAGTTGGCTAAACTACTTTCATAACTAGACCTCATTTACCTGCCTCCGTTTTTATCATCTCGCCTCTTTTCTTTCATTTTCTTAGGATAAGATTAAGAAAAGGCTATAGGATTTTATTATAACCTTTATTCACTTCTTTTGTTTTCATTATTCCGAATTCCTACCTCTTTGTCTTTGTAACGACTTCGCATTGAACGTTTAAACCTTACATTATGTTAGTTAATTTATTGTACTTTTACATTATTTAATTGTTTGTCATTTAATGTTCACTGAGGAATGATAGGCGTAATAAGGGGGATTATTGGGGATGTAACACCCCCCCCCATTGCTGGGAAGAAATTTAAAAAAAATTGTAAGTAATAATTAAAAAAAATAAAACTGAAGGATTTTACTTTTTCAAAGTCATTATTGTGGGATTACAGAAGTAAGGGTCAGTAATGCCAAAAACACAACAAAGATAGTACAAACACAGTTATTTTAATGAATAAAAGGTACGTTAAAATGACAAACCAAAACGTAATACTGTTTATTTACAATTAATTGTATTATTATAGCGGCAGTAGTGGCATCTAGCGGCAACAATAAGATCGCAAATGTGAGTAGAACAGTTTAGACAATTCTTAGAATCGAGAAGTAAAGTCTGGATGGGTCTAGAAAGTTCCCTATGCAATTAAGTGTAGTAAGTTATTGTAACAAATAAATAGGGTTACTTGTATTTAAAAGCTCCTTCTTGATTGCCCTTCCATAAATAACATTTATAACTTCCATAATAATATTTATAAAAAATTATATTTATGTTTATTTAATTTGAAGCTACATGATTATAGTATTATTGAAGAGAGTAATATGTTGGAGTGGTTGACTGGTGTACGGAGAATTGTTTTAATTGGAGAGGGTATTTTAGAAAAAAAATTATCCGCTATTACAAGTGTCGATAATCGATAAATACTTATTAATGTTTTGTTATTTCGACTCAATTGTTGTATTTTCATCACTTGTTATTTTAATCCAAATTATTATTTAAACTAAAAAATTTTCATTGGTGGTTATGATTATCTTATTTTTGATTATAAAAGCCTAGGGGATGTATCCCTTGTGTGAGAGGAACAGCCATAAAATTTTGGCCTGTATTGTTGAAAATACGATATTCATAACTTTCTGGAACTATTTATTTTCTTTATTTTAAAAGTTATTTGTAACGAAGTTAATTGTATACAATAATAATATGGTTTATGATATTATTATATATATCATTACCTGAAAACTCCGTATTCTAAAATAAACTATACAAATCGAGACTGACACTGGTGAATTACCTAAATTATAAATGAAAAAATTAAACTCTACAGTCAATTTTACTTAGTTATTTTAAATTTCGTATCCGTTATAGGCTAAATGCTACAAGTTTGCCATTTGTCCAGTTTATAGCTCAACTAACGTATATATGAGTGAATGAAAGAGACAATCTGACTCAATGACTATTTGTAAGTTGTACAAAGGGCAGTATAATTTGTTTATTTACTTAACTTCACTTAATGCAACTATGGCTAGTCGGATGAGTGGAGATGCTTAACTGTTTCTATTCAGGTATAATTATGATAGGGATCTTCAACGATTACTGCATAAACTCGGGACGGGCATTTTACGTCTCCTACGAAGGATGGCATAGCCAACGATTTTTACTGCCTTTTAAAAGACCATATACGGGGCTGCAAATCCGCGATTTTGGGCATGGAAGGTTGTTATAGTAACCACTACACCACAGGTGACCTCGGGGTAGTATAGTATTTAGTTTCAAAATCCGCAATTCTCTATTCAACAAAAAATAAATTTATTTAATAACATGATAATATTTTGTTGGTTTTAAAAAGCTTCTTTCTTTTTAAAATGACAGTCTTGAGCCCACTCAAGCTATTACAATCCTATATCAGTGCGATCATAAAAAATATACAACCTCCGGTGAATGGGCCATTACCAACCCTACAAGCTGTGACCTTTGGCGAGGAAGGAAAGGAAAAGGAGGAGGAAGGGAGACCCTAAAAAGGAGATGGTGGTGGCGATGGCGGCCCTATAGAGGTGGAGGGGGGCGATCCCCTTTATTTAATTCTAATGGTATACAACGTGTCGGCCTCGTAAATATATCCTCCTCGGCACTTAGCCCTGATTGCCCCTCGCTCTCGTACCAATCTCCTTTTCTCTTCTCACCATCTCCCTATCTCTTCTATCTCTTTTATTTTTATCTTTTTACGCTTAGCAATACTGAATATTAAGCTTTTTTTTCAAACAACGAGTTAGATATAATTTATCTATTTGATATACCAGGTCTGCAAGTTTAAAATGTCGTTTTAATTCCAATAGAATGCACTCTTAGCCTATTGAAGGATTTGCTTATCTCTAAACGCTATTTTGTTTGTTAGTCATTTGTTTACAAAAGTCAGTTGTTTTTAAGTCGTTTACGTGGACGTATCATACCTTTCTTTGGTGTTAAAAATGTCTAATTTTAAGCCAAATAAAGAGCATTTGCGGCATGTCATGATTTTCTTATTCAATCAAAAGAAAAAGGCATCTGAATGTCATCGAATTCTTGTTGAGACTTATGGCGATCTTGCTCCAACCGTCAAGACATGTGAACGTTGGTTTCAAAGTTTCAATCGTGGTGATTTTGATGTAACTGATAAAAAACGAGAAAATCGACCAAAAAAGTTTGAGGACGTCGAATTGCAATCTTTATTAGACGAAGACAATACCCAAACCCAACAAATGATGGCAGAACAGTTGAATGTCACTAGACAAGCCATTTCCGATCGCCTGAGAGATATGGGAAAAATTCAAAAGGTTGGAAAATGGGTTCCACATGAATTGGACGAACGACAGATGGAAAAACGAAAAATTGTGTGCGAAATGCTGCTTTTACGCCACGAAAGAAAGGGTTTTTTGCATCGAGTTGTAACTGGCGATGAAAAATGTATTTAATTTCAGAATCCCAAACGAATAAAATCATGGGTAACGCCAGGACAACCATCCACATCGAGTGCAAGACCGGATCGTTTTGGGAAGAAGACAATGCTGTGTGTGTGGTGGGATCAGAAGGGAGTAGTCTACTACGAGCTTCTCAAACCCGGCGAAACAGTCAATACCGACCGCTACCGACAACAAATGATCAATTTGAGTCACGCATTGATCGAAAAACGCCCAGAATGGGCTCACAGGCACGCCAAAGTCATTCTTCAGCATGATAACGCTCCTGCACATTCAGCCAGATTGACTAAGGAAACGATTTCTTCGCTTGGTTGGGAACTCCTACCCCACCCGCCGTATTCACCTGACCTGGCGCCTTCTGATTATCACCTATTCTCATCGATGGGACACTCATGGGCTGAGCAACACTTTAACAATTTGGAGGATGTAAGAAAATGGCTCGATGAATGGATTTCAAATAAAGATGAAGCATTCTTTTGGAATGGTATCCATAAATTGCCCGAGAGATGGACAAAATGTGTAGAAAGCGAGGGCCAGTACTTTGAATAAAATATATTATACTTTTTTTTGTAAATTAAATTATATTTTAAGAAATAAACGACATTTTAAACTTGCAGACCTGGTATAATACTGTTAATTGTAATTTTTGTAATCAGTAACCGCGAAAACTACTAAATCAATTTTTACTACGAATAGCATAAAATAACGCAATAGTCAGGAGATGCAGTCAATGAATTACCCAAAATAAGAACGATTTATTTTATTGTTCTTACGTTTCGGCATAACATTTAGGCTATCTTCAGGGCTAAGAAAAAATAAACAGAAAAAAACAACAGAGCAAGATATATATATATATATATATATATATATAAAACATTGCAGTACTAAAGAAGAATAACTATTGTTCTTATCTATTATTATTGTCGTTATATATGATATATTATTATTCTGATGAATAATTCTTTGGTACTGCAATGTTTTTATATAGTTTTTCTGTTCCTTTTTTCTCATACCTCAATATGACCTAAATCTTAGGTCGAAGCATAGGGACAATAAAATAAGTCATTCTGAAGTTGTGTAATTCATTGACTGCCCCGTGACTGTTACCTGAGGTAATGTCATGAAAAACTGAATGTATGCGAAGAAATATGAGAATAAAAATTTTGTTTAGATTGAAGTTGATAATCTATTAAATTGAAATACGACATGTTCTCAATTCAACGATTACCGAAGGACTAAGATATCAGTCAAGCAGAGATTGTACTACTTAATTCTTAATTAATTAATGGAAGCAATATGGTGGCTGAAGGAGTTGATATAGAATGTTTTGAGGACTTTGTTGCCATTGTTGTAATGCCGGATCTACACCAAACCAACAAAAGGAAAACAACACAGCAACTCAATGTTTCCTAACAATTATCAAACAAAATGAAAACATTCAGTCAAATATTTTGTTTCGTTGGTGTTTTCAACAACTTTTTATTTTCCCGGCGGCTGTCGGTAAAGATCAAAGTATTGATGTTTTGTCTGTGTTTCTGGCAACTCTGTTGGTCTAGTCAAATCTGGTGTGTACGTGCTCGACAGGAAGAAACAAATAAATTCCTGGTTTAGTTTGTATCGTTCCTGTGTGCAAAATTACTACGTCGGGTGAAAAAATAAAATGGGTTGTTAAAAATGCGTGTAAATTAATTGAACTTTATAGAGAAGCTAGACTGTTATGGGACGCTGAACACCCCGACTACAAAAATCGCTATAATAAGGCCGACGCCTTAAAAGAAAAAGGAATATTGTGTGGTGTTTCTTCAGATGAAGTAGACATAAAGATAAAAAACATCAATACCCAGCACCAAAGAGAACATATTATATCAGATTCGATCACAAAGTTGAAAGATTAATAATTATTATTGTTTTCGTATATCTGGACAGCACTTGACAATTTGTTTCTTTTTTCGAGAACTTGCAGTTCTCTTGCGTTACTGTTTTGTTTTGTTGGTTTGGTGTGGAACCGGCATAATATTTGTGAGTCACGTTTATTTCTAAGTTGAAATTTCTGAGAATTATTTTATATTTATACTGTAGCATCGTCCGATTAGATATAGCAGCATAAAGTGACGTTAACTGAACAAACATACAAATGAATGCCTAAAATTGCACTGAAGGAAAGTGAAACTTCGATTCCTGCTACTCAGCTCAAACCGTTCGGAAAGTTCAATGCTATCTATAACAATGGCCAAGTTAACTACTCCAGCCCTCCCCCTCCCCCCGCCTATGATAAAGTTGCCGGAAGCAGTTACAATTGGAGCCCTAGAAGGGCGCTGATTGGCCCTAGATGGAGGGGAGGGGGAACAGTTTTAATTAAGCCCCTAACGGCCGGGGTGGGGGACATTAGCGAGGCCTGGAGGGGCAATTAGGTCCCCCCCCGGGGATATTGCCACTTGTTTATAGTTTCCATGCTTCATTCCTTTTCCTAATTCAATGCCATTATCACCTTTTAGTGTTAATCCCCTTTATTAACAATTTTTGGCCAGATCAGGCATCACATAAAACAATAAAATGGCTATAAGTAGGTTACGACGAAGGTTTTGGTTTGATCAGGTTAGTTTAAACATTCGATAGAGAGTAAGTCGTAGCCTCGAAAGTTATACGATGATAGTTACTGTGTTGATTGTTGCTTTCAAGTCAACTACGGTAACTAGTGTAGTGTAACTTACCGGGTTGCCATGTTAGTGTTGGGTCATTTCAGATTAAATATCTGTTTTTGACTTGAGAATCATTTTCGAAAAATTTACCTTTAAGGAAGTCGAACTGGTGGAAATTTGTTGATGATATGTTAGGTGAATAAGGTGGGTACAGGAGGACTAACTCAGCTCGTTTTGTTTCTTCACTGTCTTTATTGAAACAAGAGGTCTGCCATTGTCCTGTGAGACTATAGGTCCCTTCCGATCAACTAATGCAGCAGGTTGATTTTGGATATATTTTTTTTGCATTATGTCAATATATAGTAGGATGTAGATGTGACGGTTCCACCTTTGGGTAGAAAGGGGAAATGAATTACAATTTGCAATAATTAGTCTGTGGCACCAGCTGAAAATTTTTAAAAACAACGGCTAATGGTCCGTTCGTTACAACGCCCTTCCCCGAACGCGGTGGTAATATTTCTTGCAGCTTCGGTTGCCAAATGACCAAGTTTAAACTCATTAACCTTTTACACGCCGCCCCTAGATGTAGTAAAAATATTTATGGTTTTTTAATAAATTTCGTTTTGTTATTTTTCTATTAAGAAAATAAAGTATAAAACAACAAATTTTTATAGTTTTTTGAAGTGTTCCAGAAGTGGAACATTGGCGGGTAAAGGGTATAGGTAAATTGATATTCACTAAAAGTTTTAAATTATACATTTTTATTGAAATTAGCATACTCATCATACAAATAAAAACATATAAAGAAAGTTGTACTTATATTTAGCATACATATAATACATTATAATAATTTTTTACATAAAATATCCGGTTTGAATTAATTTTATTCATCAGTTCTTATGTTTTATCTCCCTAAATCGATTTCTTGACATTACAGAAGGGACTATGTTGACGTCCGTATCTTCTGCTGTGCTCCAATATAAATCTTCTGTTGGTACTGAATGATAACCGCTCAGAAGTAATATGCCAAAAAACTGGGCGATATCAATCCATTCACATTTGCTATTGTCATCATGCTGTGCAGCATAGGTACACGTCATGTATGCCAAATGAGCAAGGTATTTTTGATTGATATACTCAAAAAATAGGTCAATGGGATATGCAATTAGGAAATTAGGAAATTTATCACCAGTATTTTCATTGTTTTCATGAGGAATCTCATGTTTGAAATTTGTATTTTTTTGCCAGCTACGAGCATCAACATCTTTTTTGCCTTTCTGTATTTTACGTCTTTTAGGTTTCTGAGTCACAGATTTTTGTAAGGCATTTGCTTTCTGAGAGGTTGGTTTATTAGCAGAAGATGTAATTGTGGATGGGGTGGGAAATTGTGGGTCTGTACCATTCGATTCATTGTTACGTTTTTTTTTAAAATAAACTAAGCTTACCACATACATCAGCAGGCATAACTTCTTGTAAGCTATTTTCGTCAATATCTTCGGTATCAGTTACTCTGTTGTTTTCATCTGAAGGTAACTGACAAAAGTCAAATTCCTCATCCGAACTATAAGGCATATCAGAATCTTTTAAAGTGTTCATATAATCGAGAGCTTCCTCTACTATATAAAATATTTTTTCAGTCTCCATTATCACTATCACCACTCTACACTGGACACACTAAAACACTGGACAAGATAGTTCCTAGACTACTAAAAGTAAACTGAATTGGGAAAGGTAGAGACAGAACTGAGAAGCCTGCAGAGACTTGTCTATATGCTGGAGTCTTACCTCTACCTTCAACTGGCCATTGTTCCACATCTGGAACACCGAACTTTGTATTCAACTAGTGAACCTCAGAGGCAAAAAAACAAATTATTAAAAGTAATTCTATTTATTTGTGTATAAATAGACACTTTTAATTATATTAAAAGTGTCTATTTATGGTATATATCAAAACCAATAAAAAAAATTGGCATAAAATAAATATTATTTGAAATTACATAAATAGATGAAAATCATCAGATGCTTACAACACCCAAAAATAAGCAGATTTGAATTTTTTTCAAAGTAATATGACGAGGATCAGTGTTATTGAAATAAAAATTTCTTACAGAACTCACCTTTATTTATTTGTAAAAACATCTACATACCCAATAACTTAATAAATAATTTAAAAAAAATCTTTAAGTTATGTTCCACATGTGGAACAATGGCAGGTAAAAGGTTAAAAAAGTCTTAGGAAAATCGCGTGTTTCCATAGTCAAATTTGATGACAAGCTAATCGATTTTCGTTGAATTGTAATGATAGTTCATATTATCAAGTTTTGTTGTCATTATTTAGGAAAAAAAATAGTTTTATTTATAAAATAATATCATGTGATCCACTAAATATGTCACATACTAATTAAACTTGGAAGAAAAGTATTATTCTCCACCAGTTCCTTCCCAGGTATTAGGTCAAAATTACCAACTCTCTAATACGAATTATTTCCTTACCAAGATTCGCTGATATCATTTTTATTTATCCGATTATCGGTCATTACCTCAGTATGAATAGCTTTAGTCAGTCATTATACATAGATTAAGTTAAAATATCACATATGTAGGATCAAAATAAAAATATTTAGCGTACTTATTATTATTACTGTAACTGTACTCATTAATCTCTACGATTAATTAAATTTGTGTTAAAAACCGTGTTTACTTTTGATTATCGTTACTTCGTCACTGTAGATATATCACAATTAATTAATATTTTAGAAATGTTGACATGCTTGTTTGCAAAACTTTTTTTTTTTTCTATTTGCTAAATATGCTTGAAGACTAAATGATTTATGAGTGTGTGAAGGCAAATATTTATCAAGTGGGCCGGGGCGCTGTGTAAACCGATTACAGAGAGATATGAGAAGGAACAAGACAGCAATAAATTAAATTCCAATTACAACAGTTTCAATGAACCACTACAAAAGCAACAGCTCATCCAGATAAGATAGCGGTTCGCTTCTTCTACTCGATCCCATCTTCCTCCTTGCAGAAAATACTAACAATAACAAATATCACGCACAAATGAAAGTAAGAATCCCTGACAAATTATGATTTTTAAATTTGAACTACTACTCACTAACGAATGATCGTTTAGGGAACAATACGTTTACAATACAAAGTTCTTGGTATGTGCTATGTTCTATGTTACAATCGATATATCGAAAGTTCAAAACTATCGATAGCCATAATTCCTATCTATAGTAATAGAAATAGCCGATAGCTAATACCAACAAAAACAATCTGCATAATCGCTGCTAAACTTATATAAGCATAATGGTTATTAGGTAAAACTCAAACAATCATTAAATAAGTAAAAGCACTTCGGAATTGTAATAAATTAATTTATTAGTATTTTTGTTTGATTTTATCCCTCGACTTTGGCTTAATGTTAAAACAATTTATATTTTCCCCCAGTCATCCTAAATTATACAGATACGGTCGAATATCAGCTTTGATGGTCCTCTCCCCCTGAATGGCTTAATGCCAAATTAAAAAAAAAAATATAATAAAGAGCAGTACCAATTTTAGGAAGAACAATAAAGAAGAAGTAAATGTCTACATAATACTTCACATTTTTTCTATTGGCTGAACCGCATATTAAACTGTACGATTTAAAAACAAATATATTAAAAAAATAACTTCTCCAGAAGCCCTAGATACATATAAATAGATCTAGTCACAAAAGTAAATCGATATACCGATAGTTCTATTTCATATAATTAGGATAAATCCTATTTAGTGCGCAAGATCAATGTCTAGATCACCTATGGTTGCCTCTTAACTTAAACGACTTATCAGAAACCAAGAGAAAAAAACCGGAAATGAAATCATCTAGATTGCCCCTTCTATTCTTCTATTTTTATTTTTAAACTCTCATATGAAGTGAAAATTCGATCCAATGATTTTAATTTCTTTATTCAGAGCCATAGACAGCTGATTCAGTAAGGACCAGAAATATTGTGGGTCGTCAGGTTCATGGGTTAAAATAATACTTTGGAACGTAGTGCCAAAATAATATTCTTTTAATAACTTACTGAACAATAGTTAGTTTCAGTAATAAAATTAAAGTTATATTAACTTCTTGAGAAACAGAAGAAGATAACGAGAATAGAAAGTTAATGAAAACACTGAGCTTTATATGAAATCATTTTCATTTTAGTCAGAGCAGACTATAAATATCTCGAGGTGAGAATCGGGCAATATCTACAGAAATATTTTCCATATGTATTAACTGTAGAGACGTAGTAGTCATTTATCTTGCTCGATCAATCTTGAACAGTGGAAACTTACAGGCACCATCGTGAACCATTCCAAACAATTGAAATTTTTATGCTGATAATTTATTAAAATAAATCTCGTTGAAGATTAAAAAGTCTAAATTCATTTTGTTTCCAATGATGCATTTATCATTTTGCATTTCCATAGTTATGAATTTCGTGGACCTGGCGGGTATTCAGCTGGTTTTTCATAACGACTATTTTATCTTCCACTTTTACATTCCCTTTTTAAATTGTTTAATTTTTATTATTTTACTACCCTTTAGTGTTTGTTATGCGATTTTTATTACTAATTAATTTTTTGTTTTGTTAAAATAATCTGTTTTTATTTATCCTTTTCCAGCTGTTGTAACCTTCCTTAGGATACAGTTGTTGCATTTGTTTTTCTTATGGCGTTATGCTGTATCTGTCTAGTGTTTTTGTTAGATTGTGTGGTTGGTACATGTTTTATTTATTTATTTATTTTTATAATTTTTTTCCTGGTGGTACCTTAATTGGCGAAATATCGGCTGGTGTAGGATACTTTAAAACTACATCAATGCTCTCAATTCATTCGATGTATCGATTATCAAAATCCGGTTCATAAGAACCTTTCAGAAGGTTTCTGTTGTTCGTAAAAGAATAATGTTTATACGGAGTCAGTTTGTAATTTTTTCGAAATCGCAAATCGTTTTATTAATAAAACATTCCCACTACAGCTATTTTTGTTTCCTGCTTTATAGATTCAATGCTTTTTGTTTGGATTTTCGTTGATGCCTCAGTACATATTTTATACCTCTTTTGCTTTTCTGTATCGACATATATATCATTATGTAATATTATGATCTGTAGCGAAGCGGACTTTCGAGTCAGTCGACTAACACGCCTTAAATCATTAGTATTTGGAGTGGCTGATAACGAAATTGATTAATTGGTCTTTTTGACAGCTCTAGATTTATTATTAGAAATTAATAGGCTTTTTAAGAGTTATTAATTAGAATTCTCGCGAGATAAAAAAAAATAAACAAGGATTGAACAAGTGTATTTTGTTTTTAATATTATTTTAATTTCTTAACCTTATAACTCGGTTTATAAAGATAAAACGCTTCAAATGGTGTTTATGAGATAATTTAATATTTTCAATGAAATTACAGAGAATAATTAAAATTTCTGGTGCCAAAAGGAAAAAAAAATATTCTGCACTTTGAACCTCCTCCAATCCTGTATAAAATTGATACTCTTAGCTTGGTAAAAAAATCTTATTGTTGAGCTTGATCTCGAGCAAATCAGCTCCCAGCACAATCGTCTTAGAAATAGTACAGACTCTACCATCATGTGTGGAGTAGTAGAGTTCTTTTTCTTATTATTTATTTTCTCGGTAAAAAGGATATTCAAATAATATTTACCAATTTAAGAATAATATTTAAGATGTAATTTTTTTAAATTTTTAATAAGTATAGGATTGCTAAATAAAATTTTAAAAAATATGTATATTTAAATATATTTTTGGACGACATTATATTATGCTTCTAGTACATTACCACTTCTGGTTTATTGCTTCTGTCTTTTTTTTAAATTGTGAGATTATATATATATATATATATATATATATATATATTTATTTTTTTCTTAAAACATAATATGTTTACATCTAGAAAGAAAAATATCACTTCCGGTATTCAAAAAGGAAGGTGCACAATTAAATATTACATTTATTCCAAAAAAAACTAATTAAAATTTCTACAGCTAAATCTTATTAAGTTTAGCGAAACAAGTCAATATCAGTTCAGATCGGGTATTCTACTGCTTACCAGAATATAAAAAAATCTTCCTATCGATATAATATACGCTTAATATCAATATTTATAATTGGACCGTTTATTTTGAAAGTGGTGTAAGTCCATATTCTCTTGATTCGAGAAAATTAGAGGTTAGCATATCTGTCAATTAAAAAATTCAGGCAAATTGTATGAAGTCTGGCAATGTCTCTATTGTTTTATAAATATTTAATTTCATTATATAGATTTGTTTTAGGCGAATTAGACTACTATTTATGGGCTGTAAATGGACTTACACCACTTTCAAAATTAGGCAACTGCAAAAATCGTTTAATTTCAATTTTAAAAAATCAAAAAGCACTTAAAATATACTTCATTTTAATCCAATTTTGTTTTCAAATACTCATGACAAGACATAAAATTTAATTTTAGACACTAATTACGTTGTCAAAATTACATGATACTGATAGTATTTACTTATGCTCTGCATGTGGCAGTGTTTCGAAATATGCATGATGCACCGGAGGTATATAGGGTAGTAACTGCTTCATGTCTTTATATTTTATGTAAGTAATAGGCCTGGCATTTTCGTACAAGGGCGCCAGGGCGATTTTTTCAAACTTTAGTGGTCTTCCAGGACGTGTGGGTAATAAATTTATAGTTTTAAATTCTGCATCCTTCATTGATGTTTTATATAAAATAGTATATGGTGCACTTTTGAGAAACCTGAACCAACATATTTGCAACCAGTTGACCTGTTCGCCATTAGTGTTTTTCTTTATCTGTTTTTTAATCGCATTTTGAAGATTTTTTATTGAAACGAAATTCTCTCGTTTCATTTCATGTTTTGAAAATGAATTTGTCATGTTTTCTACATTGTTTTATTACATCATAATAATCCTGTGGTGTGTGTAGAAAATTCTTTTTTCGCAATGCCATTTCTATGATGCCAAAATCTGCATCATTCGGAAGATATGAATGCCTCGAAAGTAAAAATTTGTGGTCAATTATATCAATGTTATTTTCCAACGACTGGGTAACCTTCAACCACATCAATGCCATCTGTAAATTTCGATTTTGCCCAGTACACATGTCACTGTAGGCAATAACATGGTGGCTTTGGGTCGATACGTTTTCTAAATGCTTCAAACAACAAGAAGCTACTTCTTGTGATCCCCTCGAAGCAATAGTTTCGTCCCACACATACATATTAACTTTATTATCGTGGAAATTGTGAAAACCCTCGTTTAGAACATACATATTTCGCTTGTAATATGCGATTGAGATAGATAATTTCGGGTAAGGTAAGGCTTTTTGTAAATCAAAAGAGAAGGCAAATATGTATCTGGATTTTCTGATGCCAGGATTTTATCTTCTTGTAATGCTTTTCTTGCTAATTCAGCATTTTGCAAGTGAACATTATGTCTTTCTACCAGAATCGTTTTCTCTTCGTCATCAGTTGTTGTCTTAATTTTCATGTTTAAGAAATCGCATTTCGTACAGGTATCTTTACGTGGCAAATGGAAGTGTAATTTGAAATCTCGTTTAGAGGTTTTCCTATATGTCCATTCATTAACTGAACTCAGGTTATTTTCCTTGCATTTTTCCAAGTATAGATCATACATTTTTCTTATATTCAATTCAGGATTTAAAAACGTCCGTTCTGGATTTTGTGATCGAGTATAGTGACTTTCAAATGCCGGAAAGATCTTTATGTGGCCTATCACTGTATTCGTCAGTACCTCACTAGTTCTTCTGCAAGAGCCATCCATTTTTCCACGCATGTCTTTTCGAATGTTCTCATGCTATTTTAGGGTACGATCAATTCGTCCAGTAGATATTTGGAAAGTGTTCATGAAAAACTTCTTACATACTAAAATGTTTCCACCAGAAGTGACTAGGTAAAATTTATAAACATATGCCCTTTAGTGCCCGAATTATTTCTAGGCCTTCTTCTATTCACAGATTCTCGTTGAACACTAGCATATAGAAATATACTTTGCTTATTAAAATCACCTATATTCCAAAACTTATCAAAAATTTCTATACGTTGTGTTTCATTAATACGTTCAATACATTTCTTTGAGCAATTATAATTTTTGGATTCAAATTGTTTTGCTGGAATGAATTTTCCTCTTTTTGTATAATACTTTTGACCACTATTTCGCTTAATTTTGTTTATTCGTTGCAAATATTTTTCTTTATTTGTTTTTGCAGAATCTAAATTTTCAATAACAATATCCTCATCTGATGAAGATTCTACCACTGTTATTCTTCTTCTCTTTTCATGGGTCGTTATTTTGTTGTTTATGGCGGAATTGTTTTCATCTTCTGAATTTTTGATTATTCTTCTGTTTATATTCATGGGCTTTATGTCTGCGTGAATTTATTTATAATTAAGTAAAATAAATATTTTCCATTGTTATAAAATAATATTGCTTTACCATTTGTTCTTGCCTATATCACTATCTGATGTTAGTATGAAGTTATCCATTTTAAGAAAAAAATAGAATAAGTAACCTAAATTAACAACTCTTAGCACGTAAGATGACACGTATGATAAAAGAAATGAATTAAAAATAGCAGACTTCTGATCGGCAACCATCTGCTTAGCCACTTACTTCTGTCAATTGGACTTACACCACTTTCATGATCGATGAGTATGCAATTTCATTTACCGACCGATTTTAAGTTGTATAAAACATGAGAATTTTTTAAGAAATTAAACACGGACTAGTTATACATAAAAAATTCACATTAAATTAAGCATGAAATACGTCATACCTCATTTTTTTTAAAAATGGACTTACACCACTTTCAAAATAAACGGTCCAATTATTATTTTTATATTGAAAGATAACAAATGATCGATCCATTAATTTTTCTTACTGGTGTAAATATAATTTGGTCAAAGACAATTACTGTTATATTTCTGATACAGATGACATGAATATTTTTTTTATCAAAACTGGAATTGTTTGCATTCACGGATTTTTTTTTCTTATTCGCATTCTCAAAGAGATTAGATTATAGAAGCTATTAAATGAAAACATATTTTTATTTAACATGCGAAATTCTCAGCAATTATGAAATACTAAACAAAATAAAAAGTGTACCCCGTCAGAAATGATTTATTGACTGGCAAGTATGTAATACGTTTATCATATCGTCTAATCCTACCTTCAAAAGGAATTATATTGTAAACGATTTGTTTCTTTTTTTTTTAAATGATAATAGAAACTAAATGCGTTATAAATATGTTTTTAAAATATTTTTCAATGTGATAGTAGAAAAAACAACTTATATAATATTGGAATTTTAGATTTTACCCGAGTTAAAAAAATCTTATTTTTCATTGCTAATAAGTGGGACAATATTTATTATAGACATGGCTTTCTTGAAGGCCCATTACACCATGAATTGGTGGCTCAAAAATGATCCTTTATTGCACAAAAATATGAGTGTACCTCATCCACTACCCATTTTTAGAGAGAGGTTGGGTAACCCCTATCATAGTGTGCAGATCCCACAGGGTCGATCTGTGACTGTTAACAGTTTAACTAATTTATCTGTCATAGCTATATTATAAGCTGAGACCTTCAGCTAACAAACTCAGAGCTCTACACACAGAGTTCCTAGTTATTAAAGAATGACTCTCTCACCCAGCCTATATAATCTGGGTATCCGAAATAGGGGGAAGACCTGGCGATTAAGTGTGATCCAGGACAAATCTCCTCCCTGCAGAACCGTTGTCCAAGAAACAGTACACCTCTACCACGCACTGAGCCCAAATCTCTTCATGAGTTATGGTAGTTTTTAATATACCATATAATTGTGATAATACAGACATTAGTACGAAACCATGCATTGAATTGATTGCATACAATTATGTTCTGGGGTTGTAAAAAATTGATATATTCGTTGAAATCAGAAGCGTTGCTTGAAATACGTGGCTAATCAAGGAAATTAAGAATCATAATGAGATCTATCCTTCAAAACAGCGTCTTAACTAAAAAAAAACATTATTTATTTAATAGAGGTCTCTTGGAATGTACTATCTGCGTTTAAAAAATATAAATTAGGCTATTTGTGACGCAAAACACTTAGTTTTTGAAGTTCTTAACCATAAGATACATTTTAAAACCTTGAAACTTTTTTTTTAAACTCTAATTTTAATCTCGTGTCATTATTCGCATAAAACATCAACTTCAAACATGTTACAATCCAAATATGACATTTAAAAATAACAAAAAACTAGTTGGAAATGGAATATCAGATATGTCGTTCCTGAATTAAAAAGCTCCAACCAATACAACTGCTGCGGAGGCCTTAACTATCTCGTTAAGACTAATGAGGGGAGGGATCAGGATTATGTATCATTCCACATATTTATGCTAAAAAATTATTTTCGTACTCATCTACATATTGTATTTATATATTATATAATATTTTAAGCAATACTTCATACTATAAGTTAACAAGTAGAAAACACAAATCAAAATAATCAAGCATTAAAGAATATTTGGTAATTGTAGGCACGCGGCCATAGGCTGCTATCCACTTCCTTCATATCGGATCTCTATAAAAAAAAACTTACTTCGAAATTACTTCGAGCCCTATTTTATTACCTGCATTCATAAATTCATGAATAATAGGATAATTAAATTTCTGGAGGTTTTTGTTGCATAATTATGTGACAAGGTTTTGTTAATAGTTAAAATTATAAAGGATTGACGAACGTGTTTTTTGAAATGACTCAGGTTTTTTTTTTAATCTCCATTTATCATGAGATCTGCTTATTAAAAATAACCATCTACGTTTGATTGTTTGTTGTTTTTTTAATTACCTTTAGAATTATATTTCTACATAAGCACTCCATTGTTAAATTAAACGTTATATCTTACATAATTAGTTTTAAAAAAACAACATGAAGCCTAATTAAAAATTCAACTTAATTTTATCAGCATCGTTCACTAACGACTAAAGGGGATGATTAAGGCAGAATACAAAGAGATATAGAGCAATATAATTAGTAAGAAATGTAGACGGATAGGGGAGATATCCCTTCCCCACCTCGGAAGACAAGATTTGTCTGGATTGTGTGTACCGAGCCGAGGGGGTGGGGAGGGGGTTGTGAAATATAGCCCCTGTCATAAACTACACCAGCCCTAAATCCCCGCCTTCCATTCTCGGCATACATCTTCAGTCTTCCCTTCTCTTTAGTATCCCGCACACACCATCAGGCGCCATATTCCCTATTTTTTTATCTTTATTTCTTTCACAGATTTATTTCTTTATTCTATCTTGTACTATAAAGGCAAGAGATGTTTTCTGTGATGGGTTTTGTAAAGAAATACAGCCTTGTTTTCTCTGTGTCATATCCTATATATTTGGCGGATAAAAAGAATAAATTTTGCAGAACGAGAGAAGAGGGAGGGAATAAACTGGTTCTGATATTAATAAAAATACATTTTTTGGAGTCATTATGGTTTTACGAATTCCCTGGTTGTCAGTACAATAATTGGAATGCGACTCGGAGCTAATCCTGTAACTCTTTATACAAACATAAACCTAAATATCCACATCAGATGAAGATTTATAGAGCGTTAACTATATCGAGAGCCTCAGTCGTTAAGTCCAGTTTCCTCTAAAGAGCTTAGTCACGCATTAGCTTGAAAAAGAATTATCGCTTATATTACAACTCCATTTAAAGCCAAAAACTATGAGAATGATAAGATTCCGGTTATCCGAAAGCAGTTAACTCTCTCAGGACAAAATCCGACTTAACCACTTATTCACCGGGGCAGTAGGGCAATAGAAGAATTTGAAACATTTTATATTAGTCTCCATAGACGCATCCTAAACCTACTCTGGACTGACGGATTAACCATCGACGAAGTGCAAGGCGCATTGGATGCAAAAGAAAGCTGTTAACTATTATCAGGGTGAGGAAAACATCTTGCATTGGACATATCATATGTAACGGCGAATGCTGCTACATAACATAATACAGGATAGGGTAGACGGAAAAAAAAGTATCGTCAGGAAGAAAAACTCCTGACTCAGAAACATTATACAATGCAAAAATTTCAGCTTGGAGGAATTTCTTTAGATGACAAGGGACAAAAACGCATTCAGGTAAGCGGTCGCTAACCTTCAATTAAAATACGGCATGAAGATTGCAAAGGAAGAAGAAGAAATCAGAAAGATTGCGTACGTTGGTAGTCGGTGCACGCACGCATCGCTGCTATGTATTGCGGGCAGTGTATGCTATGTCCGTTGTCCGAAAATGTAGATTATCGTCTTCTTCAGGACATTTTTTAGCATAACATAAATTGGAGTTTCAATAAATAGATAAATAATGATAATAATGAATCACATGAGTGGATTGTTAATTTGAAAAAGTGCTTAACACTTCAAATACACACACACAGTTTTATAAAAGATGTAAAAGGTTAAAAAAGACATTATATACAATATTATTTTAATAATATTTTTATTTATTCCCTTATAATTACAATTACAGTACAATTTGTACAAATCGAGAAAGGCGATGAGACAACCTTCTCACCTTTCTCTTTTTCTTAACTAGTATCTAAAGTCGATATTTACAATTATTATAAAATAGAAACAATTTTTTGTTATTAAATGGAAAACAATAAATAAATACGACATCTATATTCCGAATTTGTATATAACATTAAATATTTAACCACACGGTTAGGCTTTGAGGAATCCATTTTAGAAATTATTACTTTACAAAAAAAAAAAGATTAAAGCAGGAAACATTACATTTGTTTTTACTTTTAGCAGTACATATTTCAATAATTTTACTGACTACAATTTTAAAATTTTGATTACATAAAGGTATATTTATACGTATACTAAAAAGATGTGACTATTTAACTATTAATGTTTGTTATAAATCAATTCCTCACTTGAGAATTTGTATCAACCAATGGATGAAAAAAATAATTTATTTTTTTACCTCTTTTGGGAAGTGGAAGAAAAAAGATTACTTCACGAAAAACAACAATAATAATAATAATAAATATAAAGACCACAATTAAGAGTCATTTTTCATCATGTCTATTTTTTAATCTTCTTATATATTTTTTATTATTCTGACAGATATAAAAACTTATTCGGTATAGGGAAAAAAGAGGCAAGGATTACAGGATTTTGACAGGAAGGAGAAACATGATTTGACAATAATTTACAATAAATAATTTGTAACAAACAACGTAATTGAATATAATTAAGTTTATAAATGCTTGAAGGAACCCACTCTCATTAAACATAAGTCACATTTAAATAATGCAGAAAAGTCCGGAAGATTTTAAATTAGTTTATCTATTTTTTTATCGCAGAACTAATGTGGGATCGGTGATTTGTTACACTGAACATATCAGGTATTGTTTTTGTTTCAAGTAGAAAAGTTGCCTTATTTTCAGCTTTAAATTAATATTCATTATCACAATAATATATAGTTCTTTTCTGTTGACATAATTAATAAGAAACTTCTTCAAAATCATCTCTCACTCATTTCGAAGAGTTGGATCCTTTTAAATTGCATTTATATATAAATAAATAAACCAGCCTTGCATAACGTGATCTGTTCCAACACAAATATTTAACAGTACGATGCATGCGCCCGCCAATTTGGTGATAGTCAAAATTAGTGTTGGAACAGAAATATGGATGAAAGAACACAACATAAATTAATAACCTCTATTTTTTCTAAACTCTTATCGCACATCTGATGTCCACTTACTTTATTTTCTAACTACAGTGATCTAAAATATACCATTTGGCTTAACATAAAATTTAATATATAATTTCAGCGTTGTAATTAAAATAAATAAATTACTATTTACAATTTGAAAGTTTGTTTCTTCCCAAAGTTTATATCAAATATAGTTTCTGATAAAATTAGAAAACATTATTTTACTTTTAAATCTACAATATTTACGTATGTCTTTTAGTTATTAAGGATTATGAGTTATGCAATTCTATAGGTCGTATGCCATCTCTCATAAATATATTTTTTTATGTTTTGTATGAGAACTAACAGATTATGGAGATTTATTTCTAGTAATGGAAAGAGGTCAATCTTTAGTTGAAGTTTTCCATATTTCATTGACCATTTAGCTTGTTTAGGATACTTATACTCGAAAAATATGGTCAGAATAACCCAAATACAATAATAAAATAAAATTCAAGAATATTGATCTTAAGGCAGTTTATCTCTTGCTTTCCCACCATGTCATGTTCTTTAAAAATTTGCTGCGTATTCCTTGTAAATATGCTTCAGTTCAAGTTAAATTTCAGAAAGAAGGAAGAAGCCAAACATTACAGAATTATTTACAATCTCCTACAGTTGCTACAATAAAACAAAACAATATCTTTTCTTTTTTTATACGACTATAATTGTATATTTACAATATCTAATAACACTACTAGCAACTCGAGATATAACTAGAACATCTCTTTACAATGGACCGTTTTGTTTTGTCATCAGCAAGTATTTGTATTTATATTGTAGGAATTATATGATAATATGATGATTTTTATTATATATAAATAATGATAATATGAACACAGAATTTTATTTCAAAAATAAATATAGAATAAAACAATACTTTTAATTGTTAATAAAAATAAAAAAAAGACCTTTACTCTATGATATATGATCGAAATTAAAATGGAGGAAGGAATATAAATTCATTAAATATAACAATCATAAGTTATGTTCCTACGCCAGTTTTGACCATCATCAAACTGTCTGCCGAATGCTTTGTACAGATTATGGACTCGAACAACTTATTGCACTTTATATAAATAAAGTATTACCTCTCATTTTTCCTATTTTGCTGATAACTGATAATAAACCATGAGTAGATTGAATTTTTTTATCTCTGTTCTAAATGAAAATCGACAGTTTGAGAAATGAAACATTTGTTTGAAGTTGTGTAGAATGATTCAAAGATGACGTTATGGCCGACTATGTTTATTGTTCACGGAGGTAGATATTGTTGGATTGAGTATTTTGATCGCTTTTTAGGCAATGCAATACGACTGTTTTCGTCCTACTATTTAGGAAACAAGTTTGAACATGTCCTTCAATATCCTCTTCTTATCCGAGATAATAAATATATATATATCTATATACAACAGGGCCATCAGGAGGGAGGGGGGGAAGCCCTTAGGCCACGTAGGGGCGGTAGAGGGGCTCGGAGGTCCCGTGGGGGCTGCCCCTGGGCTGCTTCTCCTCCAGGGGCTCCTTC
This sequence comes from Arma custos, assembly GCA_037127475.1. Classification (NCBI taxonomy): domain Eukaryota; kingdom Metazoa; phylum Arthropoda; class Insecta; order Hemiptera; family Pentatomidae; genus Arma; species Arma custos. The sequence continues at coordinate 14,141,854 of CM073762.1, read as the reverse complement.
TCCTTCGCCTCCGCCGCCGCCTTCTTGCTCCGCTTCCACTTCATCCTTCGGTTCTGGAACCAGATCTTCACCTGCCAAACACAATTAGTTAATGCAAAGAGGAAATGGTGTCTGCAAAATTAAAGATAATATGAAGTACATCAAAAACTAGTAAAATGATATTATTAGTATTGTTAGAAGTAGGAGAAATGACAATAAAGGATCCCAGAAAACCAAACGTAGTCAATAATTATATAATAATCTACCATTAATTTAGTTCTTTTATTTGCTGTTGCCCTCTAGAGTCGCGGACGTTCAACATAAGTAACTGGCATCCTGTGTCACTCCATCTGCCCATCGGAGCCTTGGTCTTCCTCAGTTTGACAGGGATTCCACAGCCATATGTGTACCTGATTGGAGGGAAAGGGCACAAGACAGTGAGTGGTGGAAGAATCAAATGGACAAGACCAAGGTTCGGGATGGGCTGTGGTGCCGAAGAAATAGTAGTAGTTAGTAGATTCAAGAATTCTGGGAATAAGCATTCTTTCGAACACTGCTGTCTCCTATTGTTTAGTCTCAGGTCTCGGAGGATTAGGTCAGGGCTGGCCTGGGTCTTATATAGTATAAATTTTGTTTGACTAAAATGGTAACTATCAGCATTGTTTACGTTGAGGGAAATATTGTTTGTAAAAGTCACAATCTTCCTTAGTCCAAACTTCTGTACTCCATTTCTTGCAGATTCACCTGTCCTCAAAAATTCAATTTTCTTTTCATTGGTACATAGACCTATCTCTTCTGCCACCTCCAATGGTGACAAGAATGCTGTTTTCAGTGTTCCGAATGGGCCAGTGACAATGGACGACGACAGCAACCTGGCGAGGGCTTCTTTAGGAGGATAAGACCCTCCCAGAGTTATGTAAGTCCATATTGAATTGAATTGAATATAATTGATCAATAATATTTATTTGTTAAATTTATTATCAATGATTATAGGTAGCAATACTAAAAGTGTTTCTAAATTCTCATTCAAAGGCTATGATTTAACGATTGCAAAACAATGTATTCTTCCATTGTCTTTGTAAAACTTCTGATTGATCTCTATTTTGAACCAAAATGATGGATTGTAGTATCTTGTTATGAGAATCATGCGTATTCCTTTCATTTAAAAGGAATGATATTGAAACGAGAAACATGATGGAATGTGAACATTGCAATTTTCAAGCATCTCTTAAACACTTACCTGTGTTTCGGTGAGCATGAGAGAGGTGGCCACTTCGAATCTCTTTGGCCTGGAGAGGTACTTGTTCTGCCGGAACTGTTTCTCCAGCTCCAGCAGCTGCTGCGAGGTGAAGGCTGTCCTCGGCCTCCTCGTCTTCCCGAGGAGGGTGTGATGTGGTTCTGCAACACAACATTTAGTTCATTAGTGTAAGAGATATTATTTCTAAAAATAGTGAGGGCTCCGCAATAAGAAATTGGAAGGTATTATCCTGTGGATGGAGAAGAAGGTATGAGAAGCTGATGAAGCTATTTAGAGAGTCTGACAAGGTGGAATTGATAGCAAGAATTAGATTGATGAGTCATTTTGAAAGAAGGGTAGTCATTAGAAAACCGGACGACAAACGAAGTAGCGGACGTCCTAGGGTCGATGTGAAGGAGGGCATAAAGGCTGGATGTACAAGAATCAAAGAAAATAAAAGAGGACCACAGAGATCAGTCAGCTATAGTGAAGAAGGCCCGGGTTTTTGCAGGTCCGTAGAACCAGTATGATAATAACTATTCTATATGGCGCGCCTTGATGAATTGGAACACATGGGCATCTTTATACAAGGTGTAAATTACACCTTGGCATTATTCCAAAATCTCCATGCATTGCTTACGCTGACAAACACCGGACCAAAAGTTTTCCTTAAAACCTTTGGCTCAAAAATTTAGAGCTGTTTTTTTATTGAAGCAATTGTACATGTTTCTGCACCGCAGGAAAGTACTGGTATAACTGACTTTGAAAATTAAAATCGAAATATCATAGTGTTTAAAACATAATGTGTTTTCTTTTTTATCAAATTCTACCTTTAAATGAAAAAATAATTTTCGTATCTACTGGTTTCTAGGTCAACTATAATAGAAGAAGTCTAATTTAACGTTGTACAGCTAAACTTCTTCTTTGATTTTTAGAGGCTGGGTGAGCCCAGAACACCCGTTACAGGGACTTCTTCATTGATTTCCCGCGGGTAAGGGTAAATCTGTAACCTTCTCTCCAGAGGGAGAGCGATTGGACAATTAGCATGGTGCCATTTGGACGAGCCAGATGAGCAATAACAGTTATCGGCTATATATATAGATATATATTGTGCGCGCGTGGAATGGAGAAGAGCCCTCGTTAGAGACAGAACGACCCCGCTATTATAGAATTAAGTGAGCCTATAATTCCCGACAGTTGACAGATGGACAAACAAGGGGACCTGTTCCCCTCTGTTTGGTCTCCACGTTTGGTCTCCTCTACCCCTTCGTCTCACTTAGTCATATACTTCATATTTTCTCTTATTTCTTCTTAGTTTTTTTTTTATTTTTTGCAATGGACAAAAATAACGAGTTGTTAAACAGCCTCTATAACCCTAATAGAAAATCACCTTTCCTTTCTTCCCCAACTATTACGTATCAGGGTCGACCAAAAAACTTTTTTGAAGTGAACACTTCTTTAGCCGCCTTTAGGGAAAAAACAAATAATTTCGCGTCACTGATATGCTCGTGATGTATTGTGCAAGACTGGCGACACCTAGCGTCCTAGGCATGAGCTGTACAATTTGTTTTAATCAACTTAAGTTTAAAGGTTAGAATTCTGTTATTATAATAATAATAATAGTTAACTAAAAAAAACAGCAATACATGGGGAACATAACGCATGGAGATAAACATGGCTTATGGTAGCTGATAATGCAGGGAAGAAGAACCGGTGGAAGGAGACAACTCTCCTAAGAATGGTTCCGAGCTCTACAAACTTGAAGAAGAATAAGGTCTATATATCAGAACTATACACTATAAAAATATTATTAATATTATCCGATTAATATATTCATTAATTTTAATAAAGAGATTATATTCTATCGATTGGTAATAATAATAAGTAACAGTTTCTTAGTGATAGTTAAGGTGATAGTTGTGTTTGTTGTGTTGTGTGTTACGCTCACCTCACCAAATTATTTTACCTAGCTACCTACCTTGTACCCGCCATAGGTAATTGAACCGAAGTGAATAAGCAAACAGGAGGATAAGACGATCGGAGGTAGAGCGTGGTCGTCCTGTGTACCTCCTCGACCGCTAATGCCTGCCCTAAGTAGTCAAACACAAATAAGAGATCGGGCGAGGGTAACCGATCTTCACTCCTTAAGTGGGTTGAGGTACGGCTAATCTGTTCCAACTGTTCATAAAACCAATCATTGGCTTGCTTAATTTCTTCTTTGCAATGTTTCGCGATCTGGAAAAGGCCTATGATAATATTTATAGAATGGAAGTACGGTCTCAAAGATGCAAGACAACATGTATAGGATTACGTCGGGCAGATCTTTATCTGATCTATTCCTGGTTGATAATGGACTTAAACAGGAGTGTCGCAAAGCTCCCACATGATTTAAAATATATTTGGCCGCGTTAACCAAGCATTGGTTTAGAAAGTGTGGAACGTCCGATCAGCTCACTATCCTTTTTTTCAGTGAAGATCAAGTTTAAATATGCAGTGTAAAGAATAGGGTATGCAGATTAGGTACTCTTGAAAGAAACAGAATATGTGGTTATTGGAGGGTACGGGAATGAAGACATATGAATTGATGGGGAAATACGCAATTATGTGGAAAGGTGCTAATACTTTGGATCTATGCTAGATAGAGAAGGAGGATATGGATTGGAAGAAGCGAAGCGTACTGGTAAGAAAGGCAACATATTCCGGCTTTGTTGAATGCAATTTATAAACAGTAGATCAATTGTTACTCAGTTTATTCATTGTCACTTCCTACTTCTAATCGAACGATGCTACTATGGTAGTTTTTAATTTTGCCTATCTGGGTATAATTAAGATAGGGGTCCTAACAACATACCTCTTTTACGTCCAGTCCGAAGGACGTTATAACCAAGAATTTCTTTTTTACTACCTTAAAAAAATTCTAGGACCACCTGCCGGTCTAAGATTGGGTGGTCACCTTTCTCACGCAATTTAAATCATACCGTTTTTTTATTGGCCACTCTTCATCACTTCTGCTGATCCCAGGAGGACATTAGGGGACATTTGAAGAGGAGAATAATAGAAAATATAGAGCAATAAATATAAAGAGACAATAAATACAAAGAGAGGGATGGAAGGCTATTGAGGCGATAATAGATGGCAATTAGTTGAGGGTTGTACAAACAGAGCGCGCTAGAGGCCACATGTCCCCCGGCACTATTGTCATGTCAACCTGCTATCTCTCGCTCCATCTGTCTCTCTCTCTCCTAACCCTCGTCATCCCTCAGCCTGTCTCCGTGTCTATCTGTTATCGCATCGCCCTCCGAACTGTTACCTTTAGGCTAATAGGTTATAGGTACGGTTACATCCTCAGGTTATAATTACACCTGCTTGGTAGCGTTTTTCGTAGATATAAACTTTTATTTATTTATTATTTAATTTTCATTTGCACATGCGCAATTGCGCATCCACCAAATTTGATCGAAGTGTCTTTCACTTCGCTTTTCTACATGATCATCTAGTTTTGGAATAAAAGTATCAATAGTTGAGTAGGTCTCTTGGCCAATGTCTTTTTAATCTTTTCTTATTAAGTCCAGGTAACAAAAAGGAGTAGGAAAGCGGAAGAACGAGTGGGTTTGGGTGATATTGTGCCGATGAGTGGAATGTTATGTATTTGTTATGAATATATGATTTTATAGTGGGAATGTTCATGTCTTTGTTCGATTAAATATTCGAGATATGCCATGGTGCATTAATAGTTTTTCTGAGAATTTTGGCCTGTGTTGTTTGTAGCTTGTCTATGTGAACTTTTTTTGCTGAACCCCAAAGTTCTGCTCCATATGTCCAAATAGGTTTTAGTATACTGTTATAGATAAGTCGTTTGTTCCTCAAGTCGAGTGAAGATCTGTAGTCCAGAAGATGCGATAGTTGTTTGTACCGTCTAGTTAGTTCTTGTCTTTAATTTTGTATGCACGTTCCATGTAAGTCTTGTCCAAGTATACTCCGAGATAACGTACCTAATTTTTGGAAGGTACTTCGTCGATGACAATTTAGACGAAGCTTTGCGTAGGGAGAAATAGATATAAAATATGAAACATTTCCATATATAGTAGATATAGAATAAACGTTATTTCGTAAATAAACGTTAAACGTTTATTCTTAATGCTGCTACTGGTAACCAGACGGTCTTCAGTGAGAGTCCTAAATTATGCGTATCCAGTCATAATTAGGATAGGGATCTTTTTCGAGTACTTGATCTTGCATAGACTCTGCACCGTCATTTTACCACTCTTCAGAAGACCGGCATAACCAAGGGTTTTTAAATCTTTTAAAGAAACATATGATTACCGTTCGTCCAACCTTCTCTGGTCTTTTTTCAGCCTGACACACTTCCAGATTTTGCACACTGCTCTCTAATTTACTTCTTTCTAGAATGTGAGACTCTGTGATGTTCATACTTTCCAAATCCTGCCTTACTTTTTTAGTCCACGTCGTTGTCATTTTCTTCTTATTGATAACGTCGTGTATCTACTTGGTAAATTTGACTTTCAGGCTTCTTTTGTAAATAAACTTTGCATTCGTCCTCTTTATTGCACTTTTTCTGATACATAAGTTTTCAAGACCTTTATAAACTTCTGTGAACCATTTGAATTATCTATTCCAATCGGAATTATTCTTTTCTAGAGAAGTGTTATTAACATTCATAGTCGTACATGGCTTGTGGTAGAACTGCCGTTTTATAATGTCTGACTTATATACATGTATTTTTTGTGATAAATGTTTCGAATTTTGTAAAGGGCTTCTTTCATTTCATGATTAGTCTGAATTATTGGAAACAAATATAAAATCAGTAATTGAATGCCTTGCCTAACCGTTAGAGAAGGTTACGGTGGACCGCCCCGGCACACCACCACCCGCTGAGACGGCAGATGGCCTAACTGAACCGAACTGGCCTAATCGGCCAAATGCCAAACAGCCACTAACAGATTGCCTACATTAACCAATCACACGCTTCTACTAATTCCCTACTTATCTTTTCTCCCCCTTTGAGTCTCTTCCATCCTGTTTGCCTTTTTACATTTGTTACCAACCCGTCCTTAAAGCGGCCATAAGGGATATTGATGATTCCGGATTGAATTGATTAGGTTTGGGGAGATTTTCTGGTTTGGCATGCACCCCACCGCACGTCGTATTTTCACGGTTAGATTATTTTTATCATGAATACTCAGCATCACAACTTTCTCAACTGAGAACGTTTTACATTAATATTTATAATTCAATGTGATATTGATGATTTAACTAATAATTAATAAGTGCAAAGTTGAATTGAAGTGTGTCAACATTTGTGGACGCGTGATTGTCGGGTATGAATTGTAGTTGCTAATGAGTAAACACAAAAACTGTGTTATTATGAGTAAATTATCAGTAAAAATAAACAAATGATTTCATGATATGCTGATTGCTATGCTAATGACCACCCTCAGAAAAGAATCCACAGAATTATATATACGTAAGGATAGAGATAGTTGGGTGTGCAGCCAATCAATCCCTCCCCCCCCCCCCCAACTATCTCTATCCTTATATCCTTACATTAGAAGTTCCAATCAATTTCTTCTCTAACAAGAAAAATATATATATATACACACATATATATATATATATATATATATATATATATATATATATATATATATATATATATATATGTGTGTGTGTGTGTGTGTATGTAACATAGTGAAAACTGGGATTACTCCAATCAGGTTTCTTATTGAGGAAGCAAAAAATGCCTTTAGCCAACTCAGTTAAGCGTTATGCAACCTTAATTTGAACTTGCCCGCTCGAATCAGGGCATTGAGATGTTATGTGTTCTCCTTGTTATCATACAGATCAGAGGCATGAACTCATACGGATGCTTGAAGTAAACACCTTCAAGCATTCTAGATGTGGTATTATTGGCGTATGCTCAGAGTGTCATTTTATGTTATCCGTCCTTAATATGGAGGAGCCGATCCTTTCGATGTCAGGTACTCGTTAAAGATCTATCCTAAATCATACCTGTTTAGGCAAAATTTAGAGCTCCCACTGTAGCATCGTCCGATTAACCGTAGCAGGTTAAAGTGACTTTAAATGAATAAACAAATAATTATCTCATCAAAAGCACCAAAGAATATCGAAAGAACGAGTGGGTTTGGGTGATATTGTGTCGATGAGTGGAATGTTATGTATTTGTTATGAATATATGATTTTATAGTGGGAATGTTCACGTCGTTGTGTATAGTGTGTTTCGAAATATAGCATGGTGCATTAATAATTTTTCTGAGAATTTTGGACTGTGTTGTTTGTATCTTGTGATTTATTAACTTAACGATATCTGCTGAGCTAACTTACCTATCGAAGCAAGTGCTACCACCTATTAGCCGTTATCGTTATTTGTTTCATCCCATCCATTGATAAAATAGAGAATATGAACATTTTGGTTTATTTTTATAAGTTGCTGAGCGTCCTTATTACCGACGTTCCTTTAAATCCCTTCATCATAAATTCATTTAACAAACAATTGATCAAACATCCCGTTTGAGGATAATGTTTCCCGGCAATGAGTATAATCAGGTGTAAAGCTAACAAATGGGATGAGAGGGTATAAAAAAAAATTGGGGAGGACTAAGTCAGGCAGGACAGCGGAAGAAGACAAGAGGGAGGGAGGGGGATCGAAAGGCTAATGCTGATTGGCTGCGACCTAATCCCCCCTCCTCCCCTCTTCCCCTTTGCCAATTGCCACTTTGCGGCTCTTCTAATTTGTCACTCGTACACGTCATCCCCTCCCCCGCCGTTTAGCCAATTCATTCATTAGCTTTTATCTGATGATTTATGCTCCCTCCGTTGTGGAGCTGATCCTAATGCACCCCCGATAAAGCTGTTAGTTAGGACTTTACACAACTGGTCCATCATCCTGAAAACATTCTGCATTATCTAGTCGGCATATGCACGCGTCGGTTCCCTTCCTCGGCTTCATCCTACATTTGCAAAGTTGATTCCTGACTCTTCAATAGATTGGACGAAACCTAAACAGGTAGTAGTAAAATTGAGGACTGAGGGTTTTTTGTGTTTGTTTATTCATTTAGCGGTTACCGTTGTTTGTTTTTTTATGGTTAATCGGGCGATGCTACATTGGGAATCCTAAATTTTGCCTATGACACTACACTGGCCCACAACCTTGGACATTGAAGGGCATACTAAGCACTACACCATAGGTGATCCCTGTGCCTCCCTTACTATATGGTAGGTTATAAACCGTTTAGGGTTTTAAGTTAAGTATAGTTAACAGTTTATCAATCGTGTTTAATATATAATATGTTAAATATTACATTTTAAAATAATTCATTTTCGAGAAAATATAGTTTTGTATAGAAATATATTAAAACAATATAGTACAGGATCTCTTCCGATGATCTTATAGTTGCCAAAAAGAGAGGTGTAAGGCATACAAATGTACGAACGACCGTAATCTAAGTTAACTCAACGCCGAAAATTGACAAATAAGACTCAGTGGCGGTCAAGATATTTCCATTATAATCTGAAACTGAATATACTTGCTAATATAATAGTATCTTTATTAATAACAATGCAATAATAGCGATCCCGAAGGCTCGATGCCGATACCACCAATCTCTGCTTACAAACTTACGTCCGCGGACCGAAGCACTGTCCAAACCCAAATCCGCCAGATCACTCTGAACGCAATCCTCCCACCTTCGCATCAGCCTACCCCTCAGACGTTTCCCAGTTGGCTCAGCGCCTACTAACATTTTAGGAATTCGTTAACATCTTAGGAATAACTTTAGCGTTACACCAGATTTAAGACCGGATTACCAGCAGTCAAAGGAGCTGTAGCATTCAACCTAGGCGAACCTATTTCATCCCCAAGACTAAAACCGAGACTCTTGAAAGATATTCTGATATGAACTCTATTACTTTTCTCACCAATCATTTTAACAAATTGTAATATATTCCTGTTTCCTTATAGTTTTCCGTTTTATACTACTATAGTTCTGTTTGTCATTACATTATAATTATTTTATATGAAAAAAAAACTATTATATATTTATAATTTCTCTTGCAAATAAGCTGATAATGTACAGTTAGGGGGGTCTCTTGCATGAGACGAAACCTACACTTTTACCTTCTGTTAAAGTTTAAAATTCATAATTTAAAAAAACCTAAGGCTAGGAATAGCCGATCTGGAAAATAAACGATATAAAAAAAAATAACTTTATTGCGACATAAAAATAAAATTCATCACTTTGATGTGAACAACACACGGTTTCCTACAAAGCAAATACAAATTCAGTGTATTGTTGAGATTAGTTTCATTTTATAACATAAAGTTATCTTCCAATATAAAAATATCTTTCAACAGCTAAGATGTATTTTTCCGTAAGGAACGCGCGCACATATGCTTGAATTTATGTTGCTAAACATTGCGTTACATAATAAAAAAATTTTTAGTGGACATCAAAATTCCTTTTACAACTATAAAACTATTAATTTTTAAGTCTAAAAAACAATTCTGAAGCAAATTAAAACATCGAGTAGCACATTAAGTATGTCTTATTTCAGTAGCGCTTTTTTACTGAATAGATACAAGGAAGAAATGTAAAAATTCAAAGTCAAAAATCTCCGTTGCTTAGTTTTTAAAAAAAAAATTCTACATTATGCTGTTTATGGGTTATGTAACTCATTAACTCTCGATTACAGTATACTGGGAACGAGAAAATTAACACTTTCAAAATTGAATTCCTAAAGATTGAAGGACTACACGCAGTTCGTTCCAAAATCGCAGTGTGACCTTGATAACAGTTTTCCGATGAATAAGATACCTGTTGATATACAGATTTATTCAATTATTATTCTTTCTCAACAGCTGTTCGTGCCTCTCAGCGTAGGGGAGCGTTTAGCCTCGATTGCCATTGTTCTCTGGTTCTAGCCAGGTTTCGAACTTCCCTGATGGTTTGCCTTCTTTTCTACATGGATCTTCAACATAGTCCAGGAACGACTTTCTTGGGCGTCCTCGTCTTCTAGCCTTAGGGATATAGTACATCGTTTTCAGAGCATCCCTTTGCTTTTCTGACAAAATGGCCAATCCATTTTAAAAGGCGTGACTCCAGGAATGCCCTTAGTAATGTGAATTTGAGTTCCTCCGTTTGATTGTTTTATTGCTGATATGATCTCTTCTAGTTTTTCTCGCTATTCTTTGAAGAAAATTTATCTCTGTAGCGGTGACTCTGTTCTCCTGTCTGCCAGTTAGAATCCAGTTTTCAGCATCATGTAAGAACATAGGTAAATAAGCTATTTTGAAGAAGTGGAGCTTCTCTTGTGTACTGTCCTCTCGTTTCCCAATAACAGTATTTCGGATCTGGTACAGTTTCCTTCTGTACAATCCGGACCACACGGACTATCCTCCGCCATTTCCCTTTCCCTGCTCCATTTCAGATTTATCTTCACTAAGCATTCTTTAACTACTTCTTATGAGTGTTGGAGTCTTCCTCTGGACCTTCTTCCATCAGCCTTAGACTCGTAGGTCATCTTGGCCAGCCAGTTGTTTTCCATTCTTAGGACATGTAACCATCTTTATGGTGTTAAAAGATGTGTTAAAACCATCTTTAACGTTTTTCCTCAATAACTTTTTCTACTAGTTCCACTCTGAAGTTTGATCTGATGGTCGAGCTACGAAAGCGGTCTCGTCTGGTTTTCTTTTCTATGTTTCTAAAGAAGTTCATTTCGGAAGCTTGGATCTTACTTTTATATCTGGTGATTTGTAATTAAGATCAAGAATAAACCAATATAGGAAGTAATGAAGAATTCACACGCTCAATTTGGTGTCCTTGGGTACTTCTCTGTACCTGCAATTTTCTAGTTACAGCATAGAACAATTTACCAACTAAGTTCACTCTTTCCCTGAACTCATTGCCTATGATTCCATTCTCATCCAGGTGTGATCCCCGATATTTAATGGTTTTCATTCCAAGGTTTTTGATATGATCAAATGACTCTCATCTTCCTTTGTTTTATCAGGGTTTATTTCTACATGCTTCGCTTATTACGTTTGAAATTTCCAAGTACTGGGAAAGCGTCTTATCCGAAACTGTTCCGATATATATAAGGATTTCTTTCTGTACTTTAATTGGCGTTGATCTGCATGCCTTTTCTACGGAGTTCTATACGGATATATTTCTAGAATAAATAATTCCGTTTTGATAATAATTGTTTTGGTAAATTGTAATTAACTGATACATTTGTTGGATGATGGAGGAGTAGATGGAATACAAATGGAATAGGTAGGAGAGTCTAACGGAGAGAGGGAGAAGAATGAGCGAGGAGGGAAGAGGGTCCAGTGATTGTGTGGCAGGTAATGGTGGGGGGAGAATGAAGCTTTGTAATTAAGTTTGCTCTTTTAATTGTTAACGATTCCCTTGGGGCCGGGGAGGAGAGGGAGGGGAATTCTAAACGGGTTTAAATTACCAATGGGAGGGGGAGTGGGCGTGGTCGGCCCCGCCCAATGGCACGCCCCCTCTGCGGCTCCCACAGCCTGCGAGCTTCCGGATTGGCCGGCGGATCGATTTCACTTCCCCCACCACCCGGCCTAATTATCTCACCCTATCCCTTCCTTAGATTACACCAAGAGTTAACAATTAGCCGGGTAGTAACGGCTTACACTCTGAATAATAATAGGCAAACGAGGCCTTTAGCTGGCGGATAATACTCTCCGAATCACTTCTGTCCTCTCTCCACCTCCTAAAAACGTTATATCTTCCCGCCCTTCATCCGGCTTATCCTTGTCAAATTCAGTTATTTATAAATTTGAAATGTTTACCTTGGAAGATGATGTAGTAATATTCAAAAATACAGTAGAGTACGGAGAACTGTTTTTCACGCGAGAGATGTGATAAGAAATAAGAACGTTATCATCATTAATAACAAGCACCTGTAATATCCAAACATGGTATCGTTTTCATATGATATACCCGTTTGCAAAGGAAAGATTTTATGGTAAAAGAACTTTATGAAATAGAATCAATTATATTTCCCGCTGGGACTAGTCGTAGGTGCCAGGCTAGTGTGGTATAACACTCCTCCGGTTTCACAAGTTCAGTACAAGGCACTCTCACGCGACAAAACAGTACTCTTTACGCACATATAAAAGGTCATATACAGTACTCACCTCAGGGCAATCTTCCCTAAGAAGGCCAAAGATTACGGGGGTTTAGCGTAACCGCCAGTTATAGGTAGAAGATACAGGTCCTCTAGCACTGGCCAAGAACACAAAACAGTAGAGGCACATCGACGAGATGGCATATCAGGTGAAAACTAAAAACTATAAATTTTCCATAACTGAAAAATACAGGTTTTGTGATTAAACAAAGCCTGGAAAAGCGTTTTTGACTAGAGAATCATTTCTAAAAATGTTATTCTTAAGGAAATTGTCAAAATTTCTGAACAGGTTGAAAATCTGTTGGAGATAATGCAATCCCTTTCGACAATGCAATGGAGATGGTTTTTGTGTCAATATCCCTGCAGTAGGTACAACGTGGATGGGTTTCACCTGTGAATATAATGGAGAAATGATTTATTTATGAATTAATCTGTGTCACCGGCTGAAATGTCTCAAACCGAGGGTGTATGATCAGTTCGTTACAACATCCTTCCCCGAACGCGGTGGTAACGTTTTTTTAAGCTTGGGCTGCCGATTGTCCAAGTTTAAGCTCAATTTAGTGTTTCTCTGGTTATATTTTATAGCGTACTACAGCTTTCAGCTTGTGTGCCCTTTCGGGTCGAACGAGTAAACGCAGACTTATATTCATTTTTATAATTCGTTTTTCCTGGAACGGATTAAGGATGAAAATTTTGCGAAAGACAAGGAATTGGGGAAGAAGTCAACCGCTTTTGGGACAATTTAGAATACAAACAATTAATTTTAAAAAAACTAATTTTAGTTATTTTATTAGAAAAAATAAGGCTTGTACATGATAATATGCTATTTCATTACATATAAAAAATAAATCGTCCAAATACAGAATTAAAACAATTCAAAATAATAATTAAGTAAAGCCATGGAGGGCGGTAAGAAACGGAAATGCAGGAAAAGATCAAGAAAGAAGTCTACAGAATTGTAAATTAAGAAAAATCTATAATTGCTTTGCTTATTATGTTTGAAATTTCAAGATCCGATTTCCCAGTCTTATCCTAAACTGTTCCGAGATATATATAGATTTCCAGCAATTGCAAAGTTTAAACAATTAATTTTTATAATTAAGACCTTGTAATAATAATGTGGCAAATTTTTAAGTTTAGTCAACTCATTTCAATAAGTAATGTACGTTTGAGCAATCTAATTTATTAAGGGATATCCGCGTTCGAGATCATAAGGTTAAGGATGAGTAGCATATTTATCGGAATATGTTTCCATATAAATCCTATTGGCACTCGGAAGACGACGATCTGGGGCTGTTAGGAAGAAAACACGGCGGTGACTGATGGTAGAGGAGACACAAGGAGGGGAAGACGGGAAGCGGAAAACAGAGGACGCCTTAGATTACCATTGCTAATGCCGGAAGGAGGGTTAGCTGTTTACGAGCCACTCTTATAATCAAGGCCTCCTAAATAAAAGATGAGCTTAAAGCCGCATTACCTCGCCAAGTATGGACGGGGGAGGAGAGGGGGGAGTTACTGCAACAATCACATCCGCTCCAGGTGAACTCTTTCAGATTTATACCTCTGTGCCATTACCATCGATGAAATGGATCATTCGAATGATGGATTACAGTTCTCCAGGAACCAGAGGTAGGTTATGGGTTTATGTTATTCAGGGCGTTGAAATTCGTTTTCCGGGTTCTAAATCAGAGTGAGAAGTGTATTTATGGTATAATAAATTAAGCAATAAAATTTCACCTGTCCCCTCTCCTAACAGAACTAAATAAAAGTATGCAAAAATGTATTTGCTGTTCACCGACCATCAGGAAATTGTCGTTCAAGGCCACGCAGATGCAGGATATATGCGAAGAAAACTGTGGAAGACTGTGTATTTTTTTTGAGGTCTATAAAGCATATTTTTCTATGAAACAAAAACATGGACGTACGATAAGTGCTGGTTTAGGAAAAAAAAGTTACTTGCTTCTCTTGGACTATAAGAATAGAAATGCCAAAGAGTGCAACAAATCAACCAAAACATCGTTCAAAATATTGAGAAGAACGAAGGAGGAAAGATTGCCCGATTTAATTTGCAATTGGAACATTTAAGGAGAAAACAGCGAAGAAAAGATCGATCGAAGGTGTTGAGGAATTCATGCAAGGTCGTGGACTTGAAGGGAAGATACACTAGATCCGAGGAAATGAAAAAAAATAGTGAAAGAAATATTTGGTTAAGTTATAATGTTCGGTAGAAGGAAACCTGAATGTGAGAAAACCTTTAAAAAATGTGAGTTTTGGAACGAAGCCGCTTATGATGTTTTATATATTGTTTTATTAAAATTTTATTGAAGGTTATGAATACGAGAATGCTCCAAGTTTATAAATGAAGATCAGAAAAAATGACCCCGTCCTGCAAAGACTTTCATGACAGACATTGCAAAGTCATTCATAAACAATCGATTACAGCCAAAAGAAAAATAGAAAGGTTCCAATACATGTTTCTGGTACGATGAGGAGTAAACTGGAACGCATTACGTTTTAACACAGTCAATGGAAAAGGTGTTTCGTCGATAGCATTTAATAAACGCAAATAATGAAGCTGGCAACTATCCCCAGGCTGAATCACTTAAGTTCACAAACCCGTATAGAAGCGTGACGTATGAAGTGCTTCTTCACTCTGAGAGAAGTCGCCATGGCTTTCGATGTCAAGAAGAAGTGGGAGCGTAAGCGCTTCCGGAACTACTTCGGTAGAGGTTAGATGAGGAATTTATGAGGTGGCATATAATGTTTAGAAGGAGGACTTACTGAATGTGGGTCCACTCGGATTACCGTCACAGAATCTGGCAGGTCATGGGAAGCAATGGAAGCCAGGACATATATTTTAGCTAAGCAATCTTTTGGGTGCCTAATGGGTGCATGGCTCTTCAGGACCCAACGACGAGAACAGTCCGAGTTGTCGAGGTGGCCTACAAATTCAGATCTCTACAATGCTTAATGTAAATGAGTATATTAAACTGAGCTAGTATGACATTACAGGATGTTAAAGGATTACGATTGATTTATTTTAGTTTACCGTTGATAAAATAATATATTGTGCAGAGATATAAAAATATTATGAGTCCAAGCACTCAAAACACATATCAAGATGCTATGGACACTAAAGGACGGATTCAGGCAGATTTACTAAACAAACAGTAGAATTTTATGTAAAAAAAGGAGTCAACCCAAAAGAGACGAATTACATTGGAATTCCCCAGAGGATATCCAAAACAAGCTTGTCTGTAAATTCAAAATTCATAAGTGGCAAGAGGAGAAATTAAAGAAGACTAGAACTTCAAGAGGGAAAGAAGACTCACAGGAAAAAAATGAAAGAAGTATCGGCACAAAGAAAGATAAATGCACGCCTCTAAGTACTTTGTGTAGTCTTAATGGGCTCAGTTGCAAATAATAATAATAGAGCTATGCCGGATATTAGTATAATAACAGTATGGCACTGATTCACAAAAGAAAACCGGATATATAGACAAATAAAGATATATAGACAAGTGAGATTTGATTGAGATACTTCAGTGCCTAAATATTATGCGGCTTTAACGATGTCTTCTTCTTCTTCTTTCGCTGCCCCTTTTTGTGCCATTTAGCATAGAGGGACCTCAATCCATCGGAGCCATTCTTCCCGGTCCTGACAACTCCTCCTCATTTGAGCCAGGGTTTTTCTTGTTTTACCTCCTATTCTTTGGATATAATCCTCATAGAGGATTCTCGGGCGACCACGGGGTCTTCTGCTTGTCGTGCGGGCTTTCATAACTTTTCTAGGAAGTCATTCTTCGTCCATGCGACAGACATGGCCGAAACACTTGAGCTATCTTTTTTCAATGGAGGTATTCAATTCGGTTGTCTGACAATATAAATATAATTTTAAAGATGTCGGAGACGAAGATCAAGAAAGCATGTGAATTGGCGAGAGTTGAGCCCAGTACTGCCAATATCCGGTTCCTTCCCCTCTAGGGAGTGCTTCCTTCCCCTCCTCGTAGCCTAGCTGATAGTACATCGAAGGATATGGAGAGGGCTGGGGGAGATTTCCTACAATGCCACTTCAAGGATTTATTTCCATCAAGGGCCACCAACCACACCTCTTAGATTGTTCCGTATTTGTATGTGGAAAGCGCGTGCACACTAGGGGCCATATTTCACTTCATGATTACATATTACATGATGAGAAAACATGATTTATTTAAGCATGTCCAACCGTTGGCTTAGTAACAGTTCGGTCCCTATCATATATTAAACTCAATAACCTTTACGGGAAATATGAGAGGAAAATAGTTGACTGGATGATAAAATGGAGAACGGAGACAGTTGGGGGGTGCAGTCTAAAAAACACCGAATAAGTACTAGACTTATATTTAGTTAGTGCCGACGTTTCGACCTACAATGTAGGCCATCTTCAGGGCTATGAGAGAGAAACAAACAGAACAAAAAATATATAAATTCGTTACAGTAACAAGAATAAAGTGACATGTAATGTAGAAAATTAAAATAGTGACAGATATGAAAATTAAAGATAACGAATATTAAAATAGCGACAGAATATAATACAATTAAAATATTGACAGATATAATAAAATTAAAGATAATGAACATAAATTAAAATAGTGACAGATATAATAATTAAAGGTAACGAATATAATTTCTACATATTCTTGTATTATTATGTTTCATACATTTTACTTATGTAACCTCTAGATGCCCATTATCACACATTTTATATCTTTAATTTACTAGTTTTTTCTAAATTCATTCATGTTCCAACCTTTTTTTATATGTTAATCTTCTCATTTTGTATCTTTCAGTTTACCTCCTCATTTTTATTTCCCTTTATATTATGTTTTCTTTTTTATTCTTTTCTGTACATATAGTTTCTGTATTTTATTTTATATCCGTTATCTTTAATTATTATACCTGTCACTATTTTAATTTATGTTCATTATCTTTAATTTTATTATATCTGTCAATATTTTAATTGTATTATATTCTATCACTATTTTAATGTTCGTTATCTTTAATTTTCATATCTGTCACTATTTTAATTTTCTACATTACATGTCACTATATTCTTGTTACTGTAACGTTTTTATATATATTTTTTGTTCTGTTTGTTTCTCTCTCATAGCCCTGAAGATGGCCTACATTGTAGGTCGAAACGTCGGCACTTACTAAATATAAGTCTAGTACTTATTTGGTGTTTTTTTTACTGCACCCCCCAACTATCTCCGTTCTCCATTTACGGGATATAGTGATACAGATTTAAAAAAAAAATTAGTAGAATTTGATTCAGGAAAGAAATGATCTAGAACTACAACTGCTTCACCAGGCGCAGTGGGTATACCGTAACGCATAGCCCATTAACGTTGCCTCGAGAACAGAAGTAGCAGTGTGTAGACTGCTGAATTGCTATGTTGAAGGTTCCGGGTTGAAATCCGGCTAGGAGGATTCACAGACCCTCATTGGGCTCACACAGCCACTATCAAGTGGGTTCTCTTAATTGGATAAATCTTCTCCCTATACAACTTTTGTTGTAGAAACATTACAGTTACTACTGCGGACTGAATCCAAGATCTTCCAAGTAGGTTATAGTAGTACAGCTTAATTATCAAGGAATACAGAACAAGTTACAACTAAAGAACTCCCGACTATCCCTCTACAACATAGACAAGTATTGTGTACATAACATTTCTTGATATTTTACTGTCCTATTTCCCATGATTTTGGAAACATGAAGTTTTGGATGCATAAAATGCTCGACTAAACTATCTAAAAATGAGAAAAAATCGATTTTTGAAATTTTGGTATTATCCACTTTTGATCCTGAAAGCCTGACTTATTAACTGTTTAGATATGGCTAGTCACGTTCCTGTACCGATTCAATTGAAATCAGATATGCTGTAGGGAATCATTATGACAGTACCAACACCTCAGAAAACCCACAATATCAACGAGCATTAACGAAACGAAAACGTAAGGTCAACAGTTCTGTGTTGTCTCTTTCAAGTGAAGTGTATAATGAAACAGATTTTCACTGCTGCAATTGAATTGGTTTGTTTGGAAACACTTTATATTATAAATGGGCTGTAAATTAAAGATGAGCCCATAAATCGCGTCAAGTGTTGATCCCATTGTCATGGAAACCTCCCCCCACCCCCCGCGGAGAGGAGCAGATGAGAGCAATAACAGTTAGAGAGCGATGCCCTGCTGATGGCCAAATAATATTATTCACATTCGTTCGTTCTTCGCCACTGCCTACTTAATACAATTAGTCAGGTCGGTGGGTGGCATTGTATACATCGATAGATATCGCAAAACTGCCTCCTCAATCAGTAGTTGTCATTGTAGTTAATTACCATTAATATTTATACAGATCTACAACATCACATTGTTTATGTAAACATAACTTTCGATACGGTGTAATATTAGAAGTGTTTAAACAAAATATGTCCGTTTTTAACTTAATTAATTATCTGATGTGCACATCAAACTTACTGGGTTATGAAAGAAAAATAATTAATTCAAAGGAGAAAGATATATTATCGATTCTCTATTACTAAACTTAAAGATCGACCTACTATTAACATAAACTTGTCTAAGTATTAACTATTTGTATCGATGGGGTGGAGCAGTTCAGTGAGTGAATGTTCCGGGTTCAAATCCGGCTGTGTAGATGGATCCTATAATCTGTTAAAAGCCACGGGTGCACCATGGGATCTGAAGATCCTCCTGAGGCTCTCCCAGACATTTTATAGTGAGTACCATAAAATGGAGGGATCTTGCGGCTGAGCGAGATTTCGGGCAAATCATCACCCTCCTCAACCTTTATCCTAAAAATATTAGTCTATATCACCCTATAAGCCCAAGTCCCTTCATGGACTGTACTTATGCAGTTGTTTTTTCACGATTATTTTGGGATAAGGCAGCGTATGGCTAACATGGAGAACAGACAAACGTCATAGACAACGACGTGTGCTTTCCCCATTTCTGTTCAAGGTTTACTCGGAATCCATAATTAGGAAGACACTTGTGAACATGAGCGCCGGAATAATCGTAAATGAAAAAAGATTATCGAAAAGTATAACACGGTAGTAGTCTGGAGTTGTTCCAAATTTACTCTTCTTTCGGACTAGTAAATAAAAATTGCTCAGTTATAATTTTATTAATGGTAAAGATACAATATACTTGGATAGGCCAAATAGTATACCCGATACATCTCGATGTATCTTCTATTGAACATTGAACATTCTATTGTTACACCAATATGTATTGTTGGCTAGTTGATGTCAACTAATTAATCATGGTGAGTACGAAGGCTGGCATTGTGTGGTCTTCATGATACACAATGGATGAGTGTACCCTCAAGCGCTGATGTAAACTCAATTACATCGTAAACTTAGCACAGGATCGGCCGTCGTGTGGTTTAGGTGATCGCGTCGCTGTTGACGCACTCGGACATATTGGGAGCTTCGCTTCATTGTTTGATTACGAGTTTCACGCTAATTATATCATTGATCTCAACATGTTATATCATTATTTAAATATAATTTTGAAATTCCAACATGGCTATATAATGAATGTATTTTGGCATCCGAAGATTTACAGCATAATTTTCAAGTCTCTACAAAATCTACTTCAAAAATGTCTGCAAATCTTTCCCAAATTGGTCATTATAACACGGTGATCATATCTGAAGTGCTATACGCCAGTGAGATATTAACGATACACACTTAGGGTAACCTGGAAAAGATCCTCACATATGGAAAAAAAAATAATCAGGAAATTTTTGAACCAAAGCAAAATGATGTTGCGACAAAAATTATGCGGCCACATCAGCAAACTCCTGTAGACCAGACACACCAATAGAATTGTTAGATACATACAGTGGCTCAAGACTGCTACACCATGGATGACACAAGTAAAAATTGATCTGAAATAAGCTCGGGTAGGCTCAGAGGTGGAAATGATGTCTAAGGGGGGGGAAATGGAAAATGATGGCAGAGAATACAAGACCCACAGCCCAAAGTAGACTGGAGGAGGAAGATGACGTTGAGTGAATGAATGAAGGACAGGAAGAGAAGTCATGAATGCTTCGCGTGGCCTGATAAAAGGCCTGTTACGCGAATAATAATCATGAAACAAAAAATCTTACATGACGCAGTTGGCTCTAAAACGTTCATTAAGTTAATTGGTGATATATGATCCAGCAATGACAACATTTGATTATCCGCTTCATGTGTAACAGTATACAAGTTGTCTCTATTTTACAAATTGTTTTCCAAATTATTATCTAATGGATAATATTAATCGCAGTAAGAATGCAAGTGTTACGAATTGCGATATATTTAAGGAAATAAAAAACGCATCACAAATAGATGATTAGAGTGATTAAGGACAAATATTATCTCTACGGTCAAATGAAGAAACTGTTTATCATCTCTCTGAGGATTAGTTGTGAATGATTGGATTTCAATCTCTCCTTGATTATATTGATGATATTTCGGTGAGTGATTCGAGTGTTTGATTAATTGTAATTGATAACTTATCGTATACATATGTTTCCATTCGAATTAGTTTTGAATAAATATCAGAGCTGTGTTTGTTTTGGAGATAGCCGCCCGTGTCGTTCGAGTGTTTTTCTCCGCTTGATGGATATGTTTCATATGTTTGTTTATGTTTTGCAATGATATTATTTTTCCTTTTTTTTCTTCTTTGTGTTCAACTTGGCCAGGATATCATTATCGTAATCCTACTAATATTATAAATGAGAAAGTTTTTAGGTTTGTCTCTCTTTCACGCAAAAACTACTGAACGGATATGGATGAACCTTTACAGTAATATAGCTTATACATCAGAAAAACTCATAGGCTACAGCAAGGTCGGATTTAGGGGGGGCACGGGGGCACTTGCCCCCAGACAGTTTTTCAGAATACATTATAGTACATAATTAAAGGCAAATCACATGATAATAGTTGTTTAAATAACTGAAAGACCATGAGTGAAACTATTGTTTCAATATCCTACTATTATTATAAATGCGAAAGTTTGTATGTAGGTATGTTTGTTTCTCATTCACACAAAAACTACTGAAAAAATTTGGATGAAACTTTACAGTAATATTGGTTATACATCATAATACCACATAGGCTACAGCAAGGGTAGATTTAGGGGGAGACACGGGGGCACGTGCTCTCTAGAGAGTTTTTTGTGTTCTGTGGAGAATCCATTATTGTACACCATTGAAGGCAAAATCGGAACTTATCATCTTGAAATTTGCAGATAGGTTCTTTGTACTATATAATTTAAGAAAAACATTTGGATAATTCCACCCCAAGGGTTTCCCCCTTAATATAATAGGGGTTCAAAGGTTGTAATACAATCTGTCAGTTTTGAAGTTGGACATCTGAAATTTTCTATTTATGAGTAACTTATAGTTAAAAAAAAATCATTTATTTAAAATGATCTTTCACGAAACTTTATGTGGCAGACCAAATTCCACGCGAGCGAAGTTGGTATATAAGAGGGTGACCAATTTTTTGTTTGTAATCATTAAACAAGAACCGATCCTTAACAAATTATATCTGCATCGTTTTTCTAGTCCCCACATGATTTATATGTTATATATTATTATAAAATTTGTCGATATTGATAAAGCGGTGTCATTTTCATAAAACCTGTTACGTAAAATAATACACGGACTGCATTTCTGATAAAAAAAAAACAAGTGAGAAGTTATGAAGGAAAGGATATTACATTTCCGCAGTATTTTAAGTGTATGAAGACTGTAAGGGAAGAACTATGAAGCTCGAGTTTCTTTCCAAAAATAGTTAGCACAGAGTTCTGATAAGTTTTTCAAAGGCGAAGGGGATGGTATCCTCCGGACTTTAACAGAAATAATGATAATGATACTGATAGATTTTGAGGTTAATTTTGTCCTCTTCAACATTTAAGAAAAAATTAATTACCTTGTTTTTCCCGGTAGTGTTCATATAATTTTCCGCATTGTGACGTTATTAAATTTCTTTCAAAACCTTTTTGATTTAAAAAAGAGGTTACATAAATGGGAAATCATAAAAATCGATCAAGTTAGCTGCTCTCTCTCGAAGAAAGCTTCGTGTCTAACAAACAAAATTGATGACGAGTTTGTACGAAAACTGTTTACGTTATCTCAAACTATAATTGAAGAAAAGACTTGCATGTAATAGACGTTCAAAATTAAAACTAGAAGAACTGACAAGATGCTACAGATAACTATCTCATCGCCTGGATTAATGACTTTCACTATTTTATTTTGAGTTCCTATTTTACTCTACTGTGCTAAGACTTATTTGGACATATGGAGCAGAACTTTAGGGCTAAATAAAATATGTACACACACCCTAGATACAAAAAACACAATAAAAATTCTAAGAAAAATGTAAACAAAATATGAAACAATTCTAAATAATTTCTACAGTAGTACCGCCCTGAGGCACTGTATGCGGCAGAATGTTTTATGAACCGGTTATTCTATTAGTATTCAATGACATTCATCACATAAGAACTTCAGAATGCTCAGGGGTTTCAAGAAAGACCAAAAAGAAAACCAGAGACAATTTGGATGCATGAAGGAAGTCAAAAACACGAGGAAAGAGTCAAATAGATATGGAAGAAAATAATAAAAAAACATACTCTCGCGCATGTCGATGACGCGAACCCGTAAGTTTTTCCCTAGCGAAAGTTGCTAAACGCGTCTTAAGAAGTATTCGCATAAAAAAGTAAGCTTCAGTCCCATTATTAATTAAGAATAAGTATGTATGAGATGAAAATGGTTGACTGGATGATCTTATGTAAAGGAGATGGTTGGGGGGTGCAGTCAATAAGAACACCGAATAAGTGAAGTACTTATATTATGTGCCGACGTTTCGACCTACAGTGTAGGTCATCTTCAGGGCTCTAGCCCTGGACTCTAGCCGCGATCTGTAACGGCCACGCTTCCCATCATTCGCCCTGAAGATGACCTACACTGTAGGTCGAAACGTCGGCACATAATATAAGTACTTCACTTATTCGGTGTTCTTATTGACTGCACCCCCCAACCATCTCCTTTACATAAGAATAAGTATGTTTATTCATGTCCTATTAAGATAATGAAAATATTAGTTTAATGATATCAGGTTATTTGTTAGTAGCCACAAATAACAAATTGCAGCTGGTCCATCTAGTCAGTCCAGTCCAGTATTTTTTGCCGAGGCAGCCCCCCCCCCCTGAGCTGACTTTTAATTCGGAACAGAATTAGCGGAGAGGGGGGGGGCCGGTTGCCATGGACGCCCCCCGCCGGAATGGAGATGGCTCTGCAAACAGCGGCTCTGTTTCAGCCTCGATTTTAGCCCTAATTGGCTTAGCCTCTCTCTCTCTCTCTCTCTCTCTCTCTCTCTCCCTCTCTGTTATCCCACTCTCTCTTCCTCTCCTGTTCGTCGATACTCCAGGAACCTCTCTCCATCTCCAGAGCAGCTCTCTCGATATCCTGGGGTTTCACTTTGTAAACACTCCCCGCTCATCGCCTGCCTCCTGTGTTGTTCTAAGGGGCATAAATGATGTGAGGAAAAACTCGAAAAATATGAGGAGTATAATTAGGTTAACATCAGAAAATACCAAAGAAGGCATTCGAACCATAATTGTTTGTTTTATAATATGTATAGATATAACGTTATATTTATCCATCCTGTAGGATTTGCAGAACCTCCTGGGGCACGGACACATAATTATAGATGGGGGGAAAAACCTGATGGTTTAGCTATGTCTCGGCTAAGCCTGTTACACTACGACCCATGGACAATTTTTTTTGGGTTCAGTACGTGATAGAGACTTGTATGTGTCAAGACAACGTGTTTTTTTTGTTCCAATTAAGGATCTCACTTCATAGAGGATAGGGGGGATCTGCAGGTTGGATACATGGTCGTTAACAGATTGAATAATTTATCTTTCACAACCGATTCGAACCCATGAACATCAGAACAGCTACTAAGAGCTTTACACACTGAGCTTCCTCTGCTTCCGAATCCTCAATTATATCAGTAATTTTTAGCTTAATGTGCAACTAAATTATATTTCAAACAAGCAACTGGTATGCTACATGAAAGCCATAGTATTTTATAATAATGTGAACAGATATCAATGGAACCACACTTAGAATACTTTAAGATGGGTACAAAACTCAATAAGCTTTCTTTAAGATGGTTATTAAGGAAATTTAATCATCTTTCAAGCAGTATTTTATAATTTTCCGTTTTAAAGTACTATTGGTTTAAAACGAATAGATTCTCAGGGAATCCACCGATCCACACCTTTCTCCGATTAAAACTTTTTTTTTTAATTTATCTTCTTCTTCTAAGAGTAACTATCCTCTTTGGATGTTGGCCATTATTGGATCTTATTTTACTGACCGTTGTACGAAACAGGCCCATCGATGTTAATCCTGTCCATTGCCTCAGGTTCCTCAACCAGAAGCAACGCCTAGGATCTGGCCCTTACTTAGTAGGATACTTTTCATCCCGTATCACATGGCCAAAGTATGCCAGTTTATATCTTTTGATGCTGTTTAACATGTAATCGTTGTAGTATGTTATCGTTTATGACCTGATGCACCCAGGAAACTATGAGCAAACGGCGATAACACATCTCGAATCCTTATAATTGTTTACCTGAAGCATCTGTGAGTGTCCTTGCCTCTGATCCGCATAATGACAGTGAGAACACGTAATGTCTCATTTTTATTTTTATAGAGGACCTAATCATATTTCAAGTGATTATTAATATTTTATGTTTTAAAGTACTATTGAATAAACGCTAAGTATGGATTTTGAAGAGCATACACGGAATCTAATGTTAAACAAACAAAATGATTTAATTTTATGTAGATCAAAGGAAGATCGTACATACCTTCTGAATGTTAGTATAGCGAATTAAGACAAACAAGCAGAACCAAAAAATGGAATGGTTTCCTAAGATCCATTCTTTCACTATTCCTCCAATGCCCTCCAAACTTTTATTTTATTTTTCAATAGCTCTGAAGATCTGCTCTGATTTACTTTTACCTTTAATTCTTCATTAGCACCTCCCAATCATTTTACTGACAGCGATTGAATAGGACCAGTAACAATGATCAGTCAGGACCTTGGCATGATAGGCACGAGAGGGTGCAACCCCAAGCGACATCTCCTGGCGAGATTTCAACACGGAATGCTAAACGAGGAAATCCCTCAATCTTCAGCCTTCCACGGGTGTTCCGTGACAGGTGTTGTGACCGTACAATTAATGGATGATGAATGATGATTTACAAGAAGTTGGTCGCAGATTCATTAGTAGAGAATCGGTGTTTTGGTTTGTAGTTGGGGCGTGTAAAGAAGATTATGATGTAACATACTAACATACCTGTAAATAAATAACATTTCGGTTATTTTTTTATTATGTATTTTATGTATGTTATGTTTTAATTTTGTTAACGTGAGTCTCTGTACTGTTGTCTCATGTATTTGTGATTCGTAGATCTAAACAGGTTTCGGCAAGTTAAGTGTAGGCGAAGGGGTTAGCTCAGAGTTTTCAACCCGGGTTCTAATTCAGCTGTGACAGATTAATTCTTTCATTTGTTGACTTCGATGGATGGACCCTGTGGAATCTGCAAAACCTCCTGGGGCTAGCTTTAGCTTGCCAAAAATAGGGGGCAATCAACTGGCGGTTGAGTGTGATCTAGCCTTTAGCCCAAATCGTGGGCTACACCCTGAATATCCGTTGTCCAAGAAACTATCTCTTACTTCGTGAGTGATAGTAGGACAGGTTTTATGTCTAAATAGATTTCAGTAAGTAATTGTAAGTGTCCCATTTCTGTCCAAAACTTTGAATGTTTCGAAAGGAATTAGTAAAAAGACAGCCTTACTATTATCCCCTATATCAGCGGATTCATATTCTTGACAGGTATATACCTTGCTATTTTCGGTTTCCAGTAATGTACAGTGTCTGTCTATGTCTATTGCTTGAGAATATTGGAGAGTAATGATTTTTAACCATCTTTAAAAAAAATCCTAATGCCACTCCCTCTGCCATCCGGATTGCGAACCAGCGATCTTGGGCACAGTGGGTTGTTACACCGCAGCTAAAGAATTTTTTTTAATTGTGTATGGAAGCCGTTCCGACTAATGTTTTATAGTTTTTAAATATATGTTTTCTATACTGATATTTTAATATATATACACATATTTCCCGCCAGACCACTCAACCTCGGTAATTTAAACGAGAGGTATGATAGAGGGGACGTAAATTAGCGATAGGTTGGAAGACAGAGGTATCATCACACCTGTTCGGCAGCAGCCCGTGTTGACTCGGCAAACACTGACCATATGCCACAGCAAACAATACTCTCCGATAACTGATAAAGTACTGTTTATACTTACTGTCACATTATCTATTCATAACAGTTTCGTTTTTAATTAGCAGGATAAACGCTGCAAGATTATGTACACAATATCTTGCAATTAATTATTATTAATTTATATTACGATATGAGCTGGAGTTTTGAAATTTCGTCAACTCAAAATTTCGTCATTTATATAATTTTCATTATCCTTTGTAAGGGCCCAAAAAGTGAAATTGAATCAAATTTTAATGAATGTATATGTGTGCCGCATCAACCATTATTGCATGACGCGTTCAAGACCAAAAGCGTTTAACTCCAAATTTCAAAAATTTATAAAATTCAGCTTCATGACCGGACTAAAATCATGATAAATAAGGGAGCAAAGTGTTGTACATATGTTATATTGTTATATTATATGTTATATTCATAGGCGTAACGAGGGGGGGCGGTTATTGGGGATGTAACCCCCCCTTTGCTTTGAAGAAATTTAAAAAAAATTGTAAGAAATAATTTTAAAAAAAAAATAAAACTTTGAAGGATTTTACTTTTTCAAAGTTATTATTGTGGGATTACAGAAGTAAGGGTCAATAATGCCAAAAACACAACAAAGAAAGTGCAGAAACAGTTATTTTAATGAATAAAAGGTACGCTAAAATGACAAACCAAACGTAATACTGTTTATTTACAATTAATTATATTATTATAGCGGCAGTAGTGGCATCTAGTGGCAAAATAAGATCGCAAATATGAGAACAGTTTAGACAATTCTTAGAATCTAGAAGTAAAGTCTGGATGGGTCTAGAAAGTTCCCTATGCAATTAAGTGTAGTTACTTAAAAGTTATTGTAACCAATAAATAGGGTTACTTGTATTTAAAAGCTACTTCTTGATTGCCCTTCCAAAAATAACATTTATAACTTCCAAAATAACATTTATAAAAGATTATAATCTATTTATTTAATTTGATGCTACATGATTTTATAGTATAATACATATTATACCTATATCACGAGACATCTTTTTTGAAGGGAGTAATATGCTGGTGTAGTTGACTGGTGGGGGTTAACCTCCCCCATGAATCTAGTTACGCCAATGGTTGTATTTCATATTTTATATGTAGGTAATATTGTTTGACTAAACTACTGAAAGTGAAAAAGACAAGTTTTTAATTTAGGAATCATTCTGAACGCCTCACGTTATACCGTTAAATATTTTTAAAATGACATGTTACTCTTAATAGTAAATTGCTAATTTCACCCAACTTTCTGCCAGTAATTGGATTTGATGCCGGTACCACTCCTTTAAAATTGTATGGTAAAGAACTCTTTACATCCGATTTTATGCCCTCGTAATTATGAAACATTCGATTTTCTATAAAATGAGCAAATGAAGGAATAACTATAGTTGGATGAGGCAAAACATTTACTCCTTGTAGTCCCGCTAATTTTTCCTTGGTCAAACGATGATCAGTATTCAGTATTCATAAATGGTTAGGTTCCTGTTGATCAAAGCTGCTTTGCTCTCAAAGCTATATAACCCCGATTTGATGTTCTTACAGTAAAGGTTCGAATCAAACTCCGAAGTTCCACCTAACTCAAAGCACCACTTCTTAAACGGATTTTGCTGAACCACCAATAGTGCAGTTTCACCTGGGTAGGGCTCATTTTTGCTAGGATTTTTCTTCATTTTTATTGATGACGAGCTGTTGTAGCATTAGAAGCTTTTACTACGATAAATAAATCTCTAGTAGTTGTACCGGTTTGCACATTCATCATCAACGACGGATGGACGACCTGATTCAACTGTTGTGCAGGGCTGTGATTATTATTATTGCTGTACCAGCTGTATTATTATTACTATTAGGTATTATTTAATAAAAAAATAAATATTCTAATGGGAACTAAATAGACAAATTTATAATTTATATCAAGTAACGAAATTTGTGCGACGTGCACCTGAATTGTAATAGTAATAATAATAATTTAAATTTGGGTTTCGAAATAGATAAATAAACAAAAGAAGCGAAGAGATGTTTACCCCCAGCCACGGAGGGCTGACTCAGGACATCGCTGACAACCTGCCAGGCCGCATTGACATCTACAAACAACCCGCGACTTCGAAATCAAAACTGATCCTTTCTTAAACCTACCAATCACTTCATCAGAGTGTCATTCATTTCCTCCAATCAAAACTACATTACATCCAGTAAT
This sequence comes from Arma custos, assembly GCA_037127475.1. Classification (NCBI taxonomy): domain Eukaryota; kingdom Metazoa; phylum Arthropoda; class Insecta; order Hemiptera; family Pentatomidae; genus Arma; species Arma custos. Next base: position 14,112,832 of record CM073762.1, on the reverse strand, counting down.
GTCCTGTCTAGTGACTATACGCTTTTCGATTCGATATGTTTGTCTACTTTCCGCTTTCAAGATGTTAAATTCTGATAATATAAAATCATTGACAACACTAAGCCATGTAGTAAATAGATTTCCATCACTCAATTAAAAATTAGTCGAGAAAGTAACATTTATATTCTCAATATAGAAAGCGATAATCATACAATTATTAAAAAAAAAAAATAACGGAACTTTTTGCATTTGTAACAGAACGAAAAAATACTATCGAATCCTATAATTGTCCGTGGCCATTGTGCTCTTATTCAATCTCTACTGGACTCCAGCGACGCAGCTGGGAAAGAGTGCTGGGATCTCCTGCGGTCCTGCTTTGCTCTCCACATGTAGATCGTGGAGCTGGACCTGGAGATCCCTAGGGCAGGGTGTAATAATGATTAGATGTTTAATATGTTCATACATTTCTATAAACCTATTGCCCTCGAGTGTGGCAGAATGTATTATATTGCTACCCAATATAGGTTGTTAAAAATAAATTTACTATTTAACTAAAATTAAAAACAAATATGTAATTAAATACAAATATGCCGGTATTTTTCGTCTTATTAATATATTCGTGAACATACATCCTGTGCTTTCTTGATATGGATATATCTAGTTTACTTCTCCAGATCATTTCATTTCCCTATATATTAAGTATTTGTTATTTTATTCATAGATAGTTAGTTTTTATCTTATTAGTTATGTTAGTTTTTATGGTATTTTATTCATGCGTTGCTGGTTATTATATGTGTGTGTGTGTGTGTGTTCTGTTTTCATATCAGCTGTTTTTATTTTAGCCTTTACCAGCTGTTGTTATAACCTCACTTTGTATGAAGTGCCTATATTTCTGTGTGGCACTGTTTCAGACCGAAATGTCTTTTAGACTGTGAGAAGGGAGCGGGTTAGCAGTGTTCGAGTTGCTATGCTGAGGGCCCCACGTTCAAATCCGGCTGTAAATAATTATTACAGATAAATTATTTAAATTGTTGATAACAGCCACGGATGGATCCTCCTGGGGCTCACTCAGCCACTGTAAACTTGGTCACCATTAATTCGTGGAAAAATCACAACAGATGGACAAGTATCAACCATGTACTGAACCCAGGATCACTCATGGGTGGTAGTGATTTGGATTAGGTTAAAGCCTTGGTTATATTATTCGCCACTTCAAGGCTCGAATAGGAGGGAGTCTGACATGCAGCTGTCGTATGGTTAGAATCTCATATTCTGTTTTCATAACATTTTTATCCAGTAGAAGTTAACCTAGTAAACTAAGCCAGTAATAAAGCCAGTATTTTATTCGCTTAAAGTTTAACATTCAAGTAAAAAACAAATTTCGACAACATAACACTCACTAAGAGACACCGACCCTCCTGGAGACGTCACAGATGGCAGGATTGTGTCAGAGCGCCATCTGTATTTAGTCAGTAAATAGCGAGATCCTCTATTGGATTCGGAATTATGTTAATCTCATCCAGTTAGAATTAGCTTCAATTGTCGGATAGCTATGAATTTTAATGCCTTCCAGAGATTATGTTGATATAAATAAGGATACGATAAAACTCTGCTAGTATCAACTATAAAATTTAGTAATGATTTTTATACCACTTAAAGTAGGTACAAATGTAGGAATTGTGAAAATAAGGTCGGGAACACTCCACAAACAAGCTTGATATCAGAAGGAAAGTGTTATCTGTCATGGTACAAAGTAACACGCTTTTACGATACGCATAATTCAGAATGGATTCAGACTATCGAAATAAGGCCACAAATTGAGAAAGCAAAAGCATTATTTTGAAGAAACTTCTAACTTATAGGTAATGAATTGCCTATTTCTTTAAAATTAAGACTTGCTAAATACCTATGTATTCTCTGCCTTGGTATCTCAAAGTACTGCTGTATTGGGCGGAAGCGTGGACAATGACAGAAGCATTCATGAAGAAAGCAGAGGAATTTGAGATGTGGATGTTCATGAAACATCCGTATTTCATGGACCGACCAAATGATTAACTGAGAAGTGCCAAGTCGGGTCAAAAAATATCATGAAATCGCAAATATTATCAAAATACGAAAAACAGAATACATTTTCACATCATGCGAAATGACAAATATCGCCTACGGCAGGGGATAATGCTGATACTAACCTGGGACAGATTGATGGTAGGAGGGGACCATGAAGGACCTGCACAATTTAATTTTGAAGAATTTAAGGCAATGGTTTAGTATCATAACTGTCTAATTATTAATAAGTAGTGTCGCAAACAAAATTAAGTTCGACATACTGTTAGCAAACATCCGAAACGGATAAGCCACAGGAAGAAGAACTTTATTATTGAATAGATTAATTAAATATGCTAAATAAGTCCAAACAAGAACGAAATAACAATAAAATATAATATTTATTTGTTTAATTTAAACCAAAATAAACTATTTTGGCGGAGTTTTATAACCATTCTCATTATTTCCCAGTTGAACCTCGTTAAATACAATGAAGCGTTAGTAAGATTTAATAATAAAATATTAAAATGAAATTATAAATTATATGATTAAATTAAAAATTATTAAAACATCGTTCCAAATAGCGTATATAAAAATCTGTTTAATCTGAGAACTTTGTGTTCCCATTATGATTGTAGGTTTTTTTTCTATTCCTGAGTATGTCAGGGCTTGGCTTAATAAGTTATTGGTTATATTATGAATCCATTTCAAGCCCAAAACTATTCCACTTGCCTCAACACAGTTATGTCAATCGTAACCTATTGACTTATGACTTATGACTATTGACCTATTGACTTAACCACTCATTCACTGGTCCTACAAATATATCTATGTGCTAAAAAAAATCCTTTAATTTACTTTTTTTGTAATATTCCCAGTTTAATCAAAACCTTTTGGCGGTCAATATAATCAAATATTGGTTCTATAAACATAAAAACCAGGAAATGATGTAAGAATAATTTATAATAAAGTAAGGAGGGTGTAGTAGAGCGCCATTTCAACTTTTATTAATAAAAAATACCTACTCTAGCTGTTTTGAAGGTTCAAATCCGAACTGTTGGCCCTATTTTGTACCATTAATTTGATTTGATGTTGTAAATTCAAATTATGTATTTTTAGTATAAATACTAAGGAGAGCTAACGAAGGTTAAAAATACGGCAGAAAAATTCTCAAATGTTCATTTTGGAGTTTTAAACGACAATAGATAGCATTAAAAAGACAGATCTAATGAAATAACGGTCTGTGTCCATAAAATCTGAACTATGAAAATGAGTCGGAATGCATAATTAATGAGTGCTTTATTAATTAATCCATGTAATTAATAGAAAACTAATATACTTATCTTACTATATAGTGTATAATAAATGTATTTAACACATTATTTATATTTTAAGACAAGTAAGAAGGATGTAGTAGTGCGGGATTTAAATTTTCCATAATATAGAACACCTATTATATTTGTTTATAATTTGCACATCCGAAATAGATATAATTTTGTTTTATTATTATTTATTATTATTATTAGTATTCTCAGCTTAATGAAAAGCTTCCTATATTCTCATTTCTCTATAAAAAAAATGTTTATGTAAACAATCAACACACAATAATGTATGAAGAATTTAGATCCAATTTAGGAGGTTGCAGTAGGGAGGTATTTAAGATTTTCATAATAAAAATACCGAATATGAACATCAACATCCCAAATAGATATAGTTTTATTTTATTAATATTTCAAGCTCAATTTAATAAATTTAAAGTTTTTGGCGGTCAATAAAATCAAATATTGGTTGTATAAAAACAAACAGTAATAATAACGTGTTATACTTTCTTTTTATTAGCATTTACAGCTGAGTCAAAATATTTTTGAGATGAATGGGATGAGCTGAGCTGTTATTTTTGAAAATAGCGTAAGTCCGTTTGGATCTATAAAATCGTTTATACTTTTAAATAATTTTAATCATTATTATTTCTTCATTGTAAAATTTAAAAGCATCACTCTTGACTAAGTGCTAAGTGATAAAAAAGGGGGCGAAGGTGTAGTGGTTAGCAATACTATGCACAAGATTGCGGGTCCGTAGCCCGGTAGTTGGCCCTAGGATTTTTTAAAAAGGAGTGAAAAATCCTTAGTTATGCCGTCCTTCGGTAGAAACGTAAAACGGTGGTACTTGTTAAAATTCCCTTACCTAATTAAACCTGCATTGATAAAATTTAGGACTCCCACTGTAGCATAATCCGACTATCCATAGCAGCATAAAAATGGCGTTAAATGAACAAACAAACAAATGATTTAAATATTTGACGTTTGCCCATAATTCAAATCTAAACTTGATTATCGGGAATACGAAAAAATGGGCTTATAGCACTTTCAAAAATGACAGCTCGATTAATGAACGTATCGAATTGTCAAAATGTACGTTTCATATTGAGGCGTACTCACCAGGTAGATGCAGCCTCGGGGCCGCGTACAGCATCCTCGTGGTGGCGAGCCACTCCAGCTGAAGCTGCTGCAGGGAGCTCTGCTTCTTGTAGAGAGGCGGCTGGAAGGCGGACTGCGGCTGGAAGGTGGCCGGAGGCGGAGGTTCGGAGCCAGGACTGATGCTGCCCTGCGAGCTGGTTCTGGAGTCGGATAGCAAGGACTCGATGCAGAAGGAGGTCCGCCCAGCGCGCTTGGACTCTTCGTCGAGGGCCATCCTCTGCTACTACAAGAGCGCCGCTCTCGAGGACTCTCCGGTCGGTGGTCTTCGCCGCAGGCTGGCGGGTACTGCCGAGCGATCTCCCCCTCGCTATCGATTTCACGCCCCCCCCCACAGCTCCGATTGTCTCGCTCCTATCTTCGTCGTAATGGAGGCGGTAATCCCCACCGAGGATAAATTATGAAGGCAAAGAGAGAGGGGAAAAATCTATATAATCTGCTACTTGATTTTCACGGCGAAAATCTGCACTTTAAAATCCAATTACTCTCTCATTTGTGTTTTTAATTTCTCGATTAATATACATAAAGATGTACGCGCGTATCAAACACAATTTATATATTAAGCATCCATTTTTTACACTTACCTTAATAAACAGAAATAAAACCTACATTCACGTTATCCATAATTACATTCTCTTTTCCCCACTAACGCTTATATTTTAGGAAAATATTAAGAAGGGGACGAATGAAAAGTAGTACTTGTTAGTCAACTCGAAGCTAGAATCTGCGGAATAATTACTAACACCTACTGCATTAACTTGTCAGTTTGTTGAGGTTTAACGTCTTAAAAACTGCATTGATAATCAACGTCATTTACCTAAATAATAATTTTTTCTCGAATTATCACTCTCTTTTCTTTATATATATGTATGTATTGTGGATCAAAACCGTAAATCTCCAAATTGTTGGCTTGACAAACATTTTTCCGCCTTATTTCTCCGGTTCTGCACTTGATGTTTCAGGAGCTTGGCTAAACTAGCGAAAATGACGAAAAAAAGTCAATTTTTGAACTTAGAAGTTATTCGATTTTGATCCTGAAAGCCTCATATATATATATATATATATATATATATATATATATATATATATATATATATATATATATAATTCCTATTTTTAAATTGTATGCATGATAATAGAATGTTTGGTTTTTAAAATTTGAACACTGTTGTCCTGTTTTTATGTTAGCTCTAAAGGCTGTTGATAAGTCGGGCTTGAATTAAATCAAAACTTCATGAAAATCCTTGGAGCTTTCATGAAAAAATTTGGATACATGTAATATACAAAATACATAGGGCAAAATAGAAAAAATAAATTGTTACTGGTTCTGTTGTGATATCATTAAGATTTGTTTTTAAGGCAAAGATTGACTACTTGAAATGCATTCAACACAATGCACTTGTGTATTTTATATTCATTCTTCAAGTCCAAGTATGTCGCTAAGTTTTTTTGTGTTTTTGGGTTTGTGTTAGTTTTGTAGAACAGATGGATCTAAAGTAGGTACCTTCAAATTTCTTAATTTAAAATAAGTTAACTGCTCCGCTTTTTTAATTTCAATAAATGTTGTTGTTTGTTTATTTAAAGTCTCTATTATGATACTATGGCTAATCAAGCGACAACAAATGTCGATAAATATGAAATTTATAAGAACTTTGAAATTAACTAAAGGAGAAATATTTCACCCATTGAAAAAAAAATCCAAGGAGTATGAGTGATAGTAACATAATAATTTTAATAAATCCAACTAACGGCGGACCAACCTTCTTTTTTACATATAATGCAACTGTTCATTTAACTGTATAACAGGTACCTTAAAACAGGTATGTAATTAAAATTTTAGTAGATGTACTTATTCCATTATTTTAGACTTTCGGTTTAATGTATCCATTATTCCATTATCCATTATTTAATGTAATCCATTATTTTAAAATTCGGTTTAATGTAGTGAGTCTTTTAAGATATGAGTATATATACTGCACAGAATTAAATTATAAGCAGTTGTTAATAAATATTTTATTGTACTGCTATTGCTGAAGGAATAATTATTATTTTATGAAATAAATCAACTCTATGATTTGTAATTTATATGTTTGTCTTAGCAGAAAAAAAGAAAATATTGGTATAGGATAGAACTTCGAGAAGAGTTGTATAAAGAACTCAATTCTTCTTTCCTTTGTTGCGTAACTATATCATTCAAATTCACTTATGTTGAAATCGCATTAATCTATCACTCCTAAGATAGATCAAAAGACACATGATTCGATACATTATACTATATATTCAGAATGTCACCTGAAAGAATTAATGAATATGAATCCTAGAGGATAGAAAACACCAAGAAGATACACTCCCAGGTGTTGGACTGAGTACCTTAGTGGTGTACCTTTAGCGCCGGGAAATCGGTTACAAATGGCACCAGTTGCTGGGAAGATCGAAGCGCCCCGTAAAGTCTGTTACAGTGTTACTGTTGTAACATAGGCACGTTTATTTCTCTTGTATGTCACTGAAATTGGGATTGATAAGTTGATTCTAAATGTAACTATCGATGTATTTACATTGAATAAGTAAATATTTATTTTTTTAATAGTAAATTAAACTAGATGTATGTATTTGGAGAGAGAGTGTACAGTAGAAGTCTTTTTAGTTCATTTGAGACTAAGAGACCGAATGAAGTCTAACCAAAATACACAAGTAGAGATATTGCTATTCCTAGAAAATAAATTTGAAATGTATTTTTTCTAAAATTTTATTTCCTTTAACTGTTAATTAATATTTAGGGAGCGAATTAGCTCAGTGGTAGAGCACTGCGTTGCCATGCTGAATATCCTGGTTCAAAGTCCGCTGAAGGCAAGACTTTTATTTAGTTTGTTAGTAGCCGGACATGGATCGTGCAAGATCTAGGACCCTCCTGAGGCTCACCCAGCCCCTAAAACCCAAAATAAGTGGGAAAATCTGGTGGTTGAGAGTGGTCTAGGATAAATCAACTCCCTGCACAACCGTTGTCCATGACACAGTACAGTTTCTACCATGTACTGAACCCCAGACTCTTCACGGGTTGTAGTGGTACAGGTTTTTTTTTTATTAGTTAATATTTAGTGCTGTACTAATTTATAACTTTCTTCGTATCGTAACTTTGATATATCTTGTCATATACGTACATATTTTTGTTGACGTTTATTTAGAATTAAATAAACATTTCATTTATAAAACATGTTGATTGTTTGGAATTTTGGAAAGTGAATTTTGATTATCTGAACTTTTAATTATCCGAACTGTTATTCTAATGTTTTAATAAGATTAAATAAGTCCGATGCGATAAAAATTATTAATGTATGATAAATTTTAGAATAATTTATGTGCGTAAATTTTATTAATAAAATTATAGATTATGTTTTTATGTGATAAATAGAAGGGGGTCCTTTTAAATCTTTAGTTATTTATTAAAAACCACTGAAAATTCTTTATTGCTTTATTTCAATAATATTAAAAGAAGGCGAAAAGCGACATACTATCTATGTGTTGTGAATTTAAAATTATATTTGTGAGTAAATTTTAATTATAAGATTATAGATTATGTATATATATTTTTTAATAAAAAGAGGTCCTTTTAATCTTCGTTTAAGAAACATATTAAGTTTATTAAGAAACATAGGAAATTACCAATCATTACATTTTAAATGAGATTAAATAATGCTGAAACGCCCACAACTTTATGTATTTTGAATTGTGCAATCCTATATTTGAGTAAATTTTTATAATAAAATTACAAATCGTGACTTTTTTTTATATATACCTGTATATATATATATAGTCTATAATCTATAAAAGGAGGACCTTTTTAATCATTGTTTAAGTATTAAAAAACAACAACTGAAAATTCTCAATTGTTACACTTCAGTAATATGCATAGTATAATAAAATATATGTATAATAAATATTATTAAGTTTTAATTATTACAATATTATTTAATTTATTTTACTTGATATTTCGGGGACACTTTAACCCTTCTTTAACAACTCATTATCCGTAGGTTCTAGTTAGTCATTTTACAAAAAACGACAAGAATCAGATATGATCAAGAATACAGAATACAGTATATTATATAGAAGTTATTAACTTTTACGGAAAATTGAAAAAATAAAAATAATAATTGGACAGAATGAAATCATGAAAAAATAATCATTGCACGCTCCACCAACCTAGATTTATTGGTCGTAGTATACTAAAGAGAATTGGTTGAGTACGAAAGATCAAAAATTAAAAATATTGTGTTAAGATTAATGTAGCTAATTCATTTAGTTTTTATTATTATTCATTTCTATCAATACTATTCATATGCTTTTAATAAAATGATTTTTATTGACATCTTTGCTAATAATGAGTATTTTATCATACAAAAAATAAATAAAAATTGATCTTGATATAATGTATTATGTATTCTTGAAAATTTTCTGTTTAGAGACAATAGGAGCGAAATGAGAGAAATTCCTTCTAAAGAGTCAGTTTGAAAATGAGAAAGAAAAACAAAGAGATCATTTAATGAAGTTTTAACCTTTTAATGAAGGCTGTAATGGGGTTATCCGGATCTACTTAGTATTTGGCCCTCCAGAGGTCGTGTGGGATCGGCCGAAGATGGCCGAAGCGGAGTGGGCGTGGCAGTAAAGGGACCACGCCCCTCCTCCGATTTATTGCTGTTACTTTTTGTATCAGTTTGTTTGTTGTTGGCCCGGAGGCTGCTATATACCACCTAATTCCTTTTAGTATAATTTATCTTTCACCACTCACTCTCTCTCTCACCCTCTCTCTCTCTCTCGCCCTCTTTCTCCTCGTCGCATCTATCCCACTTCACAAACACCACCTCTAATAGATAATTAAATGATGATTAAAGTTATTGATTCCAGTAATCAAACCCGATTATATTATATTTATTTTATAATATAATACGTTATAAGTGACATATTATAAAAATTAACTAGTTTTATTATAACAAATAATCGCTACTTTTTGGCAGAATTTAGAAAAGATATTTATTTTCAATGGAATTTTATTTAAAGTTATTGATTCGGGGAATCAAATCAGAATTAGAAGAAGACCTACAAGGTAGGTCGAAACGTTGGCTACTTAATAAAGTTTTCTCCAATTCCAAGAGAAATTTATTAACCTCTACCCGGACCAATTTCTTCCACATAAACTCTAAATCTAAATCGGACGATGCTACAGTGGAAGCCCTAAATTTTGCCTATCCAGGTTTAATTAGGACAGGGTTTTTTAACGAGCACCTGACATCGTACAGGCTCGGGACCCCCGTTTAACTTCCTAAGGAGGGCATAACTAAATATTTTTGATTCCCTTTTAAAAAATCTAAGGGCCACCTGCCGGGCTACGGACTCGCGATTTTGGGTTTAGGAAGTTGTTAAGCTACTAGGCCACAGGGGACCCGAGATGAGATGCTGTGTGTTGACGGTGCTGTATTATGATGCGCATGACTTGGTTGTAGAAGGAAACAACCAAGAAGAAAATTTAGTGTGAAATGGAACGACATAGCATGTTTATACAGAGACTTTCTGATGTGAACATTTGTAAATTTGTACGTTGAAAATGTTTTAAATTATAATGAAGCAGATGGGGGGATGAAGTGTCTAATAACGCCTTTAAAGTAGATATCAGGGATTGTTGGAAGCAACAAATAAAGAAGAATGGAGAAGGAAAATCCAGGGTCACCTTACTGGTTACCTTGGCATATCGTTAACAAACAATAGACTTGATTTGTAAGAAAGAATTATGTTTATTTTTATTTTGAAGAGAAAAGATTTGCCCTGGCCGGAATACGAACCCAGGTCGTCCGTCTCTCCGTGACAGCACTCTACCATTTGAGCTACCAGGGGTCACCTCAAAGTCAGGACAAATCTGTTCTTTTCACCGATCCCACATCCTCGTGCTCTCGCAACCTTGCGATGTATAGGACCTACCCGAAAAAGAATATTCATTGAACACTACTTTAATTTCAGGATCCTGTTGACCTACGGAATATTATTATTTATATTTTTTTATTAATTGTTTTAATTTTTAAATACTTTCATTTTGAAGAGAAAAGATTTGTCCTGGCCGGGATTCGAATCCGGGTCGTCCGCCTCTCCGTGATAGCACTCTACCATTTGAGCCACCAGGGGTCGCCTAACAGTCAGGACAATTTCCGTTCTCTTCACCGATTCCACACAGACAGACTTGGTTCGAATATAGTCAACAAAAGTCGATTTAACCACTTATTTACCGTGGATGCATCTTATATAAGATATACGAGAAGTGAAGATTTGTATGACTACAGTGTAGTTACTGGAGTTGTCACTATGATAGTTGATAAGCTATAATGTTAGGTGTCAGAAAGTGCCTTAGTATAGTTATTTCTGTGTTATTTCACACACAATAAACATAATATTTTTATATGTTGTAATTTTTAAATATTTTATTATGAAAAGAAAAGATTTGCCCTGGCCGGGATTCGATCCCGCCTATATTGAAGGAAGCGGAATTGTGTCATTCCTGTAGTTTGTGGTTTGAAATGGAGTTTTAGTGTAAGCATTAACCCCTTTTCGGGAGTTTCAGCATTGACAACGAAAATAACATGATTCTACTTCCCTAAGTGAAAGTAAATTTATTGTTGAAAATTCTACTTAACCAATTATTCACCTTGGGATATAGATATAAAATTATATAAAATGACGGTTCACCCTTCACCAAGTCGTATAAAAAGACCTTCCTATAGAGGAGCGAAGATGGAGGGTACGAGAGGTGTTTGTTGATTACCGCTAAAGGATCGATAGTAGAGAGAGTTGAGGTGAGGAAAAGAAGAGAGCATAGAGAGCGCGATGTGAGGTGAGCTGATAGAATCAGTTTGGACTGACACTGTTGTTTGTGACCCTGCGTGGTGATTGTCTCTCTCTCTCCGGGGCTGTAGCCTGCCGCTCTAACGAAGCGAACACAATTCCCTCCCTCTCTATCTCTCCCTCTCTCCCTCTCACACTCTCCGTATAACCCTACAGTCTGTTTCCCATTCCCAATCCCATCTCTGTTCCCATTCCGTGCTATACCTGCCTAACCTACACTGCCCAGATCAGCAATATCTCACCATCATGGCAAATCAATTTTACAATAGCTTGATAGATGGTTTCTATAATATTGAATCTTAGAGCTCTGGATGCCCCAGAAGGTATTAATTAGAGAGAGGAGGGATAGACTAACAAAATTATTGAAGATCTGTAAAGGCTGAAAAGTATTTCATTGTCTGATATGTTCGCATGGCGAAGCAATTACTCTTTTATAATTTGGGTGCAAATTATATATACTTTTTTAATTTATTAATTGAAGTTTACAACTGTATAGTAATAATAAGGCTTTGCGAACCCGAAGGCTCTATGCCGATACCACCAATATCTGCTTACACACTTCCGTCCACGGACCAATACCAAAACCCAAATCTGCGAGATCACTCCTAACACAATCATCCCATCGGTCATACCCTCAGATGCATTCCAGTCGGCACAAGGCTTATTAACTTTTTAGAAATTCATTAGTTAATAAGCCAAGCATTCCTTCGTGAAGCTATCACTTCAATGATAATAACTGGGTGCAGGTTTCGTAATGCCGCGTTATGTAATCTCCTAAATTCTCTAGTGATCTCATCCTTTGGACGGAATATTCTACGCAACACCTTATTTTCGAATACCTTAAGACATTTTAGAGAAGAATTGGTCGACTGTATCTTCTAATTTAAGGAAGAAATAGTTGGGGGTGCAGTCAATCAAAACACCAAAATAAGCATAACTTATTTATTATGTGCCGACGTTTTGGCCTACAATGTAGGCCATCTTCAGGGCGAATAGAACACGCTACAGCTTGGAGAGCTCAGACACAAGTCTCTTTTGCGACTTGTTTTTATGTTTTTATCTTGCGACTTGTGTCTGAGCTCCCCAAGCTGTAGCGTGTTCTATTCGCCCTGAAGATGGCCTACATTGTAGGCCGAAACGTCGGCACATAATAAATAAGTTATGCTTATTTTGGTGTTTTGATTGACTGCACCCCCAACTATTTCTTCCTTAAACCTTAAGACATTGTTCATCCTTCAGCGCTAGGGGCCACGTTTCACATCCATAAACGAGTTGGAAGGATGATGGTTTTATAAATTCTTACTTTTAGATTTCGAGACAAAAAACGCCAGCTTACTAATGTCGAGACCATAATAATAATAGTAATACATAAAGTAAACATAATGAATGATAAATAATTGTATGAGATAAGGGCAAGTAGAGATCCAGGAGAAACTACATCCTGGAAGTACTCGAATAACAAATTCACTTAAAAGATAGTGAGGCCATCTTCTTTTTAATCATGGATAGATTCTGGATTTTCCTGTATCTGAATACAATTGATACGGTTACTTTTCTGTATCCGATACTTTTCCTTGATATTTTTGTAGTTGAATACAGTTATCCCACTTCTAATACGCTACACAGTAGCGTTTCTTGGGGCATCATTTCTTGTTATCATTTTTAAAGGAAAAAAAGTTATACAAAACATCAAATGGTTTCACAGATTTTTCGATATCAAATTATTAAAATTCATGTTTTTTATTGGTTAATTATTTTTTGAAAGCTATGGAATTGAACAAAAAAAAATAGTTTTAACCCTACCAAGAGAGAGAGATCCATCTTCCCTCTTCCATATCTCCTTAAGCAATTGATCCTAGCAAAAAAGTGTATAGCTGTATATACCTTTTTTATAGAAAATTGTATGTAAAATTAATTTACATTCATAATATATAAATCACCAACAAATGGGACATTAAGGCCATTATGGATGACTTTGTTCATAACAAAGTGAACAGCATTGTGGATTGTAAGGATTGGTTACGAGAGAGATTCGATGGTTTAGTGGAACCCTAAAACTCGACTCCGCAAGTCCAAATAGCTCTTCTGATAATCATGAATATGTGTCTTTTGTAATTAATCGAGAGCTTAGAGCGTCTGTCTATTAAATGTTGAAGTATCTTGAAACGACAAGGGGTTCAAATAGGAAATTTATCGTAGATCCCAAAGTTTTAAAATGTATTTCTACAGAAGAGAAATTACTTAAATTGGAGTACACTGGAGTAGCGCAACGTGTAGAACGCTTAATTACTGCTATACTGAAGGTCCCGGGTTCGAATCCGGTTGTGGCAGGTAAACCGATTATCTGCCACCACCAAGCATTGGAAGGGGCTAGGGTTGGGCGATAGTCGATAGTCAATAGTTACTATCGATATATCATATCATATCGATGGTCACTACCGATAGTGTCGAATATCGATGGATCTTTTTCACCTTCAAGTTTTGAAATTTTCGGAATAATGCTGATATGTCTCTGTCCAGTGTCGAGTTCTTTTGAAATTGAATTTGGAATTCCTAAAGCTCAAAGATTCTCTCCTATATAACTTTGATGCCGCACCGGGCGTGTCATTATTTAATTCTCCGAAATTACTAATTACATTATTTTAGTTAGTACAAGTAGTCTCACACTTGCGCAAACAACCAAATTCGCGGTATTGAGCATTGGCTCTTCTAGGTTTTTATAACCTTAACTTCCTCATTAATTAGGCATCTTTTTCTACCATTCTTAAATGTTCAACTAGAAATGCTAGTTTTTCTTTCGGGAAATATGTGGCCCAAGGAGCACACTTGACTCTTAAAATTAACTATTTCGTTATTTTTCTTTTCTGAAGATTAGATTGTAAGCATGTAAATAGTAAATATTTTTTTAAAATTCAAATAAATTAGTTTTGTCTCATCTTTATGATATAATATTATAATTTATAATCCTGCAAATTTCAAATAGTAGGTAGGTAATTGAATTTAAGTAAATTAGTTGAGATTCTGTATTGAATAGGTTTGGATCGAAAAACTATCGATAGTGCTATCGACTATCGCCCAACCCCAGAAGGGGCTAGGCACTGTCCCCTTGGTTCATCTGAACGGCTAGGGAGCGGTCTGGACTCGCCAGCCTGAACCCAGGTAGTTTTTTCATTTAACCTTTAGATGTTTCCTTCCCATTCAACATGAGCACAAAAGGCTAAACTGCCACAGTAAAACTCACGCACACAGCGTTCAGAACAGTGACCCTAAAATTCCCCAACGTATAATAAGGGCAATGTTGGAGTGATATATATATATATATATATATATATATATATATATATATATATATATATATATATATATAAAATGATGATCAAATATGAGGTGAATGAATTTTTATAGCGACAACTGCTGACGGTACATCCATATGATGTGATTTTCCTAGTAGCGTGATCCGTTGATATAGGTAGCGACAAGTTTCAAAACGCTGGCTGGGGCTTGTCTGTCGACTGCCAGAGCCGCTAGAGTGAGGACGTGTTTATCCTGTCTGTTGCCCATCGTGGATTTCGAACAACGCATTAGCATTAAGTTTTGTTTTGAGTTGCAAAAGAATGCCAAATAAGTTACGAAATGTTTAAATCTGTGTATGGCGATAATGTGGTAACTCTGAAAACTGTATACAAGTGGTATGACAATTTAAAAGAGAAAAAATTGTAAAGTGGAATGCCAGCCAAGGGCAGTACTTTGTAGGAGATTAAATTGAATTCGATGTAAGTTTATCACTTTTTTTGATTTTTATATTTTGGGAGAAAAACCGTTATGTTTATTCTTCAAAACGTTTGACACATATGTCATTATCAATCATGTAAACAATTGTCTGCATCATTCCAACAAAACATAACTTTATACATATAAGTTATATGTCTTTACATCTGTAAAATTAAGATAAATAATTATATTAAGATAAATACATGATTTCGATAAAAATTGTCCCAATAATTCGTAAAATCAAGTATGGATACCTCATAAATGTATATTTATTTCGCATTTTCTTGGGGGATATGTGGACATATGTGTCGAAACGTTTTGAAGAATAAACAATTTAGAAGTACTAGATGAATGGATGATGGTTTTTCTCCCAAAATATAAAAATCAAAAAGATTTATAGTCCAGTTTTACATTAATTTATAAATTAAAAAAATAAGTTTATCACTTTTTGAAATGAAAAATTATACACCGTATTTTTTTATCACACATCGTATATACATATATAAAGTTTTACTTTCGATGTGCTCTTTATATGCGATTTTCTATTGTGAATTAAATTAAATTGGTTAAATCAAATCAAAAAGAGAATTTGATGTCCCACCCGGACATTTTCTTCTCAATATAATAATTGAAGACTACAGGGGAAAAATGAAGTAACTCATTTTTCCCGAAATGTTCAGGATAACAAAATCTGTCAGTATCATAATCGTCGTTATTTTTGTTAAACCCATGCAGATTGCTGTTCTTGTCAATCTGACAATGAAGATAAGGTTTATGTGCTTGAAGCCAACTCGAGGAAGCCATCTTACCTTGCATTTCAGTAATACCATTCGGATGAACTAGTTTTTCCTCTGTACGGACATATGGAACATACGATGGGCGGTTTGCAATAAAAATGCACTCAACATTAAATACTTGCGATATATCATTCTTGAAGCGATAGCTAAGTAAAGCTGAGAGATAAGGGGATTTAAGCTTCATTTTATAAGACAAACATGAAGTAGGGAGGAAGAGAGGTAGAGATAGCTGGAATCAGTGACATAGGGGAGGGAGGCACTGGATGCATAAATCATGAGCCGCACTCTGGCAGCGAGCTAAGGTAACTGCAGTTCTGTTCGGATCAATCTGCATCTTATGTCTGCAATATCTTATATGTAGTTCAATATTGAAGTGCCTCTAAGTAGAGTGAGATTCTGAGTAAGAGGCAAGATATTAATAATGAAATCCTTTCTACCTCACTAAATTTTTTAATATAAAATTCAAAATAAAGTTCAATTAATAATATTGAAATGGGAAAGTTGAGAAGAGACCTTACATAAATGTTAAGACCGTGGAAAAATTCCAACGAAAAGCCTTTAAGTCTCCAAACTAAAACAGGAATTGAAAATATCTGTCCTAAAAATATGGACAAAAGCCTCCAATCCCATATCACTGATCTTGAAGAATGGTGTCAAAACTGGAGCATTAAAATAAATTCTCAAAAATCGCATCAAATCACTCTTACCTTACGTCGTAAACCAATGACTTCCTGCCCTTCAGTATCGTTTAATAATATCCCACTGGTGCCTGTAGAACAGATCCGATACTTAGGGTTGCACCTCGACAAACGATTAACCTGGAATCCTCATACAAGACTGAAAAGACAAGAAACCGCAGGACGTTTCAGGCTACTTTAACACTTACTAGACCAACGCTCTAAGCTCCCAATTAACTACAAAAGACTCATCTACATGACCATCATACGACCTATTTGGACTTACGGAGTAGAGCTTTGGGGCTCCACTAAGCCATCGAATTCCTCCCATATCCAATCCTTACAATCCAAAATCTTTTGTAAAATCCTCAATGCTCCTTATTTTGTTAAGAATAAAGTCATCCATAACGACCTTAATGTCCCTTTTGTTGCTGATTTGGCCCGAACCCGGTATCTATCCTTTCATAACAAACTTCATTACCACTCAAACCCTCTAGTTTCAAACCTAGCTTCCTCTTCAATTTCCGATAATCCTCCGAGGTGTCTGAAAAGAAGATGGCCACGTGACCTTAGTTGAACTTTGATTTGAGTACTACCAGTGGGTAATTTCTCTACTTGTCATTATCGTCATTATATATCACTTAGCCTATTTACTTGTTGTATTATTGTAATACAGTTGTAGATATCAATAAATAAATTAAAAAAAAAAATATGGACATATATGGACATCATATATATATATATGAAAAATGGTCCGGGCGGAAGTCAGAATAAATTCTCTTAAATAAGAAGAACTATTTTAAAGCCATCGTTTCGATCCATATTGCAGGTCTTCAAGTAAAGACTTTACTATTATTGGGAAGTGGGATAGCTCAGAGGTAGAGCGCTGAGTTGCCGGTGCCGATGGTCCCGGGTTCAATTCCGGCTGTGGGCGGATAACTTATTTATCTGTTAACGGCTGGGGATGGCTCCTGTGGGATCTGGAGACCTTCTGTGGGCTCACGAAGGCTCTATAAATTGGGTACCTTTTAAAACGTTGGATGACCCTTCGGTACTTCCGCCATCCCGTCTTAGGATCTCCTACATCAATCCTGCTGTTCTAAATTCACAATGAATATGCATGGTTCGAGACATTCAGGTAAAACATGTCACCCCAATATCAACAACCTCGAAAATGTAAAGGTACAAGCTGTATTTCATTGTGTGAAAGTAGTTTTAACCAAACACTAAAACTAAAAGCAATGCACAATTTTTTGCTATTCTTGACAAAAGTTTCTAAGAAGAATATATACCTCAAGATTTCGAATTATTCCCAAATAAAAGTATCATTTGAATCATCTATAGATACATATTAGAAAACAAAGTCCTCGGCCGCGTCTGTTCCCAATAAACTCAATAATTACTGCAGGGATTTTCATGCGGTTTTCACCAATAGGTAGGATGACTTACGAGGAAAGTTTAGGCATATAATCAAAGTTGTAAAAATTACAGTCGTCTAGGTATTTTCACCGATGACGCTGCCTAATCCCTTTGAGATATAAGGAAACTATGCATGGTGGAATATTCCTCTTTTATAGATCTACAAAAAAATCCGTGATAGTATATATCTATCTTTTAAGGATAGCTTGCTATACCTATTTTATCTTCTAAAAAATTGGGTACGTATTATGCGGTATTTTGAAGTCTATTTACACGAGTACAGTATTAATCCTTATCAGCTTAAATACTTTAGTTACCTTAAGCATTTCATGCACATTATTTTACACCACATAGTTTAAATGAGTATCTCAGGAGTTGTCCCAACAAATTAAAGCGTGTGAAATCAAATGTCTGTAAAGAAATATTTAATTTTTTTTTTTATACTTATAATATCTACATAATAAAAAACATTAAAATACTTCATGCAGGGTAAACATTATATAACATTTAAGTCTAATCCACATATTCGACTCATCAAACTTCTTTGATCCTACGACAGACAAAACCTAGGCATAATCTGATTTACTACCAGTGCAAAGGCGTGGGAGGGGGGTCGCTAGTAGGATATAAAAATTATTGAACAATATACTTATTTAAATGCATATGACGTTATGCCTTGTATCTTTATTTTATAAAAAGTATTGGTATAGCCTAAGAAGGGGTGTGGGGCAGGTAGAGTGAACCGCCATCTGGATCCCAGGGTCTTTACCTGAAAGAGGAGAAGGTGAAAGAAAGAGCCGTTTCACAGTTTGAGCCGAGAGAGCTGAGCGTGTGGTTCCTGGTAGATAGATCTCTTCATGTACTCAAGGGTAGCCTTAATGGTAGCAGAGCTTTAGTAAGTAGATATATGTTTAAACAAATTATATTAATTTGGATTGGTTCATTTTACAAAACCATTGCATGCATAGGCGGATCCAGGGGGTCACGTGCCCCCTCCCCAGACGTTTTTTGTTTACTGTGGAGAATCCATTACAGTACATACTTATTGGCAAATCATGTGATGATAGTTGTTAAAATAACAGAAATAACATGAGTGGAACTATTGTTTAGATATTTTAATAAACCTTTGAAACCTTTCTATAAATACTACAAGTTTATTTCTAAGTTATTGTTGATTTTTTTGTCCGACTGCCCGTTGTGCCCCCCCCCCCAGAAAAAAATCCTGGATCCGTCCTTGATTGCACGAATCTTAACCACACTATATGTGACTTTCTTTGCCCAAGATCGCGGTGTGTATATAAGGTTAGTACATATATATATGTTATAAATAAAATGTTGTCCTTCAGAGAGGAAATTTGTTTATTTATTGTCACTTTATGCTGTTGTGGCTTATCCGAAAATGCGACAGTGTGAGTTTAGTTTATCCACTAGGGGTTTATCCAAGTTTTTTTGGAAAAGGGATTTAACGTTTCTTCCAAGGAACCGCATAACGAAGCATTGTTTAATGTGTATACTTCGGTGATCATTTCATCTAGAAATGAACGTTACCCCAAACATCTATACTTCGAAATATTGGTTGAAACTTTTATTTCTTGATGAAATGAATACCGAAGTATACACATTATCCATAGTTATATTCTTTTTTCAATACTTTTAAATTTGATAGGGCCACCAGCCGGGCAACGAACCCGCGACTTTGGGCTTGGTAGCTTGTTGTGCTAAGCACTAGACTAAAGGTCGCTCCTCGTGGAGTAAAATAGAGATCCCAAGCATGTGCGGTTTCAGGTAATGGTTCAAGATCCCTTTCCTAATTCTACCTGAAAAACGAAAAATTTAGAACACAAGCTCTAGCGTCACCTATTAGCCCTAATAGTATTAAGTGACGTTAAAAAAATAAACAACTTACAGCTTATGATATTTCCGTAATATCGGTCTATTGTTTTTTGCTGTTTTTTTATAAAGAATAATTTGTCAATTTTTATTCAAATAAAATCATTTTATTCAGATAAAATGATCAATTGGATTGGATCTAACTATGAAACATTTATACATTTTGGTAATTATTCCGCAGGTTGTCGCTTCGAGTTGGGTCACGAGAAGTTTTAATATTTCAGTCGCTTCCCTTTTAATATTTTACTATACATTAATATTTTACTATACATTAATATTTTACTATACATACATCTATACTTCGAAATATTAAATGGTGCTTTTATTTCTTGACGAGATGGTTACCTAAATCTACTCATTACCCATAATTACATCTTATATTCAATAATAAGACTCACGATTGCATTTTTGGAAAATATTAGAAATGAAACGATTTAACAGTTACAACTTGATATAATTCGAAGCGGTAACCTTCGGAACAGGTACCTAAATATTAAAAAGTAAATACCGTAAGATGGGTTAACTTTGGGGCTGCGAATAAATTTTAGTTTGTGGTGATTCCGTGGTGGATAGACTGCTTTGGCTCAGTCTGAAAACACCTAATTTTTAAGTCCTGTATTGTGTTACTACTTTGCGCCATTTCTTTCTACTAATTTTCCAGAATTCTGGTTTTCATGAAACTTTCTCTTGTGCCTTAAGAACTGCCAATGCCAGAATACCTTCTGATATACAGACGCATTAATCAATACATTCTTAAGTGTTTGATATAGAAGTAATGATATTATTATAACAATTTTGTTTCACAACATGTAAATTATAAATTCTTACGAGTTACCAGGGTAACTTTTTCTCTTTGGTTCATTTTATCAGGATTTTATTGGTCACTAATACCTAGAAATCCTAAAAGAACTCTTGGGAAAAGGCCATATAAAATTATTAACCAAAATGAGACATTATGGATCCAAAATGACACCTCAGTACAAGAGTACTTGCTCTTGTTTCTAGAATGTTTTTTCTGCCATATTTTGTTAGAGGAAGACAGGCCGTACACATTAATTATATTTCAGCATTTTAACTTTGAAAATAATGAATATATTGAATGAAAATAATTAAATAAAAATGAAAAAAGGTATAACTAGCTTAAACCCTTGAAAAGTGTACCAAAGTTAATTTTTAATTAATTAGACTAGTTTCATGTTATTCATTGTTTCATCTTTTGTAGAAACATTTGTATCTTGGAAATAAATAAAAGCTCTCAATCTCCAAAAAAATTATTTCAATGATGTATTTATTTATTAGAATTAGAATTAATTATCACAGCTTCAGAACTAATTGCTCCTATATTAACCAAACTGTTCAATGTAATTATGAAAACTAGGGAAATACCCGACCAGTGGTTAAAATCAGACATTGTTTTGATTTTTAAGAAACGTAGCCCATCAAAATTAGATAATTACCGTCCCATAAGTCTGATACCTATCTTCGCCAAGATTTTCTCAAAAGCTCTCAAAACCCGCTTAAAAAGATTCTTCGACGAGAAGCAACCAATAGAACAAGCTGGCTTTTGAAAGGGCCTTTCTACAATAGATAATCTCCATGCCGTTAACCAAATCATTGAGAAATCGAATGAATACCGAATCTCAATATATTTTGCATTTATTGACTTCAGTAAAGCATTTGATACAGTCAAGCACTCATTTCTTATCAACAGTCTAAAATGCCAAGGGATTAATAAACAGATTTTGGATATTCTTCAATGTGCGTATACCAACAGCCAAGCGAGAGTAGTTTTGGACTTAAATGGAGACGATTTTCCAATCGAAGGAGGGATTCGTCAGGGCGATCCTTTATCACCTGATCTATTCAACGGGATCTGGGAGAATTTTGGGATAGACATTAATGGTAACAAACTGTCAAATCTGAGATTCGCCGATGATGTACTTCTCATTTCACACTCACCATCTGAACTGAAGAAAATGCTAGAAGAGCTAGTCCTAGTAGGAAATGAGGCTGGGCTGGAGATAAATTTTAACAAATCAGTCTTGATGACAAATGCCGAAGAAGAAGAAATATTTCTCGGTACCAGCAAACTCCAATGTGTGGGTTAAAGAAACAATCTACCTAGGGCAACTCATATCATTTGCAGATAAATCCAAGAAAGAGGTGAATAGAAGGATTAAAATAGGATGGTCCAAATTTTGGTCACACAAAAATATTTTTAAAAGCAACATGGCCATACATGACAAGAGAAAAGTTTTTGATGCTTGCATCAGTCCCTCTTTAACTTATGGATGCCAAACTTGGAGCCTAAATAATGATATATCTAAATCCCTAGCAATCACTCAGCGTGCAATGGAGCGAAGTATGTTAAGGAAAAGTAGAAGGGAGAAAATAAAGAAGACAGAACTACGGAAGCTGACTGGTACGCGCGATATTCTCAAGACAGTATCTGATCTTAAATGGCAGTGGGCTGGACACATTGCAAGAATGGCATCAACACATTGGGCTAAGGCAACAACGGATTGGTATCCAATACACCGCACTAGGAGAAGAGGGAGACCAGCTACGAGATGGCGAGACGACATACAAAACGTCATAGGAGTATTATGGCACCGTTCTGCTTGGAACAGGTGTAGCTGGGGTAAATTGGGAGAGGCTTATGCCCAAAGAAGGGCCTTTTTTTCTTTTTAAAAACCTTTTAAATATAAAAACATGTAAAAATTGTACATAGAAGAAAAAGGAAAAAATAAAGCTTATTATTATTTATTTATAGAAAAGAACAATAAATAGAAATTTTAGAACCTACATAACCGATTTCACCAGAAAATATTATGTACCTACTACACTATAGTTAAAAAAAAATCTGAACAGCTGTTATTAAAAAAAATAAGTTATAGATAAGTAAACACTGCCTTCTAAATTATCCAACATCAAAACAATTAGACTAAGTTACTGTTTTTACCGGCCGTTTTATCCATTAATAACAGAAAAATATCTTATTAACTAAAGATATGCTTACTATACTAGCAACAGGCATTAGAAATCAATGCAGATTATTGTTCCTCTTCCAAATATGTACAAGTTCTGAATAAATTCTTTCAGGTACATTGTATCAATTGGAACGGTAGTATGTATTTAAGTTAATAGGTTATGAATATACATACGGCGCTTCGCGCTCCCTCTCAATGAGGACATGGTTTGTGAACACGGCCGATCAGCAAGTGCTCCGCAATGTTCAGGGGAACCATGAAGGAACAACATGTCGTCCGAGTTAGGGGCAAGTGCAGCCTACATTTTAATTCATTAATAACAGATTATATTCCGAGATTTTCGCCGAGTTAAATTTTATGAAGAGAGAGGAAAAGGCGAGTTACTGTTAGTCCTAAAATCTAAAGAATTGAGCGGGCACTACAAATATTTTCTGCGAATGTCTTCCTCATACTTCTTTTCAACTTGGTGGCACCATCTATTAAAAAATTGTCGACCAATAGAAAATATACGAAATACGGATAAAATTTAAAATTAACAGCACATAAGCCCCTATTTTTTTAAAAATAAAGTTAAATGATAAATGCAGCTCATTACTATTGTGTAACGACATTTGTTGTAATTGTAAAATTCGTTTCAGGGTGGCTCATCACGTTGAGCAATGAGGTGCTGTGTCGAAGGTCCTCGGTTCAAATCCGGATGTAACAAATAATTTATTTGATCCAATTACAGCAACGGTCCTGTACCTGTACGGTCATCCTGAATCTCACCCAGCCTCTATAAAGTCGCTAACTGCCACCAAAAAACCAAAAGTTAATCGTGATCCCGGACAAATCAGCTTCCTGCACAACCATTGTCCTTTAAACATTACTCAGTTACAGTAAAGCCTTACCATTTATTTAACCCAAGATCCTACTCGGATTGTAGTGGTACAAACTTTATTTTTCTTTAGCAAATTTGACACATTGTGTCAAATGTGTTATTTGAATTTTCAACTAGCAAAGGCTTACTGCAAGGCTGACGTATGTCACCCATCCTATTTAAGATCTACATTGGAAAAGATTTAAAATAATGGGATATAAAGAGTAAGCACTTTCTACTGTTCGTTAATGATGTTAATCAATACCATGCTATATCAAGGCCATGAGGGTGCAGAATACATGCTACTTTTTCCAATATTAGCCAATAAAATATTTACAACAATTAACATCAAGCTTCCCACGCTTTTTTACGATAAAATGAATTTATTCTTATTTAAAACATATTGAAAAATATTTTCTAAGTTTTGGTGTTTCGATATCCTGACAGTAAACTTATCTTTTTATTTTTAAACACATCAGCAGGTATTTCCATCACAAATCCAATTCTCTTCCTAGATTTTTTTTTTCAAATTTGTATTCTTACAATTTAGATCCTTAGGACTCCATAATATTGGATATTTTTTTATAAAATCCTATCATAAGTAGACATTTTACGTCTGCCCACTCCATTGTTTGGGCAAAAACTGACGGCCATCAGAACGCGCTAAAAGGTTCACAAACTACTACACGCTCGGAGTCCAAAACGTATCTACTGGGCATGAGAGCGGAACACCGTAGGTTCAAGAACACTGGTTACCCGGCCTAATATGTTCAAGGCTGCGGCTTCGGCACACGGCGGCAGGTGGCCTTTAGAACTTTTTAATGGCAGTAAAATTTCCTGAGTTGTTTGTTTGTTTCGTTTAACTTCACTTTATGCTGCTGTTGCTTATCGGGCGATGCTACAGTGTGAGTCCTAAATTTTGCCTATCCAGGTTTAATTAGGCTAGGGATCTTTAACGAGTACCAGATATCATTAGCCTCGGGGCTCCCGTTTAACGTCCCTTCCAAAGGACGGCGTAATCAATGTTTTTTTACTCCCTTTAAAGAATCCAAGGTACGCCTGCTGGCTGACCACAGATAGGTTGTTATACTAACCACTATACCACGGTTGACCCCCAAAACCCTTATTTATGCCATACTTCGGAGAGGAAGTAAAGTAGCGGTTCCGAGTCTGTGTAGTGTCAGGTACTCTTTAGACATCTCCATACTAATTTTAGATGGAGAACGGAGATAGTTGGAGGGGGGGGGGTGCAGTAAAAAAAAACACCAAATAATTACTAGACTTATATTTTGTTAGTGCCGACGTTTCGATCTACAATGTAGGCCATTTTCAGGGCTATGAGAGAGAAACAAACAGAACAAAAAATATATAAAAACGTTACAGTAATAGTGACATGTAATTTAGAAAATTAAAATAGAGACAGATATGAAAATTAAAGATAACGAATATTAAAATAGTGACAGAATATAATAAAATTAAAATATTGACAGATTTAATAAAATTAAAGATAATGAACAGAAATTAAAATAGTGACAGATATAATAATTAAAGATAATGAATATAAAATAAAATACAGAAAATAAATGTACAGAAAGGATAGAAAAGTAAACATAATATAAAGGGAAATAAAAATGAGGAGGTAAACCGAAAATGAGAAGATTAACATATAAAAAAAAAAGGGGTGGAACATGAAGGATTTAGAAAAAAATAGTAAATTAAAGATATAAAACGTATGATAATGGACTTCTAGAGGTTACATAAGTAAAATGTATGAAACATAATAATACAGGAATATGTAGAAAGAAATGAACTAATTCATATACTAATTTTACGTGGAAAGGAAAAACTCAGGTCACCCTCTGTAGTATTTTCATAGTCATAAAAGCAGAAAGTGACGTTAAATGAATAAACAAACAAGGACGCCACACATAACCATGGATTTTTACTCACATTTCAAAAATCCTAGAGCCACCAGCCGTTGAGCCCCCTGTCTTGGGCGTTGTAGGTTGTTATGCTAACCGCTAGACCGCAGGTGACCCACTTAATGATTTGATTATATTACAATAGCTTAGGATCAGTGATATCTTGACTATCAAACTCAAAATGGAGATACCTTACAAAGGTATATGTGACACCGCATACTTAACTACTCTGATAACATTTTGAAAAGTATAAGAAATAAACTGGCAATCAGCTAGTTCTCTAAGTAAGTAAATTTGAAAATAATATAATTTAATACTAAATGGTCTGGATAATCTTAAATAATCATTACTGACTACTATATCACTACGACTCTTGATGAGTCCTGGGTTCAGTATATGGTGGAGACTTGTTTTCTAAGACAACCGTTGTACAAGAAGGTGAATTGTCCGAGATCACGCTGAACCGCCAAGTTTTCTCCCAATTAAGGGTACCCACTTTACAGGGGCTGGGTGAGCCCCAGGAGGGTCAGTGGAAACAATAGGATCCGTCCATTACTGTTAAAAGATTAAATAATTTAACTACCAAAGCTGGATTTGAACCCAGGAACTTCAGCGTAGCAACTCATTACTCTGCACTGAACTATCCCGCTGACAAAAAAATGATTAATTATTTAAATTTTCTGTCAGTTGATCTAGTCAACATTGCTTAATAGATTTTCAAAATTAATTCTAGTTTCTATTGCAATTTATAGTATATACGTATAAAATATAAGTGAAACTTAAACCATCTTTCACTAATGATAACATAATTATATAAAAAAAAATTAAACATTAAAATTAAAGAGGAATTATAAACTAATTATTTAGGGTAAATTTTGAAAAATGGCAAATTAGTTGAAATATCAAGATTTGAATGGAGCCAATCAAGTGGTGGCAGATTTTTATTCTTCTATTTTATAATAATATTGATTGATATAATGGCTATACTATATAATAATGGTTTCTTCTTACTTTTTCATTATTTCCAATAGTTTTTTTCTTTTCATTGTATTTCCGGACTTCATTTTTTTTCTTCTTAACAACTCAAAAGTAACAAATGAGCTCCTACTTAGGGATCAACTGATTACTGATTGAATGTTTAAGAATAAATGAACAGGTTTTTGGAAATCTCTGCGTGTTTTAACTGACATTTTATTTGAAAAGGAACCATCCGTCTTTTGTATACTATCAATAAAAAAAAAAAAAATGAGTCTTGCGAAAATATTTTTGCATACTTATATAAATCAAAGGCCGATTCGAAAAGGCGGTGGTTACGAGTTGCGCAGTGTTGATTAAGGTTAAAAACAATGCCTGTCACTTGGTGAAGTCCTTATAATACCTCTGTACGTATTGTATTCATGGGACTTACAAAATCGAGGGCTATGGATAGGCGGCAATATCTGGAAGACGAACCTCTGGAAATATCGGGGTCGGAAGAAGAAGGTTCTGACAACGATTCGGACCTAGCATCTATACTACAGTACTTGATAAGGAGGTAAATTTATTTTTACACTACGAATTCGATTCCACAATATATATATTATTGTATTTTAGTCCACAAATCGGGTTAACATATGTCAGAGAACATACTATACACGATGTCATTTACATAACAGTTATTTCTCTAACTGATACTATCAGAACCCAAAGCTGACATTCAGATTATGTATTATTTGATTTATAATATGATTAACTTTCGTTTTGTTCTATTAAATCCTGATGATTATTAGTGATTATTACCTACTAAGTTAACATATATTCAGAAATTACATCAAGTTTTGTAATCATTAGTTTTCTTGTCTTATCAGTGTTTTCATTCTACATTTTTGATTAGACAGATGAATGTTGTTACAGATTGATTAGTTGTAGTTTCCACATTTTTGAACTCTTCTTATTAGTATTAAATACAATTGAAATGTCTTATTGATTAACTGTTGTTATATGGGAAGTATGTAGTAATTTTTATGTTTAACAATTCATTGTATCTTCTTGTTGAGTATTTCAGAAGGTTTAATACCCTCTTAATTCCAATTTATTTTTGTAGTTTCTAAGTGCGAAAGATATGTTTCCTACCTGTGCTGTTACTTTGAAGACTGTTTTATGACATGATTGTCAAACATTATTTGTTTGAAGTTGGGTACTTCTATGGGATTATTCGATAATACTTTATATTTGTGTTGTGAGTTATATTTGTGTATAGTCAAACACCTAGAAAAGATGATTAGGTGGGTTTAAAAATTTATATACATAATTTATTTATCTATAATTATTCAATATTTATCTCTTTATTGTTTTCAACTTAATACTTCATAGTTTTCAAACCAAAGTTAATACGCCTGTTTCTCAGTTTGCCAAATTCAAATTCAATGTTTAAAAAGTACTCATCTTATATTAAAATCTTGATTTACAATTGCCAAATAGGTATTTCAAATCTACATTAAAAATAAGTATTGACCTTATCTGCTCAGTGGAAAAGAGTTCATAAACTTACTTATGATACAAAACTCTTGAATTACTATTCTTATGAACCATGTATTGGTTTAAATGGATTAATTAATGTCCATGGTTTATTTAAAAAATGACTTAGTAATTTAATAACTCATGTTATTAGTCTTATTGCTTTGAATATATTTCAGTTATAATTTAACATTACTCTATTGCTTTTATAACAGATTGTAATGTTATATTTGGTTACTTTGAAATAAAATTAATGTTCAGTTAACATGTTACATACTACGATTATCCAAAGCAGCATAAGGCAGTATTAAGTAAATAATAAATAAACATGTTACAAACTGTTGTCTATTTACATGTTTTCTTATTTATTAATGAG
Organism: Arma custos; assembly: GCA_037127475.1. Lineage (NCBI taxonomy): Eukaryota > Metazoa > Arthropoda > Insecta > Hemiptera > Pentatomidae > Arma > Arma custos. Next base: position 14,084,254 of record CM073762.1, on the reverse strand, counting down.
ACTTATAATAATTACTTTTCCTTAGAATATTATTTTTTATTTGACATTTAGATCTTTTTAATTATAATCTTCAATCTCTTTTGACTTCTTAAATTATCAGAATAAGTGAAATATCATTTTTTAAACTATTCATGCGCTTGGTTTTCACACTTAGAAGTTGTTCATACTCTTTCTGTTTGTATCATTACAATTTGTATTAGAATTTTTAACAACAGTTTAATTTAAACAATTTCTATAATAATAGTATTGAGGATAACTGTTTTTTTAACGCTATTTCAAATTAGAATATCTTGGGAATAAAAAAAATTTTAATCCCTAACTCAACATTATTTCATTGTTTACTAATATGCATTAAGAGGAATGTCTAGGTTTGTTTACTCAGCTCGTACAGTTCTTATTTGAACTATAGCTTTATTGGTATCAATTATTTTGAAATTTAATCATTACTTTTGTGATTTTAAATAACTTAGTATCTTATATTTAATTTCAATTTACTGAATAATACCATATTTAATACCAATTTTCAGGTAAAAAATTTTTTTCTTATTCATCCACTCATCCATTATTAATCCCTGGGCATTAATTAATCATAACCATTAATAATATGGTCAATTAATTATACAATAAACACTTTTTTATTGATATACTATTTAGAAGAGTCCCATGCTTGCAATTGCAAAATACTGTAAAAGTTATTTTGCAATTCTATAAGATGATAGGTGGTAAAAACAAATTTTTATACTTTTTCTTGTCTGAAAAAGTTGTTGCACAGATAAATTTGCTTTTAACAATCAAGATTTTTCTAATCATCATAATATTAATTGTATTAACTTCATTACAAAACATTTTTGTTGTAATTTTAAAAAAGAATTTGGTAACAGGATAGCTCAGCTCATAGATTACTGAGATCTGGGCCTCCAGTTGAAGACCAGCTTGTGGCAGATAAATTAGTTTATTCTGTTAACAGTCATGAATCAACTAAGGTATCTGGAGAACCATTTTAGGAAAAATCACCTCAATTGTCAACCATTGTCCAAGATACAGTACATTCTCCATCATGTATTGAACCCCAGACCCTTCACGGGTTGTAGTGGTACAGTTTTTTTTTTTTTTTATTGAATCCAATATCCTTCATGGTTTGTAATGGTAGAGATTTTTTTTTCAAGAAATATTTTGCGAATATATGTTCACGATGTTGTCCCTATCTTTCCTTAGTAAAAATAATTGTACTTATTGACATAATTGGAAAATAATAGTACTTTAAATATAAAGAGAGTTTATACAAATTTTGTAGAAGGGTTATCTGTGGTCTAGTGGGTAACAACAATTGGCATAACAGCCAACTATGTTCAAGATGGCAATTACCATGATCAAGATGCAGCCTGCCAGGTGGCTCTTAGATTTTTAAAGGGAGTGGAAAATTCTTGGTTATGTATAGTGTTCTTCTTAAGGGACGTGAAATGGAGGTCCCGAGCCGGTTCGGTGTCAGGTATTCATTAAAGATACCCATCCTAATTATAGCTGGATAGGCAAAATTTATGGCTCTTACTGTGGCATTGTCCGATTTACTGTAGTAGCATAAAGTCATGCTAAATAAATAAACAAACAAATAGGTTTTAAGCTTAAGAAAAAAAAAGATGGAAGACCTTCATGATGTATACTAATCATGGATAAAGTTATAATAATATATTTCATAATTAATATTTTTTTAATTATTGTTGTAATCAATAATTTATGTTCACTATTAGAGAATCATACTTAGATTAATGTGACATTTGATTGTTGTATGCCAGTGGCCAAGTAAGGATATTGGGAAGGGAACGTCCGTACCTAGGGGCACTTTCCAAGCCTCCCGCTACCGGAACTCCCAACTTAGATAAGTTTCATGTTTGTATTCAATATCTTTTATTTTCCTTCTTGTTAATTAACTGTTAAGAAATATTAATACTTTATTTATTCAATTGTTATATTAACTTTTTAGCAAAGTGATGTATGCTTTCAAACAAAACAGTCTTGTGGACTGTTACCAAGATGCCCGAGGACTATCTCCAGGGCAAAGTGCCCAAACAATTCGATCACCGATATGATAAAAAATCGTGAGGTAGCGTTTTTTTTTTTTTTTCTTATAGATTTTTCTTATCGTAGTATTTAAGTTTTTATTTATATATAACTGTTTTATCTATACCATTTTATATTTTGCTTAAATAAAGATTCAATATAATGGTTTTGACATTAGAAATTTAAAATTTTTGTCATCATCGTGATCAAAATCGATTTTAAATATTTTTCTAGAGTGGACAACTGAAAGGATTTGGTTTCTCGAAAGGTGACAAGTGTATTATCAGTAATTACAAGCTACCGATAGGAATGACAAATGTAGACACGTATGAGAATAAAGCTTTCTGTAGCATTTACTCTCATGATGGTAATATACTTCTGACGGCAGCTCAAGGTTAGCAAAATTCTCCTGTTTCAGTATTATTTTATTGATTTATAATTTCAAGAGAAATCATCAGAGTATATAACCACAAACTATTTTTCCTATTAATAATTTTATCCCTATTTCTTTTATTCTAGATAGATATTTAAGGACATATGATAGTACCGATGGCCATACATTCAAGGAACTGCAGACTATTCAAGGAAGGGATATCGGCTGGTCTGTTCTTGATTGCACCTTTTCCCCAGATTCAAGCAAAATAGCTTATTCATCATGGTCTAACAGTTGTATGTATATAAAAATTTAATTATATGTTCGTTATTTGTCTAATTTTTCAGCCCACTTATCTACTTTTACACCTATAGTATTATCTTTGGGTAAAGGCAAAGACAATACTATCGTTTACAAAAACTTTATATTAAGGGATAACTATTAATATACCTCCTTGTTCCTTAAATATCTAACTCATTTATAAAATTGATCAATACTTTTTTTAAAAGTTTTTAACGTTTATTATGAAAAAAAAACACTTTTCAGTTGTTATAAATAGAGGAGGAAAATTAATAAATTAAGTTTCATTATTGTTAAATTTTATTTTTTTTTTGCAGTGTTTATGTTTACACTAGCCTAAGATAAATAATTATTGCAATCTCTAATTGTTAAGTACAAATTGTTAGTTTTTAATTTTATTTCCATAAAAATAATACCCCCCTATGTTATGAATGACCAGCCTGGGCGTTCGTACTTTCGTACCATGAGTCACGTGTTATTAGCGACCAGGCAGTCAGTGGCGGGAGCTAGCGGAGTGCGGGTGCAGGGGGGAAGTAGAACTCTGTAAAGCTCATGCCTATCTGCTATGTACCATGAGAAGGCATTTTCTCTCGCTACTTCCTTCCTGACCCTCTTCTCGGCTCACCCTTGGCAACTTGTTGCACTTTCCCATCCTCTTCTCGGCTCACCTTGGCACATTGGTGCATTTTTTGCATACCCTCTTCCATGTACCATGGGAGGGCACCCGGGTCGAGAGGACACACTTCGCTAGCGCTGACTCACCAATAGCTGTACGTATGTAACCAGATCTTTGTATTTTATTTTATTTTGTATGTCTATAATTAAAGGTTTTTTTTGTTCTCTTTTGTATTTGTATTATTACGACACCATTTATCCAATGTATTAAATATAAGATTTAATCTAATATTTAGGAATAAGCTAATGATTCAGATCAGTTTGAAATGGGGATGAGGATTTTGTTTTTTGAACTCTTTTACCCTCTCCTCCCACCATATTTGGTCCTTCAGTAGAACCGGCAACCCCCAGGGGAAGAGATTTGCGTTTCGAATATGAAAGGCCCCTCTCACCCCGCAACACTAATGTTGTTCCTCGGAAAAAATAAAATAAAAATTAACTGCTAGAAATACTGTTGCCTACGGAAATCAAGTAGAAATCAGTTGCCAGAATTTCCCCCCTCTGGGTACTCACTTCCCATGGATCCATCTCTGGCTGTTAACATTATTTTAAAGTCTGCCAAGCAGTGGGATTTGAATCCAGGACCTTCGTTGTGGCAACTCAGCTCTCTACCACTGAGCCACTCTGCTCCTTAATAAAAACACATAGTATGAACTATGCTATTCTGCTTTAATATGTGCCTACATTTCAACTAGTCCTACACCAGTTAGCAGCCAAGGGAAAAACATGAAGTAAAGGGTGAAAAAATACATATGTTAAAATAATAATAAGGATGGTTTCTTGTGGTGTTGTGGTAAGCATAAGAAGCTACTATGCCCAAGATCGCACGTTCGTAGCCTCTCAGGTTGCCATTGAATTTTTGAAAGGGAGTAAATAATCTTAGTTATGGCGTCTTTTGGAAGAGACATAAATATCGTGATTATTATGTGTTCCTTTCTTTACCAACTCAACCTGAAGATCTTCTCCTTTAACAAAAGATTTGATATGTTCAGTTTTGAAGGAGAAGGTTAAATTTGAATACATTTTTAAGACTGAAAAAGTTAAATAACTAATTTGCCATGAAAAATGTTTGTTTACCTTATGATAGTTTTGTGCTAATATGAAAATATTAATGTCTCAATGTTAAATGGAGTCATGTAACAATTTGAAACCTATTGGTTGTCATTAATTTTTATTTTATTTTCAAATATAGTGCACATGGTGGATGTTGAAACTGGTGATAGCGGTCGACATGTATCATTGCCCTTATGCCCACAAGAAAGAAGATTTTGTGTTTTCTCTCTTTTATTTACAAGCACCGGTTCAGAAATCATCTGCGGTGCAAATGATGGCCATATGTACGTTTATGATTTGATAAGAAATGACAGGATTATGAGGGTAACATTTTTTTATTTATATTATTAATATAAATATATTAATTATTTTTTATGTTAATATTCCATAAAGTATTATCTTAAAAGGTGTACCTGATTTTTTGCAGTCTGACAGAGAAATTTATGTACTAAATACTCCTCTTAGTATATTATTTTCAAAGAATTGTGTTTTTCCCCAAAAGTTAGCATTCGTGCCTCAGACCCATGTTGAACGATAAGGAGGATAATTTTATTAGTTCTATGTTGTACATGGTACATTATACTATGTAATGTTGTACATTGTACATTATGCTATGTAATGTTGAGAGCAATAAATAACATGCATTTTCCGCCTTTAACCTCATCTCAGTTATCATAGTACGAAATAAATTGCTTATTGAATTTTTTATTGCGATTAAAACATTTTCCGTTTAATTCTTTCTAAGTTGCTAAAATCACTACTGAAGTCTGCTAAGTGTTTGATTGGTGAAAAAGTAATTTAGTTTTTTTTATTGGAATTATTAGTCGGAATTGGAGAATTAAAATCAATTCCAGTAAGTCCCATCAAATTACTTTTACCCTTCGCCGAAAACCCATGACTTCCTGTCCTATTGTACTCTTTAATAGTACTCCACTTATCCCTGTTGAACAGATTCGCTACCTGGGACTCAACTTAGACAAGCATCTTACTAGGAACCCTCACACAAGGCTGAAAAGACAAGAAACAGCTAGACACTTCCGACTACTTCAATACATACTAGACTCAAAGCTTCAGATCAATTACAAAAGACTTATTTATGTGACTGTTATAAGACCTATATGGACTTATGGAATTGAACTATGGGGCTCCACCAAACCATCGAATTTCTCTCGTATCCAATCCTTGCAATCCAAAATCCTTCAAAAAATCCTAAACGCTCCTTATTTTGTCACAAATAAAACCATCCATAATGACCTTAACGTTCCATATGTTACCGATTTAGCCCATTCCAGATATCTATCATTCCATAATAAACTTCAAACCCATCCAAACCCACTAAACTAGTTTTCATCCTTGCATCCAATTCCATCCCGGACAATCCTCCTAGGCGTCTGAAGAGAAAATGGCCTTGGGACCTTCTATTATAGAAATTTTATTAGAGTGCTTCAAGTGGGTAGTGTCTCTACATGTCCTATCATGTATTATTTACTCTTATAGCAATTGTACTAGATGTATATATTACAGTTGTACAACTCAATAGATAATTAAAAAATAAAATAAAAAAGTTTATTTTTCAAGTTTTTCTAAGTAAATTTTTTTATTCAAACTTCAAACCCTAATCATTGATATATGTGCGTTTTTGATCGAACACCTTTTTCCAACTAGAACCATAATTCCGCCATTGTAGAACTTTTTGGGTTTCTAAGCAAAAAACTGAACCAGTTAATTTTTATAAGACTTTTACAAAGCCAACTTTACACCATCGAGAGAGTTCTGTAGAGGCAGAAACAAATGTAGATCAGACGGGCCAAGGTCCAGGCTTAACGGTGGATGCATTAAAATTTCTCAGCCAACCTCTCTCAATTTTTGCCAAGTTACTTAAGATAGGTGTGCTATAGCATTGTCGTTATGGAACATTACAGCTATTCTATTGATCTATTTCAGCTATTTGTTTTGATCCTTCTGATTCAATCAAATTAGTTGTTGATATCATCATATATACATACTTTTTTTTTTGTTGTACAGCTTGAGGCTCATGATGAAGATTTGAATTCTGTCGCTTTTGCTGATGAGACATCCCAGATCATCTATAGCGGTGGCGATGATGGCTTATGTAAAATTTGGGACAGGAGAATAATGTCAGAAGAATGCCCTGTTCCAGTTGGGGTATTAGCGGGACATTTGGATGGTATAACGTACATCGATTCTCGAAACGATACCCGCCATTTCATATCCAATTCTAAAGATCAAAGTATTAAACTGTGGGACATAAGGGTCACATCCTCGAAGGCAGCTCAGGTGAGTCATTTTTTTATATTGTGATCTTCTTTTTTTTATTTACGTGTATCTTATCATAATGAATAAAATATGGCACTTGTTAGTTGAAGTAAGTAAAGTATATTTATTATAATAATTTCATTTCAAAATTATGCCAGTAGAAACTTCTTGTAAGATCTATATTTATTTTATTGTCACAACAGTATATTTACAAATGTTTAATCACTTTGATGTTCAAAATTTATTTCAATATTTCTAAGTTCTGCCTCATCATGAGGATTTAAATTATCATTTAATTTATTTTTCTAAAACATGTGACTAATTTAAAATTAGCTTATATTATAAGTAGAGTCCTAAAGATGTGGCGGAACCTGAAAACATGAAATTGTTTAAAAAAGTTTTAAATAAAATTCAATATGAAAGAATTATTTATTCATTGTCCAAAAACACTTTAATTTAAGTTTTCTATTTTGAAAAAGTGATTATATATGACTATATTAACCCTTGTAAGTGTTAATAATATATTTTTTTTAAATTTATTTATTGATATTTACAACTGTATTACAATAATACAACAAGTAAATAGGATAAGTGATACATAATGACAAGTAGAGAAACTACCCACTAGTAGTACTCAAATCAAAGTTCAACTAAGAAGGTCACATGGCCATCTTCTTTTCAGACGCCTCAGAGTGTTAATAATATAAAAATAAAATAATAAAAACCCTGTACAACTAAAACCCTATACTTTAATAATATAAAAAAATAATAATAAAAACCCTGTACCACTACAACCCTTGAACGGGTTTGGGTTTCAGTACATGGTAGAGACTGTACAGTTTCATGGACAACGGTTCTGCAAGGGAATTACTTGCCCTAGGTCACGTTCAACCGCCAGATTTTTCCCTCTTATTTTGGGTACCCAATTTTTTTTATTTTATAGAGGCTGGGTGAGCCCCAGGAGGGTCCTAAATCCTATATGATCCATCTCAAACAGACTAAATAAAAGCCTTGCCCGCAGCGGAATTTGAACCAGAATTTCCGGCATGGCAACTCAGTGCTCTACCACTGATAGAATAGTATAAATAAATAAAATAATATAAGAGATTAAGAAAGGAACTCCCGAATGATATATATTTAGATTTCATCACATTGCAGTAATCTGAAGACAGGGCATCTTCTACAGAATATTGTCTGATTATGAAATAACTTTAAAATAGTTTAAATATATTGGGAGAGTTTCCTTCAGGCAACTCATTATGTTAAAGAGGAAAATAGTTGACTGGATGATATAATGGAGAATGGAAATAGTTGGGGGAGGGTGCTGTCAAGAAAACACCAAATAAGTCAAGACTTATTTTTATTTTTGCCGACGTTTCGGACAAAAAACTCGGCCGACAGGGCTATGAGAGAAAAAACGAACAAAACAAAAAGTATAAAAAACATTACAGTACCTAAAATATAAAAACATTTAGAGTGAAGAAAAGTAAAATAGTGACAGATATATATAATTAAGGATAAAGAATATAAAATTACAGAATAAATGTACAGAAGGGTGATGATGTAAACATAATACAAAGAGAAAGAAAAATGAGAAGCTAAACGGAAAGATACAAAATGAAAAAGATTAAAATATAAAAAGGTGAGATATAAAGTTATGGATAACCTAGTTTAAATTACAGATAAAAATATAAAATGTATGATAATACACTCCTAGAGGTTACATAAGTAAAATGTATGAAAAATGATACAAAATATGATGCCAAAGAATAAATACAGAAGAAATATGTAGAAAGTAATGAATAGGTATCTCGTTGAATGACAGGTAGAGATGTAAAATTTGAAAATATAAGTATAAAAATTAGAAATATAAGGTCACCTGTGGTCTAGTGGTTAGCGTAACAAACTACTAAGCCCAAGGTCGCGGGTTCGTAGCCCGGCAGGTGGCCCTAGGATTTTTTTAAGGGAGTAAAAAATCCTTAGTTACGCCATCCTTCGGAAGGGACGTTAAACGGGGGTCTCGAGCCTGTACGATGTCAGGTACTCGTTAAAA